>OY747711.1:5480163-6125788 GCA_963556495.2 Valencia hispanica | reverse complement strand
GGTTCAACTGAAAGGTTATTACTATTGGAAAAGTAGAGCAACATAGGATTGTATGTAAGGTAAAAAGTTATATATTTCATATATTGCGTGAATATATTTGATCTCATCAAATGCGCAGTTGGTAGCACTGTTCCCTTGCAGCAAGAAGGCCCGGGCTCAAATCTTTCTGCATGGAGTTTGCATGTTCTCCCTGTGCATGTGCGGCTTCTTCCCACAGTCAAAAAACATCCCTGTTAGGTTAATTGGTCTCTCTAAATTGCCTTTAGGTATGAGTGTGTGTATGGTTGCCCTGCAATAGACTGGCGACCTGTCCAGGGTGTACCCCACCTCTCGCCCCGTGACTGCTGGAGATAGACACCAGCCCCCCCTTCATAGGATGGACAGGTACAGATAATGGATTGATGGATTTATTTAAAGAGAGCTAGAGTGAGATTAGCGCCTGTTGCACACTCCCTCTGCCCTTAAACGTACTTTTTATAGAGTAGATATTTTTATATATAACCTTTGGTGGGTAGAAATACTAAAAGATATTACTTAAGTACTTCAACATATTTTTAATCAAGTAAAAAGTATCTGTCCAGAATATTAGAAAAGAATATTAGAAAAGAAGTATTTGATAAAAAGCCTACAGTACATGAGGTCTGAGCAAATATTTGCAAAATAACAAATTCAGACAGGAAAAAAAGTTTTCCATTTCAATTTTTTCAACATAAACTTCTAAAAGTAATACAGTAGATAATTTGCATATATGATAGAAAAGGGTAAGATACTTTCAGTGATAATATACATTGCTTAGTGTATATTCTCTTGAACTTCAAATGGCTCAATGAGCAGATTGAAAAAATAACATTAAAACAAAAAAGCACTTAAAAATAAACTGTAGGTTTGTCTCAGCATCTGGCGCATTTTTGGTTAAAACATCATTGTTCTTCAAATAGGTAACGTTAATCACAGTGGGTAGAGTATTGGTATTTCATAATAATATGACTGAGGTAAAAGTTAAAAGTACGGTGGAGGAAAAGTATCAGTTTAGCCACTTTCCGCTCCTAACTTGATTATTACATTTCAAACATTTTCAAAAGAATCATCTAAATCACAGAAGCTCACATCAAACATTACCTTATTTCATAGCTATAACTACTATTTCACTATTATCGATTAGGTCTCTCTTCTTCATTGAAAAATACATTTTTATCCTTAGGCTGTAAATCCGCTAATATTACAAATCTAGCCCAACCAACTTAGATCAGCTTATCATTACAATTCTCCTGTGATTATAACTTTTTGTGTGGACACAGAAAGAAAAGATTAAAGCTGAGTTTGCATAAGGTAAAACACATGGCCATAACCTCATTGATGGTACTGAAGTCCTATTCTGCTGTTATTTATAGATGTTTCCTTCTATTATTCATTTTAAAGGTTGACTTCTAAAAGCCTAATTAGGGACTATGTAGGCTCTACTCTTTCACAATGTACTCCTCTTTCACTGCTACGCCAAGTTACCAGTATGGGACAATGAGACGATCTCAAGTTATTTTAATCTCCTAAAAATGTAATTTATTTCTGAAAAGTTACTCAAGCAAATGTAACTGAATAAATGTAAGTAGCTACTATCCACCTCTGATCCTTTAACATTATTACTAGAGTAGAATTTCAGCTTGGAGCTTTTAATTTGTACTTATGTAAAATATTATTGTTGTCACTGTACCTTCTCTTGAGTAGGTTACTTCAGTTCATGTTCCGTTCCCGAAACTAAAACAACTTCACTTCACAAAACTTTATCTCAGTCAGTTTTCAGCATGCTCTGCTCCGATTTAGTAAAACTTTGATTGTAACTAAAGCAAATAGCATTTATAATTGTTAAGATGATTAACAGAATCAATAACAAGACGGCCTGTTGAATTAAACAGCATATGAACCTAAGACACATTTGCTTGATGTATTCATTATGCTCGTCAACTTCTCTGGTTCTTAAAGAAAATGTGGAAAAACACCTGAATTTCCCCCAGAGCCTGTTGTTCGTATGCACACGCACACGTCCACGTATGCATCTGTATCTCTGCATGTCATGGGTGCCTACATTATCAACTTTGCTTTGATGTTAAGGAGGCAGACTGATAGCTAAGCTATTGCTGAGTAACTCTGTGCATGATTCATTTTCGGAAGAAGCCTGAGATGTGTTTAAATGTACGTAATAGGACATTATTTTCCAGCCCTAAAGCGCAGCGGCTTTTATCTCTCCAAACAGCATCCTGTAAAACAGTGAGTCATTACCATCGCCCAGTGTCAAATGCCTTAAGGTGCGGAACAACAGATCCCACGTTCCATTCCAATATGTAAACACACTCACAAATACCTGTTTTGATCTGGCAGATTTGACAGAGGCAAGCAACAACCGTTCAAAGCGCTGACGAGAACGGGATTCCTACACGTTTTACATTTTTAAATCCTACACTTCTCCAGACTATCATTGTAAGATTGATCAATCCACAGTGGCTCGTTTTAAAAATGCAAACACATAAGATAACTTTGAGTTTAGGGCTCATATGTCTACGTAGGTCACATTTTATCTATATATAAAAAGCACAGACTGGAAGGATGGAAGAACGAGTGGACAGATGGATGAAAAGATGGTTTGATATACAGTTGAAACCAGAAGTTTACATACACCCAATAAAAAGACATACACCTGTTGTTCCTCATTGCCTGAAGTTAAATCAGGCCAAATTCTATCTATCTATTGTTTTAGGTCAGTTACAATGCTCAGAATTATATTTGTTTGCTAAATATCACAATGAGAGAGAGAATATGTCAGAGATTTATTTATTCATCTCTTCAAGATCAGAAGTTTACATACATTTCCTCTGTATTTGGTAGCATTGCTTTTTAACTGTATGACTTGGGTCAAACGTTTTGGGTTTCCTTCCACAAGCTTCTCACCATAGTTAGCTGGAATTCTGGCCCATTCCTCCTGACAGAACCGGTGTAACTGGGTCAGGTTTGCAGGCCGCCTCGCTCCCACACACCTTTTCAGATCAAACAAATTCTCTCTAGGATTTTGATCAGGGGCTTTGTGACAGCCACACCAAAACCCTGACTACCTTAAGCCACTTTGTAACCACTCTGGCTGGATGCTGAAGATCATTGTCCATTTGGATGACCCGAGGTTTACCTGATGTCTTCAGATGTTTCAATTTTTCAACACAAAGTTATTTCCTAACGATGTCATCTATTTTATGAAGTGCCCCAGTTCCTCCTCCAGCAAAACAGCCCCACAGCATGAGGCTGCCACCCCCATACTTCACAGTTTGGATGGTGTTCCCAGGCTTACAAGCGCCCCCCTTTCTTCTCCAGATATAATAATGGTCATTACGGCCAAACAGTCCCACTTTAGCCACATCATCCTGCAGGACATGTCTCCAAAAATGAAGATCTGTGTCCCTGTGTGCATTTGCAAACTGCAATCTAGCTTTTTATGTTTCTTTTGGGAGTAATGGCTGCCTCCTTGCTGAGTGGGCTTTCAGCTCATGTCCGTAGGTTCTCCACCTCTTTTGTTTACATTAGTAGTTTATTGTGGTTTATAGACCCCCAGCCTTTTCCTTGAATTAATGTACTCATGCTGGTTATTTATTGTAACAGCTTTATTTTGTACACTTCCCCCTCCCCATCCCATGTGGACACCTATTTTGGGGAATAAAGCCAGTGTCTTAATTCCATTCTACACACGTCGACCTTATGATACACCCACATTCACCATTTAACACCTAGGGTCGTAACAGGCCTTAGAATACATCCACAGGTGTGCCTCCAATTCATTCAAATGTGTCTGTTCACCTATCACAAGCTTCCAAAACCATGACATCATCATCTGGGCTTTCCCTCGTTGTTCAAAGAGACAGCAATCACTCTGTATGTAAACCTCAGATTTTGAAGACATTAATATATCTCTAACATTTTTCTTTCTCATTATCGTAGCATTTAGCAAATATAAATTATTTGGTAAATCTGACTGGCAAAAAAACAAGAGAATATTGGTCTGATTTAACTTCAGACATCGAGGATATAAAGGTGTATGAATTTTTTTAGTTGGTGTATGAAACCTTCTGGTTGTAACGGTATTAATGGATGGACAAATGGATGTGTCTCTTATTTGAAATCGACACAAACGAGGAGGCATTTATCTTTCAAATCTGATATTTATGCAAATGATAGGAGAGAAAAATATTTCTCCATACTCTACATTTTTTATACTTATCCGGAATTGGAAAATGTTTAAATGAAGATTTAAAAGTCTTCCAGGCTGAGTAAGAATCCTGAGAAGTGCAGCTGACCAGCTCTCACACTGTGAGTATCCGCTGCCTCGGAGGTTAGCAGGCTGAGCTTCGCGCAGGTGTTTGAGACTCTAATCTGGACTCTCTGACCTCTCCTCAGAGACAGAATGAGCATCTGTCAAATACACATTCACATTATTCATTCTCATCTTCCTGTTATCCCTTGAGGCGGTGAAGGTCAAAATGCTCCATCAGCATAAATGGTGCATTTAATTAAGAAGCACTATGCAAAAACAACTATTTAAAAACGATCCCTTGAATCGCCAGTTTCTCAGAATGAAGTCGGTCTTAAGTTCTCAGTGAGTTCATCAGTGATCACCATCAGTGGATTCTCTGGACGCATGTGAGATGAAAATGAATGACAAATGATAACAGGCAATGAATCTCCTCGTTTTTATTAACCTTTCAGACCATCCAGTCACATCTCTCTGAATGAGACACACAATAAACAATAGTGAGCAAAGCCTGGCGAGACCAGAGGCGGCCGAGCTGGATAGCATCGCATCGATACCATGGTGGAGTGTCGCATGTGTCACCCCATATTCCTTCCCGAGTGCAAAAGCCAATTGGTTAGTCACGGCTCATATTAAAGGCATATATGCCTTGACAGGGCTTTGGAGCTTTTGAATAAATGGGGGCCGTTTCCACAGGGAAAAAAGAATGTTAAAGGGTGAGACAGTTGAAGAGGGATGAAGAGTGTTCCCTGCTGTGTCTTATCTGAAGTGCACTGCCAGAATCGCCGTCCTCTCCCTCTGAGAGCTGCTGCTCATAGAAATAGAGGAGGAGAGGCAAACTGCTGAGAGATAGAGCGAGCCAGAGGGACAGGGATTTAAAAGCAAACATCCTATGCTTTGGGAGACTATTCATGTTTCCTCTGTTGATTTTAACTATGACAATATTTCAAATTTTATTCCATAATAAAGAAAAGGCTTAGAAAATAAATTCAAAGCATTAATATTTAACATGCATTTGGCTTTCAAATGTATGGTTCCAAAAACTGTTGCAATTAAATGTGGCCCGATACTGATTTAATCGTACCTTACAGAAATTCAGATTAGAAAGCACAAACATACAGAGACCTTTAAATACCGAAGGCACTGCTCATTGAAACTGGAACTTTAGGACTGAAAAAGATGCCATGAGAGAGAGTTTTACATCAGTCAGATCTTCAGGTTCTAGAACTGTGCCGCTCCTGGTGACAGAATGTTAGAGTTGCTTTGTTATGTTACTTCTAATTTGTTCTTTTTCTAGACTTTTGTTCACATTTTTGTTTGGTTGAGGCATTGCTTTTTTTTTAAATTCATCCCTCTGGTTCTGGATGCTGTGCAGCTCGAAGGATTTTTGCTCTTAGTTTTTTACTTAGGGATGGTTGTTAGGATGCATAACCGCGGCAACAATGTATTGTTTTTACAAACTAGGAGCAGATGCCAAAATAATCCCTGAACTATGACCTTCAAATCAAATTTGAAGAGAAGCTGCAAAAGCAAACGAGGTGAATTAGCAAGGCTTGCCAAAAACTGATGGAGTCATCCAGGGCATGCTACTGTGGAATATTGTCTCTGCTGCCTGGATATTGAGCTGTTAGCATGTCCTGATAGGCATGAGGACATCATACGGCAACAGTCTTTAGTCAGAGGCCTCTTCAGAAGTATTGCAAGACTGACTGCTACTGGAGATGCTTCCTCCCTACAGCATCACTATCCACAATGACTTTTTGAAGATAGTTGGATGATATGACTTTTTAAGTTTTCCTTTAATAAATGAAATATTTCGAATTGAACTGAGTTTGTTTTTCAAGAGCAATAAATCAGATATTCAACCAGTATTCAACAGCTAATCTTAATATTCAAATGGTCAGAATTTACACACTTCTTTTCTAGTCATACAGACCAGTCCAATCATACACATACACGCTTCTAGGATGCTTTTTTCTCCAAGGACAGGGAAGCTAGAGTTGATGGAAAATTGGATGGCCCAAAAACTAACAATATATACATCCCAGTCATGAAACATGATGGTGACAGAATCATGGTAGGGGCTTTTCTGTCAACATTATTGTTCCCAGCTGGGCAGAGACAACTAGAAGATGGATAAAGCTAAATACAACATTATTTACAAATAAAACCTGTTAACAGAGGTGTCAAAAGTATTCACATTCAATACTCAAGTAGAAGTATAGATACTAGGTTTTAAAAAGACTTCTGTAGAAGTATCAAGTAAAGTTTTTTTTACTCAAGTAAAAGTAAAAGTACCGGTTTCAAAACTACTTCAAGTATAAAAGTAAAAGTAATGTAAATAAAAAAAATGCCATTAAAGACTAAAGCTTAAGCTGAACCACAGCACTATCAGAGCTCCCACAAAAACACTTTTACTAAAGGCCATAATGACTATGTTATATAAAAATGTTGTATGCTAATGCAAGCTACACTCTTAAGATTTTTTGTTGTAAAAAAAATAAAAAATAAATAAAAGTTGGAAATACCATCATTTCCTTTTCTTCCACTTCACAGTTATGTGCTACATGATGGTCTGCCACTCAGTATACTGGAAATATGCTTTGAATTTTGTGGCTTTTGTAAAGTGACTAAATGTAATAAAGTTAATAGGGGAATTAAGATTTTGGACTGTAAATTCATATTTTATAACACTATTTCAACTATGATGTTTGCAAAGAGTTACGAATTACAATTTAAGACAGATCTTTAAACATGTTTTGACTCTGAATATGCAGTCCCAAAGTCAATCATAACGATAGAATACTCACAGTGTGACTTGGACGCTTTGAATTTGGAAAAAAATGGATTTCCAGAGACAAAATTGAGTACATAGGTTAAGCAAGCATAAGCAGTAAAGGATGCCTACTCACATTATAGATATTTAGGTGTTCATATGAGCTTTGGATTGATTGGGTCTCAATACTAATTGGTTCTAGTAGGACAAAGTAGTCAAAATAGGACCGAATTCCAGGAAGAATAGAAATGATAAAGTAGGGTGGCATGAAAGGAAAAAATTACATTTCCATAAATATAAACAAATAAGAGAAAACGTGTCTTTAACAACGGAGAAATACTTTCAAACAGGAACATATTTATTTACTTTTAACTTTGTAAAACCTGCTGTTTGCCTTGTTAAAGTCCGATGCTTCAAAGCTGCACATGGCAAATCTCCTGTGAGCCAGATTTCTGGGTCTACATAGCAAAGGGATCTCTGAGGGCCAGTTGACTCAAAGCTAGACAGACATTAGGATTACAAGGTTCTGGAATGTTGATATGCTACCAGAAAGTCCACTGAAAGCTGCCACTGAGAGTGTAATGGATTCCAGAGGTTTTTTCTTTTTTTCTTTTTTGAAAATTAAAAGGAAAGACTGGGCAGTTTAAAACAGATTAGTTAATCATGTCAGTTTTGCTGTGCAGTACTGACTATACAGTCGTATTTTACATGAGTGAAGTGTAAAGAGGAATCATTTGCTTTCAGTGCAAAGGAGAAAAAACAAAAATTTGTGCAGATTAAACAAAAAGTATTAACACGTTTACTCTAGGGAAGCAAACATGATGTCAATAAACCCAAAATGTTTACTTTTATTTATATCACACCTGAAGCATTTACCTGTGTTTCCCCAACAAATGAAACAAAATTACCAAATACATTAATCCAATTCCCCTGTCTTTATGGAAATCCATCAGCAACATAATTTATTCCCCAACGTTTGTAATTTTGAATAGCACGGAGGACAATTACTACTCCATCACAGCTAATTAGTATTCCTCATGTGTCCTACAAAAGTCTGGTGAAGTTCCTACTTCACTTCGAAATGACCTTAAGCAGTTCTAAGCTGTGCGTTGGTATTTAAATCACCTCACTGAGGTTTTGAGTTCAGCTTATCTTGCTCTACTTTAAACAACACAGACACTGCATTGATTTTGTATACTGAAACTTTAATGTATTCAACATGAGGTTTGCAGCCAAATGGCCTGAAGATCACTGTTGATAGGTAAGAGCAGCTGTTTTACTAAACTATCATCAGTTATTGATTTTGCAGGTAATCATTTGAGTATCTCCAGCAATAAACATCAACAATTTATGATTGCATGCAACAAAAAGTGGACAATATTTTTTCTCTATGTTTGCATGAAACCTAAGAACTCTTACTCTTAGCAAAGGTTTCATAAAGACATTCGTCTTGGTTAGATAATTACAAAAAAACTGTTTTTTACTGTACAAGGCAAGGCAATTTTATTTGTATAGTACACTTTCAACAGCAGAGTAATTCAAGGTGCTTTACATGATTTGATAATAAAAAAAAACACACAAAAAAACACATGGAATATAACATTGGAATTTAAAAGTAAAAGAAACACACATTACACATGATACACAATAAAGCAAGAGAGCATGAACACATTTCATACATATGACATCAAGCATTTACTCGAAGGCAATTCTAAACAGATGGTTTTTAGTCTCGATTTATGGCAGTTCAGAGTTTCAGCAGCTCTACACTCGTCAGGAAGTCTGTTCCAGATAAAAGGAGCATAGAAACTGAAAGCTGCTTCTCCATGTTTAGTTCTGAGTCTAGGGATGTTTAGTAGGCTAGAGTTGGAGGACCTGAGTGGTCTTGGTGGTTGGTACCGTGACAACAGGTCTTCAACATATTTTGGTGCTAAGCCATGTAATGATTTATTCAATTCAATTCAATTCAAATTCAACAATACTTTATTGATCCCAGAGGGAAATTAAGTGTTGGTATAGCTCATATAATTAATTCTTTAAGGAGTTGTTGTAGATGATGATGGCTGTGGGCAGGAAGGATTTCCTGTAGCGGTCTGTATTGCAGCGAAAATGAAGAAGCCTCAGACTGAAGACGCTCTGTTGTTGTATGACTGTCTCATGAAGAGGATGCTCAGGGTTGTCCATAATCTTTTGGATTTTGTGAAGAATCCTTCTTTGCATCATCATCTCCAGATGTTCCACAGTTGTCCCAAGAACAGAACCAGCCTTCTTTATCAGGTTTTTTAGCCTATTTAAATCCCTGGTTCTGATGCTGCTACCCCAACAGATGATGGTTAAAGAGAGATTACACTCTCCACAACAGACTTGTAGAAGATCTCCAGGATCTTGCTGCAAACCTTGAAGGACCTAACCTTCCTCAAGAAGTACAGTCTGCTCTGTCCCTTCTTATAGACGGTTTCACTGTTCCGTCTCCAGTCCAGTCTGTTGTAAAGGTGAACTCCGAGGTATTTATACTCCTCAACCACCTCCACTTCTTCTCCCATGATGGAAACAGTTTTTGACTTATCCCTGTTTCTTCTGAAATCTACAATCATCTCCTTTGTTTTGTTCACATTCAAGGTGAGACGATTGTTTCCACACAATGTCACAAAGCGGTCCACCAGCTCTCTGTATTCAGCTTCTTGTCCATCTCTGATACACCCGACAATTGCAGAGTCATCTGAGTATTTCTGCAGATGACAGGTCTCTGATTTGTACTGGGAGTCTGAGGTGTACAGAGTGAAAAGGAATGGTAAGAGTAGGGTCCCCTGTGGTGCACCTGTGCAGCTGACCACCTGGTTTGACACACAATTCTATAGTCTCACAAATTGTGGTCTCTTGGTCAGGTAGTCATTGATCCAGGCGATTGTTGAGGACTCCACCTGTGTCTTCAGGAGTTTCTGACAAAGCAAATCAGGCTGAATTGTGTTAAATGCACTGGAGAAATCAAAGAACATGATCCTCACAGTGCTGCCTGCTTTGTCCAGATGACAGTGGGTTGGTTGAAGTAGGTGGGTGATGGCATCTTCAACTCCAACTCCACAACGATAAGCAAACTGCAGTGGGTCCTGATACGTTCTTGTTTGCTTACTCAGGGGGGCCAACAGGAGTCTCTCCAGGACCTTCATGATGTGGGATGTCAGGGCAACAGGTCTGTAGTCATTGATGACTGATGGGTGAGTTCTCTTTGGTACTGGAACAAGGCAGGATTTCTTCCACAACACTGGAACCTTCTCCTGAGTAAGGCTAAGGTTGAAGAGGTGCTGCAGAATCACACAGAGCTGCTCTGCACAGGCCTTCAGGACTCTGGGGCTGACACCATCTGGACCTGCAGCCTTGTTCCAGTTCAGTTTCTCCACCTGACTTTTGGAGACAGACAAGTGGGAGGGTGAGGCAAAGGGGGTAGCAGCATTTCCTGACTTGGTTGAAGTCAAACTTGTGGAATTAGAAAAGTCCATGGCTGAGGTGAAGGATAAAACATCCGAGGTGTAACAGGAAAGCTGGTAATCAGAGGAGAGTGGGGTGTCTGTTTGGCTGGAAACAGGAGAGGGGGATGCTGAGCTAGTTCCTGAACTGAACCTGTTGAAGAATGTGTTCAGTTCATTGGCTCTGTCCAGACTTCCATCTATCCAATCCTTCCTGTCCTTAAAACCTGTGATCTTTCTCATTCCTGACCAGATATCTCGGATATTGTTCCTCTGTAGTTTGTTCTCCAGCTTCTTCCTGTATGCCTCTTTGCTGTCTCCGATCTTGACCTTAAGTTGCTTCTGTATACTCCTCAGTAATTCCCTGTCTCCCTTCCTGAAGGCTCTTTTTTTCTTGTTTAGCAGTTCCTTCAGGTCACTGGTTATCCAGGGTTTGTTATTAGGGAAGCATCTCACTGTTCTGGTGGGGATGATGTTGTCCACACAGAAGTTTATATAGTCAGTCACACACTCAGTCGTGGCATTGATGTCCTCTCCATGTGCTTGGCAAAGAGTCATCCAGTCTGTGGTTCCAAAACAAGCCTGCAGGGCTTCTTCAGCTTCCTGTGACCATTTTCTCACAGTTCGTTTTGTCACAGGTTGCCTCTGAACAAGTGGTTTATATTCTGAACAAAGAAAAACAAGGTTGTGATCTGATTGTCTCAGAGGAGGTTTTGGTTTGGACATGTATGCATCCTTCACATTTGCATAAAACAAATCCAAGGTCTTGTTTTCTCTTGTGGTGCAGCTGACAAACTGTTGAAATGTTGGAAGTGTAGTAGAGAGCGAGGCATGAATAAAATCACCAGATATTGCCACAAATGCATTGGGGTGCTGTGTCTGTAGCTTAGCAACAGCGGAACTGATGACATCACATGAAGTCAGCAACGGCTGAAGGTGGAATGTAAACAACTGCTAAAATTACACTGGTGAACTCTCTTGGTAAATAATATGGATACTAATATTATAATATTAGTATAATAATATAAGCCATTAGGAGTATTTTGAAGTCTATTCTCTGAGCTACAGAGAGCCAGTGTAAGGACTTTAGAACTGGGGTGATGTGCTCTACTTTCCTGGTTCTAGTGAGGAACACGAGCAGCAGCGTTCTGGATCAGCTGCAGCTGTCTGATTGACTTTTTAGGCAGACCTGTGAAGATGCTGTTGCAGTAATCAATCCGACTAAAGATAAACGCATGGATGAGTTTTTCTAGGTCCTAGATCAATCGTTTAATCCCAGAAATGTTCTTCAGGTGATAGAAGGCTGACCTTGTTATTGCCTTTATGTGACCCTGGAGGTTCAGGTCTGAGTCCATTACTACACCTAGGTTACGAACCTGATCAGTAGTTTCTAGCTGTATTAACTGAAGCTGTGTGCTGACTCTTGATCGTTCCTCCTTGGGTCCAAAAATAATTACTTCAGTTTTGTTTCTATTCAGCTGGAGAAAGTTATGGCACATCCATCCATTTATTTGGTCAATGCATTGATTTAGGGTTTGAATGGGTTCAGAGTCACCTGGTGACATCGTAATGTAGAGCCGAATGTCATCCGCGTAGTTATGCTAATGTTATTGGTTGCTATAATATTGCCTAGTGGGAGCATGTAGATAGAGGGCCCCAGGATGGAGCCCTGGGGCACCCCACATGTGATTTCTGTTCGTTCTGATGAAAAGTTTCCTATTGAAACATAGAAGTCCCTGTTCTTTAGGTAAGATTCGAACCAGCCAAGTAGTGTACCAGAGAGTCCGACCCAGCTCTCCAGTCGTTCCAATAAAATATCATGATCAACAGTGTCAAATGCTCCACTGAGGTCCAACAGAACCAGCACTGTGGTTCTACCACAGTCTGTATTTATGCGGATGTCATTGAATACTTTGACGAGGGCAGTCTCAGTGCTGTGGTGAGCACGGAAACCAGACTAAAAAACATCAAAACGGTTTGTCATTGTTAGGAAGCTATTTAACTGCTGAAACACAGCTTTTTCAATAATCTTACTGATGAATGGAAGATTAGAGATTGGCCTGTAGTTTTGCATTAACGTGTTGTCCAGATTTTTCTTCTTTAGCAGTGGTTTAATAACTGCTGTTTTTAAAGTCTGAGGGAAGACACCTGATAGCAGGGATGATTTTTTCAAGGCTGTTCTGGTTTAATTCGTGGAATTCAGACATTTTCTCTACATTGTTGTTGATTGGGGATGGCACTGGTTGTGGGTTCGATATTGAGGTACAGATTGACCGTCTAATTGTTAGAATCTTTTCAGTGAAAAAGCTGGCAAATTCATTGCAGGCCCTGGTAGAGTTTAGTTCAGGGACTATTGTCACTAAAGTATTAGTTAGTCTTTCCACTGTTGCAAATAGGGTCCGTGCATTATTAATGTTTTTGTTGATGATTTCAGAAAAGAACGATTCCCTAGCATCTTTTATAGTTAGCTGATATCTATTCAGTCTCTCTTTGTAGATCTCACAGTGAACCTGGAATCGAGTTTTCCGCCATTTTCTCTCGGCTCGTCGAAACTCTCTTTTTTCACTACGTACCAGTGGATTACTTGTCCACGGAGACTTCTTTCTACCTGAGACTACTTTCACTTTAGTTGGAGCAATGGAATCCATGATGTCTGAGATTTTCGCAAGGAAATGATCTACCAGCTTATTTACTGACTTTGAGTTGGGCGATGAGGGGGATGTGGTGGAAGGGTAAATACGTTTAAAGGTTTCTACTGAACTGTCCCCTAGAAAACGCTTTTACAAGGCTTGTATATTATGACTAGGCTGCCAAAAAGACCATAAATTCTGAAGATTTGATGAAAATGTGAAAGAAAATATTTCAGATAAATAAAAAGTGTTTACCTATAGCGTTTACTGTTATGTAAAATATGAAGTTTAGTAAATAATGATGATGTACTGGTACACATAGGCCATGGTTTGTTACTTAAAGTGTCTTGCAAAAATATCCATAACCCCTTTCAGCATAGAACTACAAACTACAATGTTTGTTATGTGGATTTTATGTGATAGTGAAGCTAGTGAAGACCACAGAGAAGTTTAAAGCAGGATTAGGGTCTAAAACAATATTCAGAGCTTTGAAGATCCCACAGAGCCCTGTTTAATTCATCATCTGAACATGGAGAGAGAATGGACTACCACCAACCCCCAGTCTGTAGTGGCAGATGGCCGCTGAGCCAGGTTCTGGTTCTGCTGGAGGTTTCTTACTGTTTAAGGGGAGTTTATACTCTCCACTGTCGCTACATGCTTGGTCAGTATGAGGGATTGCTGGAAAGTAAACGACACCAAAGTATGTTGAAGATCTGTTGTCATTATACCAATCCACCAGACCACTCAGGTCCCCTAATTCCAGTCTACTCTGCATCCCTAGAATCAGAACCAAACATGGAGAAGCAGCTTTCAGTTTCAATGATCCTCTAATCTTGAATAAACTTTCAGATGACTGCAAAGCTGCTGTAACACTGAGTTCCTTTAGATCAAAACTAAAAACCAATATGTTTAGAGCTGCCTTTGATTGATTAATAGCTGGAATGCCATAACAGTAGTGTGTTTTAATATTCTTTATGTTTTTGATGTTGTGTGTCTTTGTTTTTATTGTTTTATTGCTGCTTTTTTTTCTCCCCCTAATCACCCAATCACCTTGAATTGCCTTACTGCTGAAAGTGTGCTAAACAAATACATTTGCCTTGCCTTGTCTTGACTTACCTTACAACGCAGGTGACTGTCTACTGTCGCTACCTGTTTGTCCAGGAGGAGACAACGCTGCAAGTAAATGACTCGATGCAGTCTGCTGGGTTTCCTTAGATTGAAAACGATTAAACTGATTGAAGTAATGAAGGGAGATTAGCCACTGTTTAATAAGTAAGATCAATTGGAAGGTATGTATGATAGAATTTCTTTGTAAAGTGCCTTGAGATGACATGTTGTGAATTGGCACTACAGAAATAAACTGAATTGCGTTGAATTGACTAACTGCAGAAAGACTCTTGAAGTAAATGACTTGAGAATCGGGAAGAGCTTCACTATTTAGCAGGTAAACGACCCCTACACATACAGCCAGAGCCACAATTAAATGGTCTAAAGCAGTATGTTTGAATGGTCCTGAAACTAAACATAAGTCTGATTGAAAATCTGTGGCAAATTTTAAAAAAATGATGTTAGCAGATGCTTTTCATCCAATCTGACAGAGCTTAAACCTTTTTTGAAGAATGATGCACAAACATTTCTGGTAGAGATGATCTTCAAAAGACTTGCTGCTGTCCTGCAGCCCATGATGGTTGTACAAAGTGCTGACCCCGAGAGGCTGAATGCAACGCCAAGGCGCTTATCGTGCCTTATTGTCAGAATTTAGGGCAGCTCACATACATTTTTTTTACTGTAAGATGCACATCGTTTTATTAAAAGGTATCTCCTCATCACTAGTGATTCTGGGCATTTGATCTTATCTAGACATCAGATTTGGACCTTTTGAACATTAAGTTTGGGACGCCGTGATTTAGTGGGAACAATACATCTACGGTATGTTTAACTGCACTGTTGCACATCTATCAGGTATTGCAAAGCAAGATTATGTGACGCAATGGCCTGCCAAAAGTCCGTCAAACACTCCCCATGACTACCACTGGAAGCCGTAAACTTTTATGCACCGCTGAATAAAACCCAACAGGTGAGTGTTCAAATGGCCGTTTTCCATTAATAGACAATGGGGATATTGTAGATGAAGAAAACATCTTCTAGATGAAGAAAACATCATCTATATTGTGACTCTTACTATAATGCAGTAAAAGCAAATGTAGCCATCCTTTCCCGGATGAAGGTGGCAATTGCCTGTAGCTGTAAATGGTAAATGGACTGAACTTATATAGCGCTTTTCTAGTCATACTGACCACTCAAAGCGCTTTACATTGAAGCCACATTCACCCACTCACACTCGCATTCATACACCGACACCCAACATGGCTCGGTAGGACGATATTTGGGGTTAAGTGCCTTGCCCAGGGGCACATCGACATGTGACTGGAGGAAGCTGGAATCGAACCTACGACCCTCCGATTGCAAGCCAACTCTACTCTACCACTGAGCCACAGTCGCCCTGTACTCCTGAAGGAGGTCTGAACAGTCGGTTCGATAAAAAAACATGTACTGTAACACTAATATTGGACATTATCCAGTGAGAATTGATCATTAAAGACACCGCTAGCGTTGATTCTAGAGTAAATGCTGCTCTGTCTTATATAGAATACACAAAAAAGGGGTTATTGAAAAGTTAACCGATGAGATGAGGAAATGTTTTAACAGTGGTGTGGAGAATACTAAGAATGTTCATTTTTTGTTTTTACCTAAAGGTTTTAAATACTTTGAAATCAGTGTAAAATAATTCCATCCAGGTATTACCGGAAAATACACAACATTGCAAAAACTATTCAATCATCCACCTAAATCCTTGAATTCAGAGGTTCCAATCACTTCCTTGGTCACAGATGCATAAATTCCAGCACCTAGGTAAGCAGACTGCTTCTACGAACATTTATGAAAGAATGGCTCTAACTCCGGTAATCAGTCAATTCCAGGATGCTACTGGGATAGAAGACCACTCGTGCAATAAGTCCAGTGGAAAAAGTGATTACCAATCATTTCCAATAAAAACAACTCAGCTACAATGTGGAATGCCACACATAATCAGAGCAGGGTCAGCAGATGCAAAGCGGTTGTCCTCTTTCTCCAGAATCAACAGATACAGACCTAGAAATGTCATGTGGTCCTCACATTAGCTAAAAAAAAAAAGAGTAAAAACAGCATCAGTGAATGGGTTGGCATGGCTGAGCAGCTGCATTCCAGCCTTCCATCACCACGTGTAAAGAAGAGCATCCGATGTAACACACACTACCAACTCAACTTTATCCTGAGTAAATAATGAATCTTCCTAATAAACAGTGTTCATGTCTGCTTCTAGCTGCCCAAAGTCCAGCTACCCCCCCCCATGATTAGCTGAGTAATGACAGTCAAAAAAACCCCTTTACCATGCGGTGAATTCAAGCGAAATTTTGTCCAATCTGGTAAAAGGCCACGGCAAACTGTAAGACTTCCGAGTGCAGTCTTTTGTTCTTATTTAGTCAGAAATGTTAACGACATGGTGATTTGAAGGGGTAGTGCTCGGGCTTCACCCCCCCACTGCTCACAGCTTCAGAGGCCCGACTGTTTTCCACAATAGAGCCATGATTACACTTACACTGAGCACAAGGTTTTCAGTTCCTCCCCAACTGTCTGCTCTCCGCTTCCAACCCAGCAGGCATGTGATTGCACCAGCCCTGCTCCCCCTTTCACTTCCAGCCTCTCTCCACCGCTGTCCCCTGCATCAATGCCTCCCACATATGCCGCCCTGACACGTCGCCATGGGCATTATTATAACTTACGTGCGGTCATGTATTGTAACAAAGAAAGAAAGAAAAAAGGAGAAATTACATAGGGTGAAGAAAAATGTAAGACTCATTCAATCACTGTTTAATACAATTTAAACGTGTTCTGCTATTACCAAGAGTTAACAAATATTATACAATTGTTTTTTACTTTAACTATGAGATTCTATGTGATTCTGAGACAACTGCACACACAAAAATAGTTTCCATAGATTTGCTAATATGAAACAGTTTAACTGATTTGTTATGAAGAAAAAAACCTAACCAAAGTCACAAGTAAAAAGCTTCAAATCACACAATGATTTACTTGCCATCTAAACAAACAGTTAAATTAGATTAAATGGTTATCTACCGGTTAGGCACAAAGCAGAGCGATAGACTCCTGTGTAAAGTGAAACGGCTGATGGTGCTGGTAGTGTTTCAAAAGTAGCCAGGGCTACTGAATCAACAACAGCACCTAAATTAATCACTGAGGTCACACACAAAAGCTATATTTCAAATCTGAAATTAGCTTATTAATAATTTACAGATTTGTTGAATTAAATGTCCTTCGTCTTCATTGTTTCTTTAGCAAATATGAACTTTTTGCAAAAAAATATATATTTATGACCTGTTGAAAAGGCAAAGATGCTTAGCTTGCTTTATAAATACACTATTTATGTGAAATGCATCATCTCGTTTTCATGGGGGTCCTCTATTACAGGTTAGCAGCAGAAGGCAGTTGTAAACAAAGACCCAAATGTATTGGGTCACCCCTCTAATTAATTGAATTCAGGTTTTTCAATCACTTGCCTGGCCACAGAATTCAGGTCCGATGCAGGAAGCTGGTTTCTACAAACATTTGTGAAAGAAAGGGTCGCTTTTATGTAGACATGAAAGGATGGTAAAACTGCCAAATATAAAAACATGAAAGATAAGATGCACATCATAAAAGTGATCAGTAAAATGGTAGGATACCACCCATGCAAAAGGTTCAGGTTCAGTATTAGTTTTCCTTCCATCCATCCATCCATCCATCCAGCTAGAAACTACTGATCAGGCTCGAAACCTAGGTGTAGTAATGGACTCAGACCTGAACCTCCAGGGTCACATAAAGGCAATAACAAGGTCAGCCTTCTATCACCTGAAGAACATTTCTAGAATTAAACGACTGATGTTGCAACACGACCTAGAAAAAATCATCCATGCGTTTATCTTTAGTCGGATTGATTACTGCAACAGCATCTTCACAGGTCTGCCTAAAAAGTCAATCAGACAGCTGCAGCTGATCCAGAACGCTGCTGCTCGTGTTCCTCACTAGAACCAGGAAAGTAGAGCACATCACCCCAGTTCTAAAGTCCTTACACTGGCTCCCTGTAGCTCAGAGAATAGACTTCAAAATACTCCTACTAGTTTATAAATCATTACATGGCTTAGCACCTTATCTGGAACAGACTTCCTGACGAGTGCAGAGCTGCTGAAACTCTGAACTGCTATAAATCGAGACTAAAAACCCATCTATTTAGAATTGCCTTCGAGTAAATGCTTGATGTCATATGTATGAAATGTGTTCATGCTCTCTTGCTTTTTTTTTTGATCTTTCTCTTGCTTTATTGTGTATCATGTTTAATGTGTGTTTCTTTTACTTTTCATTTCCATTGTTTTTTTTAAATCACCAAATCATGCAAAGCACCTTGAATTGCCCTGCTGTTGAAAGTGTGCTATACAAATAAAATTGCCTTGCCTTGCCTTGCCCTACCAATCCGTCTATCGATCTCCCGCTCCATTTTTCCCTCATTCGTGAACAAGACCCCAGATACTTAAACTCCACTTGGGGAAGGACCTCATCCCTGACCCGGAGAAGTCACCCCACCCTTTTCCGGCTCAAGACCATGACCTCGGATTTGGAGGTGCTGATTTTCATCCCAGCCGCTTCACACTCGGCTGCGAACCGCTCCAGCGAAAGCTGTAGATCACGTTCCGATGAAGCCAACAGGCCCACGTCAACTGCAAAAAGCAGAGACCCAATCCTGAGGCCACCGAAACGGATCCCATCAACACCTTGGCTGCGCCTAGAAATCCTGTCCATAAAAGTTATGAACACCCCCCACAGGGCCCCCCCGAGGGACACGGTCAAGCGCCTTCTCCAAGTCCACAAAACACATGTAGATTAGTTTTATTATTTAAATTTGGATTTTAATATATTTGGTTAGATGTCAAGCTTTTGGTTCTTTTATCATTTTCCAGGCCTAAATCACTATTTATGCTCTGATTTTTCATTGTTCAGAGCTGGATTCTCCCGTTTCATTGCCTGATCCTTGTTCCATGTCTTATGTCCTGTAGTTCATGCAAGACCTGTAAATTTCTTTTTTTTTTTACTTTTCATTATGCCTATTTTGGGATCCTGCCCAGACAATCAGACAATGTAAAACACTACATACAGTATTTGGGGTACCCAGAAATATTTAGCCAGTTAGTTGAGGTGCTTGTTTCTTGGATAATATATAAAACTCAGAATGAGAAAGATGCCTGACTACTACTTGTATGTTGAAGAGAGAAGGAACAGTCATGTACGATTTATAAACACAGGGTGTAAGCAGGGATCTCAAATTCTATTTTAAAACCTTTCCAAGACCTTTTTATCACATTCTAAAAGAATAATATCAAGACTTTATCGCAATGCACCGATAAATTATAAAATTCTTAATATTAGACTATTTAATTCTTAAATTATTTTGCAATGGTCGAATCAGGAAGCAGCCTGGAAAGTTTCATTTATTCCCTCAGAGTTCAGCGAGTGGTTTTTAACCGCTATGTGTAAACACTAAGTCACCTCAGCTCACTGCGTTGGTGCGCCCGGTGGTGCCAATCACGACAGGACTAAAATCATTGCTGTGGATGTATTCACGTTGGGGAGTTATGTACTCACAGGTGTTGAAGGTGTCACAGTTGCTCACGCTGTCACTGTATAAGTTTTAGAACAAAAACAGTCGGTTGATCGATGAGGATGTTCACGCCGGTTAATGGCCGCAATTTTGTTGCTAGCTCTATTCATATATGAATACGTTGCCTTGATGCCCAATGAGGGAACATTCATCCACTTTTTACAAAATGCACATTAAGCCTGGCTTTTGTTTTCGACTTCAGCCACTCTTTCAAATCCTCAAGTTCTAGCCACGAATCAGGAAATTTACACAATTTTCGTTCGTAATGTTGAGAATTTTAATGAATGCAACTGGATTTTTCTTGGTGTCCAGTTGCCTTCATTTAAACTCTCAAGATTATCATGTCTTGGATGACTGAGAATCTAAACCAAGAAATTTTCGGTAGTACTGTATCGCATTGCTTTGCTGCACGTCTCTTTCAGTTAGCAGGATACGTCACGTCGGCAGGTCTGTAGCGATAGTACGGAAAGTCACATGGTACGGAAACCTTCATCTATTTTTGATAGAAAAACTTATTTGAAAAATGTTTGACTTTACAAAATCAATTTAAGACTTTAATACTTTTTTAGCATTGTCATTTTTCTTAAATCAATGCATCTGTCATGCTGCCCTATTCACTCCCTCTCCTAATCATCATCCTCACCTGTGTTTCCCATCAACCACACCTGATCCTCCTTACCTTCTGCCTTTATAACCCGTCACTTTCCCTCACTCAGCGCCAGCTACATGGTGTGTTGTCCTGCTGTTACCCGTCCTGATTGTCCGATGTCCTGTCTCTCCGTTCCTGCCGTCACCACCACCACCACCACCATCACCATCATCATCATCACCTCCTCCACCAGCAGCACCACTTCAACCAGCACCCTAATAAATATCGTTGCACCTTTCTATGGCGTCTGCGTTTGGGTCCATGCACCACACCGCACTCCCTGACAGCATCAACTTTTAATAACTTTTCAAGACACTGCAGATACCCTGAGACAGAAACTGAATCAATTAGGCTATTTCAGTATTTAAAAATTATGCTTTAAACTCCATCTAAATATTGTTTTTGCCTGATTGACTGAGTTGTTCTAGAGTAACGTTTGTGCTCTACTTTGATTTATATCCAGTTCCTATGCATTTCTTCTCTTTTGGTGCTTTGTACTTTGAGCCTCCATGAAGTAATTCAAGCTTGCTTTAGCTTTTCCAGACCTGTGATCATGTGGGTCCTTTCTTTTCAGAACTGACAGTTAGCCTTTTCTTGACAATTCATTTGACCTTCTGTATCCAATAGATTTCAGCTAAATTGGAAGGGAAGACATAATGCTACACGTACAGTATTATGGACAGAGTCTTTGTGTACTGTACAGAAACTGATGGCAAAAATTGTTTCCCATTATAACCTCCTTTCTTTCCATCTTGCTCTCGCACTTGTTTCCACTCGGTCCACTCGTTGACCAGACGGAGCAAATTTCTGTGGAAGCACTCAGCCGAATAAAATGATTTCTCACCAACAGACAGCAAAAGGAGTGAGACAAGGACAGTCTCACAACAAGCTTGCCTGTGTGAATTTGAGCGGAGATAAAGTGAAGGACAGTATGTGTGTGAATATGGAGTACTAATTGGTAATTGTGTTTCAATCACTGCTCCATGAGATAGTGGGCTTTTTGTAATATCGACGTTTCACAATGCCTTTTTGCTTGGATAGGCCAACAAGATGTGTGGTATTAAAACACTTAAATGTTAGACAATCAGTACAGCAGATGGAGGGTCTTTCTGAGGACAAGTACAAAATGGTGTGTGTGTGTGTTTCCATGTATAGACAGGGCCTTTTATCAGTAAGGAAAATAAATAACATTTTTATCACCTAATCAGTCTTCTTCACCAACTGTCTGACCTCAGCCCCCCCCCCCCATCCCCCACCCTGTCAGTGCTCATGGCTGACTGCCTCCAAAGAGCTGGAGCGGTTTGTTTAAATGTAAAGGTAATCAGGCCCAGCATGCCGCAGGGATCCACCAAGCCAGAGAGAGACAGATGGGTTGATCCCAGGGGAGGGGTACAAGGACGGGCCAAACCGGCAAGTTCTGTACCCCTCCTTTTATCTGTTATAGAGTATTATCCATATCAATTCAGAATAACAAAACAGGTAGTGAAAAACATGTTCAAGCTTTGTTGATAGAAGTTACCATTTAGCTACACTCACTGGCCAATTTATTAGGTACACTTTGCTGGCCTGGCAGCCTTCTGAACTGCTTTGATTGTTGATGGCAATGATTCAGCAAGGTGTCACAAACATTCCTCAGAGCTTTTGTTTCACATTTAAATGACAGGTTGTTGCTGTTGTTGACTGCACAGTCATGGTGTGACCCTTCTGTATCAATGCATCCCAAAGCTGCTCTACTATGGAGGACTACGGGGGTCATTGGAAAAGCAATACAGCATTTTGACGATGCATGCTTAATTGTGAATTAAAAATATAGATTGCTAACTATAATTTCAAATTCAACAATTAATCCATACAAAAAAATACAAATTTGAAAAGCATTTTGTAATTACAAATTTTAAATTGAAATACTAAAGAGGAATTGCAAATTGTATTCATTATTTAATTATTAAATACTGTGATTTGAAAATGTTTTTTTTAAATCCTATTTCAAAATGGAGAAATAAATAACACAATTAATAAATGAGATTGTACATATCTTTCCTTTTCATACATTTAAAAAAGTTATTCCCGTTTCCCCATCCGTTTTTTCTTTCCGGCTCTCATTTTCAAATCATTTTTGCAATTGCATTTCCTTAATGGTTTCCCCTCTCCTTTTAGCATTCGAGTGACCCTCCTGGTCCCTGAGCACACTGAAAACCAAGTTCAACCGATCACAGCTGCTCCTCGAATGTAACCAGCTCTCTCATTGGTTAGACACGAGCTGTGCAGCTTGGCAAGGTCCACCCAAATGTGGCTGTCTTGTTTGAGCACTCATCGCCAAAATGCATGTATTGCTTTTCCAATGAACCCCGTAGTCCTCCATACTCTACTGGGTAGAGATCTGGTGACTGCAGAGACCGACGGAGTGCAGTAAACTAACAGTCATTTTAAAGAAACCAGTTTGAGATGTTTTGAGCTTTGGAACATAATCCTGCAGGAAGCAGCCATGAGAAGATAGGCATATTGTGGTTATAAGGGATAGATATGTTCAGTAAAAATTATAAAAAAGTCTGTGGTATTTAAACATTGTTCAGTGGATACTAAAATTACTGTTCTTGTCCAACTTTCTTAAGTCTGAGCAAATTGTAGACTCAAATTGCTGTTCTTAGCTGGGAGGACAGCCACCTTGTTCGGTCATCTGCTTCAATGTTTGACATGTGGTGTGTTTGGAGATTGAGTGAAGCTACTGCTGTCTTTCTAACTCGTCGAACTATTCTGCCCATTCTTCTTGACAAAGCTTTTTCTTCCATAAAACATTTGCTCAGTGGATATTTTTTTAGACCATTCTCTTCCTAAACTGAGAAATAGCTGTGCTTAAGTATCTCAGCCTGTCTGCTACCTACAAGCATACCATGTTCAAATTCACTTCAAGGGGTGTAGAACAACATTTTTGACAATTGGAAACTGTTCTATGAGGCTCTATATAGCATATGAAACTTTTTTGGGGCTGAAAATGGCCCAAGAGCCCTGATAAATGACCTAATACAACCCATAATAAAGCCCTACAATTGAAAAAGTGTTTTCCCCACCCACCCATGAATATTAATTGAGCTGCTTGCTGATTAGCCGGTTTACCCAGATGGCTCTATAACGAGTTAAGTTAAGTTAAGAGTTCTATAACCAACAGTTACATTCTGCCAACACTGAAGTGGGCGAGGACATTTCAATTTAAGGGTGTGTGTCTACGACCTATGATGCGTTATTAGAGCTTTGCAGAGACTGGCCCGTTTCTCCATGGCAATTACAAAATGACGGAATTTGCATAGGAAAAGGTCAGAGACAGCGCAGACTTTATGGTTTTGTACATTTGACACCCCAAACTGCCTAAGGCCTTGTCCACAAATTATAATTTTTTTCTATGATCTGGCCTGTCATCAACACGAAAATTCAGATTTACAGCATCAAAAATTATTATTTCTAAAAGCTTCGGCTAAAGTGAAGATTTGCAAATCCTCTGTTTTATGCGTTTGCTTGAGGACATAAATAACTGGGGTTTTAGCGTTCGCAAAGGTAATCTCAGCGACAAAAATGCGGCGACGTCACATGTGCGACCTGTGTTTACACTCAGAAACAGCATGGATGCCCTTAGAGCTGTATTGGCAGTATCGATTTCCAAGCGATTTTTACTTGCTTGTTTTTACAAGCTCAGTTACTGCTCTATGATAGAATTTAAAAAGTAGAAATTTATCCTTGGTAAATAGGATTTGAGTAACTTCTGCCGCCATCGGGTTTGGCATGCCTATGAATGTGCTTAGCAACGGATGCGGTTAGATGTGGATGGTCCTTAAAAAAAAAAAAGTTGCTGAGGATGTTTGGCTTTAAAAAAAAATGGCCGGGTACATGTGTACATGGCCTCAATCAAGGTAAAAGCAGTTTTGAATTCTAGGACCACTTTTAATCCCCTTTCTATGCTTAGACTGATGCTCACTTTGAACTTCAGCAGGTCATCTTCAACTTGTCAAAAAGCCTAAAAGTACAAAATTTCTGCCATGTGATTGGCTTATTTGGTATTTCAATCAATCTTTATCTATAAAGCGTTTTTCACACAAAATTGTATCTCAAAGTGCTTTACAGATTAAAACTACCCCACATAAAACCACATTCCCATCCCTCCCCTAAAGAATTAAAAACATGATCGCAGTAAGACCCCCTCCCTCCAAACCAACCGTCATGCACGTTCACTTAAAAGCAAAAATTAAAAGGACATAGGGCTTAGTACAGATGAGCCAGGTACGGAAACGCCATCGGAGGAGCCATCTGCACCGGCAGCACCACATCAGCAGCAGAAGCCGAGGCACCGACACAGGGCGCCCAGTGGAGGCAAGGCCAAGACCCCCACCTCCACTCAAGCGCTACCTGGAGAGCACCCAGGCAGCTATAGCCAACCACCGCTCCCGAGGCAGAGGGCTCCCACAGAGGAAACACTGGAAGGACAGATTAAAATATAAAAATAACTGGAATAAATGTGATAAGATTAAATATAATACGTTGATAAAATGTGTGTTAAACAAACAGATCCACTTAATAAATTAGCAGATGAGCGCATATTGGCTAAATTAAAAAGCCTTGGTCCACTAACTGCTCCATCCAGAACCAGCATATTTTTTGTACAGCTTTTGTGATGTACTTTCTCATTAGCTCATTTACAAAGCAAATAGCACAAATGATACATCAGTGGAGACACACCTATTAAGTAGAGCAAGTGTGAGCAACTTGAGGTTTTAGCATGAGGCTACAGTTGTCCTTACTTCAGTATCACACACAGCACGCACAAAAGCAAAAGAATAAAGAGTTTGTCACGGGTTGAGGAACGGACCCAAATGCAGTACGGCGTTTAGAGCGAGGCATGCTCATATTTACTAATTAATCCATATGTTAGATTGAAGGAGGACAGGACTGGGGAACACGACGGACAGTGACTACACCTGACGAACATCTGTCGACGAACCGGCAAAGACATGAGGACAAGGGGAAACAAATATACTGGGAGGAGTGATGGGGAGATGATGGACAGCTGGGGACAGGGAATGACCAAGACAAGGAACAGCTGACTTCAATAACACAAACAGGGAGACAACAGGAAAGGAAGCAACAGAAAAAGATGCTAAATAAGAAACTCGAAACTAAACTGAGGATAAGAACTCTAAGAGGAACAAAGACTGATAAACCAGGGAAGCAAAATTAAAGGTAAAACATCAAAACAAAGAACATCTAAGGACAAGGATGGGGAAGATACAGAAATAAGAAAATGCCAAAAAAAAAAGAATGTCACAAGATAAACTAAAATGATCATTTAAACTAAATAAGGAAGTTAAATGACAAACTCAAAACACAAACAACTAAGAAACCTAACAGAGTTATTCCCTCGAGTCCCTTGAGTATGAAGTATAACAAAACTCTTTAAAACTGCATAAGCAAATATTTCAGGAATTAGTTTCTGAATCAATGCATGATCTGAATGTTTTTATGGTGGAAATGCCTGCCTCTTTAACTGAATAACTTACAGACAACAAGTACTCAAGTTTGAAATATTTACAGTACTGATATAAGTTATATTATCAGAATAAAGGAAGGGAAAACTTTAACCTTTCTTGACCTTAATCATGTCCTAATATTTTTAATACAATAGATGAAACAAACTGCTCTGATGTTTTATTTTATGCTTCTAGTTATTCTCTACATGTCAGGTTTCATGCCCACTCACCCTGAGCAAAGCTGGAAACCTTTTGACAGCCCCTCATCACTGCACCCAAACTCAGTAGCACAATGAGGACCTATTCAGAAATTTAGTTTCCCAGAGTTAGATTAATTAACCTCTAAATTTGAAGCTCAATCAGTTAAAAAAATTTCCAACATCATTGGGTTTCTATGTGACATATTAAACAGAATTGAAAATGGTTTTCTTGGTATATTTTGTAGATTGCAGAAATCATTTAAATCTCAGGCACGCTTTAATGGAGGAGAGGGGGAATTTTTACTGCTGTGATATTCCTGACTTCTCTTTTTTTTTAAACCAGCAGAGCAGAGCAGTTTCTGTTTTCTGTTTCCGTTTCTTTGTTGGAATTACCACTGGCTTTCAGGAAATGGTAACCTTTTACCTTTAGTTGAGGTCAAACAGTGATACACATACTGTTTAAGGACAGTATGCTTTTTGCCGTGGATGCAATTTGAATAAATATAGGCAGTTTGCTCCAAAAATCCATGCATAATTTCTCATTTAACCATCATCAGACTGTGTCAGTGCTGAGAGTAAACACATTTGCTTTGAATCTGAGATGAAACTCTCTAGTGGCAGGGCTTTGGTACATTGGCTCGATGAGGAGGCTGTGGTGTGCCGCCATTTGTGAACTCAAACAGTGAGACAATATTCACAACTCCTTCATCCTGGACTAAGACTGTGATGTAACACACAGGTGGTCTGGGTTGCAATATCTTGGAGAGGTGGACTTCCCCCTATGAATGATGGAGAGTGAGTGTTTCCTGGTTGCCATTAGGATGAGCAAAACTTCTGGGTCCTACGTATGGCATGGCGGAGCCTGGGAGCAGCTGTGGTACCTTATCTATAAAGTTTATCCGATGCACCAGTGAGGACTGGCCACTAAAAAACTTGAAACAGGATTGGCCAAGCTAAGCAATGATGAACCATCCTCAATCTCTAAAGCAATAAATACACTGCCAAGATCAAAGTCTTGCACATTGACATTGGTATGTGCTGGACTTTCTGTGGTGTAGGCCTCCCAGTTGGGTAGGCTGACCAACATGGACATGTCCACTTTTCATGTGCTGTCCGGTGGGATTTCATAAATTGATGAAAATGTCTGGGATTTTCATCGTTTATAAGGGGTCCAATAAACATAAATTAATTGTCTGGTGGGATGCATGCAATACGACACCCTTTCTCTCATCTGACGTCCTCCCCGGGCTGCTGCCTAGTGGATGGTTCTGATCTGTTCAAAGACGGAAGCTGTGATGCTTTGTGATGCCCACAACAGTGCCGCACGCGAACCGCAGTGCCAGAGCTAGCATAGCTTGCATATGTGTTTCTGTGTGACAAAAGTGGTAGAGATCCAGAGCATCCACATGGACACAAAAACTATAACAATGCTGTGCAAAGTTGAGAGTTCATCTACACTCAACAAAAATATAAACGCAACACCTTTGTTTCTGCTCCCATTTTTCATGAGATGGACTTAAAGATCTAAAATTCATTCCAGATACACAATATTACCATTTCTCTCAAACATTGTTCACAAATCAGTCTAAATGTGTGATAGTGAGCACTTCTGCTTTGCTGAGATAATCCATCCCACCTCACAGGTGTGCCACATCAAGATGCTGATCTGACATCATGATTAGTGCACAGGTGTACCTTATACTGCCCACAATAAAAGGCCACCCTGGAATGTGCAGTTTTTTGCTTTATTGGGGGTCTGGGGACTCAGAACCAGTCAGTATCTGGTGTGACCACCATTTGCCTCATGCAGTGCAACACATGTTCTTCGCATAGAGTTTATCAGATTGTCAATTGTGGCCTGTGGAATGTTGGTCCACTCCTCTTCAATGGCTGTGTACAGTTGGGGAGAACTGCACATGTGCCTCCAAATTGAGGATAGGCTCGTTGCTGAGAAACTGAAAGAAGTTTTGTGTTTCAGACTGCTTTTAAAATGCAGAATGTATTTGTCACCATGTCAAAAAGAACGCCTGCGACAAACTACATAGATAATCAATCATCTTACTTAGCAGTGAGGATTAAGAAAGAGCAGGAAAATCACAAGAGCAGATTACAAATTTGCAGAACTCTCTAATATAAATATCCGTTGCAGTAACATTGCGGTAGAAGGACCGGACAAGCAGCAGGAAACAAACAAGACTATCAAGACTTCAGCTACCATCTTGATTGCCTTCATATTGAAATTAGTTATTTTAAATTTACCATCATCAATGAATCCCTAAACAGTCTTGGATTTCCTGGAGACTGTAGGGTGGTATAAATCCAGAGTGAAGGATGCCTTATGAATCAGGTGTAAATAATGCAGGTGATGGGGATTATTAAGACACATTCTTACAGTGGAAGACTTCTATAAGGCTCAGAAATATGAATACCAGTTAGAGCTAAAACATTGTGTAACTTGTCCTTTTGAAGTTACAACAAAGACAGAGAGGATAGTCTTCTTCTAACAAGAACACGAATAACCGCACGTTTTGGAACAACTCAATGTGTGTTTAATATTTTCAAAAATGCAATAATGTAATTTATTTAAAACAGAAATAAAAGTGTAAAAGTTGAGGACAAATGGCTTTTCAGACTGAGGTTACCCATCAAGAAGCGTAAAAGAGCCAGAGGCAGTTCAAAGTGGAAGTAGATTTCGTAAAATCAAGAGCTTATAATGATCATTAAGGAACATTAAGGAAAACAAACCATGATTAATATTTCATTTAGAGATGTGGAAATCCCTTTGCCAATTTGTGATGATAATCATTAACTACCTAATGAATAACTGTAAAAGGTAAATGATCAAGCTTATGTTCTCTATAATGAAACGTGCTTCTCATAATGTTTCCTATTCTTCACCATTTCTCTTTTTAAAGAAGTCAATTTTTTAAATAGAATTGAATGCAAATTAGTGGGGAGCTGATTATCATATAAACGCCTGTTGCCTAGGGGGCTGAGAAAGTCTGGGTTTATTTATTTATTTTTTGCCATATTTTTCACAGTTCCCCATAAAACTCAGGCTTTAATCAGTACACAGCATTTTTGAATCCATAGAGGATTCAGGGATGAGTGAGGCCTGTAATTTCTGTATATGGACGTATGTGGGCAGCTTGTAATATTGTTCAAAGCAGAATATGACTTGACAACTTTATCAACATCATATGTGCTATAGATGTCAATTGTTTAAATAATTTTACCATTTAGACTTATTTTTTAAAACCTCAACTTTTATAGTCAACATATGGAAAAGGATTTACAGATATTCTGTAAAGTTGGACATCTAATGAAATGTTCCCTGAAGTACTGCAAATAAAAATAGAAACGTGCAACATTTGCTCTAGAATTGTTGCACATTACTCAGTCCAAGTAATTATCTCGGACTAAAACACAGTATGTAAAGCTCTAAATAATTTACAATACTATACATGCTGTGTGTTTCTGCTTCATCACTGTACCCTTCCATTTGTCAATATTATTAATAAGTCCACATGGATTAAGTATTGATGTCAGCATAAAAAATGTAGTGAGCTTTATGTAGAAAACCTCATTTGCCATTCTTGACATGTTGTAAACAAAATATGGCAATTTCTCTACAGGCAGTAGTAAGGAGTACTTCTTCCTATTGGAACACACTTTCAGATGTCGATATCATGATATAACATGTATACACAAGGAACAGCAACATGTAGAATATCTAAACCTGATTATAGGGAAATGCTAAAATATTTTTAGTGTACAACCACCAGATCCCACAATGCAGTCTTTATCAGTGAGGTGTCAGACTAAATGTCTTCCAAAAACCTTGAAGCACCATCATAGCGAATATTGTACTAGTCCAGATAGAAGAGCTGAGCATTGTGCTTGTTTGCATAATTTCGTCTTGAGCTCATGGAGTTCAACCTGCTAAAGTCACAGTACACCATCTCCAGATGGGCCCAACACCTGTGGGTAGGGAAATCATGGTCAGGTGCGATGTTAACTTACCTTGCTGTCAGAAAGGGATGACCTAAAGAAGACTTAGGATCATGTCCTCTTTATGATTCAGAAGTATGGATTGGTATCAGCATACTTACTCGTTCTCATCATCTAAAAAAAGAATCTGCCAATCAGAAGATGCTGTGTGTGTTAAAGGTTTTGTGATTTGGCCATCGCAACACTTCTGGTTTGATTTTTTTCAGCACATGATTCAAAGCTAAGTGTTCAGCAGCTGATTAGCAAGCAAGCAATGCATCTAAAATAGGATTAAGATAGAATGCTCTCTTCTGATTGACGTTTAGCTACAGCCCTAAGGATCATGGTGTACTGTTCAGAAGTGTTGGCAAAATAAAGAGGAGATACAATAGATACCATACTCTCATTCCATCAAGGCATTTTTCTTCTGTCTCTTTTGATCTACTTTACTGTGAACTACTCCAAAAGTCTTTCCTTTCTGCAGTCTCGTCCTAAAAGACTATGTCTATGTCTTTCTGTTTGTAGCTCTGGTAAGGGGGTATCATGAAGACAGACTGTTAAGGAAACTGAGGAGAATTGAGGACCACCCGAGTTTAGACAAGCATAAAAAGGCATGGAAGAATTATATGGTTGCTAGAGGAGATTCTGTTAGTTATATGGGCAGAAAAGTTCTGAACCAACTGGAGTTGGTTTAGAGGAAAGATAAAGTTGGATTTCATATGTATATTAATGCAAACAGATATTGAGTTTGCAACAGATGTTGCAAAGAGTCAGAAGATATTTGATGAAAAGGGGGGGCTGAAGACAGAACAATGAGTAACACCATTAGTGGGTGTACACTGTTGCAATTTGAAGGTTGTCTTTCTTTCATAACCAGCTGGAGTCAAGGTTTGTCCATATCTCTCAAACCTACATAGAGAACACACAAGATACTTGGTTTGTCACTTTTCATAAATTTATTACTATGAGAATTTAAGTATCAATCAAGAACATGCGAAACATATAGAGTACTGAAAAAGGGCGTGTCCACATTATCTTAAGTGATTTTGCTAGAAATAATAAAATGTCAGATATTTAAGGTTTCGTGAACATGCCTCAGTTGGTTTTGTACAATGAATTCTTCCAATGGGAGTTTGTTATGCATCTCTACAGCATTACAGAAACAGCAGCCACCAAGAAGAAGACAGCTGTTAATTTTAAGCACTTCATTCTACTGTAAAGATACTGAGATCTAGGCATTAGGCACATTCCTAGTAATATGATGATCCCCATTTTTCTGTCATGCCAGAGGACTGGACTCCAATTCAACATCTGAAGCTGTCTGAAGACTTTTTGATGTGTTGCAGGGTATGCTATCCTGCTGAAAGAGCCCACATGCATCAGGGAATATAGTTTCCATAAAATGATATATATGTTCTGCAACAATACTTAGGTAGATGGTACATGGCAAAGTAACATTGACATGTATGACGGGACCCAAAGTCTCTCACCAAAACATTGTTCAAAGCATCCTACTGCCTCCACAACCTTATCTTTCATTTCAAACTACATCTTGATGCCATGTGTAAGGTACCAACCCAGACATCCATCTAATGTAAAAGATTCATTAGCCCAGGCCACCTTCTCCATTTCTGATGCTCACACGCTCAGATGAAAGTCAGTAGTTTTTGGTGATTGATGGGTACTGTGACTGGTCCCCAGATATGCATCCCAGTGTGCAGCAAATTGCCATATACAGGTCCTTCTCAAAAAATTAGCATATTGTGATAAAGTTCTATCTTTTACATAATGTAATGATAAAAATTTAACTTTCATATATTCTAGATTTATTGCACACCAACTGAAATATTTCAGGTCTTTTATTGTTTTAAAACCGATGATTTTGGTATACAGCTCATGAAAACCCAAAATTCCTATCTCAAAAAATTAGCATATTTCATCCGACCAATAAAAGAAAAGTTTTTTTAATATAAAAAAAGTCAACCTTCAAATAATTATGTTCAGTTATGCACTCAATACTTGGTCGGGAATCCTTTTGCAGAAATTACTGCTTTAATGGGGCGTGGCGTGGAGGCAATCAGCCTGTGGCACTGCTGAGGTGTTATGGAGGCCCAGGATGCTTCGATAGCGGCCTTAAGCTCATCCAGAGTGTTGGGTCTTGCGTCTCTCAACTTCCTCTTCACAATATCCCACAGATTCTCTATGGGGTTCAGGTCAGGAGAGTTGGCAGGCCAATTGAGCACAGTAATACCATGGTCAGTAAACCATTTACCAGTGGTTTTGGCACTGTGAGCAGGTGCCAGGTCGTCTTCATCTCCATAAAGCTTTTCAGCAGATGGAAGCATGAAGTGTTCCAAAATCTCCTGATAGCTAGCTGCATTGACCCTGCCCTTGATAAAACACAGTGGACCAACACCAGCAGCTGACATGGCACCCCGGACCATCACTGACTCTGGGTACTTGACACTGGACTTCAGGCATTTTGGCATTTCCTTCTCCCCAGTCTTCCTCCAGACTCTGGCACCTTGATTTCCGAATGACATGCAAAATTTGCTTTCATCCGAAAAAAGTACTTTGGACCACTGAGCAACAGTCCAGTGCTGCTTCTCTGTAGCCCAGGTCAGGCGCTTCTGCCGCTGTTTCTGGTTCAAAAGTGGCTTGTAGCCCATTTCCTGCACACGCCTGTGCACGGTGGCTCTGGATGTTTCTACTCCAGACTCAGTCCACTGCTTCCGCAGGTCCCCCAAGGTCTGGAATCGGTCCTTCTCCACAATCTTCCTCAGGGTCCGGTCACCTCTTCTCGTTGTGCAGCGTTTTCTGACACACTTTTTCCTTCCAACAGACTTCCCACTGAGGTGCCTTGATACAGCACTCAGAGAACAGCCTATTCGTTCAGAAATTTCTTTCTGTGTCTTTCCCTCTTGCTTGAGGGTGTCAATGATGGCCTTCTGGGCAGCAGTCAGGTCGGCAGTCTTACCCGTGATTGCGGTTTTGAGTAATGAACCAGGCTGGGAGTTTTTAAAAGCCTCAGGAATCTTTTGCAGGTGTTTAGAGTTAATTAGTTGATTCAGATGATTAGGTTAATAGCCCGTTTAGAGAACCTTTTCATGATATGCTAATTTTTTGAGATAGGAATTTTGGGTTTTCATGAGCTGTATGCCAAAATCATCAGTTTAAAACAATAAAAGACCTGAAATATTTCAGTTGGTGTGCAATGAATCTAAAATATATGAAAATTTTAAGTTTATCATTACATTATGGAAAAGAATGAACTTTATCACAATATGCTAATTTTTTGAGAAGGACCTGTATTCCACTACTTGTTTTCCACCAGCAGCATCAACTTCTTCAGCAATTTAAGGTACTGCATCTTGTCTACTACATAGACCCACACAGGACAGCCTTTGCTTGTACAGCAATGAGCCTTGACCACCCATAACCCTCTCCCTACTTCACACTTTTCTTTCTGTGGACCACTTTTGATACATACAGACCAATGCAGACATGAAACATCCCAAAGAGCTACATTGTTGGAGACCAAGCCGTCTACCCATCACAACTTGGCTTTTGATCACATTTGCTCAGATACTTGCAGTATCCCATCTTTTTTGCTTTTAACACAAACTATGAGGACACATTGTTCCCTTGCAGCTTAGTATATCCTAACACTTAACAGATACTATAATGAAAAGATAATCAGTGTTATTATTACCTATCAGTGGTCTAATTGGCACTGATTTGAATAACCTTATTGGTATGTAGTGTTCAGGTCTGTGTTATAAAAATGGAGGAAATAATTGTATCTTTATTGCAATAAAGTGCATTCAAAATGACAAAAAGGGTTTATAGAAAAGGAATGGTTTGATTGAAACCAGTATCTCCTTCCACAAAGCATCTATTCCCACATTTGACTCAATCCATTTTTCACACTCTTTATCTCTGTTAGTAGGTTACAATGTGTTGTCAAATTAAATTACAACTTATTGATGAGACATGACATCAGTTATGAAGAGCTGAATGTGCTTTAAGGAGTGTCAGGCACCCTTAATGTCTTTCTCCATCCTCTTTGCTCTTCAAACATTTGGCAGTTCCCTCATTAATATGAACAGACTTCTGAAATTACTGCTGCACAGGTTTCTAATAAAGTATCTTTATTACAACCTAGAGGGTTTAATCTCTCTTTAAGGGAGTCTCTTAATTATTATCACCGCTTGTGCTTTTTATCCCTCCACCCCAATCCACTTTAAATCCACCTTTTCTACAAGCTTGGTCCAAACAGGCCAGAGAAGGGAGGAGACAAAGGAAAGGGGACAGGAGAAGTAAAATGCACAACTTAATTACACAATAAAGCATCTATGTTGGAGACAAAATGCAAAGTTCAGAAGAAGGTAGAGAGGAAATGGATTATGGGTCATAGAATGAACTTTGTGGCTATTTCAGTTTAATTGTGACTAAAGAGGAAATAAAACAGTTTATACATAGTTTAAACATAGTTTATAAAGATAATACTGTCCTTTTTGGAATAATGAAACTTGAAATAAGAAATATTTTAAAAATCATATATCTTCCATCTCACATACTTTTAATTTGGCAGAACACCAAACATCTAGTTGGCTAAAGTGAGAGTGAAAAAGGGAGAGCTGTTTTACTACTTGGAAATAATTTATGGTGGAATGGAGAATACCTACTTCGGATTCTAACACTGGGCATTTCTACAGCTGGATGTTAATGAGAAATTACTGGGTAGTATATGCCTGATGTCTCTTTTTAGCCCTGCCTGCTCCTCAAACTGACTTAAAGCTGCATCTTGCTGTATATGGACATACTTACAGAATATCTTCACACCTGGGGCGTGGTATCTCTAGTAGACAATGGCAGTTCATAACAGGGCAACACAGAAACACAAAGGTCAAAATACTGATACACACCCATGCCCAAAGTCAATTGATATTCTAATGATATTCTCATGGCCTCAGATAATGGACTGGTGTCTGTTCTGGTTTTGTTAGATCTCAGTGCTGCTTTTGACACAGTCGATCATAATATTCTCTTAGAAAGGCTTGAACATGTTGCAGGGATCAAAGGAACAGCACTAGGCTGGTTTAAATCATATTTGTCTGATAGATTCCAGTTTGTTCATCTAAATGATAAATCATCTTCACTCTCAAGGGTTACTTGTGGAGTTCCACAGGGTTCTGTCCTTGGACCAATTCTTTTCACCATATATATGCTTCCAATTGGTAGAATCATTAGACAGCATGGGATAAATTTCCACAGCTATGCCGATGATACACAACTATATTTATCCATAAATCCTGATGAACCCAGTCAGTTAGGTAGATTACAGGCATGTCTGGAAGACATAAAAGCATGGATGACCCTAAACTTTTTGCTTTTAAATTCTGACAAGACAGAAGTTGCTGTCTTTGGACCAGAAGTTCTTAAACAGAAACTGATTAGTCAATCACTTCATCTGGATGGCATTAAATTGGCCCCCAGTAATAACGTAAAGAACCTCGGCGTTATTTTTGACCAAGACTTGACATTTAAATCCCATATTAAACAGGTTTCTAGGATTTCCTTCTTTCACCTCAGGAATATTGCTAAAATTAGAAACATCCTGTCCAGGAGTGATGCTGAGAAACTAGTCCATGCATTTGTTACCTCAAGGCTGGACTACTGTAATTCTTTACTATCAGGAAGTCCACAAAATGCCATTAAAAGCCTTCAGTTGATCCAAAATGCGGCAGCAAGAGTTCTGATGAATATTAAAAACAGAGATCACATTTCTCCTGTTTTAGCTTCCCTTCATTGGCTCCCTGTTAAATCCAGAATAGAATTTAAGATCCTTCTTCTTACATATAAAGCCCTTAATAATCAAGCTCCATCATACATCAGAGATCTAATTGTTCCATATGTTCCTAAAAGAGCACTTCGCTCTCAGACTGCAGGTTTACTTGTAGTTCCTAGGATCTCTAAAAGTAGAATGGGAGGCAGATCTTTTAGTTTTCAGGCTCCTCTCCTGTGGAACCAGCTCCCAGCTTTAGTCCGTGAGGCAGACACTCTGTTTACTTTTAAGGCCAGGCTTAAAACTTTCCTTTTTGATAAAGCTTATAGTTAGAGTGGCTTAGGTCATCCTGAGCTATCTCTGTAGTTATGCTGCTATAGGCTTAGACTGCTGGAGGACAGACTTACCAATTTTCTTCACTCTGCTACTTCCTTTTCTCCTACGACTCTCCAGTTGTATTACAATACATTCTGTTATTTCGACTGTTAACTTTGTTTTCTCTCAGTGTTTTTCTCCCCATCGAAGATACACCTGGTCTGGTATCCTGCTTGGCTGCAATGCCCTGTTGGACGGGGGTCATCGACTGGAATGATCCTCTCAGTAACTGAAGATCCACTGTGTCCTGTTATCAACTTTTTCCTTTCTGTAACATAGAAAGTTCTCTTATATCGGATCTTCTGTTCCTTCTGTGTCTCTGCTCTGTCTTCTCAAACCCCCAGACGGTCGTGGCAGATGGCCGCTCCTACTGAGCCTGGTTCTGTTGGAGGTTTCTTCCTGTTAAAGGGGAGTTTTTCCTCTCCACTGTCGCTACATGCTTGCTCAGTATGAGGGATTGCTGAAGGATTGCTGTGGTTGGAAATCTGCCCAACCTCACGCCAATGACTGACGCAATCTGCTGGGATTCCTTAAATAGGAAACTTTTTAACTGATTGGAATGTTGGTATAATTGTATTGAAATGACTTCTTGTTAAGTGCCTTGAGATGACATCTGTTGTGAATTGGCGCTATATAAATAAACTGAATTGAATTGAATTGAATTAAGAGTGACCAGTTAACCTAAAATGCATGCCATGAGACTCTGTCAGGAAGCAATAGTACATGGAAAGAACCTGAGCATGTACACATGTAAACTCCCCTCCATGTAAACCTCCATGCAGGTTGATGGACAATATTTAGCAAAGGACACTTTGCATGTATAATGAGTTACATACTCCTGCATGTGACGATCCTCTATTGGTGCCCTAATAACAGCATGTCTGTTGGGTCTTTGAAACTCAGGTAGAAGTTATTGAACGCATGAAAAGAAGATTGTAAGGAGGAATAGAAAGCCAAGAAACCAACTACAATCTAACACAGTTTTGAAACCACACTTACTGACTTGTGAAAATCTATTTATTTATTATTAACCGAATGCTTACAAAAAGGTTTCTCACTAACAAAGTATAAGACTGGCACCATTTGCAAAAGCAAAGAAACCTTTACAAAGAAGTCCTACTGTTGGAAAACAGACTAATGGCAATGGTTATAGCTGCATTTGTAGACTTCTGCATGTTCTAAGGTGGTCAGTCGAAGCCATAATATGAATCGCAAAGAGAATAATTTTATCATAAACCAGCCGTGGCCAGATGCCCCTCAAAAGATTCCTGACAAATAAGACAAGAGTAATAAAAAAGCTGTCCAAGAGCCAAGGAGTGCCAACAGGTAGCTTCAGAAAGACCTGAAAACAACAGGTACAGTTTTGTTATGAAAGCAATACTGCACTAAACCCCAATGTCTAATTCCCTTCTAAAGAAAAGGCATGTTGAAAGTCTTTTTTGCTGAATATTTGAACAAGTCAGTGTTATAACTCAGATCAGTGGCAGACTGGCCATCGGAAACCCCAGGACATTTCACCGGTGGCCTGGCCACCAAACTGGCCCACTTGATTGCAGACGATCAGGTCAGGTCGTGTTTGATTTGTAAATAAACAATCCATCGTGCGGCTCATTAGGGCATCTGCCGCGCTGAAGTTCACACAGACGCAGCAAGGTTGAGCAAAAACACACCCACTTTTTTTTTTTTGTCAGTGTCAAAGCACCACAGACACGCCCACTCCCCCCTTCTCCCGCATCGTTAGCTCTAGAGGCAAATGGAGCGAGATTGACAGGCCAACAGGAAAGGTGGAGCGGATGGAGAGACTTAAACAGAAAAAAAGCACTGGCCACAGATGCAACCATCCTGCATGACTAGCTTAATGCAGAGGTTAGCAATGGGCTAAAACTAACTTAAAAAAAACACAAAAACTTTAAGTTGTAACCAAGGATATTGTAAATCTTAGAATATGGTAAACTAAGTTTAATAAACTAAAGAAACGTAATTGGTTTAAAAGAAAGAAAGTAAAACAGCTGCAATGGCCAAGTCTATCACATGAGGCAGAAGATGACAATCAGAGTGCATAGAAAGGACCCACTACAGTTTGTGTGGAAAAATGAATTATTCACATGATTAATTCCTCCACACAGGAGGCATCTGGATTTTTCTCTGGAATTTCAGTTTTTTTTATCTATAACTTCCTTGCGGACTAGTATACTTTGTATTAATTTCTTTGTATGCGTGGATTACTCGAGTTTTTGTTGACATTTGATGGGAATTTTATGTCAATTTCCCAATAGAAATATTTAAACTGTGAAAAATACTAACCTATTTTACCCACTTTATGTTTCAAAATGACATTTTATCAGAATGACATGGTCGACTTTGGTGTTCGCCACCCCCTATTAAAATACATATTCATTTTACAAATCCATTTAAGCTACCATAATGTTCTGACAATGCATAATCGCTTACCTTAAAGCTGCGCAGTAGGAATGTAAGAAAATATCGATCCACCGATTTATCCCAATATTTTATGTCACGACATTGTATCAATATTCAAAAAAAATGTATCAACTTTTTATTTTATTTTATAGAATTTGAATGGAGATATTAATGATGATAGTAATTTTTGTATTAACATTATGAGTGGTAGTAAAAGTGTTACTGGTAGTTGGTGGCTGTTTTCACCTTCTTCGTTCCAGTGGATAAACTAGCTCTAGTAGTAAACCTGGATGTGGTATGTATGAAACAGGTTGGAGTGTTTATAATGCTGTGACATTGTCTACAGTTAAAATTTAAAATTCACACAGTTGTGGGGATTCCGGTTTTTTACAGATACATTCTTGGGCTTAGGTTACCATGACTAAATCTTGTAATAATCGGTACCATTTTTTCCCTCTCCCTGCCGTCCTGTGGGTGTGGAGGCGGACTGGGATGTTTTCTTGTGTTTTCTTTGTTACCCTTCCTCTTTTGTATCTTCAACTTACCCTCTCCCTCTAAACTTTTTTTTCCTACCTCTCTTCATCTTCTTTTTTTCTTCCCCTTTATTTTCTGTCTCGGTGTCCCTGGCGCATCGAAAAAAAAAACCCAACCCCACTGCAATTTCCAATAAAGATTTCTTACACATATATCAAGTGGAGCACTGTAGCAAAAGCTGTAGTGCTCCACTTGTGATAGTAAATCTGTCGGACTTCTACTTGGTACTCAGACACCAATTCTGAGCTCCACACCGCCAGACAGGACACATGTAAATAAAAAAAAAATAAAAAAAGAATTTTAAATCACAATATATAGAGTCTCTCTCTCTCTCTCTCTCTCTCTCTCTCTCTCTCTCTCTCTCTCTCTCTCTCTCTCTCTCATATATATATATATTGCCCCCTGTATTGTGATGCATTTTGTATCACCAGATTCTTGCCAATACACATCCCTACTGCGCATTGTCTTACACCACTGAAGTGAAACTCAATATGCACAAATGTGCACAAGAGGCAGACAGAGAGTATAAGTTAATTTTAAAATGAGCGCACTGTTTTTGATTAAATGCATGTTTTATATGGCTGAAACATTACTGTACAGTCTTAGACAATCAGTATTTTTAATCTGCTGTCTTGTAGAGGGATGAGATGAAGTAACAATTAAGCTCTCAGACACATCTGACTGTGTACAGACTGACAGCCTGACAATTAAGCTGATATTTGACAAAGATGAGCTGTGAGTAGGAGCCTAAACATCTGTTAAATTAAATAGTTTGGAAGTGGTTAGCTGTGATTTCCTCATCTGCATGCTGTGACCTATTTTACACTGTCGGGACTAAGTCTGAGCTGTTAACTGAACAAAAGACTTAAGGCTTTTTATAAACATGTTTTTATAAATTAGAAATGCTATAAATATCTACTTAGGAAAACTTTAGACAGAAATAAACAAAAATGGGAAGAATTCATGTATTGAAAGAATTTTCCATCCATCCATTTTCTATAATTGATGGGGGAGTTTATGCGGGGTCATTTTAATCTGTAAAGCACTTTGAGGTGCTATTTTTTATTAGAGGCGCTTCATATATAAAGTTTGATCTGATACCCGCCCATCCTCTGGAGGGTTGCGGGGGGCTGGTGCCTATCTCCAGCAGTCACAGGGCGTGAGGCGGGGTACGCCCCGCACAGGTTGCCAGGTTTGACCTAAGGGCAATTTAGAGAGACCAATTATCCTAGCAGTCATGTTTTTGGACTGTGGGAGGAAGCTGGAGTACCTGGAAGGAAACGGCCCATGCACAGGGAGAACATGCAAGGCCCCAGGCTGGGATTTGAACCCAGGCCTTCTTGCTACAAGGCAACAGTGCTACCAACTGTGCCACTGTGCAGCCCTATTTAAAGTATTAGAAATATGGAGCATTGGTGGGGATTTAAGAAATTATGTTTAACTGACCAATATTCTTATGTTTCTATTTATTTCCTCCAAAGAAAGAATATTTCCCATAAAATGTTCTCTTGCCTTAGTTCTAAGTGATTTAACAAAAGTATTTTCCCTCTTAAATATTTCTTCTGTTTTCACTTTTTCCCACAAATTATTATTTGAGATGAAAAACAAAACAGGACAGAGTAAAACTGGTGCATGACGTTATTTTAATAGGTTAGATCCTTGCAACAATGTATTTACTGCTCGTTCTAAAAAACCCAAAAACAAATCCATCAGGCAGCTGCAGCTCATCCAAAATGTTGCCGCCAGAGACCTGACCAACACCAGTAAAATGGATAATATCACATCAGTTCCCTGATTATCAAATAATAGATCTTAAGATTCTTCTATTGGTCAATAAAACTCTAAATGATGTTGGAGAAAAATACATTTCTGAGACCATGTACACATGTAGCCATTAAAAAAACAAAAAACGAATATTTTCACCATCTCGTTTAAAAATCTCCATCCACATCTAACCGCATAAATGTGTTGTTAAGCACATTCATAGACATGCCAAACCTGCAGGGGGCAGTAGTTCCCCAAAATCCCTTCCACTCAAAGTAACTTTCTATGTTCTAGCTTCTACATAGAGCACTAATTGAGCTTGTAAAAACAAGCAAACAAAAAGCGCTGGGACAATTGATGAAGTCAAAACATCTGAGGGCATAAAAGCTGTGTCTGAGTGTAAACACAGGTCGCACAAATGATGTCGGAGCATTCTTGTCTCGGAAAGTGACATTGAGGAGCCGAAAACTCCGGTTATTTCGGTCGCGAACGCTTAAAACGGAGAAAACGCAGATCTTCACTTTGGCCGGAGTTTTTAAAAAGCTTTGTTTTCGGTGCCGTAAATTTGCGTTTTTGTGTGGATCACAGGCCAAACCATAGAAAATATATTTATGTTGTGAGATACCCGGCTACGAGTGGACAAGGCATGAGTTGCTTCTCAAGTATTGAACTAATCAACCCTCTTATGTCTTCAGATACCTGCTTACTCAATGTTCCCAGGACCAAAAGTAAACAAGCTGAATTTAGGCCTTGTCCACACGTAGCAGGGTATCTCACAAAATGAAGATATTTTTCAATGAAATGGCCTGTCATCCATACGAAAGCGCAGATTCACGATATCAAAAACCTGTTGCCTATTTCTTTTTGGGTTATTGTCTGCCACCAAGCTATTACATATATTAGAATAGAAAGTTATTCTGATTGGATAGAATTTGGGGAACTACTTCTGCCTAGATGTTTGGCACGCTTAGGAATGTGCTCAAAAATATACTTATGCGGTTAGATGTGGATGGATTTTTTTTTCTAAGAAGGAGGTGGTTTTGGACCCAAGTTTTTTTGTAGATTTAAGGGGAGGATATTCGATTTTACAAAAACCCTGCTACATGTGTACATGGCCTTAGTTTCTATAATCCTGAGCTCTGGAACTAACTCCCTGTAAACAAGATGTGCAGAAACCGTTGGTACCTTCACATCAGGACAGGATATTTTTGTTTAGGTCAGTTTTTGATCAAACACTGAGACCAATGAATTGTATGAAATATTTGTTTCTTCTATGCCTCTAAAATTTGTATTTTAACATATTTAGTTCCACCTGAAAACTCACTGTAGATGGATGTTTCCCCCTTTTCCGTGCAGAATTGTTTCAATTCAGCCACATTGGAAATCTTTTGAACACACACTGTGTACAGAAATATCACATAACATCTAGATCAAATTTAAGTTTGGACTTTGACTATAGCACATCAGAATTTTCGTCTTTTTTAACAATTGAGATGTGGAGTTGTGGGTGAGGTTTAGACGATTTTGCGGCTGTATAACCCAAGAGTGATTGACCCTGATGTCACAAACTGATGGCTGGACACCTTCCTTCTGGATACTTTTCTAGAGAGCAGAGGAAACAGTTCACTCAGTTACAGCAAGCCATTCAGGTAAAAAAAAAACTAAGCAGCTCTACATGTTTGTTTTATCTGAAGTTCAGTTTTAAACCATATGAAGCAGGATAAACACCTTAAAAACTTATTTTTTGTCTTGTTGTTCCAGAGAACACTTTTTCAAAAGTCATGGGGATCATGAAGATGTTATTTTTGAGCAATAAGCTTTAGATCATGCAATGAGTCCTTTCTAGACCTCCTGATTGAGTTGTGTGATACGTTCTTAGAGGATTTTAGTAGGTAAAATACTCATGGGAAGATTATCCACAGTCCTAAAGATTTAAGACTGGTTCACACAGCAAGATTTTAACATGGTCATACATTTCCACGTCAGACAGGACATCTCCCAAAATCTCATTAAACATGACTTCTGAGTAAATAAACATGGCAGCTGAAGAGGAGGCATTGGCAATAGTTTGTGGACCAGTTTTAACAGAGAAAAAATGACACAAAAAGAAAAGGAGTGGAGACAGCGGGAGCAGGGGCTTTACCTACTATACAAAGACGTGGAGATTAGTTATTTCTTTGCACTTGGAAATGTCATTATACACTTTGCTCTGACTGATATCTGCTTCTATGCATTTGTGGACTGTGGTCAAAAGAGCCAACACTTGGAAATAATAATAGACTTTTTCAAGACATATCGCTGCCCGTCACCTCACTTTCTGATTGGCCACCACTCACATTCAAAAGGCTCCATGCTCGTTCGTCCTCGCAACACAACACACACTGCGATATCTGGCCAAGACAATCCAACATGAGGAATATCCCCAATTTGTGAATCGGTCCAGACGTCCTTCCGAGCACTCTGAACACACATGGCAGGAAAATCTGTTAGGATTATCTTTAGAGCCATCATGATAATCGGGACGTCTTTGTGATTGTCGGAAGGGGCAATCGGGCCCAAAGTCTGCTTAAAATGCTTGCTGTGTGAACCAGACGTAAGAAAAGCCTTCTCAGACTTATAGATGCAAATAAAAGTTTAGTTTTTCATTTCCTATTTTTTTTTAGATCAGGGCAGAATGTGCTGGTTTTTGTAATTATTGCCTACTCAATGTTGTAGAGCAGGTTCCATTCAAGTGATGTCTGATGCTACAGGTCTACCAGTAATCAAGCCTGGATGAGGCATGAAATTGAGCCAGAAGATGAAGTTAGAGGCAGGATTGATTGAATTTGCTTGATGATCTGAAACATTTAAGTGTTTAACTCTATAAGGTGACAAACACTTTTTCATAGCATCCAAGAAGCATAACTGTCTTTCATGTGAGTAAAAACCTTGTCAGAATTCACAATGGTACCTACAGAGTGTAGGAGAGTGCCAAAGGCAGGGTGCAAGTGGCCACGGTGAGGTGGGAACTGCGCACTTGAAAGAAAGGCAGAAAAGAAATGACAGCTTGATTTATTCAAAAAATGAGGAGTGAGTGAATCAATCTTTAATGGCATTTGGGAGCCTTCCTCTCCCTTTTCAGTCCTGCCCCTAACTCAGTCTTTCTGACTCTGCCCCCATCCTTTATTTTTTCCCTACATTTCCCCTCTCTGTATGCCTTTCTGTCTCTAAAATACACTTTGCTCAGTCATAAACACAGTTTTCCTTCCTGACAGCCAAATCTGCACCCATCACTGTATAGAACGAAAAGCAAGGTGCTCTTCATGCTTAGCAGGATAAAGTAAATGACAGCAAGATAAAGAGAGGCCTAGGAAGTGATTTACCTTCACGAGTGACAGCATGCATGACGCGTTGGCAGTATTTGTTGCATTAACCTCTGGACTAGAAAGGATGGACAGAAAACTTGTTGTACAGGGCAAACATTCTCTTTTGACAGCTCACTTAGGCAGCCATTTGCCCAAACGCTCTCACTTTAGTCCCAAAATGGATCATCATTCATGAGATAGACAGCTCTCTGATTATACTTTTTGTTCTTGCATAATTTAATGACTACTATGATAGGAATACTCTTTCTGCATAAAATATGTGATCAAACAGCTGGTTAAACATCCCAGGACTCAACGAATTGGCCATATGTAGTCTATTTACATTACTTAAATTATGTAAAAGTTAGTGTAGAAGTTTGATGATCTTGTGGAGGATGATCAAGTGGAATTTTCTAATCAGTGCTGTCAAAAATAATGATGTAGCCGATGGAAAGAAAATCTGAGAAATCTAATTAAATGGAATTTCTTACTGCTTACATGATGGAGAATAAAAGTCAAGGTGAGGAAAAACCAGCTGTTCATATGCCATGAAAATCTGAAGAAAAGATGTGGAGAAAAACTATATTTATTTCTTACTGTTCTTGGCAAATATTATAACTGGTGCCAAAGATAAGTAAAATATTGACTGCTTTGCATTTAGGTCTCTGGCTTTATCCATTTTTCCTCTTTCTCCTCCCTAAATCCCTCCATTCCTCCTTATGGGGCTTAGGGTCTTAATGTCAGGGAGAATTCACTTTAAGGCATGAGCCTGTCAGCCAGACATCTCTCAGTTCAGTAACCACTAGATTCAATTACACTGTTGGAAAGACCTGGAAGGAAGAGTCTGAAATAATTAGCAGTAAAATCAAACTTTGATCACAGGGGAATTAGTGTATTCAGTTACTTCAAAAAGAAATGTGTTTGCTAGAAACACAAATTTTGTTTATTCAGAATGTATCAGAATCAGAATGGAAATACTCAAATGTAGATACTTGGTTTGTTATAATTTTTCTAAATGAAAATGTGGAAAGATTGATTTGAATTTTTAGTTAGCGCTCATTTACTCTGACACCACTAGTGATAAATAGACTCCATCTGTGTGAAATTTAACGCCATTAAAAATCCAGCTGTTCTATGAAGACCTCATAGGTTTGTTAAAGAACAGTAGTGAAAAAACAGCTTCACGAAGAACAAGAAAGACAGCAGACAGGGAGAAAGTGGTCAGGAACTTTAAAGAAGAGTTAGGTTCTTAAGCAATATCCCAAGCTTTGAACATCTCAAAAAGTACAGTATTGTTTGGTCTGTCATGCAATCAAGAATATTCTGGTTCTTCCACAAGCTGCAACTCCATAGAGTGGAGTGTATTGGTTGGGGACCATAGCTGCCAGCATATAGTTCCATCCATCCATCCATCCATCCATGCCACTTTTCCTCTCTGCCCCAGCTGTTTATTGCCTCCACCTGTTTTCTCCCTCTCACCTGTAACGGCTTCCCACTAATTAGTCCTCAAGTTTCTCTGCCATTTCCTCACACCCTCTTTAGTATTTAAACAGTTCTCATTCAGCCACTACTCGCTGGTTCCTCATCAAAGATTCTGTCAATGATTCCTCTTTCCTGGTCATTGCATTTTCTGGTCTCCCTGAGTTTTTGTAAGTTTCTGTTCCTTGTTCTTTTGTTTCATTAAATCCTTTTTACTTTAGTGCATTTGGGTCTCATCACTGCTATCATAACACCATCCTTTTCAGGGTTTCCGGGTGACTGTCTCCATCAGTCATTGGGCAATGGACTGGTAACCCTAGACAGGTCACCAGTCCATCGCAACGTAACATCAAGGCATACAGGACAAACAACCACGCACGCACGCACGCACGCACGCACGCACGCACGCACGCACGCACGCACGCACGCACTTATATTTATTGCCAATTTTGAAAAAACAATTATCCTAACAGTCGTGTTTTTGGAGCCCAGACTACCTGGAGGGAACCCACGCATGCACAGGGAGAACATACAAACTCCATGCAGAAAGACCCCAGGCTGGGATTCAAACCCAGGAAGGGATTTGAAACCACTGTAGCAAGGCAACAGTGCTATCACTGTGCAGTCCTACATATAGTCGAAATCCAAAAATACTGGAGACCCCCACTAAAACAGCTTAAAACTACCTAATCTAATTGTTCAAACACTAAATATACCTTAATAGGCATTAATTTTACATTTACATTATAATATCACTAGGTGACTTTGTACCCATCCAAACCCTAAGTCAATGTATTGAGCAAATCAATGGATGGTGTGCCATAATTTTCTCCAGCTACATAGAAACAAAGCTGAAGTAATTATATTTAGCCCTAAAGAGGAATAATCAAGAATCACATACAGCTTCATTTAATAAAACTGGAAACTGATCAGGCCTGAAATCTGGGTTTATTAATGGACTCAGCCCTGAACCTCCGGGGTCACATAAAGGCAATAACAAGGCCAGCCATCTATCACCTGAAGAACATTTTGAGGATTAAAGGACTAATGTCGCAACGGGACCTCAAATAACTCATCCATGCGTTTATCTTTTTAGTTGGATTGATAACTACAATAGTGTCCTCACAGGTCTGCCTAAAAAGTTAATCTGACAGCTGCAGCTGATCCAAAATGCTGCTGCTAACGTCCTCACTAGAACCAGGTCCTTACACTGGCTCCCTGTAGCTCAGAAAATAGACTTCAAAATACATTTACTAGTTTATAAATCAAAGAATGGCTTAGCACCAACGTATGTGGAAGACACTATATCAACCTCTCAGACTACTCAGGTCTTCAAATTCCAGTCTACTAATCCTCCCTAGAAAAAGAGCCAAACATGGAGAAGCAACTTTCGGTTTCTATGCTCCTCTAATCTGGGAGCCAATTCCCCTGGAAAGCGTCTGAAACACTGAGTTCCTTTAAATCAAAGCTAAAAACCCATCTATTTAGAGCTGCCTTTAAGTAAGTGATTAATAATACCTGGAATGTCATTTGTTTTAATGTGCCATGTGTTATATATCTCTAATGTTGCATTTTATGCTTTTATTGCTGCTTTAATTTTATTTTATCGCCTAATGATGTACAGTAAACCACCTTGAATTGCCTTGTTGTTGAAAGTGTGCTATACAAAAAAGTTGCCTTGCCTTAATACTGTATGGACAGTGAAAATTGTGTTGGCACTACTGCAGAAGCTAACATACAGTGTTCCTTATCGCTGCTCTTGGAAGTACAGCCAATCAGCGTCAAGGAAAATAAATGATGCCCCTGGATCAACTGCTTTGTAAATGTCAGCCGATATTGTGTCAAGTAGCATTGTGCTAATCCGCAAATACTGAACCACAACTAGGTGGGGGTTCACTAATCAGTGAAGCAGTCTATGACATGGTAACTCTGGAGGAGCAGCAGAGATCCACAACTCAGGTGGGGGAATCTGTTGACAAGATAACCACACGTTTCACAAGCCACAAATCTGCCCTATATGGAAGAGTCACAAGATATCCACAGTTGAAAGAAACCTATCAAGTCCTACTGGGAGTTTGCCATGTCATGTAGTGGACACAACAAATATGCGGATGAAGGTGCTTTGTTTAAAACAGACTAGCATTCAAACTCCATCCCCACTGTGAATCACAATGCCAGCAGCATCATTCTGAGTGGATAATTTGCTACAGCAGGAACAGGGAAGCTGATCAAGGTTGATGGTTAGATGAGTAGAGCTAAGTAAAAGGCCTGCATTTGTGTAGCGCTTTTCCAGTCAGAGGACCACAAAGCGCTATACACTACATTCAGTCATTCACCCATTCATGCACACATTCCCACGCTGATGGTGGTAAGCTACCTAGTAGCCACAGCTGCCCTGGGGCACACTGACAGAAGCGAGGCTGCCGTACATTTGCGCCACCGGGCCCTCTGACCACCACCAGTACGGGACAACCCTGTAAGAATACCTGTAACAGGGTGCAAGAGTTCAGATTGGAGCGGAGGTTCACCTGACAGGACAACAACACTAAACATACAACCAGCGCTACAGAAGAATGGTTTATCAGTGGTCTTCAACCCTGGTCCTCGAGATCAACTGTCCTGCAGGTTTTAGATGCATCCCAGTTCCAACACAGCTGAATCAAATTAATAGCTTGTTTCCAAGTCTTTGCTAAACTTGATGGGATCCTGAAGAAATAATCAGATCATTTGATTCATCTGTGTTGGAGCAGGTAGGCATCTAAAACCTGCAGACCAGTAGATCTCGAAGACCAGGGTTGGAGACCACTGGTTTATATCAAAGGCAAGGCAAGTTTATTTGTATAGCACAATTCATGCTACAAGACAATTCAAAGTGCTTTACATAAAACATCAAAAGCATTACAGCAGGGTGCAGAAAAAGCAAAAGTACAGGAATAAAAACCATGAATTAAAATGAAAAAAAAAATAAATCTTAAAATAATCTTAAAAGCAGCTGTGCAGATTTAAAACTTAGAATAAAAATCTAATCAAAAGCAGCTGAGAACAGGTGGGTATTTAACCTGGATTTAAATAAACTGAGTGTTTCAGCTGATCTGAGGCTTTCTGGGAGTTTGTTCCAGACATGTGGAGCATAGAAGCTGAACGCAGCTTCTCCATGTCTGGTTCTGACTCTGGGAACTGATAAAAGAGCGGATCCAGATGACCTGAGGGGTTGAGTAGGTTCATACTGGGTCAGGAGATCACCGATGTATTTTGGTCCTAAACCATTCTGAGCTTTATAGACCAGCAGCAGAACTTTGAAGTCTATCCTCTGAAAGACAGGCAGCCAGTGTAAAGAACTCAGAGCTGGACTGATGTGGTCCACTTTTTTGGTTTTAGTGAGAACTCGAGCAGCAGAGTTCTGGATGAGCTGCAGTTTCCTAATTGATTTTTTAGGTAGACCTGTAAAGACGCTGTTACAATAATCAAGCCGACTAAAGATGAATGCATGGACTAGTTTTTCCAGGTCCTGCTGAGACATCAGATCTTTTATCCTTGAGATATTCTTAAGGTGATAGTAGGCTGATTTTGTGATTGCCTTAATGTGTTTTTCAAAGTTTAGGTCTGAGTCCATCACTATACCCAGATTTCTGACGTGGTTGGTGGTTTTTTGGAGTATGGACTGAAGCCCTGTGGTGACCTTCAATCTTTTCTCTTTAGCTCCAAAGACAATTACCTCTGTTTTGTTTTTGTTCAACTGCAGAAAATTGTGGCACATCCAGTCATTAATTTTCTAAATGCATTTGCCAAGAGCCTGTACAGGCCCTTGGTCTTCTGGTGACATTCTAATATATATCTGTGTGTCATCTGCGTAGCTATGATAACTTATATTGTTGTTATTTATTACCTGTGCCAGTGGAAGCATATAGATGTTAAACAGAAGAGGTACCAGGATGGAACCATGGGGAACCCCACATGTAATTCCCGTTTGCTCAGATGTAAAGTTACCTATTAACACAAAGTAGTTCCTGTTCTCTAAGTACGTTTTGAACCAGTTTAGTACAGTGCCAGAGAGACCCACCCAGTTCTCCAGTCGTTTGAGTAAAATAATGTGGTCAACTTTATCAAATGCAGCACTGAGATCCAGTAAAACTAACACTGACATTTTTCCACTGTCAGTATTCAAACGGATGTTATTGATGACTTTGGTCAGAGCAGTCAGATGTTCAAAGCTTGGGACAGCACCACAGCAGTGCTGTGGTGCTGTCTAAAACCTGACTGAAAGACGTCATAGCAGTTGCTTTGTCTTAAGAAGTCATTTAGCTGATGAAAAACCGCCTTTTCAATGATCTTACTTAAAAATGGAAGATTGGAGATGGGCCTGTAGTTGTTCATTTGTGTCTTGTCCAGATTGTCTCTTTTCAGCAGGGGTTTAATTACAGCTGTTTTCAGGGGCTCTGGGAAAACACCCGACATTAAAGAGGAGTTCACAATCTGTAACAGATCTGACTCCAAGATCTTTGAGACCTTTTTGAAAAAGCTCGGCTTTCCAACACTCCCTTTTTCATTTCTCACCAGTGTGGAATTTCTCCATGGACACTTTTTCCTTCCAGAGATAACCTTCACCTTTGTGGGAGCAATAGTATCCATAACATTTAATATTTTAGCATTAAAGCTGTTGACAAGTTCATTGACTGAACCCCCTGACAGGGCAGGTGTTAGAGAGAAGACCTGGTTAAAGATGTCACTAGTGTTTTCAGTTATACATCGTTTTGTGATAACCTCCGTTAAAACATTTATGTGAACCGAAATTATACTCTCAAAGAAAACACAACAATGGTCAGACAAGCCCACATCACGCACATTAATCTTGGAAATGCCCAGACCCTTCGAGATCAGTAAGTCCAAAACATGACCCTCATTATGTGTGGGCTCTGTTATATGATGAGTCAGCCCAAAGTTGTCCAGAGTGTTACTCAGGTCTTTAGACCCTTTGTTATGGGGATTGTCAACATGGATGTTAAAATCACCAACAATAATTATACAATCAAAATCAACACAGATTATAGACAGAAGTACACTAAAATCATCATTAAATTCAGCACAGTAATTTGGAGGCCGATAAATGTTAACAAACATGGCTCTAGTTGACAAAACTAAAGTTGGGAGGGGTTGATTCGATAAGAAAAACACTGCTATTCTTATCTAACCAAGTCTCAGTTAAAAACATAAAATCAAGACCATGCTCAGTGATAAGTTCATTGATTAAAAATGTCTTCCCTACTATAGACCTAACATTTAATAACGCCATCTTAACAGGTTTAAGAGTATTATTGTGCCCCTTGTGTTTTGGGGCGGGCTGTGTACAGCGTATGTTTACTTTACTTAAAAACCTTTTAGAATGCAGTGCTCTGTTTTTTGACATAACGACATTCCTTCTTTTACTTATAAGTACAGAAATAATCGAACCTTCTAATGAACAGGGTCCCAGCTTGTCCTGGGAAAAGTTCTGACTGCTGATATCCACGCAGCCTGGACCATTATCACATCATACATCAGACTGTGGAGATTGTAAATGCTTACGTGGTGGGGTAGGAGGGGGCCGGGCTTGTTGCCCTGCCTTTGATCGTCCTGGTGTGGGGTTTATGGGTAAAGAAAACAGATTGGTCTGGGGGGTAGATCTGAGCCCAATGTTGACCCTCTCCATCATCTGCTCAGTGAATTTTAGATGGGGGGAGTGGGGGGAGGGGGCGGTAGGGAAGACGGTGGGCTGTCAGGGGTTTGCGGGGGCGATGGAGGTCCGCTGTCCTGTTCTTTAGGGCTGTTGAGGGCTTTTGGGGCAAATAAAGATCCTTCTTCCTGCTTCTGTTCGAAGCTTCCCATAAGTGAGGGCAGAAGAAGTTCCTCCCCCTCTGCACTCAGCTTTGTTTGGTCTTCCTTTTGAGATAAGTCTTTGTGTATCTCCTTTTTGGCTCCAAGCACAGAGGGATGACACATGAAGTAGAAAAGATTGGAGGTAAACAGTCTTACACCTGACCTGTTCAAACTAAATCCATTTGCCTGAAAAAGATGTCTACGCTCCCCAAAAATCTGAAAGTTGTTAATAAATTGCAGTTTGTTGTCAGCACATGCAGATAAAATCCACTTATTTAATGCCAAAAGACGGCTAAATCTTTCTTCTCTTCCTCTGATGGGTGGTAAAGGTCCACTAATGAATACTGCTGCATCCAACGAGCTCACGGTGTTCAATAATCCAGCGAAGTCCCGTTTTAGAACCTCCGATTGTTGCTTGGACACATCATTCGACCCTATGTGGAGAACAAAGTTTTTCACTGTTGGATATTTAGTCACAGTTTTCAGAATCCTCTTCTGCATGTCACTGACCATATCCTTTGGAAAGCAGAGGACTTTGGTGTTCTTTCCACACATCCACTGAACGTCCTTTACAGAGGAATCACCTAAAATCTAAGTTTCAGGCCCAGTCTTTTGCTTTCTCTGTGGCCTCTCACTCTCTGACAGGTTATCAGTCCTCCTCTTGCTGCCTTGGGGTGGATGGTCGTCAGATAAAGATCCAGGGTTCTCCAACAGTGGAGCAAATCTGTTCTGCAGCTTCACATTCAATTGTTTTGAAAGTTTGTGGCTAACTTTCCCATTTGCAGCTGTTCTGTCCCGTGTCCTCTCATGCACGGGAGTAGAAGAAGCCCTCTCTCTTGTAGGGAGTGCAGGCCAGTCGGTCTCATTACAGATTTCCGCTTGCTGTGTCCAGCCTGCACTACGTCCTCCCGTTTCCCAGAGACATGATTTAGTTTTTGGCTTAGCACCAAGACAGTTCCAGGGAGGATTATCACTCGGTGATTTAATGTAATGAGCAGAGGCTCCCTCTTTCTTGGTCGTGTTATCTCTGCCTCTTAGCCGTGTGTTAGCTTGCTCATTTCCACTGTTTTGAAAGAGTGGTAAGGTTGTTTCATTTCCACACAATCCATTTACCTCCACATTAACTTCTATCCGTTGAACTTTCCTCTCCAGTGCTGTTATCTTTTGTAGAAGGTCCTGGTAGTCCATTGTGGAGACGGAAGGCATCTTGTTGCTGTAGCTTAATTAAATTAAATTCAGTTTATTTACATAGCGCCAATTCACAACAGATGTCATCTCAAGGCACTTAACAAGAAGTCATTTCAAAACATTTATACAAACATTCCAATCAGTTAAAAAGTTTCCTATTTAAGGAATCCCAGCAGATTGCGTCAGTCATTGGCGTGAGGTTGGGCCCCGTTGATGCAGACTTTCCAACCACAGCAATCCTTCAGCAATCCCTCATACTGAGCAAGCATGTAGCGACGGTGGAGAGGAAAAACTCCCCTTTAACAGGAAGAAACCTCCAAAAGAACCAGGCTCAGTAGGAGCGGCCATCTGCCACGACCGTCTGGGGGTTTGAGAAGACAGAGCAGAGACACAGAAGGAACAGAAGATCTGATATAAGAGAACTTTCTATGTTACAGAAAGTAAAAACTTGATAACAGGACACAGTGGATGTTCAGTTACTGGGAGGATCATCCCAGTCGATGCCCCCCGTCCAACAGGGCATTGCAGCCAAGCAGGATACCAGACCAGGTATATCTTCTATGGAGAGAAAAACACTGAGAGAAAACAAAGTTAACAATTGAAATAACAGAATGTACTGTAATACAACTGGAGAGTCGTAGGAGAAAAGGAAGTAGCAGAGTGAAGAAAATTGGTAAGTCTGTCCTCCAGCAGTCTAAGCCTATAGCAGCATAACTACAGAGATAGCTTAGGATGACCTTAGCCACTCTAACTATAAGCTTTATCAAAAAGGAAAGTTTTAAGCCTGGCCTTAAAAGTAAACAGAGTGTCTGCCTCACGGACTAAAGCTGGCATTTTGTTGACTTCCTGATAGTAAAGAATTACAGTAGTCCAGCCTTGAGGTAACAAATGCATGGACTAGTTTCTCAGCATCACTCCTGGACAGGATGTTTCTAATTTTAGCAATATTCCGGAGGTGAAAGAAAGAAATCCTAGAAACCTGTTTAATATGGGATTTAAATGTCAGGTCTCGGTCAAAAATAACGCCGAGGTTCTTTACGTTATTACTGGGGGTCAATTTAATGCCATCCAGATGAAGTTATTGACTAATCAGTTTCTGTTTAAGAACATCTGGTCCAAAGACAGCAACTTCTGTTTTGTCAGAATTTAAAAGCAAAAAGTTTAGGGTCATCCATGTTTTTATGTCTTCCAGACATGCCTGTAATCTACGCTAGCTTAGCGTTAACACCCTTACGAGCTATATCTAGCTTTAACTGAATGCTAAGTACTTAGATGCTGTAGATCAGGCTTCAGCTGTGTGTAGGCCACGCACACAGAGCGCTGAAGATAAAAGATCTATGAAATAATGCCCTTACTACTAAAAAAGGTTTTTCCCATAAATGTATATGTATTCAAAAGTCCTGCAGGTCAGGTCATAAGGGGGAAAAAAATAAAAATAAGCAGAAAAATGCAAGAAGAAGGGAGAGCGAAGTAGCGAAGCAGCCGATTGCAGCGAAGCAGGAAGTTGTTAAAAGCATAGTCATATGTTAAAATGAGCCAGTCAAGACTGGAAAATCAATGTTCACAGATACTCTCCATTGAATTTAACTGAGCTTGGGCTATTTTGCAAAGAAGAGTGGACAAAGATGTACAACGCTGGTAAAGACATATCCTATAAGAGGTGCAGGAGTAATTGCAGCAAAAGGTGGGTATGACTCGTAAGTGCTGAATACAAAGACCATGCATCACTTTTTTTTCCAAATCACAATTATCCACTTCTCTGCTGGTCTTGTGCATAAAATCCCCCTAAAATACATCAAAGTTGATGACGTGACAAAAGATGAGAAGGTCCGTGAGTAGTGAATACTTTTACAAGGTACTGTATATGCAGCCTTTAATGTGGAAGTAAGGGTTTTCAACACCAAAACTTATTTTAAGTTTACAAAAACAATGTTTTCCAAATGCTGTTTCAGGAGAAATCTTTGTGCAACCTGATAAACAAATTACCTTCTGATATGGTAAACTACTAAGATACAGGGCATGAGGCTATGAAAGATTAGGCATTGAATTTTAGCTTTCAGAAGCGAACAAAGGCAAAGAAGAAAGGAATAACAGATTCATCTATGTTGTACCTGACAGCAACAGAGGGCACATCAAATAGCAGGTGCCTCTGTTATGCTGCCAGAGCCCACATCAAGCCCTAAACAACTCATTCAGAGGCATAATAGAAGCTCTCAAACTCCCTGCCAATATTGTCTGAAATAAGTGTGAGTGAGTGTGTTTGTTTGTTTAGTATGTGGAATGCTGTTATACTCAACTCAGAATTTTTTGCTAAAAGTAGCAGCCAATTCTTGGTAGGCTGAAATGATCCTGCTTTAAATTTGTCTCTTTCCCAAACATTTTTGCATATATCGTTAGCAACCTAACCTGTTGAAAACAACAGCAAAATTAACTTTTTCCCTAGAATAAAAAAATTGTAACAGTAAAATATTACTGTGAAACCTCTTAACAAACCAAATGAAAAAAAATCTCTTTCAGCATTACACCTGAATGTGAGGCTTTTCTTCCTTTCGATCTCTGACTTTCACCCAGAGGGTTTCTGCCTTGTGCTAGGGTTCAAAACACCAGCGTCAGAGGAGCTTACCGTAGGTTAGAGAGGGACATTGAGATATGGCTAATAGAAAATAGAGGCTGAGGAGAGATTTCTTCATCTGCCTGACACACATGAGAGACAGTAAACAGATAAAGTTGAGCTATCTATCATTTGGAGTCTCTTATATGTGTGCATTAAATCCCTCTATACATGTTCCATAAAAACTCTCTTCTAAAGTCTGCTGTTTAGGTCATTACTGTGTTATCGAAGGTTGTATGCCTCTGCCCTGACTATCTACGGAAGGGAACGATGAAGGGGAATATTGACAAGCAGATAAAAAAGATAGAATTTATTTTTGAAAGAATAAGTTATGGTGTAAAAAGTTTAAAGAAAGAGTTTTACAACGTTTTACCTTGTTTAGGTAATTGGACTCCAAGACCGGGAATGACTTGGCGTTTCAAGGTGGAATGATGACAGTTAGAACACCTAACTGTTTTCAAGTTTTAATGTTGATTTGAGATTAAATTTAAGAACTTGAAAGTAGTGCTCCTTCTTCATTATTACATCCACAGAAAGCACTCCACAAGGCATTCCTTCGACATGATGCCACCAGCACCAAGTTTAAGGGTTGGTACAGTGTTGATTTTCCCAAAGATGCATCTTGCAAAGGGGACAATAGCTCGGTCTCTATCTGCTCATGAAATATTTATTCAGATTGTATTTTATTGTCTCAGATTGTCTTTTTTTTAAATCACAGCGGGTGAAAATTTCAATCATGGTTGAGATGTTGATTTTGGAACACTGGCTTCTTTATTGGTTGGCACCTTCTCAGTCCATGTTGAGAATAAACTCACTGCGGACAGGGACACTGGTGTTCTACCAGTTTTCAGTTAATAGCAGGCATTGTCCCTGGTGGTCCCAGCATTTTCCTTGAACAGCTTTCTTTCCCTGATCCCAAACACACATGATATCTGATATTGGATTGGACAAAGCATCCATCCATCCATTGTCTAAACCAGACCATCTTTATGGGGTCTCGGGGAGACTAGTGCCTATCTTCATAAGAGGCAGGGATAGGAGGCAGGGTACACCCGGGACAGGTCGGCAGTCCGGTCAGGGCAACACAGACAAACAACTATGCACACACTCATACCTAAGGGCAATTTTAGAGTGACCAATTACCCTAGCGGTCATGTTTTTGAAATGTGGAAGGAAGCTGCAGTACACGGCGAGAAACTCACATTCACGGGAAGGACATGCAAGCTCAACGCATTTCCCATGGTTAGATTCTAACCCAGAACCTTCTTGCTGCAAGGCAACAGTGCTACCAACCGCATCACTGTGCAGTCCGTTGATGAAGCAGATAAATGTTTAACTTCTTTAATTGCCCCAGCCCCATCTCTATTGAACATATGTTTGGCGGCATATTCCATTTCTGACAAGAGCAATTATCAATTATTAATACTGAATATTTACTTACTGGCTTTATCCTACCTCTACAAACAGTACTTTGGTCAATATGAAACTGTTGTATGTGTACATTTGACCTTGTTCTTTTAAAAAACCACTGAAGTTGCAGCTTGGTGAATTAGGCTTCCCTCACAAAAACAAAGTGTAAATCCATTAGTAAAAGTCCAAATAAGGCTACTGATGAGTGTATTTAAACCTTTGATCAGAACTGTACTTTGGACATCAGTATATACTGTTTGTTCTAACAATGGTATAAAAGTGTAAAGCCTCGGATAGAGACTTTGAGGGATAAAAACACAGGACTAGCAGAAACTGAAGAAAGTGGAAAAAAACTATCATAGACAAAACTGTTGAACTTCTGTTGAAAATGCACAAAATTGACACACAAAGTTCAGAGTTGTTGGTGATCGACATCATCACGGTGGCACGAAGATAAATGTGAATACCCAGTGGGAGCTTATGAGGGTCAGCCAGCTGGACAGAGCTGCATATAAGTAGATGGGGAGGGGTGTTTTGAGCCATAGGTGGAGTTACAGTTGGTTGAACAGAACCCTTTTGCTCTGTGGATGAACACTGTAGGAAACACCGAGCCTGCTGTCTCACTGAGAGAATATGAAAAGCACATATATGTTTTATGCTCGGTCTGTCATTCAGCATTGGGTTGGATAGTGGCCCGCCTGCGTTCCAAAACATTATTTCCAGTAAAAGTCGTCACTTTTTTTGGGCATCCACACTCTCTGGAACTGTTGGCTGCCAGAGGACGTGTATGTTGTAAATCTGGCCAGCTCATTAGCACAGACAGAGGAAACGCTCGCAGCCCACCTGCTCCCCTCCACCCTCTTTATGGATCCACAAATTAAAACAACATTAACACACAGACTGCAATGCTCACCTTGATACTCAGATTGCTGTGTACAGGCCCACCTCTTTACACTCACCATGAGCGTGATTATTTATTAATTGTAGGCCTTTAAGGACGCAGTTGAAACATTTTTTATCCAGGGGGAATAATAGTTAGGTGCACAAGTTTGAATTCATTGAAGATTTTCACTAACCCCACACATGGTCATGATTAAATACAAAACCTCAAATTTACAGATAAATCACCATTAATGTTATGTTAAATGTCCCCTTAGTAAGTTAGTAAGACACACACAAGTTTCTAACACTATTCTGGCTGGACGCTTGACCACTCTTATTAAAAATTGTTTTATTTAAAGAGCATATTGCCGGTTATATATTTTCTAAAATGCATATAAAATGTTGTCAAAAAGTACTATTTGAAACTTTACGTTTCATAATCTTGACCTGTGACATAAGAGGGGGGAGTCATCTGCCTTAGCTCAGTAGGTATTTTTCAAGTCCAGAGGTCATATTATCAAGAGTCAGTGTGTTCACTAGTTTTGGAATACGTTCATTTTGCTCAAAAAATTATGAATTATTGGGTTTGCTGTATAAACGCCAGCCTGTTAGGACATTGAGTCCACAGGTTTCCAAAAAAAACACAGCACTATCTTCCATCCCTGGCGGCGCATTGTGCTGGTGAAACTGTACTTAACTTCTACTTTGGCTATAAAAAGTTTGTGGAGCTCACTTCAGACCGGAGGATTAAAGTCCGACGTGATGTGATGGAGCATAACATAGGATACCATCGGGACCGCTGTCAGCGGCTCCTTCTGGAACTGCAGCAGGCGGGAGACATTATCGCGGATCAATCAGAGTCTCAGCTCTACGCAGACGAGATCTGTGCATTGTAAGTCTTGTTGTCTAGCATCTGCTAATACAACATTGCAACTAAAAGTGCTTTACAGATTAAAATGACCCCATATAAACCACATTCCCATCCCTCCCCCACAGATTTAAAAGCATGATCACAATTATACCCCCCCACCCAACCCCAATGCGCAAACACACTCAAGGCCAACACTAAAAAGGACATTAGGCTGAGTCCAGATGAGCCAGGTAAGGTAAGGAAACGTCATCAAAGAAGCCATCTGCACTGGCAGCAGCACATCAACAGCAGCAGCCAAGGCACTGACACAGGGCACCCAGAGGAGCCAGGACAGAGACCCCCACCTCCACCCAAGCGCTACCTGGAGAGCACCCAGGCAGCCACAGTCAAACACCGCTCCCGAGGCAGAGGGCTCCCACAAAGGAAACATTGGAAGGAAGATTAAAATAGCAGGTTAAAGAATACAAATAAACAGTGGAAAACTATGATAAGACTAAGTTTTGATAAAATATAGGCAAGTAAAACATGCAGAGCAATTAAACAGACCAAAATAAATAATTAGTTAAAAAGGTGAGTCTTGAGCCTGCATTTAAAAACATGAACCATCTCTGAGGCCCTGAGGTCCTCCAGCAGCCTGTTCCAGAGGAGAGGGCCATAGTACTGGAAAGATGCCTCGTGGTGTGTGTGTCCCGACTTTAGGGATGACAAGGAGACGGCTGCCGGAGGAGCGCAGAGACCTTGAATGGTAAAAGTAGTTCTGAAAGATAAGAAGGCCCAAGACCATTAACACACTTAAAAACCATCAAAAGAACCTTAAAATCGACCGTAAAATATATAGGGAGCCAATGCAAAGAATTTAAGACAGGTGTAATGTGCTTCCCCCTCCTGGTCTTGTTGCTGGTCTTGCTTTCTGGTCTTTTTAAGAAGACCAGAAAGCAGGACATTACAGTAATCAATTCTACTTTTGATAAAAGCATGCATCAGTGTCTCCGTGTTGGCCTGAGAGAGAATGGGGCAGACTCTGGCAATGTTAGCTTCGCTTATGAATGTTTTGGCCATTAATCCTTCCCCTTGGTCTCCCCCTGGTCTCTCTCTGCTCTCTGGGGTGCACAGCAGGATCATAGTTTTGGTCCATCATATGTGTAATTGTAAACATTTATAGTTTCTTTTGTGTCATATGGTCTCTGCTTAACCAGAAGCTTGGTATTATCCTGCCTTATCCAGTCAAAAGTATTTTGGATGTGTGTTTTGGAATGCCATGTCCAAGTTTTAACAAACTAGCAATTGGGGTTTAGGGACTATAGCCTCCTGTATATGGCTGATATCCATGAATATTTGAGACCTCATCCAAGGTCGTTTTCCCACCAGATAATCCGGTAGACTCTGTTCGACTGGGGTTTAAAATACCAACATTGTTGCTTTTTTAGCTGGGGTGAATCGCTTTCAGCCTGCACTTTGTCAAACGAACTGAACCTTTAGAGGGAAATGTTTACCTCCTTGCCTCTGGGGACACTTTCTGTTCCGTGAGATGTTAACAGACATTGGGTGGCATCAGATTTTAGCAATTTTAGGAGTGCTTTGTTGTCTTTGGCATATGTGACAGATAAATATGTTGTAGCAATGGACTCACCATGAAGAGTTGTTGTTGGTTTTGGATAACCAAAATGTTCATTTTCTGCTTTTGGAGCTGCCCCCAGCCGATTTGGCATTCACATATGCAATTGAACCGCACCAGAATTCGCTTCAACCAAGTTGAAACCTGGGTTTTTTGGTCCGCATCAGAGTTTGATTGCGGATTCACACCTTTGGCAAACAAACCAGACTTTCTGGGCAAACTGAGTAGAGTTTGATTAAAGGCTAAATAGGGCTGGTTAACTTTCTATTTCTATAGATCAAGCACCAAATATACCATAAGTTGCATCAATAGGCACAATGGAAACTATATCAGCACTACTGCAAAAGCCAAATCTCCATTCATGGGGGCACACCCAAAGAAACCTATCGGCACTTCTGGATTGGCTGCTTTAGCAAACACCAACTAATAATGTAGTAGCATTGGGCTCAGGTATTTAAGTCTACCAAGCAGCATTTTCTTTAGAATCCATACATTCTTTACATATGCTATATGAAAAAAAGTAAATAAAAATCGATGAGTAAGAAAATTGTCAGCGAAGAAATTCGGAGTCACGTTTCACACACAAATCTGTGAATAAATGAGTTTGTAAATTGTCGGAGGTCCACTGTAGTCATCCTTCATAAATCTATCCACTCGATGCAATGCACCAGAACTACCGGCAGTAAAACACACCCCCTACCATGACACTACCACTATACTTAACATTTGGTATAGTTTTCTTTGGCTTCACCTTGACTTCTCATCCAAACTAATAAGGGAATTACAGAATCAGGGGCTTGAAGTAATCAATGTCAAAAATGTTCTGACTAAAGTTCGGCTGAAAACGGTATGCTTTTTTCTGAGTGAATCTGGGGTTATAGGATATTTTGGAAAACATATCTATAAATATACGCGGGCTTATATCAATAAAGCTTTGCATACAAAAAATTCTAGTCCGTCTTTATTGATTTATTTTGAAAAACACCCGGAAATGTGGTTGTTCTATATACGGTTGGTGCTTAATGATTTGTGCAGATTGATTGCGGATTTGCTCCGGCGTCCGGCAAAAAAAGAATCAATCCTATTTTTGACGGATGGTGAAACAGCGGCCGGCGCCGCTCGGCGGCGGCAGTGGAAATGCTCTCATTGACTACAATGGGAGGGTTTTTGCTGTGGAGTGCGTGCTGGAGCGGAGCGTATGCAGTGGAAATTGGGGGTAAGACTCTTGCATGACTTTTCCATAACTTTTAACCAATTTATTCCATGACCAAAATAACACATTCGTGAATCATTTTAAAGTGTTATCCACATTTATTGGTGGATTTTGAGTCTGTTTACAGAACTTTTCAACGGAAGTGTATTGCATTCACTTAAAAAAATGAAAATCTCTGTTTTTCTGAATTAAAGAGATAAGCTTTACCCCCAAAAATAAATTGCCGCTCTGTTTTTCTGAATTATTGAATTAAGTTTTACAAAAAAGACAAAAAAAATAAATAAATAACGCACTGTTTTTCCTGAAATAACGAGATAAACTCTGGGTGGCATTCCATGGCATGGCCTTGCGATAGACTGGCAACATATACAGGGTGTACCCCACCTTTTGCTCGATGACCCCTGGAGATAGGCACCAACCGCATCGCAACCCTGTAAGGATAAGCGGTATAGACGATGGATAGATGGAGGGATGTTCTATGCCTGTAGGCATTATTAATTGGCTAAGTAAGAGGAAAACAAACATGTCCCGTTTCCTTCCATCCATCCATCCATCCATCCATCCATCCATCCATCCATCCGAGAGACCAGTTCAGCTAACAGTCATGTTTTTGGACTGTGGGAGGAACTCGGAGAGAACCCACGCATGCACAGGGAGAACATGCAAACTCCATGCAGAAAGACTCCAGACTCCGGGCCTTCTTGCTGCAAGGCAACAGTGCTACCAACTGCACCACTGTGCAGCCCCTTAGTTATTCTAAATCCTTAAATTCTGTCTTTATACTTTTCTACTTGCGTGAATCTAAAGGTTTCTATTACCTGTTACTTTGCTGCTGTTACAGCTGGATTTCCCCTTTGTGGGATAATACAGGATTATTCTATTCCATTCCATTCTATTCTCTTCTAAACACGTGTTCACTAATTTTTTTTTATATTCCTACTTTTGCCAGCAAAGAGAGCTGCATGTAAAGGCAAAGCAAGTCAATTTCATTTGCATAGCACACTTTCAACAACAAGTTCATTCAAGGGGCTTTACATGATTAGGGGAAAAAGTAAAAACAGCAATAAAGCATAAAACACACACAGAGCATATGACACGTAAAAACATTACTCAAAAGCAGACATGAATTTAGGATAAAGTAAAAACAGCATTAATGCACGCAGCACACACAAAACATATGACGAACAAACATTACTCAATGGCAGCTGTAAACAGATGGGTTTTTAGCTGTGATTTAAAAGAACTCAGTGTTTCAGCAGCTTTGCAGTTGTCTGGAAGTTTGTTAAAGGTTAGAGGGCCATAGAAACTGAAAGCTGCTTCTTCATGATTGGTTCTAATTCTAGGGATGTTGAGTAGATGGGACTTAGAGGACCTGAGTGTTCTGGTGGGTTAGTATAGTAACAGCCGATCTTCAATATACTTTGGTGCTAAGCCAGTCAATTTATAAACTAGTAAAAGTATTTTGAAGTCATTTCTCATAGTTACAGGAAGCCAGTGTAAGCAGAGGGAGCCAGTGTAAGCAGAGAGACCCAGACGTCCCTCTCCCCAGCCACTTGGGTCAGCTCCTCAGGAGGAATCCTGAGGTGTTCCCAGGTCAGCCGAGAAACATGGTCTCTCCACCGTGTCTTGGGTCTTCCCCTGGGCCTCCTGACGGTCAACTGACTCCTTTTGATGTGGAGGAGCAGCGGCTCTACTCTGAGCCCCTCCCGGATGACTGAGTTTCTCACCCGATCTCTAAGGGAGAGCCAAGACACTCTGCGGAGGAAACTCATTTCAGCCACTTGATCTTGTTGTTTTAGTCACTACCCCGAATTGGCCATAGATGATGTTAGGAACATATATCGACCGGTAAATCAAAAGCCTCGCCTTTCGGCTTAGCTCTGTCACCACGACAGACCGGTAGAGCGCCCGCATCACAGCAGACGCCTTACCAATCCGCCTATCGATCTCCCGCTCCATTTTTCCCTAATTCGTGAACAAGACCCCCAGATACTTAAACTCTTCCACTTGGGGAAGGACACCATCCCCGACACGGAGAAGGACCTCTACCCTTTTCTGGCTCATGACCATGGTCTCGGATATGGAGGAACAGATTCTCATCCCAGCTGCTTCACACTCGGCTGCGAACCGCTCCAGTGAAAGCTTCAGATCACGTTCCGGTGAAGCCAACAGGACCACATCATTTGCAAAAAACAAAGATACAATCCTAAGACCACAGAAACGGACGAGTCCCTGACTTTTATTCATTGATTCGTTTCTTATTTATTTTGCATTACCTTTAAAGGTTTGAACATAGTTTATGTAAAATTCTCAAACTTTTCCAGGACCTACCAAATTCCCAAACTTTTCCAGGGCCTGGAAATTGGATTTTCAAATTCCATGACTTTTCCAGGTTTTCCATGACCATGAACACTGAAGAAGAAGAGGAATGCTGACAGTAGTGAAGCAGACAGAGTAAAAGCAGGATATGCACAATGAGCAAAGAAATGGACAACAAATTCAATTAATTAGTATAGGGTATATGTATATCTCTGAGCCTGAATGCACATTTTGACCATCCATGAATAGATAATATCCACAATCAATTCAAACCCATGCAAAAAGTCGTTGTTTTGCTAATTTATTGAAGTTGTATGTTGAATGATCTTTTCTCCCTGGAGGAAAGAAGAGGGTCAGACACAGCATTTAAAGCCCCAAATTAATTAGGCCTTTCTGCCCATGGTACACTTCTCATCAGCACCGTTGCTCCCATCTATTACTCTAGATCCACAAAAAAAATACTCTGTTATTTTCTGTTTCCCTCAGTCCATCTCTTATTTTCTGTGACATTTTAGTTGTGCAAAACCACATAATTTGAATTCCTTGCCTATCTTTCAGTCATGCTCCTTCATCTCTCACGTCCATCATCTTTTCCCCTCTTTGTCTCTGATGTGCTGATGGTGTTCTAGCCCCAGTAACTGTGGCATGTCCAGTGAGTGACAGCATGATGAAGTGATGTCCCAGCATGTTTGCTTTGCCCGCTAGAGGTCAGCCGGGGTGACAGAGGTAATGAGGCCATAAAAATGCAGGTACAGAAAGTTGTGGGGAAACCAGATAAGGTGCAGGAAAGGTTAGAGGGAGATGAACAATGTCCATTTGTCGAGTTCCCAGTCTGTCAGAGACAAGTGGAAGAGTTGCAAAGCTTAATAAAGGGCTCTCTGTGCACAGATTGGAATTTGTGCTGCATTATTATTGTGACACAACGAAATCAGAACAAATTTGCCGTGTCTCATTTATCAAGCAAGCCAGGCACACCAAATCATTCAGACGTATGAATAAACATGTTGCACATGCAGTATTCAGATACAGAAAGTCTGCATGTGCTAAGATGACTATGTTTTGCCATTTTTTTAATGTTTTGGTTCAAGTAAGAAAATGTAGATGTGTGCAGTATTCTAAGTGGAGATATTCCAACCCATTTCTTCAGTTTTACATTGAAGCCACATTCACCCACATTCATACACCGACACCCAACATGGCTCAGTAGGACGATGTTTTTTGGGGTTAAGTGCCTTGCCTAGGGGCACATCAACATGTGACTGGAGAAAGCTGGAATCGAACCTACGACCCTCCGATTGCAAGCCAACTCTACTCTACCACTGAGCCACAGTCGTCCTCTGATGGCATTTCCTTGCATGGTTCATCTGCACTCCGCCCAATGTCCTTTTTTACTTTTTCTTTTAACAGTGTGTGTGCATGGGAGATGGGTTGGGGGGAGGGGGGTATAACTGTGACCATGCTTTTAAATCTGTGGGGGAGGGAAGGGAAGGTGGTTTTATGTGGGGTCATTTTAATCTGTAAAGCACTTTGTGATGCAACTTCTTGTATGAAAAGCGCTTCATAAATAAAGTTTGATTTGATTTGATTTGATAAGAATTTAGCACATTAACATTTAAAATTGGTATTTTTCAACAAATTCAACAACAACCACAAAATCTTGCAATTAATAGGGTTTGATATTTACCCCACTGAATAAATAAATATAATTTCTTGTTTGAAGAAAACTAGTAGATTTAGGTTAACTGCAGTTACTGTCAAGTTTCTGTATGAACCAAACAGGATGTACTTTTATTTTGAAGAACCATTATTTTCTTTGTTGTAAACAAAATGTGTTAATCACTGTACTGATTGGCCAAAACACTTTTCTCTAGCTCACTTTGAGTTCTAATATTTACAAGAAAAACAAAGAGAAAATAATTACATAATAAAGAGGATGCGCTTAAGTGAATGGGAAAGAGTACTGCATTAATGATTAAATGTAATAGAAGTTGCTTTAATTTTAAAGAACCAGAGGTGTTTTATAGTAATGCTATAGCTTAACCCCAAGGGAATAATTCAATTCCATTTGATTCAAAAATACTTTATTGATCCCAGAGGGAAATTATTAATGGTGGAGGTAAATAATGTTTATGGCATTTTGAAATTACCTGAAGTCCATAAATTACAATGTTCAGTTGAAACATCAGTGGGGCCATTCTTATGATACTCCAACAAACATAAGGAAGTTGTTTTAGACCACACAGTCTGGAAACATCCATCTCCATCAAAGCTGTAATTTGTCACTTATCTGCTATAAATACTGTTTGACTGAAGCACTAAATAAAAACAGATGAACTGTTGTTGATTGTTGTTGATATTGCTTTACTGGCCTGTAACGTGGAGAAATATTGTATGCCGTGTGTGATGTACCCATGACAACCAATAATTGTTATGCTGTAGCTAATGCCTCGTTTCCACTGGGCGATATGGCACGGGTCGGTCCGCTGTCTTATGGTCCTGCATATTTTGCAGAGCGTTTCCACTGGGGGGTCAAACCCAAACACCTAATGTGGAGACATACTAGTAACGCACTAGTATGTCTCGTGTTTGTTACAAGCAGTGAAGTTTTTTTGTCCTCCAATCAATGGACTGTGTTGTGTGGCGCCAGTAGCTCCACCCTAATCATTGTCATATGAATCTACAACTGAAGGGGGCCCAGGAAGGGGCCCAGGAAGGTTGCGGTAGAAAATGGAGTTCTGAACCACACCGACCCGTGCCGTACCGCTCAGTGGAAATGAGGCAAAAAAGGAGGAAGTGTTAATCATTCATTCAAATTATCTAGACTGCCTGGCTTACTTTTTCCACTGATTAAGAGAGATACAAACTAATCTTTAGACTCAAGTAAAGGACGTGAAGTCTGAGTCTTAATCTCTAAAGTACGAGTGAAGTCTAAAGTCTTTGTGTTTGTGATTTATGTGTGATTGCATCTAAGTTTAGACTCATGTCTTTTTCTCAAGTACACACCAATAGTAATAAACCGCACATGCACTGTCAGATATACTTCAATTTTTGGCTTTAAAAGTCCCAAGTTCCAATGTTATATTCCATGTCTGTTTGTTTTGTTTTTTAAATCACCAAATCATGTAAAGCACCTTGAATTACCCTGCTGTTGAAAGTGTGCTATACAAATAAAATGACCTTGCCTTGCCTTGCCTTAACTCTGCTGTGTTTATGTTTACAAGACTGAAAATTACATAATTTGTCACAGAATAATCTTTTTATCCCTATATTCATATGCTGCTTAATCTAAACCGCAGGCTCTTGCAAGATAATCCTTAATGGACCTCAGAATGCAACAGTACTTTTAAAGAAGCTGCAGCTGTCAAGTGTGGCTTTTTGAGGAGAGAATGCTGAATAAATTGTTAAAGAGCCGCCATCCAGCTATAAAATGTAATAGTAATGTAATTCAAGAAATGTTTCTGCCCTGAACATTCATTAACTATCCATGACCAGAGGCAAAGTTACGCCATGTATCTGTCTGAGATTGAGAGAAGTCACCCAAAGTACTTCAGTAGAGTTGGACCTTAAAATTTCATTGAAACAACACCAACACGCAGTTCTGTTTGCACAGTTACTATCCATGAGTATAACAGTAGTCACTGTGTATTTTATAACTTATGAATATTATGACTCTATCAGTCTTCCAACAGGCTGTCAAAATTTCCAAATAATACAATTCATTACAGCAGATGGAGCATGAAAGGATGATCAACTAAAATAATAAGCTTCCTGTAATTCAGTTAGCTTTCCTGTTGCTACTGCACACCTTCCACTGCTCTCAATGATAGCATGAAAATATGCTTCAATTCACATATACATATATACATATATATACATATATATACACACACATATATATATACATATATATACACACACATATATATACACATATATATATACATATATATACACACACATATATATACACATATATACACACATATATATACACATATATACATATATACACATATATACATATATATATATATATATATATATATATATATATATATATATCCAAGGAAGATCCATGCTGAGCAAGCTAACTCCTCCACCTGTACATGTAAACTTTAAGCAGAGGTGGGCAGAGTACCCAAGAATTGTACTCAATTTAATGTTGCACTATTTTAACATGATTTTACTAAAAAATGTAAGTAAAACATATCGTCCAAGAAATTACTCAGATAAGAGTAAAAAAGTATTTGATAAAAAGGCTCAAGTACTGAGAAACTGATCATAACATTTATACACATATATATACATATATATATATACACATATATATACACATACACATATATATATACATACACATATATATATACATATACACATATATATATACATATACACATATATATATACATATACACATATATATATACATATACACATATATATATACATATACATATATATATACATATATATATATATATATATATATATATATACATATATATATATATATATATATATATATATATATATATATATATATATATATATATATATATACAAGGAAGATCCATGCTGAGCAAGCTAACTCCTCCACCTGTACATGTAAACTTTAAGCAGAGGTGGGCAGAGTACCCAAGAATTGTACTCAATTTAATGTTGCACTATTTTAACATGATTTTACTAAAAAATGTAAGTAAAACATATCGTCCAAGAAATTACCATCAGTAGACAAACATATAAAGTTACAGGCAAATTGTGGTATTCTAAAGACTAAAAGGAAAAATAAAATTAAACAAATAAATAACAGTACAAAATAACACATTTCAAGCAGAAGTAGCAATTTTCCAAATTGTTCTTATTCAAAATAAAACTTTATTTTGTTCATACATTATTTAACTAATACTTACAGTAGGTAAGGTAAACATGTATTTTAAAACATGGTACTTCGAGCAGCATTGTAAAGCCTTTACTGTATCTTCTTGACCTTCAAATAGCCAAACAGGTCCAGTAGATCGACAACAATATCACAACAACAAAACTTTTGAACAAACAAGATGTCTCACTTTAATATAAACTGTAGATCTGTGTCAAGATCACTTTATGGTTAAAATAATTTTGTTCTTGATATAGTTACTCAGTGCTGAATATCCAAAGGTTTTACTCAAGTAGAAGTATTGAACTGCAAAATGATGTTACTCAGGTAAAAGTTACGGTGCAGTAAAAATACTCCTAAAAGTATTTCTTTCGCAAAAGATTACTAAAGTAAATGTAAATACCAACCTCTGACTTTAAGTAAATCAATCAGTTGGATAAATGTCCAGTTTGTAAAATTTTTATTTAATCGACAATCTATTTACAGGCATCAGTTATTTGTCTACAAGTTTAAAATCAGCAAAAATATGGCCTCCAGCAACACAGTACCAGGACAATAGAATATGGGTCAGTGGCTTCATTCCAACATCTGATACAAGAATAACTCCAGTTTCTGGTTCAATTCAAAATTCAATTCAAAAGTACTTTATTGATCCCATAGGGAAATTAAGTGTTGGTATAGCTCATATGATTAATTCTTTAAGGACTTGTTGTAGATGATGATGGCTGTGGGCAGGAAGGATTTCCTGTAGCGGTCTGTATTGCAGCGAAACTGAAGAAGCCTCTGACTGAAGACGCTCTGTTGTTGTATGATTGTCTCATGAAGAGGATGCTCAGGGTTGTCCATAATTTTTTTGATTTCATGAAGAATCCTTCTTTGCATTATCATCTCCAGATTTTCCACAGTTGTCTCCAGAACAGAACCAGAACCTTCTTTATCAGGTTGTTTAGCCTTTTTAAATCCCTGGCTCTGATGCTGCTACCCCAACAGATGACGGCTGAAGAGATTACACTCTCCACAACAGACTTGTAGAAGATCTGCAGCATCTTGCTGCAAACCTTGAAGGACCTAAGCTTCCTCAAGAAGTCCAGTCTGCTCTGTCCCTTCTTGTAGACGGCTTCACTGTTGCGCCTCCAGTCCAGTCTGTTGTAAAGGTGAACTCCGAGGTATTTATACTCCTCAACCACCTCCACTTCTTCTCCCATGATGGAAACAGTGTTTGACTTATCCCTATTTCTTCTGAAATCTACAATCATCTCCTTTGTTTTGTTCACATTCAAGGTGAGACGATTGTTTCCACACCATGTCACAAAGCGGTCCACCAGCTCTCTGTATTCAGCTTCTTGTCCATCTCTGATACACCCGACAATTGCAGAGTCATCTGAGTATTTCTGCAGATGACAGGTCTCTGATTTGTACTGGAAGTCTGAGATGTACAGAGTGAAAAGGAATGGTGAGAGTACGGTCCCCTGTGGTGCTCCTCTGCTGCTGACCACCTGATTTGACACACAATTCTTCAGTCTCACAAACTGTGGTCTGTTGAACAGGTAGTCATTGATCCAGGCGATTGTTGAGGGCTCCACCTGTGTCTTCAGGAGTTTCTGACAAAGCAAATCAGGCTGAATTGTGTTAAATGCACTGGAGAAATCAAAGAACATGATCCTCACAGTGCTGCCTGCTTTGTCCAGATGACAGTGGGTTGGTTGAAGTAGGTGGATGATGGCATCTTCAACTCCAACTCCACAGCGATAAGCAAACTGCAGTGCAGTTTTTGTTTGCTTACTCAGGGGTGCCAACAGGAGTCTCTCCAGGACCTTCATGATGTGGGATGTCAGGGCAACAGGTCTATAGTCACTGATGACTGATGGGTGAGTTCTCTTTGGTACTGGAACAAGGCAGGATGTCTTCCACAACACTGGGACCTTCTCCTGAGTTAGACTAAGGTTGAAGAGGTGCTGCAGAATCCCACAGAGCTGCTCTGCACAGGCGTTCAGGACTCTGGGGCTGACACCATCTGGACCTGCAGCCTTGTTCCGGTTCAGTTTCTCCAGCTGCCTCTTCACCTGACTTTTGGAGACAGACAAGTGGGAGGGGGAGGCAAAGGGGGTAGCAGCATTTCCTGACTTGGTTGAAGTCAAACTTGTGGAATCAGAAGAGTCCATGGCTGACATGTATGCATCCTTTACATTTGCATAAAACAAATCCAAGGTCCTGTTTTCTCTTGTAGAGCAGCTGACAAAACTCACTGCCAAGAGTTCGACATCTGAGCTGCAGAGACGACACTTCACAGTAACATGTCTTGGGTGATACCATCTGTTGTTGACAAGCACTGGTGCTCCACCACCTTTTCTTTTTGTGCTCGTCTTCAGATCTCTGTCTGCTCGTACAGTCAGTAAGCCTGGTAGACAGACGTTGGAGTCGGGGATATGATCCAGCAGCCACGTCTCAGTAAAACACATAACACTGCATTCACGGTACTCTGGCTGAGTCCTTGTAAGGGCTTGGAGTTCATCCATCTTGTTAGCCAGTGATCTTACGTTGCCCATTATGATCGATGGAAGAGATGGCTTGAACTTCCTCTTTCTCTGTCTCCTTTTCGCTCCTGCTCTGCATCCACGTCTCCTCCTTATCAATCATCAGGGATTTGTGGCTTCAGTCGAGGTATTATTTCAGCTTTTGCGATATTAATCAGCTGCTCCCGGCTCTAAACCACATTGTTGCCATGGTTACGCATCATAACAAATTGTCAAAAAAGGAAAAATTTACAGCAAAAATCCTTCCAGCTTCACAGGACCAAAAACTAGAAAGTATACAGGTCAAAAAAATTGCAATCTTCTTTAAGAAAAAAAGAGGAACCAATGTACAAAAAACCAAAACTTCATATGTAGCCAATAGAGCCACTCCAACATGCAGCCACCCAGAGCAGAGCAATTCTAGAATTTTTTTAACTGGTTCGATACCAGTATTGAATCAAATCCGTTCCACTGTCTCAAGTATTGTTGAAACCTATAAGACACAGGTCAAAATCATAATTTCCTCTTGGTCAGTTGTTGGCAGGTCAGATACTGAAAAGACAGATGATTTTCCTGTGCATTAAATGCATGAAAATTGAAATCTCCCACTTTTTCCAGTCAGTAATCATATAATTAAAAAAAACGCAGGCTCCCTGATACACATCCTTTGGAGTTTAGGGAAAATCCAATGAAGATTGCAGGAATGTAAAAAAGAAAAGAAGTTTCTTCTTTTGGGTAAAAAACTACTAACACTATTAAGGAATTGACAGCACATTTTTCATTTATGGTTAATGATGCTTTTTATTCCTGTACTTTTGCTTTTTCTGCACCGTGCTGTAATGCTTTTGATGTTTTATGTAAATCACTTTGAATTGTCCAGTAACATGAATTGTGCTATACAAATAAACTTGCCTTGCCTTGTCTTAACAGTTGTGAAATTTTACTGTTGAACTAAACAAAGTTTACAAGAATTAGTTTGCATTTGTTACCACCCTTAAGGTCTTTGCACGCCGGGTCCGTTATTTTCGTGCGATTAACTCGCACAATAGTATTTTCTTTCGAATCAATGCCAAGTCAATGGGGACGTGCACACCACTGACGAAATTCCATCCTGCGATTTTGCGAGTTTTATTTTTTCGGATTGAGGTCGATTTTTTAAAAACTCGTATCCGACAGATAAACACTTGACCAATCAGAGAAGGCGTGGTGATGCCGAGAGTCGCAAACTGAAGTGTCCCTTTCATTGAAGTAACAAATTTTTTCTTCACCATGGCTGAGCGTCTGATCCTTTTTATGTCCCAGCACCCCAGTCTCTTTAATAAAAAGAGAAAAACTACAAGGACAACGATTATAAGGATAATGTGAGGCGATCCATTGCTGAAGAACTTGGATATGAAGATGCTAAGTAAATCAATGTGTACAAAATAGCTGTGTAGCCATTAGCTGTCGATATGTCATGACTTGACACCTCTTGGAAGTTCAAGCAGAAATGTACACAAAAGTTTACAAAACTTGAACGTTAATAAAACACATAGTCACAAATCCATAACATCTCAAACGAGATGCTGTAACTTATTAACCTGGAGTGCGTGAAATCCTCTTTTTCGCTAGATGTGATTTGTTTTCTCACAGTTGAAATATACTCTCCAAACTCCTCTCTTCTCCAGAAAAGGATGTACCCAATGCGCTCTTTTCTTCTTTTCTTTCTCCATCATAATCAACACAATATCGTCGTCACTTGATGTTGAATCCATTTTAATTTTTGTCGCCTTACGTTTTTTTTATAGAATCTTCATAATTTATTCGCAATTTTGCAGCGCGTCTGGTGTGCATACACAACACGTCGATTTTCGGCCTCCGATTTTTTGCAATTTTGTGTTGTTTATTTGCATCGGACCCAGGGTGCAACGTTAGGAAGACGAGCAGAATTGGCTAAAAATGGAATTTATAGGTCGGAACTTAAAGCTGCAGTTCATGGTTTTTGAGTGAGAGAGATTTTTTGAATCCGATGTACCAAGACCCCTCCCAATACACTCCTTTACGCGATCCGCATGCAAGTTGATTGACAGCCGACAATGCAGAATCTCGAATTCTATTGGCTAAACAAATTTGGCGCTCAGTGTGAAATGCATAGGTGTCTACGGGAGGAAGGTGGGATTAAGAAAAATAACCTTAAGCCTTTTATCATAGTATTGTACCCTAGTATCATTTTAAAGATTTATAAAACTTCGATACATAAATATATTCTCCGGACTGCAGCTTTAAATAAAACGGGTGCTTCTCTAGTTTTAATTCTGAGTGGTATGAAATAGCATAGTGAGTGCAGGTGTGAGTCAAACGCAGCCCGGTTCAACAAAGCCAGGTCCCACACAACAGTGAGCTGGCCAGGCTGGTCTGAGAGAATCAGCTCAGTTGTGGGTGATCTAAACAGCCTCATCTAAATGCTCCTTATTTCTCCCATTTCTTTGCCTGACTGTATGGAGCAGGGAGAGGGAGAGCCAGTGGCTTTGAAGATTTGGTGAGGACTCAGAGAGAGGTATGCGCTCAGTATAAGCACAACAAGACGTAGGTGTGTTTAGTGTGTGTGGATTCAAGCCCCTGTTTGAAGTCCTCCACTTCACTTTGGCAATTACTTCATATCAAGGATTAAATGGAGGAGAAAGCATTGAGGAGACGTAAAGATGGAGAAAAAGTGAGGGAAGAGGAGTTAGGTGTTTAGAGAGAGGACAGAGGAGTTGGAAGAAGTGCTGCTATAGCGCAGATTAAGGTCCCCACTGCAGGGAGGGGTTTTCCATTTATCTAAAGAAGGTTATGCTGACTGTCTAAACAAGAGCGGGAGGACAACAGGTGTAGCAAAAATCGATCATCTTCAGTTACACAGATATCAAAATGGACTATGGGGGTTGTATAGAATCAACACAAGGTTTACAGCACCTTAAAAAAAGTGTTAATGCTCTTCAGCTTTTTAATATTTTTCAGTCTTTAACTACAAATGTCAGTGTTTTCTTTTTCCATGTGGTCGAACAACACAATGTAGTGAATAACTGTGAAGAGGAAGGTAAGGATACGTCACTGTCAAATTTATCTGACGAATAAACATCTGCATATGTATTTAACCCTGTTTACTCTGATACCATTAATTATGATTCTGTGGAGCCAACTGCATCCTGATATCATCTAATTAAACACAATGCAGCCCCCTCTTTTTATCCATCCAGCCGCACATTATCTTCTGATTAATCTGGGATCGGGTTGCTGTGGCAACAGCCTAAGCATGGAGACCCGGACTTCCCTCTCCACAGCCACTTGAGCCAGCTCCACCATAAGAATAATCTGTTGAATTTGTTTTCTATACAGCTGCTCTGTGAATGTACTGTGACATTTTGAGCTGACCTCAACCATTTCTTTCTAGCTCTGGTTGTAGGTTCTGGGTTGATGTCCTGCTAGAAGGCATCCAGTCTCACTGCCTATTTTCTAAAGGAAGACAGTCTTTTATCTTCCTATCAATTCTTAAAATTGTTCCTGTCCCTGCTGAATTAAATCCTCCCATCAGCATGATGCTGCCACCACCAATGCTACAGAGTAGGAATGGTGTAGTATGCAGCCCGTATCCAAAAAATACAGTCTGTATCAAAAGCCTGGTGGGTCTCTCAGCTACTGTTTTAGAATGCTTTTACTCCTATCTCACAGATCGACATTCTTTGGTAAATATGGATACTCACTCCTCACAGACCCATGACATTCAGTGTGGGGTTTCCCAAGGCCAACTTTAGGTCCAATACTTTTTAATCTGTTTAATGTCATCAGAAGGCACTGCATTGATTTCCACTGCTATGCTGATGATACACAGCTTTATAATCCCGTGTCTCCTGATGATGTTGAGCCAGTAAATGTACCAAAGTGTTTTTGCAAATTATTTTATACAGACCAACTCCAGTGCTTCTTTCGTGGAGATCCTCTGCGCCTGGAGCCCTACCAGACCCCATGGGGGTGGCTGCCATTGGGATGTGGATGCCATTTGTCATGGTGGGCTCTGCACAGCAGCATTATGGCTGTGGTGTGAATACCTGCCAGCGCTGATCATGGCGGTCTCTGTGGTGACTCCTCTGTGGCTGAGGGGTGGCTTCCAGTCTGACTGGATCCCCAAAATATTATTTCCTCACAGTAGCATCTTTCTAGATGTTAATCTTTACTGAATGTTTCATCTGCGTGTAGGATGCTGTATTGTGTCATTTCTTACTTTTTGGTATTTTATCTGTTATTTTAGTTAACGTCTTTTGGACTTGTATTTTGTCCGGCTCTCACGCTTTTTAAACGTGCTTTATTTTTAAATTTTTTTTAAAATTTAATTTAATTAATTTTTTTAAACGTGTCCTGTTTGGCAGTGTGGAGCTCAGAATTGGAGTCTGAGTACCAAGTAGAAGCTCAACAGATTTACTTTCACAAGCGGAGCAGTACAGCTTTTGCTATAGTCCTCCACTTGATATATGTGTGAAAAATCTTTATTATGAATTGCTGGGGGTTTTATTTCCTGATTTTATGGACACGGAGACGGAAAATTAAGGGGAAGAAAGAAAGAAGATGAAGAAGAAGAGAGGTAGGAAACAAAAAGTCAAGAGAGAGGGTGAGTTGAAAATACAAGAGAGGAAGGGGAGCAAAGAAAACACAGGAAGACATTGAAGTCTGCCTCCATACCCACAGGACCGGCAGAGAGAGGGGGAAAAACAAAACAAAACAAAACGATAAAGGAACATCGACAAAACAAACCAAACATCGTGAACTAAGAACTACACAACCACATCACACAAAAATGGATATAAAAATACAACAACAATGTCACAGAAAAACTCATGGTACCGATTAATCAAGCTCTAGTAATGATAACCTCAGCCCAAGAATATATCTGTAAACACCAGAGACCCCACATCTATGTGTGTGTGTTAGCATGCTGGTGCATATAAGGTTTCTCCATAAGAGTGTTCGATAGCTGGTGTGAGCAGCTATCAATCCGTCTCCCAGGAATCGATGCAGACATGAAGGAGATCGGAGCAAAGACGTCCAAAGGACCGCCAGAGCTCCAGGCGGGGCCGACCGCATCCCCCAAGAGAGGAGCAGAGGAGAACCACAGGGGAACATCCAGCGGCTACTATGCAGGGGCCCGGGGGGCAGCAGTGACGAGCCCACAGGCTTAATAAATAAAGTTGGTATGGTATGGTATGTTCCCATAAAGAGATAGGAACGGATTGATAGGTGTTTTTGCAGTGAAGGGGTGGGGGGGCAGGGTGTGTATGTGCCGTGTGTGCTGAGAGTTTAACTGGTTGTGTATGATTGATTTAGCTTTAAATGTGTTTTGCTGGTTTTTATCATGGGGGTTTTATCATGTAAAGCCCTTTGTAATGATTTTACCATAAGAAGTTCTCTACAAATAACATTTGATTTGATTGAATGTCAGTTTAGGTAGTGAAGCACACTTTGGTAGGCTTTCTATCTTATGACAACGGATTGAACTGAGCTCCAGGAGATTTTCAAAGCTTGGGATATTATTTCATAACCTAACACTGCTTGAAAATTCTCCAGACTTTTATCCCAGACTTGTCTTCTGTGCTCTTTGGATTTCATTGTCCTACTTGGTAAATATTTGTTCTCTAAAATCAACTTAGGTAGGTCGGACCTTCTGTAGCAGGCAGTGTCTCAATAAATCTCAAGAGGCTTCTGACTGAAGACTGTTACTGTATGACACAACAGCACAACATGTGACACCCTTGTTGGCAAGCGCTGCTAATCCACCTCACTTTCTTTTGCCACTCCTTATTAAGGCTCTGTCTGGCTGTATGGTTAGAAAGCCAGACAGAGAGACATTTTACACTGGTTTGAACAGTTATGTAACTTCTGAGAGCAATTGTTTGAACTTATTTTTGTTTAAATCAGGGGTGGAAGCCAAATACAACTTAAAGCAGAACTTTTCATATTTTCATTTGTAGAACTAATAATAAACCATTTATCATCTTCTTTCTTCTTCACAATTACACATTGTGTTGGACTCTCATAACACAATCTGAAAATACAGTATAGTTTGCGTACTCAATGTGACAAAATGTGGAAAAGTATGAATACTTCATACATTATATTTAAATTTTCTGCAGTGAGCAATTATAGATAAAAGAAATTAATCACAAACTCTGTGTTTATTTTTCTAGATGCAATTAATTGAACAGTTTCTTACCTCAGGGATGTGAACAGTGTACGGCTGGCCATGGAAGTTCGGTGCATTATCATTCACGTCTCCAATCTGGATGTTTACTGTATCTTTGACCACCTGAGGGAAGAAGCATATATGCATCAGCCACAAAATGGCTAGATTCAGTCTAAAAGAAAACAAGTGCAGAAGAAATTATAAATTATCAAGGGGAACATGGGCTGCAAGGCAGTTTATTCTCGCACATCAACTTTGATAGGTGAGACAGATGAGAGGGAAATGGAGGTGACATGTGGTCAGGCTATATTCACAATGTCAGCATGTGACACTATAATCACACATCAAATCTGTCTCGTACCTCTTGTTGGTCACTCACGAAGAACTCGACCTGCATCTCTGACTTGGTCTGGAGCAGGAAAAAAAAAAAAAGACGTCAGCATCATATTTCCATGGAGACATGACATATAGGAAAAGAGCAGAGAATTAAAAAAAGGAAGCATGTTTCAGAATAATTAAAAAAACACTTGGAGTGGTTATGTACTGCTTTCCTTCATTATTTGATCATTTACTCTCCATCTCATATTTTCCAAATGATCATTTCTAGTCCCCGGTGCAGAATGCAGAGGCGTGCATGCAGAGTTACAGTGAGTTTGCACGTTTGTACCTCACGGTCGAGCTGCTGTCGAAGCCAGACCACACCAGTGTCCTTGTTCACAGAAAAATACTTCATGGCTTCTTCTCCTGAAACCCCGTATATGAGTGGCTCCGCCTCAGGATCCGTTGCTTTAAGCTGGGCCACTGAAGAACCTGCAAGAGAGAGTCAAGGGTCAGAGGTGGTAGGGGGTAGGATAATTTGTGAATACTGGCACAGTTATGAAAAATTCTTTCAGTGCAATGTGAATCAAATTACTGTAAATAACTTTTGCATTTTTTTGTTGAATTTCCCAAAAAAAGCAATCATGAAAACTTAAAGAAAAAGCATTAAAAGGAAAAGCTTAAAAAATTTAATTTTTTAAAATATTTCTTTCTTTCTGACTTGGCACAGTAGAAAACTCTTGAGTAAACAAAGAACCAAGAGTTTACTGAGGCTAACCGTAGCTCACTTCCTCTTAGTTTTGATACAATTAGTATGACTAGTTTCAGGTAGTTTTTGTCAGGATGTGCCGCTTGTTAAAGTAAGGATCCAGGCGCAGACGTTGATGAAAGGTGAAAACCAAGATTTAATGGTGCGACAACACAGAGAAGGGTTTTCTCCATAGACAATGATCCGGCCATGAGTGAAGGATCAGACGGAACTTAAATAGGGCAAACAGATGAGGAGAATCAGGTGAGGCATATCAGGAACAGGTGCAGTGAATAATCATAATCAGGGGCAGAGCTCTACAGGCTCTGACAGTTTAATACAGAGCAAACATACAGAAAAACCTTTTCTTCTGCTTCATAAACTGAGGTTGTTTTTGCCTTGATCATTGTAATTCCTAATCTTACAGAGTGTCAATCTGAGAGGGAGGCGGAGCTTGACTGTGCAGCTCACATTGCACAGGAAGACTTCAGTGGCCAATACTGTCTCTCTTTTACTGTGAACATGAGGATATAAGGTGAAAAACACTTAGACAGCTGGCTAAAAACCAAGATTTGTTAGCTCATATTCACAAAATTAAAGATTCTGGAATATTTAATTTTTCACAGAAGATTGTTTTAGAGAACATTATAGTTAAGCTAACAAACGTAAAGGAAAATTACATTTTATTCTAAGTAAATTTGAGATAAAATCTCTGTGAAATGCGGATCTTGGACATTTATGATTGATTGATTGTTTATTTAGTTAGTCAGTCACTGCCCGGTAGATGCTACTAAACACAAGTCTATAGATTGGAAATTCATCATGCAAATGTTTGCACACCTAAACTCATCCTCCATTCCTCCCTGAAGGTACTTAGTCAGACAAAAGGAAGTGAAGCCAGACTAAATCAAACTTGTCACTCGAGCACCAAACCTCTTAACACAGCAACCAATTAGGCTCCACAATCACCCTCCCCTCTCGTTTTATTAATACACTCCATTTTCTTATGAAAGGGTGGCAAAAAATGACTAATTAATATAACGATTTATGAACCCCTTTCATGCAGTCTAATGAGATTTATGCAAATTCAGCAGCTTTCAGTATGAGTTATAATTTGGTTGAAGACGGTGCAAATTAAGCATTTTACTTCGCAGTCATCAATAATGTTTTTTTTCCCTCCTTCCATCCGGTTTCTCAACTATAAAATAACTATCTGCTTCTTGTGAGCAGACATGCACTTGAGAGAACGATATAAAATGGTGACTCGAGGAAAAACAAAAAAGATAAAACTGAGAAGTTTGCAGATTCTGGTTCAATTGCATACAGCCTAATCCGATTATGATTATGATATGACGCATTTAAAATCACTTTATAATGCCAGTTGGCAAAAAAGTTATCTCAGAAGCCCAGCGTATTGCTCTGACCTTGCTGCTATGACAGTTTCAGAGAAAGCATTTGGCAACAGTGGAAAGAAACAACTCTCTTTTGACATTAACAAATCTCCAGCAAAAGCAAGGTCAATATGTGCCACCTGGCAAGGCCAGCTAAAGGATTAGAACACACAGAGGCACTTGGTTTCTTGCTTTTTTTCAGGGAGATTTCCTTTTTAAAGAATTCAAAACCACATTTACTTTGTTGTTATTTCATTTAGACAGTTTGGGGTGTCAAACGTCCCATACCAAAAAGTCTGTGCCTTATCCGACCTGCTTACCTATACAAATTTGTAATTTTGTAATTGCCACAGAGAAACGAGCAGTCATCGAGCCATCGGGATAAACTGGCCAATCAGCACGGAGCTCATTTTCCGGAATTGCGCCGCTCAAGGTGGCAGCATGTTGGTGTAGCTCTGTTATTTTTGTTCTGTTTGTTTTTCTTTTAAAAAACTTTTATTCCTACATTTCTGGCAGAATTTTTTTTTAGACAACTATTCTTTCTGGTTTAGAATGCTGTGCAGCTGGAAGGATTTTTGCTGATACTTTTTTACTTTTGGACATTTGTTATGATGCATAACCATGGTAACAATGTGGTTTACAACTGGGAGCAGCTGATTAACATCACAAAAGCTCAAATAATTACATCAACTGCAGCCACAGAATCCTGATGAGTTGAAAAGGAGATGCCATCGATACAAAGAAGGAGCAAAGAGGAGAGAGAAAAGGTGGAAGTTCAAACCATCTCCATCAATCATATTGGGCAATGTGTTGACAAACAGGTTGGATGTTGAGGACCGTCTGGAGATTTAGTAATTCTTCATTAAAATTTAACATTATGGACAACCCTGAGCATCCTCTACATCAGACTGTCATACAACTACAAAGCATCTTCAATCAGAGGCTTCTTCAGATCTGCAGAGCGCTACAGGAGATCATCCCTACCCACAGCCATCAGCATCTATAACAAATCTTTAAAGAAACTTGGATAATGAGTTACAAAAACATTTAATTTCCCTTTGGGATTAATAAAGTAATTTTGAATTGAATTTGGTATTAATGAGTAGATGGGTAAAATCATCTTTCCAATGTAGGGCTTTGTTATGGGATTGTTTTTGGCCATTTATCAGGGCTCCTGGGCCATTTTCAGCCCCATACAAAGTTTAATATGGTATATATAACCTCAAAGAACAGTTTCCAGTTCTTCAAAATGTTGTTCTAGATCCCCTTTAAATTTACTCATTTTAAATTTAGTGGGCAAAACACCCTTTGAAACGAATATCTGACTCGCTGTAGCAAACCAAATTAGCCGTATAGTGCACTGAGGACTCCAGAATATGTCTAAAACATGAAGGGATAGTATGTCTAAAAATTGAAACTCTTCAAGAACAGTGGGGATATTTACAGGCTGTTTGCAAACACTGAGTGTGTGGAAGCTACATTTTGCAGATCCTTCTAATTTTTAAACTGCATCTAAAGGAAGATCAACAGTTCTACCAAGCAAATATAGTCAATTTGCCCTGAAGCAGTTTGCTAATGTTTAAAGAGAACATATTATGCAATTTTCACCTATTTTATCTTTTTGTGTTGCCATTTGGGTCTCGGCTGCCTCTATGAACACTCCAAACATGAATAAAAACCATCCATCGATTTTTTTGGTGCACATGTTTGCTGTCAGAAACCTTGTGCTTCTACAAGCCAATTAAAAAAGTGCCTTTTTGTGAAGTGGAATTTGCATATAACCGCCCCTCATCTGTCAAACCCCGCCCACCAACTCCAATTCCATGCCATTGTTATGTGGGGCAAACCCACAGCCCCGTAACAAGATCGGTGGGCATCGTCTTCAACCACTGATTTGCATAAAAGTGACAGAGCCCTCTAAATAGCTTATTCTAAAAGGGACTGAAATTGTGAAGAATGTAACTCGTAAGACCGCTTTATGTGAGAGTGATTTTGTGCAAAGAACATTTGTGCAGACCTATTGTATAGACTTAATATAATTCAACTAAATTCTATTCAGTTTTTTTATAAAGCACCAATTCACAACACATGTCATCTCAGGGCACTTTACAAGCCATTTCAATTCAATCATACATACATTCCAGTCAGTTTAAGAGTTTCCTAAGGAAACCGTGCAGATTGCATCGAGTCATTGACTTCATAACTTGTTTATAAAGAGGCAAATTATGTCCGCTTTAAATGAGGTGGGGAAAAGCTGGCCACATTTATGTATTTTTATATAAATTACAACCAGAGCAAATATCTATGAACTTTTAGAAACCAGTAGTGCAGATTGAAACACTGTCCACTGAAAGCTGCTGATAATTGTAATGCAATTAATTGAAAAGGGGAGTAAAAAGACAACAATATCTGGTAGCAGATGGAAGAAGGTGAACAGCCTGCAAAGCATTTAAAATATCCAAATCAAGAGTTGATTTATGAACAGCAATAAAAATGTGATTCTTCATGCTTTAAAGAAGCGTAGATTTAATCAGAAAATGGAGTCCACTCTGACGGAATATTTTTTCAGTAAAAAAAAAAAAAAAATCACCCTGGCACCTGCTGGGTTTTTGGCCGACAAGCGGAGAGCTCTGACCCGACAAATAATGGGCTGTATGGACATGTTTATGTATGCTTGTAGTAAGTGAACTTTGCATTGGGAATATATAGTATGGGTAAAGAATGCAAATTGCAGATAAAAAATTTGGTAAACTGCATTATCTATATACAGAATGAGTTCCCAGATATCCGTTTTGTCTCCTTTGTCTCACTCTATAAGAAGGTGCAGTCAGTTTATTTCTGTAAAGAAAAAGGGAACCCTCCCACTCTTGTAATTTCTCCTAACAAACATTCTGATATATCCAGAAGTGATGCATTCACATGGAAAAGGGCACCAAAGATAAAACTGAACAAGGTAAAAAGAACAGGTGCATGTTTTCATTTGAACAGGGCAGCAGTTACCTCACAGATATTGTCATATTTACCGTGTGTGTGTGCACAGCTGATATTCCTCTAATGCTTATCTTTACCACTGACTCACCAAGCCCTTTTCTCTGACAAATGATGGTATTTAGCAGCAAGTGATACCAGTACTACTGTTATGAATGATACAGTGCACATTAATGGCCAACCCTACCCCTCCACTCTGCAACACTGCATCCATGACAGGAGCAATGGACTGCAAGAACCATCGTTCAACTTCACCTTTCTCTCTCCCATTGTCCTATGAGACCACGACTTCCTCGGCAATCTCATACTTCCTCTTTAAACAAAGCAGAGCCATAGTGAAGCAAGGTAAGCACATAAAGCATCTGGGGAGTAAACTGAACTTTTTCTCTGCACTTTGCGGCTTTATGTGGACAGAGTTCACCCTTCTTTTGTTTCAGTTACTCTTTACAGATCACAACCAATCTGATATTTCTCATTCAAGGTTCAGAACTTTCAAAGCAGGGTACCTGTTCAGTACAAAACCATTAAACATTGACCTATTTTGTCAAGTAATTACCACTCATTTCGATGCACTGTGTACTCCAGCGTATTCGAGTATTGTTCTGTCGAATGTAGCTCCAAATCATTTGATGATTTTTTAAATTAAACATTTCTAAAATATTCTAATGAAAATGCACCTTGAGAAGCTAAAATACAAAAGTACAAAGCTACTTGACATGTTATTGGCTGGAAATAACAAGGTAGCCAATCCAGGAACCATTCACCATTCACCTTTATTGTTGCTGATTGGCTATACCCCCAAGAGAGGAGATTCAAATTCAATTCAAAAGTACTTTATGGATCCCAGAGGGAAAATAAGTAAGAAAGACTGTGGATGTTAGCTTCTGCAGTAGTGCCAAGAGGGTTTCCACTATGCTTATATATGCCTGTCAAAATATACCAGGTGGCTAAAACTATTAAAATAGTCAGTTATAAGTTTTTAGAAGGAATCTCAAATATTTCAGCTATTGGTGGGCGGTTGTGGTCCCTAACCTCAGCAAATATCGGGGGTCCACTGGTTTTTGTTTTAGCATTTATGTAACCAACACACAGAACATAACGAAAGTGGAAGGAAAATATGAAATGGTTTTCTAATTCACAAATACGAATCTGAAATGTGTGATGGGCATTTCTATCAGTTCCATTTACTCTGATAGCCTTAAATAAAATCCAATGCAATCAACTACCTCCAGGAGTCCAAAAGATTAGTTATCAGAGTCCACCTCAATGTAATTCAATCTTAGTGTTAATCAAGATCTTGGGTGAAAGCCTCAGAAATTTGTTAGAGAACATTAGTGAAGTAACAGCTTCAAAGAGACCAAGAAACCCAGCGGACAGGTTGTGAAGTCGAGTTAGGAAAATGCCAAGCTTTGAGCTCTGTTCAGTTCATCACACAAAAATCAAAAGAGTATGGCACAGCTGTTAAACTACCAAGACATGGTCATCCACCTGAACTGACAGGCTGGTCAAAAAAAGCATAAATCAAAGAAGCAGTCAAGAAGTGATGACTCTAGAGAAGCTGCAGAGATTCACAGCTCAGGTTGGAGAATCTGTTAACTATTAGTCGTGCACTCTGCAAATCTGGCCTGTTAGAAAAGTGGCATTGCCATTGATGAAAGGAAGAAGTTTGAAGTTTGCCACAAGAAGACAGAGCAAACGTGAAAGAATGTGCTCTGGTCAAATAGGAGCAAAATGTAAGGTGTTGGGAATGATAGAAAATACTGCAAGGCAAGTTTATTTGAACAGCACATTTCAGCAACAGGACTATTTAAAGTGGTTTACATGATAAAAACATATAAGAGAACATTTAATGTGTTTCTTTAGCAGCGACAGAGAAGCAGGGTAGAGATGTTGAGAAGATTATTGCAGTTAATTACAGGCCAATCCTGAAAGAAAACTGCAAAACAAGATGTACAAAGCCAGTAGAGACATACCCAAAAGGTTTGTGGCTGTAGTGGCAGCAAAAGGTTGATCAGCTGACTCAGGGGAGCTACAGATACAAAACCATGCCACACTTTTAAGACGTACTGTGGTAAAATGTTTTGATAAGCAGCACTATTTTGTACATTTTTCTGTTGGTCTGTCACTTTAAATCCCAATAATATTCATGACACTTTGTGCAAACCTGCCAACGTGAATTAAGAGCAAATATGTTTCCCATAACGGTTTCATGTTGAAGAAACCTAATGTGAAAATGAGCACAAGAAATCAGTGCAAAATCAAAGAAAATCGTCTAAAGAGGAAAAAAAGAACACAAATGTTTGTTAATGGTAAAGAGAAAAAACAACAAATATGTTTCATTACTTTTAGTTTTTCAGAAGAATCTTAATATAATTACAAACTATTATTCTTTCATTTGTCAGGATAAAAAAAGAAACAAAAAACCTCCAGATTTGAAAAGTAAAATATGAAAAGCTTTAACAGCTAAAAGACTGAAATGTGCCGAGCAAAAGAAGGAAGAGATGAAAGATTCGATAACATAGACGGCAACATCTGAAATTCCTACTTAGTCCAAGCTTACAGGAGAGACGACGCAGGTAGTGAAGGGGAACTAAATCAGCCACTAGAGGACATCAATCCCTGCTGGATCAATAGGAGTTGCACACGTTAGAAGGGGACTAGCCTTTGCCCTGCCCTGGGGCCGCAGGCTTCTCAAACAAAAGCGGCTGAGGGCCAGAGCCACGTTTATTATGTCGGTGACATCTCCAGACCTCTCGTTCATCTGAGTTCTGATTCACTGGGACAGCAGCTGTCAGCTCTGCAATTTCAGCCACGCTCTGAATTATGGCTATGAATTTTATGGAGCAAAGAAGGGCTTAATGGGTATATGGGCAGTGTTCAGCTGTCTACCACTGCAGGGACAAGCAAAAGAAAAAGATGAAGCCACCTCAGATCAGTGTTAAGTCTTACCGAGTGCACAGGACTGGGCGGAGAGAATCGTGATCCTTATTTGCTCTGTATAAATTCTTGATGGATAGTCTCTCACTCAGGGCCAGTCAGACTTGGGGGCTGAAGTCATGCAATCAGTAGGCCGATGAGTCAGTGTGGTGCCACTCAAGTTACTGCACTGTCTATCCGCTGACAAAAGAGAGCCTTCAAACACATCAGCAAGGCCTATATGGAGCAACACTGCCTCACATCAATCACTCCCTTAAAAAATTCACATAAGCAAACGCACTCTTCAACTAAGTGACAGGATGAGCTCGTTTGGTACAGTGCATTTTCACCGTCGGGCGGAGCATTTATCAATATACAGATTAGTTAGCTAGAACAGTACTTTCTGGAACATTTAATCATTAATACAGGAGGGGGGGGGGGGGGGCACTATTCAAAGAATCTACCTAAAATCCTGACAGGTCCAAGTGTAAGACACGGTATCATCTGTTTTACATTTTGAAGCCAGTAATTCCCTAGTTTTGACAATCTTAAATCCTCAAGAAGAAATCTGAATGTAATGACACTTCCGGTTGTTCAGAAAGCATCATACTTCACATTTTTTGATATTCAATAAAACTAAATTATTCTAATAATAGACATAATTTTAAACAATAACCCTGTACTTCCTTCAGAGTTCATGTTAAAATCAAAGACGCTTTTTTCATGTATAAAAATAACTGTTTCATCTGTATATTTGAACATAGTGTCAAAAAAATGTTGGTCCAAGAATGTCACGTTGTGGGACTCCTACAGGGCAGTTCAGGAATGATGATTTGATTCCACCTGAACAAACACATTGTTTGATAAATATGATTTAGTTCAGCTAATTGTTTCATGAGAAAAGAAGCTTAAGTTTATACATGAGAACCTGAATATTAACTGGTAAAATCCCTTCTTAAAATCAAAAAGGGCTACAAACTATTTGGTAACAGTATGAAGTATTTCCAATGTTTTATTCAAATCTGTGAATGACATCTGTCTAAAGATGCTGCATCAGATGCTGACAGAGAGACTTGCCAAACTTCGGCTCCCTAACAAACACGGTTTTAACTGGTTTTAAATCGTTTTGATGACTGTTTTTAACCGATTTTAACACCACTGACTTTTAGCAACTTGTTTTTATCGGGGGCGTTTTTTATCCGAGCACGGACTACTTTTTATTTCGTCATGCCTTCACTCACCTGCACCCCCGGATGTGATGGCTGTTTTAAATTAACACAAAAAGTTCTGGAGCTGGAGCAGAGGATCTCCACGCTCCATCAAATCCAGGACCACGAGCGCGACGTGGACATCATCTTCGGCCGGACTTTCACCGCCGCCAACAGTGCTCAGCTGGCGGACACAATTCCCTGCCAGCCCGGTGAAGCTGCGGAGGGGGAATCCATCGCTGGACTCGGACTGCCGAACGCCGGAGGAGCAACAACAACTGCAGAGGAGGACCGCTGGTTCCATCTGGGGGCAAAGCCAAAAGCCCCCATCAGCTCAACACCGGTGCTCCAGGGTGTCTGGTCCATGGTCGGAACCGGCCGCGGTGGGGGGGCCCGGAGCAGCCGCCACCGCTCTCCTTCACCCGGCCTCCCATTGTCAAACCGCTTCGGTGCCCTGGAGCACGACTTTCCTCCTCTGACTGTCCCTCCGGACGCCCTGAAACACCGCAGCTCTGCAGGACTGCCGCCCATCCCCTCCCAGCAGCCGGAGCAGCAGCCGGGCTCCCGCAGCCCTCCACGTCGCGCTAAACCCAGGACTCGCCGAGGCGTGCTCCACTACACCCCGAACCCACGGAACGAGCCCTCGGCGCCGACTACACATCGCTGCAGTCCTGGGGAAGCTAATCCGCCCAACATCCAGCAGGTCCTGGACGGTGAAAGATCCTCTGCCCAGCATCAACTTGTTGACCAGCCGCCCACCACGCTCATCATTGGAGACTCTATTATCAGGAATGTAAGGATGAGAGGAGCGGTCACACTGTGTTTACCTGGAGCCACCGTAAAGGATATTACTGAACAGATCCTGGACCATATCCAACATCACCCATCTGTGAGTAGAGTTATTATTCACGCTGGAACCAACGACATTCGTAAACAGCAATCTGAGCTCCTGAAGCTGGATTTTATTAATTTGTTTAATCTTTTAAAATACACACATGTGTCTGTTTTTATTTCTGGCCCCACCCCCACTGTTGGCAGAGGTATTGGTCGTTTTAGCAGACTTTTATCTCTTAACACCTGGCTTTCCTCTGCCACCGTGATGCACAATATTGGTTTTATGGACAATTTTAACATTTTCTGGGGCAGGAGTCAATTGTTTGGTCCAGATGGACTACATCTTAATAGACAGGGTGCCCGCATGCTGTCAATGAGCCTGGCATTCCCTCGCCCCCCCCTGTCTACCACACCAGCCCCAGCTGCACCTGCCCTCCATGCCCCTTCTGCCACATCCTGATGTGCAGCTGGTCCCTGCTCCTATGAACTCAGTTCTGATTTTAACAGTAATTCACATATCGGACTTGGACCTTGCCCTAAATCATCTATACCCGTTATTATCAGCAGAGAGCGGACAAATAATAAAAAACGTAGCAAACGCAACTCTAATAATCTCAAAGAGTTACCAAAAGTCCTACACCCAGTAGATCATACAGTCACTCCATCTCCAAACACTATTAATATGGCACTTTTAAATGTCCGCTCTCTGCTGAATAAAACTTTTATAATAAATGACCTAATTTTAGATCATAATATACATTGTTTATTTTTAACAGAAACATGGCTGAGTACAGATGCCCCTGTTGTTCTTACAGAGGCCTCCCCACCAAATTTTAACTTCACTTATTCCACGAGGAGTTGCAAAAGGGGAGGCGGAACTGCTTTTATTAGTTCATCAACTCTTTCTGCCAAACCTGTTTTATTTGATAATTTTAGTACTTTTGAATATAATGCAACTGTTTTTAGCACTCCTCAGATTTTATGTGTCACAGTTTACAGGCCTCCTAAAAAGAGTGCACTTTTTATTCAAGAATTTTCAGAGTTTTTATCAATTTTGTACAACTCCTTTGAAAGGATCATTTTAGCTGGTGATTTTAATCTACACATGGATAACCTTTTAGACCCTTTATCAACAGAATTTTTAAATATTTTGAATTATATGGATTTTAGTCAGCATGTCATGCAGCCAACTCACAACAGAGGACACACCCTGGACTTGGTCATCACGCATGGCCTGTCCACCCGTGTGTCCTCTGTTGTTGACTTGGCTGTCTCTGACCATTACTGCGTGTTTTTTAACATCACCAGTTTTATCCAGCAGGAGACCTCTGTGAGAACTGTCAGGAAGCGCCATCTAACCCCTGAAGTGGCTGCAGGTTTTCTAGAAGTTTTCCAAAAGTTTCCTCCTACTCTCTTACCTGCCCCCTGTGATTTTATCGTCAGTGATTTTAACAGAAGACTTCAGTCCGCTCTTGACCTGCTGGCTCCACTTAGAGTGAAACGCTCACATTCAAAACTTGCAGCGCCATGGAGAAATAACAATCTTAAAAAACTAAAGAGGGACTGCAGGGCGGCAGAGAGAAAATGGAGAAAAAATAAAACCACGATAAACCATCAATTATACACAGAACTTCTCAAATCCTATAATAATGCTGTAAGAAATTCAAGAAATGCTTACTTTGCAAAAATCATATCAGACAATAAAAATAATCCTAAAATCCTTTTTTCCACCATTGATAAACTTTTTAACAGAGCTACTAATGCATTTCAGAAAACCCCCTCAAACACTCTTTGTGAGGAGTTCGCAGACCACTTCAGAGGGAAGGTAGACACCATCAGATGTAATATTTTATCTTCTCAGTGTAACATGGTTTTAGACAAATCTGAATGTGTGTCTCTACCAGAGGAAACGCTGGACAGTTTTGTCCTGGTAGAAGCTGGGACTCTTGATAAAGTTTTCCCCTCAGTGAGGCCCACCACATGTGTTTTGGACCCGATTCCCACTTCATTTTTTAAGCCATTTTATGAATCTTTTAGGGATGAGATTTTAACCATGATGAATTGCTCCCTTCAGACGGGGGTCTTTCCTGCCGCCTTTAAAGGGGCGGAAGTGAAGCCCCTGCTGAAGAAGAGCAATTTAGATTTTAATGATTTTAATAATTTTAGACCGGTATCTAACTTACCATTTTTAAGCAAGGTTTTAGAAAAGCTAGTTTTAATTCAACTTAATGATTTTATTAATGAGCACAATGTCCTGGAGAAATTTCAGTCTGGTTTTAGGGTGAACCACAGCACAGAGACGGCCCTTCTGAAGATTTTAAATGATTTTAGAATAAATTATGACGCTCAGAAGGTGACAGTGTTGGTTCTACTGGATCTAAGTGCTGCCTTCGATACAGTGGATCACACTATTCTTTTAACCCGTTTAAAACAGATCGGCCTCTCTGGTGCTGTTCATAAATGGTTTACATCCTATCTCACAGACAGGACTTTTATGGTAAGTTTAGATACCTGCTCCTCTAGGGTCCATAGGATTACATGTGGTGTGCCCCAGGGTTCAATTTTAGGCCCAGTGCTTTTTAACCTTTATATGCTCCCTCTTGGCAGCGTCATCAGGAGACATGGAGTTAACTTTCACAGTTATGCTGATGATACACAGTTATACATCTCCATGTCTCCCGATGACACACGGCCAATGGATGCACTTTTTAACTGCATTTTAGACATTAAATCCTGGATGGCAGAAAACTTTCTCCAGCTCAACCAGGACAAAACTGAAGTTTTAGTCATCGATCCTGAGGCTCAGAGAGAGAAACTTTTACCAAAACTACAATCACTGTCTTTTAATCTCTCTTTACAAGTGAAGAACCTGGGCGTGATTTTTGACTCTGAGCTGACTTTTATTCCTCACATAAAAAATATCACTAAAATAGGTTTTTATCAACTAAAGAACATCGCCAGAGTCCGCCCCATTCTGTCTCGGGCCAATACGGAGACACTGATGCATGCTTTTATCTCATGTAGAATTGATTACTGTAATGCCCTGCTTTCTGGTCTTCCCAAAAAGAGTATATCAGGTTTACAACTACTACAAAATTCAGCAGCACGTGTCCTGACGAAGACCAGGAGGCGGGAGCACATTACACCGGTCTTAAAATCATTGCATTGGCTCCCCGTACATTTCAGGATCGACTTTAAGGTTCTTTTAATGGTTTTTAAGTGTCTTAATGGTCTTGGGCCTTCTTATCTCTCTGAACTGCTTTTACCATATAAACCTTCGCGGTCTCTGCGCTCCTCTGGCAGCCGTCTCCTTGTCACCCCAAAAGTCAGGACACACAAGCATGGCGAAGCGTCTTTCCAGTTTTATGGCCCTCACCTCTGGAACAGGCTGCCAGAGAACCTCAGGGCTGCAGAGAATATTCATGTTTTTAAGAGCAGGCTCAAGACTCACCTTTTTAGCTTAGCTTTTAACTGATTATTATTTATCACTGTTTGTTTAATTGCTTTGGATGTTTTATATGATTATATTTTTATCAGTTTTACTTTTCAATCTTAGCACATTAATATACCGTTTCTTTTTATACTTTAATTTATCTTAATCCCCGTTCCAGTGTTTCCTCTGTGGGAGCCCTCTGCCCCGGGAGCGGTGGTCGGCTGTAGCTGCCTGGGTGCTCTCCAGGTGGAGCTTGGGTGGAGGTGGGGGTCTTGGCCTTGCCTCCACTGGGTGCCCTGTGTCAGTGCCTCGGCTGCTGCTGTTAATCTACTGCTGCCGGGGCAGATGGCTCCTCTGATGGCGTTTCCTTGCATGGTTCATCTGCACTCGGCCCAATGTCCTTTTTACTTTTTCTTTTAACTGTGTGTGTGCATGGGAGATGGGTTGGGGGGAGGGGGGTATAACTGTGACCATGCTTTTAAATCTGTGGGGGAGGGAAGGGAAGGTGGTTTTATGTGGGGTCATTTTAATCTGTAAAGCACTTTGTGATGCAACTTCTTGTATGAAAAGCGCTTCATAAATAAAGTTTGATTTGATTTGATTTGATCCATACATGTGTCACTTTAAAAAGTATATGCATTCGCAGGCAATGTCATTTTGTCATTTTGATTAATTAATATGTCTTCTACCCTTCTGTTTGTATAAAACATGTTTGGTAAGGATGTTCGATATCAGCCTCTTTTTTTTTTTTTGACCGATATCTGATATACCGATCTAGTCTAAATCTTACTTTCTGTTACCGATATAAATTAATACCACCGATAGATGTCCACCTAAACTTTTATGGTTGGTCAGACATGCAGTAGTCAGAGGATATATTGTGAATTTCGCAGAACAAACAAAAATATTTAAAAAAATGCAATTTGGATTTGTCATATTTTGAAATTTAAGCTGAAGCGTATGATGTATAATATGTTGATGGTATGACAGTAAGATATAAAGGTTGGGTGTGATTGGATACCTGATAACACATTTATTGCCCTTATCGGCTGGTAATAATGGTAGGCCTATAATATCAGACATCCCTAATATTAGGATAATGCAGGGTTTGATGAATTTCAAGTTTTATACCAACTTCTGATCATCATATGCAGTAGCTCTCAAATGTGCACACAGCCCTGTCAAAATACTAGGGATTGGTTATGTAAAATCCAATCCAACTTTATATATAAAGCACTTTAAACAACCAGCACAAGACCAAAGTGCTGTACAGTGAACCCTCACCTATTCGTGGTTGAACATTTGTCTCTTCAGACAATCAATGATTATTCCAAAAAATACAGACGTTTGATCACCTTTAGAGGACACAGTTAAAAGACGAGAACATAGGTCGGTGTGGACCTTACACAGATGTTCTTTACTGAGTAAAAATATAACCTGGATATTAGTATTGATCATGCAAAGTGCACCTCTGAGCTGAGAATGTCATCATTCACACCAACGTATGACCCCCAACTCCTTAAGTCAAACCAGCTCCTATGGAGCACTTCACAAGTAATTGAGGAGTCAGATTTCATCAGGGGATTTACGTCACTGTTTCGGGCTCATCCTTTTAAGACACTCTTTGGGAGCATGTGCATTATCTCTTACTTTCCCCACCAGTGGAACGCACGGTAAATTAATCTTTCTATTCTTTTTAGAAAATAAGATGGAAATGAGCTGAAATCAACTCATCACCACTTTCTGGGCCTGAGGTGCCGTGAGTTCACTTATTGTCTAAAGATTTAGGTTGCTTCTGGGAAGCCACTTAGACGTGGAAATAAACTAAGAAGATCTATCTGGAATGATAATAGTCCAGTGGCCAGAAAGCGTTTCAACCTCCATTTCCATACAAAGAGAGCTGTACATGTTTGTGTTTAAGGGGCATTGCTTATAGCTGAGAAATGAATATGTGCAAGCCAGAGACTGTGGGGCTGATATGCAGAAGCGAACAATGAAAGAAGCTATGTTTACGTTTTTATTATATGCCACCAATTATTAAAATAGTGAAATTACCAATTTTTTTTAAGTAACATCAAGAAGTATTTCTGCCTGGACAGATTCCTTCTGTTTTTGTCTTTTTTCTTCACAATTAAATGTCTCAGAATAAACAAAGTTCAGTAAGGATAAAGGGAAGTTTTCTGACTAGTGTCTACCCTGTAGAGTCAGAAAATCAACAAAAGAGGTCACAAACAAACCGAGACAAACATCTCTGGCACTGCTGACCACAGTTGCCCTCGCTGAGGTTAGCGTTCATCATTCAAGACAAAAAAAAACACAGGGGCCTGGTTCATATTGGTCACAAAACATCTTGATAATCCTTAAGAAGTTTTGGGAAGATATTCTGTCGACAGAAAAGAAAAAAATTCTAATTTTCTGGAACATGTGTTTCCTGTCACATTTTAATAAAAAATATCACACCTACAGTCAAATCCTTTGATGGTAGTGTGATTGTCTGGGGCTGATTTGCTGCCTCAAGGCTTCGACAACTTGTCGTAATTTATGGAAGAATTAATTTTTCTGTCTACAGGAAAATCCTGAGCGAGCATCAGGCTATGATTTTCAGCTCTATGAAACCGGACAGCGAAACAGAGAACACAGCAAGTCCGCCTCTGAATGTCTAACAAGAAACAAACAAACTAACAAACACAAAAAAAACAGAATGAAGGTTTATAGTGGCCTAGCCAAAGTCTGGTGGACTTAAGATCATGACCATAAAACCAGGACATGTTGTGGCGTGACCTTAGAAAGGCCAGTTAAGCTCCTAAACCCTTCAGCATGGCGCAAGGAGTTATTAAGTTTAGGGACAGTTATTGGAATGGATAGCTTTTAAATGAAATCATCATTTTGAGTTGCTTTCTGTGTTTACTAGGGGTGTAACGGTACACGGTTTTAAAGTCACGGCTCAGTACATTTCGGTAAACTTTAATCAAGAAAAATAAACACAAATGTGCATATGACTTTAGCATTAAACAAATAACTTTTTTTCCTGGAGTCTTTCCTTTCAGTTCCTGAAATTAATTTGATTTTGTTATGTTCTATAACTGTAAAACGTTGAAGGTATAGAAATGACTGATTCGATTTTTTTTCTTGTAAATTAAATAGTACAAGCAGACATAGCCAGACGTAGCCAGTAGAAAACAATATCACCACTTGAAAACACTCAGTCAGTGTTAATGTTTAGAAATGTTTAAATAATATTTAACCCATATTTGAGAATAAAACATGCTCAAATCACTTTAGAGTTGTTTGGATATTTCGACAGTCTAGTCTCCCAGCTGTACTTGAATGCAGCACGGGCAGCCATTGAGAAAAACCTTTATAATTTGGGATTCCACCGACTTGCGTTTTATCCAAAATAAGGAGTTTGGGCTGATTGGATGCTACTGGTAGCCATGTTGGATGTCAGCTGTTTTTTCTCTAGTATCAGTGATGTTTACATTCAGCTTGACATTCAGGTTTCAGGTGAGTCGTTCAGTTCAGTGCAGAGCGCGTTATGGACCTTATTGCTGTTGAAAGATGCGTTCACTGACAAGCTCTGGTTCGATCCATCTTTTTTTTCTGCTGTAGCTGCAGGAGAAACCATTAAGGTTCCCTAATAGCAGAGTTTAGTGATAGCTGGGAGTCCTTTCTGTTTTGATTTGTTGTCATTTTTTGAAGTTGTGCTGCGGAACATTGCACTGTGCTCTGAGTTCAAAACATCAACTTTCTGCATGTGTTCAGGTAGAAAACAACAGTGCACGTGCGTACTGAACTGACAGGGCCGTACCGAAAAATCTGAATACATGTACCGTTACACCCCTAGTGTTTACCCAGGTTTTCTCTGCTTGACATTAATACTTCTGGATATTAACTAAAACAAACAATACTGTGAAATGTAAAAACATAATAGCAGTCAACTTTAAACAAGGCATTTACAAAAGCACATTTGCTTTTAATCTTTCATTCAGTAATTGTTTTTAAATGCATTTTCTTCTTATAGAGCGGGCATGTGTGAGTGTGTAAACATCCCCGTATTTGTGACATCAATAACTGTGATGGCAGAGAGAGCTGAAGACAAATAGTGCCTTAGGTGTGGCTTTTAGTGACTCTTGTGTTTCAACAATGCACACGGTGAGAGTCCTTGGGAGGCTGTGTATTAATCCAACAGATTTATGACTAAATCTGTCACGGATGGGTGGAGAGCACCCTCTGCTATTCCTTTAGCCTTTCAAGAGTGAAATACACACCTTCAAAACCACACAGTCAAACTCTTCTGTGCTCTTATGTTATAGGACCGTACTCTAAAACACGGTAGGGCTACACCATTGGAACCATAAGTTACATATCATTTGTGGGAGTATACTCTTTAAACCACAGGTAGAACAACAGAGACATTATGAGGTTGTTTAAATGTTGGCAACCAGACATTTAGTATTCTACTGGTCCTGTTTCCAGTAACTTAATGTGACTCTCAGGCAAGACTTTTAAGTTCTTAGAAAACATTACGAATTCATATTGAACTTATATAAAATGGTAAAACAAGTACTGATGTGGCTGCACAGTGGTGTATTTGTTAGTACTGTTGCCTTGCAGCAAGAGGGTCATGGGTTTGAGTCCCAGTCTGGAGTCTTTCTGCATGGAGTTTGCATATTCTCCCCGTGCATGTCTGGGTTCTCTTTGGGTACTCCAGCTTCCTTTCACAGTCCATAGAAAAGACTTTCAGCTTAATTGGGCTCTCTAAATTGTGTCCAAGTGTGAGTATGAGTGTATAGTCTTTTGTCCTGTGTGTCTCTGGGTTGTCCTGTGATTGACTGGTGACCTGTCCAGGGTGTACCCTGCCTCTTGACCAATAACCGTAGGAGATAGGGATCTGCCACACCCCTCCACCCCGATCCCAAAAGGATAAGCTGGTATAGGCAATGGATGAATGGAAATACTGATGGAGTCTGATGTACAGTGAGAGGAAAAACTAATTATATCCTTGCTGCTATTATCTGAGTTTATAGAAAAATGTTAAACATCTGTGAGAACACCCTTGTAAAAGCAGTGCTTTTGTTAGTTTGCCACTTTGGAGAACGTACGTGTGTGTGTGCGTGTGTATAAACATCAGGCCAAGGCAGCACACACCAGCAAAGACCAGAGAAGCCATTGTTGCTCCCCATCAATCTGGCAGAGGTTATTAGGTAATTCTGAAGTCTATCATTCTAAAGTGAGAAAGATTATTCACAAGTAAAATACATTTAAGGCAGATTCTGTGGAGTGGACGTCCCAGCCTATTCACCCCAAGGTCAGATCATGCAGGGAAATTGCTTAAAAACAAACACAAGAGCTCAATCCCAGACACTGCAGGCCTCTGTTAGCAATGTTCAATATTAATACCGCCATCATGCTATTGCTTATTAGCCTTTTATTTTAACGGCATTAGAGAACAGGATATCACAACAAAATTTGGTTCCCACATCAATACTTAGAGCTTTAAACACTGTAGCATACACAGTAGGGTCCCTGTGAAGCCAGGATGCCATACATTGTTTAGATTTACACGTGAGCGCCGCAGCTCTTGCATATCTTACAAACCACACCGCTACTCCAGACTCAACACAACAACTCAAATATTGTAGCAATTAACCAATATTAACATTACTTAACATCAAGCTATGCTATCCAGGTGCCTTACTTACCTCAGGATGCAGGAGGCTTGAATCAAAAAGTACACGTCTAGACATATGTAAACTTAGGTTTTCTACATACATGGCACCACCAGAAAATAGTGACAGCTGTTTAAAACTGATGAGAGGACAATTGGAACAATAAAAAAGCGTGCAGTATGGCTTATTGAGAACGACTGCTAGGAGAAAGTCTTTTCCAAAGTCTAGTTCATACTTCTCCATCAGCAAGTTTGCACTGACATGCACACTTGTGCATACGTTTTCCTTTCAGACTTCTCCCTTGCCTGGAGAGTGTTGCAAAGCAATTCACCCCCAGGACAACCGGGTGGCGTAGCGCTTTTCTGGGGAAAAGCCACTGCCACTGTTGCAGTCATGTCTCAGGTAAACAACAGTTTGTTTCACCTTCTTTACTTTTATATATTTAAACCAAAACTCTTCACTTGAACAACTTCTGCCTCTTTCAATACTCGAGAGCTTTTCGTGCACAAATATGATAAAAAGCTCACTCACTATTGTAATGCTGATACCTTAAAAAATGTCTTATGCAAGACATTCTTCGATCTGCTCCATATCTGCTGCTAGATATCTTCAGCACTCAGTTTTTTTCTAAATGGCGGTGATGTTGACAAATTTAAAGGAAGTGGCGTGCTGACCAATCACAGCCTTTGCTCTCTGTAGTTTTCAAAAGACATAAAAAAAAACTGGGCATGTCTCCGTCACCATTTGCGGGCCTGCCAAGAAGCACTTGCATCGACGGATGATGGCGCTGTGTCTCTCCGGATTCCCACTGACAGGGAAGTAAAAACTAGGCTTTAGTCAAGACAATCTGGCAGCTCAGCCTAGGTTTGTAGAGAAGAATGGGACACGATCATTTCTGAAACTGTCTTTGGGACAGATGAGACCAAAAAACTGATTTAATCATGATTAGCAGGACCATGATCTGTGAAAATCAAACAGCACAAGAACACAAACAATTCATACCAAATATCAAGCATTGAACTGGAGTGGTGATGATTTTGCTTGTTTTACAGGCATAGGACATGGCCAACTCGCAGTAACTGACTCATCCACGTAAGAATCAAAGTAGCAACGCATTGTAGAGTCATGAGGTCCCTATCTGGCAGCAGAAGCCTGCATTAGTGCATGATCCCAAATACAGCAGAAAGTCTAAAAATAGAAGGAGAAAGAAGAAAAGTCCAGACCTCAGCAGGACTGAAATGCCTTAAGTTGCTACGCACGAACAAATTTCTGCAAACATCAATAAACTGAAGCAAAATAGTGATAAATAGTGTCCCAAGATGTTTCAATAATAAGCTAAGAGTCATACAGAACAGGACTATTATGGGTGTGGTTTTTAAGCAAATGATTAGTTAATTTTACCCATGCCTGGCTGTCATGTAAACTTTTGCCCCGTGACTACAAATGTTGAGAAATTAATTTGCAAAAAACTGAAAAAATTGCAAAAAGGCAAAACAAAAGACTTAAGGAACCTTAAAAACTTTTTATGTTGACACTACTTTCAAGATATGAATTATTTATCACCTCAGATCTAATAACAGTGATTCAGCTCAGTCTAGAATTAACTGATGAGCACGAAGCGTGGGACTGAATATACAGCCCAGGATTGGCTTTCTAAGGCATCCAAGTGGTGATATGATGAAAACACTGAGTGACAAGGCTGTGACTAACCAATCACGTTGTGAAAGATGAAGGACAGTGAAGGACATTAGCGAACAGTCGTCCCACGCTTTGGTGAGAAGAAACAGACCTGTCACTGCAAATTCTCATGCAGCTCCGCAATCACACAGGAAAGCTTTTTGGTCTCGCCTTATTCTACGACATCCCATCACCGTCTCAGACTTCCCCACCTCTCTTTCTCTCATTTTGTCATGTTCTCGTGACGCTTTGTCTTGGTTGTGGAGGCCAGACAGAGGGACACAGGCTGCTCTGATACAAACGGACAGCTCGCCGAGTTCTTCAGAGGCTTCTGGAGTGACGGCTGAGCCGGTCCGGCCTGTCGCCGTCACAAAAAGCAGAACTACAGACACACACATCCGCTCATAACTGCACTACCGCTGCCGGCTTTCCCAAAAATCCGTCAACGATGACACTTTCTGACGCCGGCCCAGATCTTTTCGGCTCCTTCTGTCTCCACATGTTGCTCCTTTCATCTGGTCCTGCTGTCCACTTAAGGTTTTAATTCTGTTCCCATTTTGCAGAAAGCCTCTCTGTTTGGTGCCCGCTCTCCCCTTGCCCACACCAGCCCTCTGCTGACCTCACAAGGGCTGACTATTATCTGAGAATCAGCTAAATCACAGGCGGGTAATGGAACATGTCACCATTATTGTGAACCCACACACACATTAAAACAAAAGCCTCTCCCCCTTGACCTTCATCCCTTTTCTCTCTGTTTACATGTTTTTCGATTGGCCCCTGTGTTACTGAATTATGGGTCTGATGCGATTTCTGCCACCCCTGCAAATGTAGATGTGGATGCTGTAGAGTGGTAGGACCAAGGGTCAAAAGACAGGATTTGGAAACTTAGAGTAGGCCAGCAGTTATTGCTGCAGAGTTGGTTGAGTATTAGTTTAGAAACACACAAAACGCTGCTTTTATATGTCAGAAAAGCAGCAATGGTTTGTGTGTTTCTGATGGGAGAATCAAAGGAGAAAGAGGGAGGAATAGACCAGTAAGAAAAGTTCACTCAAGTCCGCTTTTGCAATGTAATAAATAGGTTTAACTGCTTGGGATGCTCTCATAAAATATACAATTCTCACCCAGTGAAGATGTCTTAAAGGCCTTAAAATAAACTCTGATACAGAACAATGTTTAAAAAGCCAAGTTTAGATTTGAGTATATTTATTTAGTGAGGGAATAAACTCTAAAACATACATTTTTATATAATTATAAGTCTTAAATCGTTTCTGAAAGGCTGAAGCATGCAGATAAATCATTTCTCTTTACACAATCTGTCTAGATTGTGCAGAGTTCTCTCTTATGTCTTCTATTGAATTTGCAGTTTTTGTATTTGCAAATAGAAGGAAGGTCTAGAAATCTTAAATTCTGGTCTAAAAAAATCTAGTTTTAGTAAGCAGTTATTCAAATTAGGTTTGGTCTATCTAATTCTGTAAGACTCTAAACTAGAGATGACCAAATGGATGACCAAAAATTAGCTTTCATTAATTGCAGAGTTGGGAATCGAAGACCAATATGAGTGTCATCAGATCAGCCACCAGGGTGAAAAGCGTTTCCTTGCAGTTCACACTGTACATCAGAGGGAGGGCACATCTCCTGCTGACTGGACACAAAAAACTATTTTGGGGAACAACAATTAGAATATGTGTGTGGTGTACTGTCACGCCCCCCATGTCCCCTGGGTCCACATGGGTTAATCTTTTGCACATATAAAAAAACCCAGCACATCTCCATTGTGCCATGCTAGCTTGTTGCTCTCTATTGTAACAGTGTTTTTCTTGCTGATCCGTATGGTGTAACAGTTGTAAAATGATACTGTTGTCCAGACAGCACACCAGCATGTCTGATCCTGCATGACTGGGCCCATCTCAGCTCATTGCAGCTGACTAACTGCACAAACAGGCCAAGGCCAGCTGGACTTTATATGGGCAGGGATAGTTGTGCTTCTCCATCTTTCCAGAATCTCTTTCTCACTTACTCCCATCTGCTGCAAAGTCTCTCTTACATTCATTTCCCTGTTTTGCCCGGCCTATATTCCAATCTTTCCATGTGCATCACTTCCACTTTTGCATCTGCATTTTCTGACAGCGTACCGTTCCTACCGTCACACTTCTCTGTTCATCCAGATTTCTTCCTCTCCTTATCATTGCAACAGCCTGAGTTTTCTTATTGTTCTCTCTTTAAAATTACAATGTCATTTTACATAATTTAAAAAAATATGTTAACAAATGTTTTATTTACAAGTAAACATGTAAATAGAAAATGAAAAAATAAACAAATACAGAAAAGACAACTAGAGCTAATACTGTAGTTAGATTTCAAAGAGGAACAGAAAACTCGGAGAATGTACCAAAGCTGGCTAGCAAGAACTGCAATAAAGACAAGTGAGATCACAACCTACGTAACTGTTTTTGATCATTATGAGGACTAAAACCTGCAGGATATACTCCAATATACACGTCATGAAACACAGGGACTCAGCATTTAAAAATAATTTTGAGACCCGTAAAACTAGCATTATAACACTGATTAAAAATAGATTTTAAATATCAAGATGTAGATTAAGATAAACCCCAATAACTTGGGCCTAATTACCCTAAGGAAAAAGTAGGCTACTATAGGAATCTTATAGTATTTTGGGACAAAATATTATAGTAATCTTATAGGAATACTATAGTAATTTATCCCATACTATAGAAGTAGGCTACTATAAGACTACTAAAGAAAAACTATAGCGCAGGGATAATCAAATGAAATTTAAAGAGGTCCAGTCCGAGAAAATTTATTGAGGCCAAGGTCCGGAAGATCATAATGTCCTACAATTTAGTGTCATACTATATATTTATGTATCTTAGCACTTGTATCAACATCTGCATTCTTGATTAGCCTATCAAACGGAATTAATTTAGTGTTATTGAAATATTTTTGACATTTATTGTCACAAAGTACTGAACATGTATGTATGATTTCTCAAGTGTGTAATGTTCTCTCATTTACTAAATAAAAGTAGGATAACTAACATGTAAATAAGAAAATAAGACATGGCAACTGTGCATGTTCACAAACTAACTTCAGAAAACAATAAATGTAGAAATAATTAATTTTTACATTTTCTTTTTCAAATGAGGACTAAACTGTCTCAAACATAAGATTGATTGTTCAAAACTTTTATGTTTTGTCTCATAATGGCGTTTCACGTTGCCACTTTTAATAAGTGCCACAGTTTTTGAACATAGGAAACAAACAGGTTTTGTCCCACTAGTGGGAAAGAGAAAGGACTCTGTCCATCCGGATTAAATGCTCTATTTTCACTGTCCACTTTGTGTTTTTTAGAGGCAGCCATTTGTTATTTTTCTACTTGTACCATTTCACTTGCCTGTTTCTCTCCCCTTCTCCGTCTCAACTATCAGTTTTTTTCTTTTCCTCTGTCTCACCCCTCTGTTTCTCCCTTTCTCTGCCTGTATCACTCCTCACCGCCGGTATTTCTCCTCCTGTCTGCCTGTTTCTCACTTTCTCCACCAATATTTCTCCTTCTGGCTGCCTGTTTCTCCCTCTCTTCTTAGCTCTAACTTTCTCCACCAATATTTCTCCTTCTGGCCGCCTGTTTCTCCCTCTCTCCGCTGTGATATTTCTCTTTATTTCCGCCGGTATCGCTCTGTTATTTTTGCTACGCTTCGCTATATTTTTTTCCTAAAGTTTCCCGGCTAGAATGCAAAGTGCTTATTGGCTTTGGTGGTATCATGTGGTATGGCTAAACCCGCATACCATTGGCCTGCAGGTTTCCATGGACACTACAACACTACCGTAAAGAACGCAAAAGCTGCGCCGGCCAGAAGCGCTCATTAAGGCTATAAATGGTCATTTCTGTATTTGGCATTAGGCTCGGGTCCGCATGAGACAGCATTTCGATCCAGACCCGGACCGTGGTCTGCCTATTAGTGACCACTGCTATAGCGGCTCTAGGATATTATAGAGGTATTACAGAATATAACATACTTCTGTGATGTTCTGTAATACCTCTATAAAATTTTATAGCCGCCACAGTATTTCTATAGTAGTCTTATAGTAACCCAAATTACTATAGTATTCCTATAAGATTACTATAATATTTTTTCCCAAAATACTATAAGATTCCTATAGTAGCCTACTTTTTCCTTAGGGTAATTAGGCCATGCATAACCAAAACATAGACGTAACATTTTCAGTCATTTACTTTTATTGACTTCTGCAAAGTCATTTGTTATGTTAAGTTGGTTCAGTGGCATTGACTCCCATTATTTTTCGGCGTTTTCCTTTAGTTTTCAGTCCATAATGGTGGCTGTGCTGTCACGTCACGGGGGCAACTGTTGCTATGGAGCGTTCTATTGAGTTTCGCCTCTTGGGCTTCTATACTCTTTGGTACAGATGAGCCAGGTAAGGTAAGAAAACGCCATCAAAGGAGCCATCTGCACTGGCAGCATCACATCAACTGCAGCAGCCAAGGCCCTGACACAGAGCGCCCAGAGGAGGCAAGGCCGAGACCCCCACCTCCACCCAAGCACTACCAGGAGAGCACTCAGGCAGCTACAGCCGACCACCGCTCCCAAGGCACCATAGAGGAAACACTGGAAGGTAGATTAAAACAGCAGGTTAAAAACATAAAAATAGTGGATAAATATGATATGACTAAGTAGTAAAACACTGATAAAATATAAGCAAGTAGGGGGAGCACGGTGGCGCAGCTGATAGAGCAGCTCACCTCACAGCTAGAAGGTCCTGGGTTCAATTACCAGGGACGCTGTGGGTGCTGAGGGTGTGTTTGTTCCCCCGCATCATCGGCACCCACACCCTGGGTGGGGTTGGCGAAAGGGCCTTTCTGTGTGGAGTTTGCATGTTCTCCCAGTGTTCCCTTGAGCAACTAATGTGAGCTACTCCCACAAAAACATGCACTAGACCTGGGACTGTATACTGCCTCCTCCTGGCCGGCCGGGGCGCCTGAAGGGATGGGGAGGATCTGGGTGGAATAACGTGCTACGTCCAGCCGAAGAAGGTCATGTGGTTTGATGAGTCCAGATTTACCCCCTACTAGAGCGAGGGGCTCATAAGAGGTAAGAGGAGAGGCAGTGCTATGACCTGGGGTTGCTGCAGTTGGTCAGGTCCAGGTTCAGCAACATCATGAGTCCAAAAAAAGAGGTAGCATACTGAAGGACTAGGATATTCCAGCCATGGGTTTTTTCTTCCCTGATGGTACGATGGTACGAGCATAATCGAGCTCAGATAATGAAAGAGTAGTTCAGGGAGCAGGAGACATCATTTACACACATGGGTCAGAATCACATGGAGTCCAGACCTTAATCCCATTGAGAATCTTTGGGATGGGCTGGAGAAGGCTTTGCGCAGTGGTTGGATTTTGCCATCATCAATACAAGGTCTTGGTGAAAAATGACTGAAGCATTCAGTGGTGAATGGAAATAAATCTTGTGACATTGCAGATGCTTATCGAAACAACCCCAGAGTAAATGTGTGGTATAATTAAAGCTAAAGGCGGTCCAATGGAAAATTAGAGTGTGTGAACTCCGGCTTGGTGCTCTTGTTTTTTTGTTTTTGTTTTGGCCAGGGAGTATATCATGTTTAGGTCGCATTGTTGTTGTTGGACTGTTGCTTTGAATATTATGATGTCTCCTGGTATTCACTACGAGCTCTCAAAGAATCAGTTTTACACATCAGAAAGTGGATGCTGAGGTATAAAGTTTGCAGATTAGAGGCCTGAATTAGGTTTAGGGAAGTGTTTAGGTTACCTCCTCAGTTGTAATTGTTAAGGTCAGGGCACTGAGCCAGAAGCGACATTTTGTCACTAGAATATCCCCCCAAACATATTAAAACAACTGTGTTTTCTGCATCTACGTCTCTGTGACTTAGACAAAGACAAGTTGAGTGTGTTAAAGCTGATGATGTGTGCATAAATCTCTTACATGTCCCTAATTTATACTAAAGCACAGACTGAATTTGATGTGTGGCGGCAGCGATCTGAGCTTTTTTGTCAAACCCATAACACACCACACTTGTTTTATGGATTATAAATTAACTCATTATCTGTGGCGCTCATTAGCTTCAAGTTCTAATTAGGCAAAATTAATATTGTTTCCAGAAAAAGACATTGACACTGGCAAATTGGCAATTGACCTCTTCGGTCAATCTGGGAAAAAGGACACAGTGTTGAGGTGAATCATAAAAACAGCGATGAGACGTGAAATGGCAGCTGCTCTAGCTGATCACTTTTTGAGATGTCTGTCTTTTATTCTCTCTTTTGAATTTATTTATGCTCTCAACAAGAACAAAGATGATTCCACAAAAAGTAAAGCTGCCTTCCTAATGAGGTTTTATTGTTGTTGTTGGTTTTATTGTTTTGTTTTGTGCTAATCTGATGTTCATGTTTCTAAATTTTGTTAGTTTCATTTTTTGGGGATAATTTAGTTTTCTTAATCTGAAATATTGCTGCATTTCCTGGTTTTATTGTTTTGTTTGTTTGTTTCTGCCAGTTGTGATTAGAAATGCGCATATCAGGATTTTTTTTGTCCTATTTTGCTGGTTTTGTTTGGGGTCTGACCTGACAGTTCCAAAAATAACAGATTCATTATTATCAGGAAGTCCACAAAATGTAATTAAAAGCCTTCGAGTTATCCAAAATGCTGCAGCAAGAGTTCTGATGAATATTTAAAAGAGAGATCACATTTCTCCTGTTTTAGCTTCCCTTCATTGGCTCCCTGTTAAATCCAGAATAGAATTTAAGATCCTTCTTCTTACATAATTGTTCCATATGTTCCTAACAGAGCACTTTGCTCTCAGACTGCAGGTTTACTTGTAGTTCCTAGGATCTCTAAAAGTAGAATGGGAGGCAGATCTTTTAGTTATCAGGCTCCTCTCCTGTGGAACCAGCTCCCAGCTTTAGTCCGTGAGGCAGACACTCTGTTTACTTTTAAGGCCAGGCTTAAAACTTTCCTTTTTGATAAAGCTTATAGTTAGAGTGGCTTAGGTCATCCTGAGCTATCTCTGTAGTTATGCTGCTATAGGCTTAGACTGCTGGAGGACAGACTGACCACTTTTCTTCACTCTGCTACTTTTCTCTTCTACTACTCTCCAGTAGTATTGCTGCTGTTATTTCGACTGTTAACTTTGTTTTCTCTGTTTTTCTCTTCATAGAAGATATACCTGGTCTGGTACCCTGCTTAGCTACAATGCCCTGTTGGACGTGGGGGTCACCGACTGGGATGATGCTCCCAGTCACTGAACATCCTCCGTGTCCTGTTATCAACTTTTTACTTTCTTTAATATAGAAAATACTCTTACATCAGTTCTTTTTGTTCTTTCTGTGTCTCTGCTCTGTCTTCTCAAACCCCCAGACGGTCGTGGCAGATGGCCGCTCCTACTGAGCCTGGTTCTGTTGGAGGTTTCTTCCTGTTAAAGGGGAGTTTTTCCTCTCCACTGTCGCTACATGCTTTCTCAGTATGTGGGATTGCTGTGGTTGGAGTCTGCATCAACGGGACGCAACCTCAAGTCAATGACCTGATGCAATCTGCTGGGATTCCTTAAATAGGATACTAACTAAAATGTTATACTGATTGGAATGTTTGTATGATTGTACTGAAATTACTTTTGATCAGTTGTGAATTGGTGCTATATAAACAAACTCAACTGAATTGGATTCCAGTGCTTTATTTTAAGGATAATAATACAAAAGGGAAAACATGCTGCATGTTCTTCGATGGAGGATTAGATTCAGGTCTGGACTTTGACTAGGCCATCGGAACACGTGAATGTGCTTTGTTCCATTCCATTATAGCTTTGGCTGTATGTTTAGAGTCGTTGTCCTCTGCAGCCTCAAACAGGTTTTCTTCACGGCTTTTCCTGTATTTATGATCTTCTTGCACAGGATGATAGCTTATATCAATGTCCATGTCTTGGTAGGATTGCAGTAGTTCCATAGTGTTTTTATTTTTAGAATATGGTTTGAGCAGAGTTCTGTAAGATGTCTACATCGATTGAAGGAAATTATTTTACAAACTAACTTCACTTTCCACTTCTCCACAGCTTCCTGCCTGATCTGTCTGCTGCGACCCTTTGTCTTCATGATGCTGTTTGTTCTCTAATGTTCTCTAACAAACCTCGGAGGCCAACACAGAGCTGCTGTATGTACACTGAGATTGAAATTACAGACAACTGGACACTTTATAAGCATCTACAACGATGCCCATTATACACTATCTCTGGGAGATGCCTGTGATATTACAACCCCAAAAACAATTTCTTGCTTAAATGAAAATGACTCTGAGTCTTCTAGGGATTTGAATAATTTTGGTCTGCACTACATGAATGCTACGTGAGGGACTAACACCAGATCTAAAGCGGGGCATTTTGTCCCTTTTAGATATTTTAGATAAAAGAGCACTGCACAGAAGTCTCTTGCTTGTTTTCAGCAGGGAGAATTTTGAAACCAAAAACATAAAATGGTCTTAAAACTTTCCTTTGGCACCCTTATTTCTGCACAGAAGCTGCAATAAATAAACACAGCAGTGTGTCCAGCTCATCATTCTGCTAACATGACTCAACCCACAATGCTATCTTTACCCATCACTAAATCGAAATCCGGGAGGTTATCAACTACTTCTTTGGTTAAATAAGTAATTCTAAATGATTTTTTTTTTCTCCAAAAAAGAAATATCATTGGTGCTACTTGACATCCTATTGGCTGTAAAAATGGCTCCATACTAAACCAAAAGTCAGGTAACAACCCTCTTACGTTTTTATTTTTTGGGAAACACTGGTATAAACTGTATCTATTATTCAGAAATTTGTCTTGTTTACATCTGATGATTCAAAATTCTACTTAAAAACCCAAAAAACAGGAAGATATAGCAGAAAGCCAACAGGCATTCAGCAGGTTAAAAAAGTTGTTGAAGTATTTCCTTTCTTCTTTTGCTTGTAATCACCTGCCTCAGTCTCTCTAGCTGCTAACTGCGCTCATTTCAAAGCTTTGTCCGCCGTGTTTGATATAAACTTGTAGCACAGACAACAGATTTAAAGGCACACCCACACACAAACACTGTTGCAGACTCCAGGGAGAGTACTCTTCACACACACAACAATTTGGAGAACACTTTTCCTTACAGTCTTTTATAAAAGAAATACAGCGTAAAAAACATAACAGAAACAATCAATTATTACAGCCATAGACTTCATGCACTTATTTAAAAGACGCTGTGTTCTGACAAATCCTGCACCAGACCAGCAAAAAGAAAATTAAAAGAACAAAGAAGAGAGAAAGACAAAGCTTTGAGGCTGACATCAACCTGTAAACGAGGGGACAGTGAGCGAGTAGACCACTTGTCAATTATCCCAATCTGGCACTGGCACACTGGCCTTTATGAGAACAAATGTCAGTGTTCAAGACAAGGACGAGATAACCTTTCTTCATACACATCAGCAGCTGATAACCAATATTGATAATATTCTGCATACAACTAATACAATTATTATTCTGCAACTCATCCGAACAGTGTAAGGGTTTAGGGCTGTCGAATTCTATGCTTATTTACAAAATTTGAAAAATTGGGTCACACTGATTTCTGACTCAAGAAAGGACAGTAGACCCACTCAGGAATTTGTCCATGTTCTATTTCTATCCTTTGTTTCAAATACTAATACATTTACAAAAACTACAGGTAAAAAAAAAAACCATTTTATTTTATATTTACATTTTGACAGTCAATCCATCTCCACAGAAAAGCAAACAACACAACAAAAAACAAGCAAACATACATTAATGCTCCCCCCACACGTTCAAGTTTAAATTCCCCTTCTCATTTTCGCTGCCTCTCTGCATTCGAGCAAAGAGAGGTGGTCGCTGATGTGAAACATCAATTTCCAGGTTAGCTGCTCTATGTGGCTCAGGCAGGTATCAGCCGTGACCCACCTGGGCCCGATAAGCAGCTGCACGAAGCCGATCTGCCACCCAGCAGTGCACCGCTCTGTACTGGAGAGAACGGAGCAACTAATACAAACACACATGCACACTCACATGCATAAGTAAGCAAACAATCAAATTTAGGAGACTAAAAAAATGTGATGAAACAAATGAAAGAGTCAATCCAGAGCACTTTATTAATATGTAACACACACACGTGTGGAAATTAGCACCAACTGTAGGCACATTTATGAAGCAACTCGCAAGCCAAAATGGCAAGTTTTCAACCTAAACGGAAAAGTTTCTCATTTCTACAACTGACCTGTTGGGCACAAAAATGCACACGAGCTGCCAGTCTTTCTATTTGATGTGACTCTCTTAGAAAGAGGCAGAGCTTCTCTCTGCTTTAGACCGCCAGCTATGAGAGAGAGCTTCTAACTCTAAACACTAAACATTACAAATGGTGATAGTCAAAGCAATTAGTTTATGAAGCAGGGAAACAGACTACAGTTGGCCGCACATGAATAGCTTTAGCCTCAACAAAAACACGAATTATCAACTCGTTTTATCAAGACCAGGAGGAGGGGAGTGAGTGTTACCGTTCCAAAACGCAGCAAAGATCATCGAGTCGGCTCTTTTAAATGGAGTAATTTAGCTCCATTTAAAGCTGTACTGCTCCGCTTGTGAAAGTAAATCTGTTGGGCTTCTACTTGGTACTCAGACACCAATTCTGAGCTCCACACTGCCAAACAGGACACGTTAAAAAGAAAACAAACAAAAAAAAAAAAAACAACAAAAAAACAACAAAAAATGTAGTAATTTAGATGACTCACTTTATGGACCTATGTGTTATTACCTGATCAAAATAACCTAAATAAATATATAAATGGTAAATATGACAGTGGTTATCTTGTGGTAGAGTTTATGTGTTGAGGTTTGCCTTTATCAACATGAACATAATTAAAAATAGGTCTTCATGTGTCAGTCCCTTGGTGCCCTAAAGCTTCAAGGCCCAAAGCCAATTGAGAGTGTAAATAATTTTCTAAATGAAAAGTTTGAGGGCTGCAAAGTGGCGCAGATGGTAGCATTGTTGCCTTGCAGTAAGAAGGTCCTGGGTTCAAATCCTGGTCCTGATAATGTTTGAAGTTTGCATGTAAGTTCTCTAGGTACTCCAGCTTCCTCCCACAGTCATTACTCTAAATTGTGAGTCCGTGATTGTTTGTCCTGTGTGTCTCTGTAGCCCCTTTCAAACAGGCCATGAAAAACGGTAATGTTCCGGAGTTCGTCTGTTTCACTTTTGAGTCTGAAAGCAATCTTCTGGACTTTGTCCGGATACCCTTTACCGGTAATTTTACGGATGAAGACCTAGTAACAAGAGCGGACTTTTCGTGGTGTGGGGTTTGCGTTCAGATTATCAGGTAATGTTCCACGAAAGCTGGAGGGGTGTGAGGCGATGGGGAAAAGGGGAGAGGGGCAGGGAACGCTGTGAGCGCACGCATTGATGACGTATTAATGTCACTATTTTCCTGTCGGCTTCTTCATCGATGTCTCTTAAGCGTTTCCATGTGCGTAAAATTGCACACATCACAAAGACGAGCCTTGCGAGTAGATCTGCTGTTTCGTCGACCATCTTTGCAATAATCCATTTGTTTGGGGAAATCACATGTACGCCCGCCGTACTAAGTTTACGTAACATCCACATACAACCCCCCCCCCCCCCCCCCCAGACATTCATCAGGATCCTCCGGTACATTTCTTGCTGTGTGAAAGCAGCCGAAAGGCAATGTTCCGGACAAAAGTGGTGTGTTTGAAAACACAACTCCGGTTAAAGGCCGGATGGAAATGTCCGCAAATATTCCAGAACTTCTGTCTGAGAACAACTTGTGATAGACTGTCAACCTGTTCAGGGTGTACTCAGCCTCTCACCAAATGACTGCTGGCACCAGCTCTGTCACAACCCTGTGAGGACAAGTAGGTATAGAGCACTGGAACTATTATAATTTGGCTCTTTCAGTCAGTCAGATAAAATAAGGATCTAAATTTGTTGTGACCGTCTCTTCAAATGTTTCTTTTCTTTTTGTTACAAATAATATATTGCAAAGTCAGGCAAACAGGTCTCTGACAAGCCAGAGACATTGGAGCAAAGTCAGCTCTGTCACCTTTCAGTTTCTTGAAGTGTTTCGAGGACAGAGGTGGAAAACACTGTCACTAGAGGATTTTTGAAAATACAAGTTATGCAGAAAAAATAAATATGGGTAGGTTTTACATACACTACTTTACATAAGTATATATAATATATAATAGGGATGTAAGGAAATATTGTTATGCCGATATATTGCAATACTTTATGTCACAATATTGTATTGATATTCAGAAGCAATGTATGGATTTTTATTTTAGTTTTTAGAATTTGAATGGAACCAATAATGATGACAGTAATTTTTGTAGTAAAATTAAAAGTAAGACTGGTAGTTTGTGGCTGTTTTCAACTTCTTCGTTCCAGTGGATCAACTAGGCGTAACAATAAAACTGGATGTATTATGTGTAAAACAGGTTGGAGTGATTAGAAGGCTGTGACAGTTAAATTAAGTTTTATAAATCACAATATATAGTCTTACTCATAGTATAGCAATATATCATATCGTCCGACCTGTGTTGTGATACATATTGTATCACCAGATTCTTGCCAATACACATCCCTCATATATAAGTCATGTTCTTGTTTCCAGCAGATATAGAGGCAGATTCTTTAGAACACACCTCTAGTTCAGTCTGATTGGATGGAGACTGTCTGGAACCATCATTTTTCAAGTCTTGCCAAAGATTCCCAATTTGATTTAGGTATATGTCTAGGCCATTCCAACACATGAATATGCTTTCAATCAATCAATCAATCAATCAATCAATCAATCAATCAATCAATCAATCAATCAATCAATCAATCAATCAATCAATCAATCAATCAATCAATCAATCAATCAATCAATCAATCAATCAATCTTTATTTGTATAGCACATTTCTTCCAACCAAAGTTGGCCAAAGTGCTCCACATCACAAAAAAATAAAATGCTGATAAAACTAGGCTGAAGAGCCTTTAGGAACCAAATGCTTTCTGAAATAAATAAGTTTTGAGTTCCACAATTTTGGACCAGCTATTTCAAAGGAGCGTTCACCCCATGCAGATGTCTTCGTCTGTGGGGCCTGAAGCAGGTGTTGTGCAGCAGAACGCAAGACCCTGCTGGGTTGATAAAGCATGTAAAATTTCACATAGGTAGGATGGAGCCAACCCATGGGTTGCACTAAAAACGAAGGTTAAGAGTTTAAAGTGGACTCTATATTCTACTGGAAGCCAGTGTAAGGAGAACAAAGCAGGAGTAATGTGGTGGTACTTTAAAGTGTTTGTTATCAGACGGGCAGCAGCTTTCTGTACCAGCTGCAAGCGATGGAGTAAAATTTTGTTCATTCCAAAGTACAGAGCTTTAATCTAAGCCATTACATTGTTGTTGTCCTGCTGGAAGGTGAACCTTCACCCTAGTCTCAGGTCTTTTGCATCCTCTAACAGGTTTTTGTCCAAGTTTGCTCTAAGTTTAGCTCCACTAACCTCATCTAACTCTAACCACCTTCTCTGTGCATGCTAAAGAAAACCATTTGCAAAGCAAATGTTGTCACAACGCCCTTTTTCACAAAGGAGATAGTCTCAAAAGCTTGATGTGCAGTGTTATTTTTCACCACACAGATTTGTAAAGTAGACCAAAACGTTTGGTCTCAGTTTACTGCATCACTTTCTTCAACGTACTTCCTATGTCCCCTGAATTACTTGTGGCAAACTGCAAACAAAACATTTTAAAGCTTCCTTTCAGCGATAGCTGTATTTTCACCAGTCCACATGAAGGCTGGGTTTGTGTACACAACTGTCCTGTCAACAGATTCTCCCACCTGAACTGTGGATCTCTGCAGCTCTTCCAGATTTACCATGGACCTCTTGGACTTAACCCTGCTTTAAACTTCTCCACAACTTTCTCTCTGACCTATCTGGTAAAAAAAGAAATGGACAGCACACTTTTTAGACCACTATTCATAAAATATATTCAAAACAATGAATCATTTCGCTTTTACTTCATAATCATGCACAACTTTGTGTTGGGGCTTCATGTAAAATCCTAGTAAACAATTAGGTTAGTGGTTAAAAACACAATAAGATGTGCAAAGGTTCAAGTGGTGTGAATACTTGTTCAAAGAAATGTAATCTCAGAGAAGTCTCATAAAAACATGTAGGCTTCAAAAAAATCCTTATATTGCAAAGTTTACATAACTGCATAAATATACACTAACAAGTCAAAGCAGATAAGTGTTATGATAATATTATGTCATATTTAATAAATTAGAAAATGCATTGTGATGAGGCTCATTTGTTAAATTAAAAGTACCTTTTGAAAATAACCTTTAAGCTGGTACTAAAACCCACATTTCTGTATTAAAAATGTTTGTCTTTTTTGGCCTGATGTAATATTTGGATCCTAAATGTCATGTTTACATTAATAATAATAATAATAATAATAATAATAATAATAATAATAATAATAATAATAATGAGCTTCACTTAGTGATGGAGTTATTGAAATAAATTAACTTTTCAATAATATTCTTAAGTATTAAATATGACTATGTTTATTGAACAGGTCTACAATGCCTTCCACTTCACACATGCTCTTAAACAAAAAAAAAAGTACGTCTGTTTTGATATAGGAGTTCAACCCCTGATTCTCCATTGATTGGTCCACACGCCATCAAAACGTTTTATAATGTAGGGTTAAAGCAACTAATTGTAAAAGATGAATTTTAAGATGTATTATAAATTGCATCTTAATTTTTTTCTGACTACAATTTATGACAAGAGTGATTTGACCACATCTGTGCAGATGCATGGCTTTTAATGTATGAATGAATAAAAACACAACAATGCATTTCTTTCACGATGAGCATTAGTTTGGTATTCTTCTAAATTGATTACGTGGTAATTAAATATTACGTCTTTTTTTTACAGAAAATGTTTGAGGATAAAGAAGCACAAACTCAGGTAATGATGTCTGGAAATGTTAAGACCCAACTTAAAGACCTGGTATTGAAGCTATCGTTTTACAAAATGTTACTCCTGCATGTTTATACATCTAAACCATAATTTTAAGGAGATTAGAAAAGAGATTAGAAACTATTTCTGAAGTGTATTTTTCCTGGTAAGGAGAACAAGCACATATACCAGCATCCTGTAGAAAAAGGAGTGGGTTTTAAAACTAAATCCTGTTAGTGAGAACCTACCCCAAGGCTATTGGTTTTACTATGACACTTCAGTTAGAACCGTCAGTAGTTAGTATATTTGCATTAGGCACATGCAAGCACAATGTTAGGGTGTCTGTACAACACTTTAAGAAGATGAGACATTTCAGATTTAAATATCATTTTAATATGTGGTATTTTTGTATTTGAAATGAAAAGGTCAGCCTAGAGAAAATTCATCCTCACCATGTGTGAGTTCAAACCCGCCTTGGAGATATTTCAAACCTACTTTGACAGATGCTGATTAAACATAATTTCTTTAATATAGATGTTGCTCACTCTTAGGAAACGTTGTTGAATGAATCCAGTTAACAAATATCTGTCTGTGGGAACCCGCTTATTGTTATTTTCAATTGTTCAGGGTTGATGATTTGTCACAATAAAGGTCAGAAAGAGGAAAGAAATTGTCATACAACATCTCCAGGTAACGGATTTAGAGCAATTTATCTCCATAATTATTCTACTAATGCTATGCCATAAGGGAAATGTATAATGCCCAATGGTTTAAGTACATGGGTATGAAATTGATTGTTTATTGGTACAGAAGGAAGGGGTGAAATGACAACAGAAAGGTATAAATGGGGGGTGCTACTTGGTGCCGGGGCAACCCAGAGCCCAGTATGTGTCACAATTTATTATTGGGAATCAACAATAAATTGTGCCATATGAATCACAACAACAGAGAGATCAGGGATTATTGACTAAAGCTGGACCCTCTGGTAAAGTACTTGGCTGGTTTGAGTGTCACCTAAAGAACAGGGACTTCTTTGTTTCAATAGGAAACTTTTTATCAGAATGAACAGAAATCACATGTGGGGTGCCCCAGGGCTCCATCCTGGGGCCCCTTTTATTTAATATCTACATGCTCCAACTAGCCCAGATTATAACAACCAATAAGATAAGACACCATAGCTATGCAGATGATGCTCAGCTCTACATTACAATGTCACCAGGTGACTTTGAACCCATCCAACAGGTCGCAACAGGACTTCGAAAAATTCATCCATGTGTTTATCTTTAGTCGGATTCATTACAGCAACAGCGTTCCCACAGGTCTGCCTAAAAAGTTAATCAGACAGCTGCAGCTGATCCAGAACACTGCTGCCCCTGTCCTCACTAAAACCAGGAAAGTACAGCATATCACCCCAGTTCTAAAGTCCTCAAATGAGCTCCCTGTAGCTCAGAGAACAGATTCCAAAATACTTTTACAAGTTTATAAATCATTGAATCGCCTAGCGCCAAAGTATGTTGAAGATCTGTTGTCACTATACCAACCCCCCAGAACACTCACGTCTTCTAATTCCAGTCTACTCAACATCCCTACAATTAGAACCAAACATGGATAAGCAGCTTTTACTTTCTATGCTCCTCTAATCTGGAACAAACTTCAAGACAACTGCAAAGCTGCTGAAACACTGAGTTCTTTTAAGTCACGGCTAAAAACCTTATCTGTTTAGAGCTGCCTTTGAGTAATGTTTTCATGTATCATATGTTTTGTGTGCTTCATGCTTTATTGCCATTTTTACTTTATCCTAAATTCATGTCTGTTTTTACCTATCCCCTTAGCATGGGGAATAGCACCTTGAATTACCTAGTTGTTGAAAGTGTGCTATACAAATAAAATAGCCTTGCCTAAAGTAAAACATAGAGGAGGAATCAATTAATAAAAAGTCTCCACTCACCACAATTCGCGATCCCTGAGAATATTTCTAAACATGCAAGGACTCATCTTATACAGTGATCCTCTCAATATGTTTGCACCTTGATCAACAACCAGAAACACAGTTACTCTCATACAGACAGAATAACCACCCACTCTAAACCCAGACATGGAGGAAGGACACTCAGACTGTATAGAAACGGTGCTATAAAAGTTTGCGACTTACAAGCCTAAAGATGGGGACAAATTTCTACAGCCTGTATTTTACGCAAACATAAGACAATTAATGATGTTCAGGCATTTAACAGACAGTGTCTTGATAAAACAAATCAAACGTCAGGTGGCCCAGGTACTTTTGGTCAGTCATATCATGCATTGATGATTCACAAGCCTGGCTGAAGCAGTTCCAATTTTATTATTAGATAAACAAATGACAGTATACATTTTCAGGGCATAAGCTCCATGAATTTTCTGTATTGCCACAGAGATTGTTCTCGCTGTGAACAATCCTCGCTGTTATTCAGTGGATGAATATTAGCAGGAAACAACAAAGATGTAAATGTTTTTTTTTCTTTTTTTGTGACTTGCACCAAGAATTGGTGTCTGAGTACCAAGTAGAATCCCAACAGATTTATTATTTCCCAAGTGGAGCACTCTAGCTTCTGCTATAGTACTCCACTTGATATATGTGTAAGAAATCTTTGTAAGAAATTGATGTTTTATAAAATGGAGACATGGACAGAACATAAAAGGGAAAAAAGAAGATGAAGAGAGGTAGGAAAAAAGTTAAGAGGGAGAGGGTGAGTTGAAGAAACAAGAAATGAAGAGGAACAAAGAAAACATCCCAGTCTGCCTCTACACCCGCAGGACGGCAGAGAGAGGAAAAAAAAACAATGATAAAACAAACCCAACAATGTGTAACAGCCAGAGTATAACAGGGCACTACCAGTTGACGCCACACGGTGGCGCCTCCTTTTTGTTTTGGTCACTGCCTGGGTATCATCTTTCACCCCTAGTTGACTTCCTTGACTCCAGTAATGTGGATGCTGTGTGGAAATCCCTCCACTTCGTCTCCTGCCCCGCTACTTTATTTCAAGCCGGAGCTAGGGTAATAGCATCGTGGCTTAGCTTCTCTCCAACACTACGTTACAAATGCCAACTGAGAACTACACAACCACAAACAGATACATAAATACAACAACATCATCACTGAAAAGCTCATGGCCCCGATTATTACAAGATTTAGTTGTGGAAACCGCAGCCCAAACATGCATCTGTAAACACCAGAATCCCGACACCTGTGTGTGCGTATGCATGTGTGTGTGTGTGTGTGTGAGAGCATGCTGGTTCATATAAGATTTCTCCATAAGAGTGTTCAACAGCTGGTGTGAGGAGCCATCGATCCGCCTCCCAGGAATCGACACAGGCACGAAGAAGATCAGAGCCATAGACCCCCAGAGTCCAGGAGCCCCAGGCGGACCAACGCAGTGCTGAGTGTACCCCCGTAGAGTGGAGCAGAGGAGAGCCCTGGGGGAATATCCAGCAGCTACAAAAGACAAGCACACGGGCTCTGCCGGCAACCGGCTACGGCAGGGCGGATGTTTTATTTTAAGTCGTGGTCAACTAACGATTTGGAAGCCCAGCCTCGGTCTCCAAGCACGCCGCATTCTGTGCATTCTCACTCGGTCAGCTGCCTACGTTAGCAGTTAGCCCTTACAACTCAAACCCAAATATGGCTATTTTAGGGATGAACAAAACCCAGGTCAATAACATTGTAGTTTCACACTTAGATTGTTGTATTTGGAAATATAATGGTGAAAGGGAAGCTGTTTTTTAATCTCTGTCTGATAAAACAACAAGGGGCTTTAAAGGCAGAGAGGAGGAGCATGACAAGAACAAGAAAAACCAGGGACAGAGGGAAACAAACTGAGCTGAAGTGGTCTGTGAAATTCAAAGTGGTCCCAGAGACAATAACGGCATTAGAGGCTGTGACAGAGGCTAAAATACAGCACTAAGTTCCAGGGGTATGGAATAATATCCAGGCTTCAGGAACACACACACACACACACACACACACACACACACACACACACACACACACACACACACACACACACACACACACACACACACACACACACACACACACCCATGCAAACAATGAGTCTGCCATGATGACACAACTCATAATACCTTGCTTTGTTTGGCAGCAAAATCTTTTTCTGTTATTTTCAGTGAAATAAAAAGCTGTAATATTTTTACTGACACAGCCTATTTAAATCTACCCAATCAAGAATATTAGGCTCCATCTAAAGTTTTCAGGAGTTCAATGTGCATGATCGGGAATATACAGAAGAGGGATGTAACCCCGACTAAAACAACAACATTTTAAGAGAAAAACTATAAAATCACAAATATATGTACATATTTTTGCATGTATTTTATGCATATCTTCAAGTAAATCTTTAGCTGGCTAATTTGGAGCCTGCTGAAAAAGAGGAGGCCGATCCATGACCAAAACACCTGCAGGAAACAAAGTTTAAGTTAGGCTTCAAAAGATAAAAGAAACAAGAATAGCACTGAGGACCACAAAAAAAAAAACATCTGTCGTTTGGCTTCCCTGCAGTCAGAATCAGAAAGGGCTTCTTGCCAAATGTTGGGCGGGTTTACAACATTAGGAAATTGCTGCGGTACTTTGTGCAAACATACAGAAAAAATGCTGTGGACAGGAAAGATCTCATGAAGCAGTCAGTCTTGCAACTAATCTGAAGAGGCCACTGACTGAAGTCACTGTTGCTGTATGATAGTCTCATGACCAACATGACATGCTAACAGCTCAATATTCAGGTAGCAGAGACGATATTCCACAGTAACATGTCCTGGATGACAATCCACCTCATTTGCTTTTGCTGCTCCTCTTTAAATCCCCATCTGGCCGAATGTTTAGAAAGACGTTGAAGTAGGGGACATAATCCTTGGACATTATGATGGAGGAAAGAGATGTTTTGAACTTCCTCCTTCTCTCTCTACTCTTTGTTCCTGCTCTACTTCCATGAAACCTCCGTTTTAACTCCTCTGGAATTTGGGGTCATGGTTCAGGTGTTATTTGTTCTTTAGGAATATCAGTCACCTCCAGGTTGCAAAAACAAACAAACAAACATTGTTGCTAAGGTTTTGTATCACACCAGCTGTCTGAAAGTAAAAACATAAAAGCAAAAGTCCTTCAGCTGCACAGCATCAAAAACCAGAGGGATTGATTGTCCAAACAAGCAATACCTCAAGAAAAAAAAAGAACAGTCTATGAAAAGAACAAATCAGACCTAACGTAACAGAGCTGTTCCAAAATGCTGCAATGCTAGGCCCTGACCATCTTTGTAGCATCTCACAAAAAAAAATACTGGTTGTGGCGTCGCGTGGTTAGTGCGGGTGCCCCATGTACATAGGCCTCAGTCCCCGACGCGGTCGTCCCCGGTTCGAGTCCCGTCCCGGTGGACCTTTACCGCATGTCTTCCCCCACTTCTCTCCCCCTTCTATCTACTGTCCACTTTCAAATAAAGGCCACTGTGGCCACAAAGCCTAATAAAAATAAATAAACACGGGTTGTAGGATCTACTATGTCCCATTAGTTAAATTCATGTTTTGATGTCATCAGGTCATGCCTCCTGGGGATTTTGCTAAGAGAGATCTTGACTTCAATTCCTTAATTAGAGTAATCAAGCTTGCCAGAAGCGTCACCTCTGTTGTACTGTTGTTCTGTACGTCTCCCTCTCTCAATGAAAACAATAGATTTTGAGAGTAAACAATAATTTATTCCAAACACATTAGTGAGCTAAGTCTGAACATACTACGGAACATTAGCAAACACTTCCACGAAGCTATGGAAGTTTTTTATTTCCGACAAATATTGTGTTTCTATAAGTTAATTACTCAGCAGAGGGCTTAATCTGCCGAATCAGGGCAAAGTGGATTAGAAGACGAGAGCGCTTAATCAAAGTGTTGTCTCTGTCTAATTACACATTTCATTTCTCTCACAAAACACACACACACGCACACATGTATCTGAAACTAAGAAGCTAAGACATATTACAACACGTACACAAATACAATCACAATCTTCAATCTCCTTGGTCCTGTGTCATCCGTGCATTAATGTGAGAATGTTTTCTTTTTCCTGCTTCCACAACAAACAATAGAGACAGGACTGAACTGGGATGTAAAATACGTTTTCCGGCGGATATCAGCAGTGCGAAATCACACAGCCTGGGTCTTCTGACAGTAATGTTTGACATCTCTACATCATCTTTCCACACAGTTTCATTTCGGAACCTGCTGCTTCTGAAATAGCAGCAGAATCGCTTATAGTCTCACATCAAACAGCCGCGTTTAGATCTGTGTCCCCATCGATGTGGTACGTAAAGAGGAGGGCGCAGTGCTGAGCGTGCCGGGAAAGAGGTCATGCACCGAGGTTACTGCCATGCTCTCTAGGCAGGGTGAAATAGCGCCACCAGAGTGTGAAACACGTGTGAGATCAGTTTTAGGTGAGGAGTGGATTTCCTCGTCTCTGTCCTACAGTTTCAATGGCCCCTTTGTGCTGGTGTCAGTCAGCTAGCTGCTAGACGAACAACCTCCTGGTATCACGTCACAAACTACTCGCATGAACCAGATGCTGCGAGGTCGGCGGCATGACTTCGCCAAATGAGCACCATAGTAACCTAATGTGAGCAGTTGGGGAAACCTGAACATTGTGCTCAAGTTGTGCTGTTTGGTCTCCGGTTGGTTAAAGAGTTACTTTATGTTCCTGATAAAGTCATTCCATCTCACACAAATTTCTATTTTTACACTCTTTTTACAGGACAATATATAACCCTACAAAAGCAACAAAAAAAGCATAACTTTTTCATCCTTCACCAAAGATTATGTAAGCATTTACTCTTAACCCTGTGTGTGTGTGTGTGTGTGTGTGTGTGTGTGTGTGTGTGTGTGTGTACATGTATAGCTATACTTGTGAGGACCAACCTTTGACAGCCCACCACCCTTGTGTGGACATTTGTAGTTGTGAGGATATTTTGCCTGTTCCCCACAATGTTTAACTAGCTATTAAACTCTACTAGTTAGGTTTAGAGGTATGGTGTGAATTAGGTTTAGGTTAAGGTTAGGGTTAGGCATGTATCTGTAATGGTTAGGTTTAGGGAAAGTGTCTGGGTTAGGCATAGTAAAATCAATGGAAGTCAATACAATGTCAACACAAGGATAGTAAGACGTGCGTGTGTGTGTGTGTGTGTGTGTGTGTGTGTGTGTGTGTGCGTGTGTGTGTGTTTGTGTGTGTGTGTGTGTGTGTGTGTGTGGGTGTGTGTATGTGTGTTTTTAAACCGAAGGACCCCTCAATGAGGACATCTGCTGAGCTAATACACAATAATCTTGACAAATTGTCACTGGTTGATCACTCTATCCACCCTCACAGTCACATCACCGGGGGAAGCCATTACTGAGTGGGCCAAGGACATGACTGACAGCTCAATGGACTAGTGGAAGGCAGTACTGGACTGAGGCCCAGCTGCCTCACAAGAGAGCAGTAATTCATGACCAGAGGGCAATCCAGGCATATTGGTTGGGGAAACACATCCGTGTCCTTCTTTGGTTAGCGCACCAGTTCACTTTATGAACAAATTACTTCATCTAGAACCATCTTACACTTTAAAAACCACCATGCCAAGCTTAGCTTTTATACAGCACAAAGGTCCTTGAGGTCATGAAGCTAATGATTTACTGTTGGCGGTGTGATAGAAGGACGCTACAGTGTAAAACATTTAGTTTAGGCAGAATCAAGTGTCCGAAGGGCATTGACACTGTCTTTCTCTTCACAACCAACACAACACACTGATATGAGGCTGGATTACAACAAATTGGAAAGGAAAACACACCATGTAATCACTTCCTCACGTACTAGGCTGCTATGCTCGTAATACTTGTGGAATAGGTTTTACAAACTTTCTTCCTAATTGTAACCAGGTAGTAAGTTGGGCCAAAAATGCAAAAAAGAAGAAATGAAAGCAAGAGACAAAAAAAATAGAGTAATTTATTAAAAAATCCAAAATTGGATAAGTCCAATAGGGTTTTCATCAGCTGATCAAAATTTTAAATCATAGACCATAAAAAAACCTAAAAAGTAAATGTGTCTAAAAAAAGTCAGTTATGAGCATTACTACTGCTCTTGTTCATTACTTAAATTTTTTTTTGAAATGCTTGATGTGAGTTTTTCCAGTGGGGTTAAAATGGCAAAGATTGGACTACAACATTGTACAGTTGAAATACTCCGTCTACACTGCATAGATTTAAACTTTTGACCAGCTGATGAAAACCCTTTTGGACTAAATTACCTACTCTATTTCTTTGTCAATTGCTTTTATTTCTTCTTGCTTTATTGCTGTTTTTACTTTATATGCTTTGTCTATGTTTTACTGCCATTTTTTATTTACCCCTTAACCATGTAAAACACATTGAATCACCTTGTTGTTGAAAGTGTGCTATACAAATAAAATTGCCTTGCCATAGACGAGAAATCTCTGTTAAAAGCTCCTACAAAATGTACACAGACTGAGCAGCTCAACGCTCCTGAGCAACCTAAAGCTTCATTGTTCCACTGAAGCGTCCTTCCCTGTGCCACAAAGAAAACATCTCTAGCAGAGTAATACTGGAAGCCATCAGGACCTTCCAGATTTGACATTTGATCAGATGATGAACAACTTCTTTGAGTTTAAATGTGTTTCTCCATCATTTCCTACTCTTCTTTTTTGCATTTTCAAGTTCTACATACAGTTACACTCTATAACAGTCCAGCAACACACATTTGTAAACTTGTAATGTCTTCCTCATTCTGTATTAACACATTAATAATTCCTATTTTTAGAGTTTATTCCTTCTTAACTTCTCTTTTGTTCCTGAGCGTGTATAAAAATTTATATTTAATAACTTTACACCCCAAAACCTTTCCATCCAATAATAAGGATGACCTGATTCTACATTAGCTAGGCCCAAGCTGTGTTAACTAGCTAAAGATAAATGATCTTGAATCAGTTTGTATAGTTCACCTGCTCTTTAAGGGCACCCATATTTGACAGTAACTCAACCAGGACTGTAAATTATAAGTTATTGCAAGTCAAACCTCGTTGAACCAATGAAAACACAACACCAGACAAAATTGTTTTAAAATCCACGCTGCAGACAAGTTTTATCTGATTCTGATTGGATAGCTATTTATCTTTATTATTTTTATTTTATACATCTTTTTACTCATCAGGTGACTCAATTAACATATGAATAATACTTTGGAGTGGAGGACAAAACTGGGAAAGAGACAGGCAATCTGAGACATGGTCTCACTCACAGAAAACAACTCTAAAAGGAAGAGAAAGAGCCAAGACTCACAGTTGGAGTGTTGACAGACTGAAGAGAAGAGTAAAGATCATGTGATGAAAAAAGGTAAACTTAAAAAATCAATCCTATAAAAAGGATTTTAATTCAAAGCCAATAACACACTGAGAGGGGATGAAAAGCTGGACATCTTAAAATAGCCCTGTCAATCACTACAACCAACCAAACTTTATAAATAGGAGAATAACAACTCCGCAAGGTATTGGACACAACCTTATATTTGGTTTTTAGGAAAATGACCAACAACAGACGTTTTCAGCACAAATTTTTTTTTAAAGACTGTAGCTACACTTATTTAAATTTCTACCAAATCTAGTCCAAGAAGTAAATTATCAGATGTTCAAACTCTAGATCGCCTTATGATAGGAAATGGATGCACAGAATGTATAAACCATCAGTTTTTACCACAGCAGCTATTATTGTATAAACCGTTGATTTATATAACCAAAATACAGCAGATGGAGATTTTGAGCAGCATATAAGTTTTAAAAGAAGCAAAGAGCACTTCTTAAGACCCAATTCACACATCTAATGCAATATGTTGACACTTGACAAACTCACCAATAGGCATGTCTTCATAGATGAGGAGATATGTTGAAAAAAAGTAGTTCAGGAAACGAGGCGGCTGATTCGAGCCTGTGGAGAAGAGAGAGGAAAGCAATTCAGAAACGTTACATATAATAGCAGAGTATCTCATCGTCTGCTGCAGATTGGTCAGAGTGGCAATGCTGACTGCATTACTGCCTGCAAAGTATGTACAAAAATCAGGACAATGTAGGACTGGACCAAAGAGAAAAGCAAGAAAGTTGCTTTGTCGAGCAACAATTTTAAAATATTATATATATTTTAAAGTATCCATGTTTTAAAAACTGTTTTAGTGTCTGAGGAATGTGTTGGAAAAGGATATCGTATTCAAAATGTAGTCAGCAGAACATACAATCAGAGGTTAAATGGATAAATTATTTTGAGATATTGAGAATCAAGAAAGACTCCAGCTGACCTTCAATACAGCCATGGTCACTTTGTTTTGAAATGTTGAATATCTGAACCTTTGCAAATGTCCAATACCTTTCAAACATTAGTATGCATTTATAATAATAATAATATTAATAATAAACTTTATTTATAGTTTTTTTTTATTTATAGCTTTTCATACAAAAAATGCAATTCAAAGTGCTTTACAGAATAAAAATCCCCCCCCCCCCCCGCACAAATTTAAACACAATTATAGTACCCTCCCCCCAATCCTATCCCCATGTGCGGACACATTAAAGAGCAACATTAAAAGGAGATTAAAATAGAAAGCAGGATGGACACTGGGCCGAGTACAGATGTGCCAGGTTGGGTAAGGAAACGTCATCAAGGGAGCCATCTGCCCCAGCAGCAGCGGGTCAACAGCAGCAGCCGAGGCACCGACCCAGGGCGTCCAGAGGAGGGGAGGCCAGGATTGTGACCTCCACCCAAGCACCCCCTGGAGAGCACCCGGGCAGCTACAGCCGACCACCGCTCCCAGGGCAGAGGGCTCCCATAGAGGAAACACTGGAACGATGTGTCTATGTTTTTTTTTTTTTTTTTTTTTTTTTTTTTTAGAAAGGACACCTGATGTAATTAAGGTGTCTAAGCCAAACCGCTTGAAAGCTGTTTGGGTCAAGCTATCATGTACGATGAGTAATTTTAACAGCTGCAAAGCTTTGGTTTAGTTTTGTGAGGGAAATGCATGTGTATTCTCACTATTACTAGTATATATATATGTGTGTGTACGTACGTGTATTTTGACTATGAAAACATGTAATTTTCCAGATGCATCATTGTTTTTGTTGTTGTTGTACCAATAACCACAAAGAAATGCTCACATCCAAGATCGTCAATGAAGTCCATTTGTTTGTTAGATGAAGAGTCTGGTAAACATTTGACATCCGTTCCTGAGCAGATCCATGTATGTTAAACCTCTCAAATTAAATCTACAGTATATGTAACAGATATTTAGTGGAGCCCCGCCGATTCATGGTTCAGTAAATGCAGATAAATTTAATTTTCTGTGGAATGTAACTCCAAATTATTTACTGAAAATTCGCCTATTCGTAGATTATTTTTTTCGTAAAGCTTGTCTAAAATCTTTGAATAGAAAATGGGAAACGGAAATACCTAGGAGCAATACTACTAGACAGGGAACCAATTCATTAATTTTTCTTGTCGCTGATTGGCTGTACGCCCAGGAGTGGAGATTAGGAAGATTGTAATGATAGCGACTGTGGGGTAGAGCAAAGAAAGTTTATATTTTGCGTATTAATCCCTATTAGGGTATATTTGATGAATGAACTATTGAACTAGGCAGTTATAAGTGTTTTTAGAGGGTGTCTCAATTATTCACAGGCGGGTGTGGCCCCTAACCCCTGTGAATACTGGGGTCCACTGTATGTTATGAATCGATTTCTTGTCTCATACCTAGTATGTAGTCATAACACTTCTGCAGCAATGATATCAACATGTTCTTCTGAATATGAGTCTCTTTTTATATTTTATTGACATGTTCGTCTATGGCAGCATGTGTATATCGGAAGACATTACATTCGTCTCATTTGTAAAAAGTTATTTTAAAAGCCATTTGTTGACATGAACTTATTCTTAAATGATTCTAACATTAAATATGTTTTTTGCTGCATTCGGAATGTTGCAAGCATCTCTGGTCAGGCAGATTTTCAAGTTTGTGGTCAGTACATATTTAGTTTTGTTGCACTGCACAGGATCGTTTCTTTACTTTCTCACATTGTATTGCATTAGGTGATGTTGTGGTGTGTCAAGACTGAAATTGAACCGTGCTGCGTGTTGGACACAGACCAGGGAGGCACAACGCCACTATAGATATTGCTAAACATGTTTCATTTGTCACTGTCTTAATGCTCCTGAAAGCCGAGGTGAATCTTTAATTTCACCATCTGTTTTATCTCTGCAGCTACTGGGATGTAGAATGGGTCTAAAATGTAATTTTTAAAATGGCTACATTATACATTTGGCACTTTTTCCATCACACACTAATGAGCAAATGGGCATTATAACTGAAACTGGGAAAATATTAGGACGAAGCAGGGCTCTTCTCCACTATTAATTCACTCATAGCCTGCAGCGACAATGATGATTACATCCCTGTTGTCATCAGTGAGTGCAACGCTACATGATTCACCTGAGAGTTGCTACGGCACCGCAGACATTTACCTGTCTACCACTTGGCTGGCATCATATCCTGCAACACATTTTTCACTGTTGTTGATAACAAATGAGTGACAGTGGAGAGGGACATGCACCTTCTTTCTTGGGTTACTCTTATTCAGTACAGCACCTTGTTAAAGTTTTCATACCCCTTGAACGGTTCACATTTGTTGAACGTTACAACCACATTATCATTAGAGAAGTTTGTGAACAAACAGCATCATAAAGACTAAGCACCACAGCCAGACAGGTCAGGGAGACGGTTGTTGAGAAGTAAAGTAACAAAACAATATCGCAAACGGAGCTCTGTTCAATCAATCATCGGAAACTAAAAAGAGTTTAGAATTGACTTAAAATAATGCTCAAAGACTTGTGACTTGAATTGGATTTTTACACCAATGACTGGGGACTTGACTTAGACTTGAACCTGTTTACTTGAAAAGACTTGATATTTCACCCAATATCTAAAGTCTAAAACACCTATTATTTCAAAATTATTTCAAAAAAAGTAATTTCACTAGTCCAATTTCAACAAACAGACTGTCTCTCAGTATGTACGTGTGCAAGAGCTGTAGCATAGCCAATCTAATTAACCAGATTTTGTTTTTTAAGTAGAGAGTTTAAAAATAACACATGGTCTATGATTTACATTGACCTCTGACCTGTCTGTATATATTTGAGAATGATTCGGGACATGAGGATAACGACTTGAGACTTACAAAACAATGACTGGGTCCCACCTCTGCTATGGTTTTCATCCAAAACGTGCGGCGTATATGTGGTGTAAAAAACCAACACCACGCACAACACTGAACACACCATTCCCACAGTGAAACATGGTGGTGGCAGCATCACGCTGGGGAGATGCTCTTCGTTTGGAGGGCAATGAAGCCGGTCAGATGTGATGGAAAGAAAATGATCAAATCCTGGGATAAAAACAGCTGTATGCTCCGAAAGACTTGGGACTGAGGCGGGGTTCATCTTCCAGCAGGACAACAACCACACACATACAGCCAGGTTCACAATAGATGCGTCACAATGGACAAGTCCGGACCTAAATCCAGTTGAGAATCTTTGCAAAGACTTGAAAACAATGTTTGCAGATACTCCCTTTCCAATCTCATTAAATTAAGTCATTTTTTATAGACAGGACAAGAGTTTGTTTTCTGTCTTGTTCCTGATCAAATAAATTGGATATAAATAACTTGCTATTTAACTATTGAGACTTCAATTTGTAAAAAAAAAAAGAAAAAACCTGTTTCCTCTATTCCATAAATTACTACTACTTTGTGTTGATCTGTCCCCTCAAAACATTCTGAAAATGTAGAGTATAGTTCAAGCAGTAAGAAGGCTTTATTGGGTATTATAGAGTAAAACAGACTGGTCTAGATGACTAGACGCTGATGAATATTTAATGTAATCCCAACATACACCACATTTCTCTTTTTCTGCAGATGTCTTATAATCATGCATCAGAACAGTCCAATGCATGCCACACTTTCAGAATAAAATTAAAAAAATAAGTGGAAAGAACGTTTCATTCCATTCTGGCACTGTGCTTTTTAAATGGCTGCTTTACACTTAATTGTGTTTATGTAGCTTTCTGTGGTGTCAGTGTGATACAAGCAGGTTCTTTTAAAAGATCAGTGATGAAACGGTCTTTGATCGACCGAGTTGTCTGGTAGACAGCCGACACTCGTAAGCTGATGAGGGGCAGCCCCAAACTGTTTGATGTGAGAATGCTTGAGTGACTGAGTCTTTGCTTTCAAAGCGGGAGGTTTTCATGCTGTCATGCGCCCTTATGAGCGGAATAAGATGCTCATCTTAGGCTTGTCAGCGCGGCTCTTGCATCCCTAGTACACGAAGTGTGCTTTATTGGATGCGAGGCGGCGAGAGAGAGGGTTAATGGGCTCGTGTCTGTACCTCTGGCTTAATTACGGTGAGTCAGCACCGGTTGAATAGAGAAATGCAGATGGATTACAGCAACAAAATAATCACAACCGTGATCATCAATCCAATTTGCTGGATCAGGGAGGCAACGCTTGAAGCAAGCACAAGGTCAGTGTGCTAATGAGCTTCATAGGAAGAGAGAGAGAGAGAGAGAGAGAGAGAGAGAGAGAGAGAGAGAGAGAGAGAGAGAGAGAGAGAGAGAGAGAGAGAGAGAGAGAGAGAGAGAAAGGAAAGAGGAAAAAGACACAATAACACCTTAAATAAAGCCCAGGGTCAGGAGCTAGATATTATCTACCCAAACAAACCAACATGTAGGAGAATTACACACTCATTTTACACCTCCAAACTCAAAATGTTTACTAACTAAGATAAGATAAGATATACCTTTATTGTCCCACAATGGGGAAATTCTCCGAACTAAAGGTACAGTCCTGTAACTAAAAGAGGCAATGAGATGGGAAGCACCAGAAGTGCGAACAAACACTTTCTTTCTGCTGCTATCATCTGTTTAAACACATGGAAGTCATATTGGATTTTGAGCTCGTTGTTGATGATAGTGCAGCAACTTCAGGTAAACCTAGCTTTTTTTTTGTTGTTGAAAATGTTGGCTTCTGAGTAAAACTGGAACACATAATAAAATCCAATCACATCATTAAACCAAATGGGCTGTGCTGAAAAATAAAAACGATGTTTTCTCTTCTCGTTTTCATCTTTATGTGAAAAACAAAGCAGGTCCTGTTGTGTTATCATTTTTAAAATGCCTGCCAGGATGGTGGCACTTGGAAAGCCTAGTATTTACGGAGGTACTACTTGTTACTACAAACAGCTTGATCAAGTAAAAGTTTCTAATCAAACCTCAAGCAATTTGTTTTTCACAAAGACATTTATAAGGGAAACATTTATTCACATCCCTCTAGGTTCTATAAAGCTTTTCACTTTATTTTAGGGAGGTTAAAAGGTTTTTTAAATAACTTGATTCTAAACTCACAGATTTGCCTTGCTCTGCTTTCTGCAACTGAGAATATGAAGACTTATAAAACATCCTATAAAGCGCATGCACCGAGCTCAGAACCTTTCATCACTGTGGAAATTATGCAGCCTGAATACCTTTCTGGTACGTTCAAATCTGACGAAATGAAACACTGGTCTTTACAGCTTTACACATAATCATTGTTTACAAGAAGAAGGACTCACCTTCACAAAATGAGTGGAGAAAGAGGAAGGGAAGGAGGAGCTTGGCAGCCGTCATCCTGCACCCTAAACCCACACACGAAACCCACGACATCACCTACACCTCGTGGAAAAACGCACAAACAGAAAGAAAGTCAGTTTTATTGGATATGGGCTGAACATTGTATCATGATAAATATAAACGTGATCATAAAACCCTATTAGTTATTTGCAGTCTTTTTTAGGAAACTGTTTGGCAGTGACTACACGTCACAACAATCATAGCTCCACAAATACAAATAGTGCTCTTAGAAGCATATTGTTTTTACATGGTCTTCTTCGGGACACCAGTTACATATTGAAGTGTGATTTATATCCCTAAACTGCACACTGTAATTGTATTTAATGATATTTTTAAATCTATGGATATTTATTGATGTTCTCAAGGAACAAACAGTAGAGAAAATAGTAAAAAGTGAGTTGAAAAGCGAGTTTTGGGGATTTATTGGAATCCATTTTGATAAATTAAAATTCTTATTAAACAATAAAAAAATTCTAAATATTTGATACATTATATGCCCACCATTAGCTATGAGACAGTTTTTTTAAAGGCCAGAATTGGAAGTAGGTTGGGATGAATAGACAAGACATGGTGAATGGGCTAATAGATCTGCCGTCATGTGATGTCTAAACAAATTTCAGCTAAATAACAGCATGTTGAGTGATTTAAACATAAAATCATTTATATTTCATCATTATGAGATTTCATTGAGACATAAAAAGCTGCACAACCTTTACTGCCCCAGGTAGGCCTACTGTTTTTGGGCAGTGAGCATTAGGACCACTTATTTTTAAAGACGCCACTGGGTGTCTTTAAATATTGTAAAAATCTCCTTCTCATGAACCCAATGTCATGTGTTGTTTTTGTTTTGTGAGCTAAATGTAGCATTGTAGATAAATTGTGCAAAGGTTTGTAGCTCCAAACTTTATTTTGTGTAAACCAAAAACAGTTCATATGGAAAAACATAAACTCTGATTGCAGAATTAATTATTAAAGAGCCCAAACATGTGATGGAAACACACTTTAAAGACACTAATAAAAACACATTTCTGTAATAATTTATTGTCTATACTTAACTTACAACTGGAAATTCTGATATTGATTTCCCTTCTCTCTCTCTGATCCAACTTACTGTCTTTTTTGTTACTTTAACATGTTGCAGAAGTTTCATTAAAACGTTTTTTTCTTAAAACATCTTCCTCGTTTGCCTAAAACTCATAATAAAAACTGCAGAGATATTTCTGCCAACCTTTCAGGTATCTTATGACAAAAACTGTAAAGTAAGCTGACAGCAGAGTTAAAGGTAATAAATACCAACAGAAATACAGTTTTGTGCCATTGTGCTCTTAAAGATGATAAATGTGCAGCAATATGAAGATGATTCAATTCAGATAAATATTTACAGGTGAGTGAGAAAGACATTTGAAAGAATGATCTGTCAGTGCCTATTGTGTAAATATATGTGAATATGATTATTTATATTAGCTGTTCATATGTATCAGTTTATAAAGACGCATTTGTTTTCATTTGGATTCCTGTTTCCTGGGAATTATTCCAGCCTGTTTTCTGTGACCATGTAGCCTGCATGGCTTTGTGTAAGGCTCATTTCCTGATTCATTTCTGTTGTCTTCTCTGTAAAACATAACCCCAGTATTCGTGGGGGCTAGGGACCACAGCCCCCTGCAAATAGGTGATATCCATAAATACTTGAAATGCCATCTAGAAATGCTTTTAACTGCCTATTTTTATAGTTCAAATCCCAAATATATCTTAATATGGATTATTATGCAAAGTGGAAACTGTCTCAGCGCTACAGCAGAAGCTAAAATCTAGAGTCTTCCTCATTTCAGCTGCTGGGGCGACAGCCAACCAGCAGCAAAGAAAATACATTGTGCTCCTGGATTGGCTGCTTTGCAAACACCAGCCAATAGCATAGTGCCTTACTATTCTAGCTTCCTGTTCAGGTCGAAAAAAATCTCATTCTGAGGGGCCGATTCAGACGCCTGTAAGAGGGGATACTTTTATCTGGGACATTCTACAGAGTGACCAAGTCAGCTTGGGTGGTATCTCAGAGTGAAGCTGACTGCACTGTGAGATGGCAGTGAGGACACCAAGGTCATTAAGCTGATACCGCACACAGGGGAAGCTTCAGCAACTCATTTGGACAAAAAACATAAGCAGAATTTTCTCTGTGTATTTCTCAGAACAGTGTCCAAATAAATCCTAATTTATAATGTAATGAGTCAGTAAAGTATCTATTTGGGACAGGAACCAGTAATGTTATCTTACGGCCAGCCATTGTGATCTTGTTGACTCGTCATTGTATTGTATAACACTGATTTTGACTGTGAATTGAGGGCCTTTTCTCTGCTGAACTGAGGCCTTGTGTGACCATTTTCCTCATCTGATTCAGTAAAACTGCCTAAGGTGGTGAATCAGCTGGCTCACATCTTCCTTTTAAATCTGTGGGGGAGGGATGGGAATGTAGTTTTATGTGGGGTCATTTTAATCTGTAAAGTACTATGTGATGCAATTTTGTATGAAAAGCGCTTTATAAATAAAGGTTAATTGATTAATTTTTTTCTGATTACATAAACAAAAGCACAAAGCACATAACAACTGTTTTTTGTAACTTAATCTGCATTGTTTTTAACGTCTCAGATATGCGCTACGAAAAGAATCCACGAACGGGCACATTTTACGGGAATAATTTTGAATTATGTTAGAAATAGCAGGGGGTCCACTGTATTGTACAAAAAGCATCGAACAAGCTTGTCATGCCATGTCGTACAGTTGCTTTGTAATTACAATTTTTATATCATAGCAGTATTAAATCTGATTTTATTGGTTCTCAAAGCAAATTTTTTATTATTATTTTATCTTTACTGGAATATGAGAGATTGAGCAGGGAAGGCATAAAGAGCACAGCAAAAGAAAAGTTCCAGAATTTAGCAAATGTCCAAAAAGTATTTTGTGGGCTCATAAAAGAGAATTAATACTTATAACTAAACTCAGAAAAAAAGTCTTAACAGATAATTCAACAAAAGCAAAAAATCCTCAACTTAAACAAGGATATGCCACAAATATGCAAGAAGGCATGTTATACAGAGATTTGAGCAAACCAATTATAAACAACGGGGAAAAGTCAAAGAAATCCTTATGAACTAAGCAGGACAAAAAGAAAACAACAGAACCCAGAAACATTCCTCGGGTACTAAACACCTGGTACGATCTGGCGAGCTGGTTTTTACAGATGACTGGATTTTTGGTCCCTTGGTCTTGCGTTTTGCCCATCTAGTGAAGAACCGACACCCACAACAGGTAACTCAAAAGAAAAACCTAATTCAGAAATCAATTTTAAAACCATACAGTCTTACTATGTGTGCATTCCCTAATGTTAATGTAGAGTTGAATATGTGACAAATAAAACGGTAAATTATTACTGAATGTTCCAAGTGAAAAAATAATTTATAGTGAAAGCCAAGGTGGGAGTATGGATAAATATTACCAATATGTGGCTCAGGCATAGAGCCACAGAGCTGATGTCCAGACAGATTTATAATCTAATGATATATTTGAACTATTAATTGCAGATCTGGAGTATAAACATTTGTTGAAATATTGTTGCAGATCTATCCAACAATGAAGCCTTTTATTTATTTTTAGCCTTTTCTTTTCTAGCCTAGGAAGTGATCGAACATATAACACTGCAATAGAAAAATTGCTTTAGACATGTGTAACAGTGACAGTTTGTAGTGACTTTATATAAGCTATAAAGTGTACTCGCTGCAACAGACTCTTAGGATGTAGATTTAGTGCTTAGAATCTGAGTTCTCTTACTTTGAATATTACTCGGCTCTTCTTTGGAGGTAGAGTAGTAGAAACACTCACTAAATGTGTTTTACTAATTGACACTATATCATTTTGTTTTCTTCTTCAATAGTTTTCCCCATTCAGATGATCTAATCTTTTGCAGCCCATTCGATGTTTTGATTGTGATGGGGATTTTTTTTATCCTACATCTGTAGATTTCTGCTCGTCTGTCCCACTCTTACATCTATTTACATCATATTTACAGTCTCCCATTGTCACAAGAGTTTACACCTTCATCCATGTATTCATTTTCTACGGCTATTTATTTGTTGGGTTGAACGGACACTCTGACACTTGAGGGAAATTAAGAGTGAAGAATTCTGGAACGGCGGGAAGATGCCGGAGTACCAAGGGAGAATTGGGGAAAAAACATGCAAACCCCACACAGAAACTTGGTCATGTGTCAAACCCACGAGGCAGCAGGGCAGCCCTACATCTCTTTCAAGATAATATAACATGTATTTAATATAAAATATTAGGTAAACTAGAACATGGATTTACATTTCTGATCTATATTTACCTTAGGTGACCTTACTTTGGCTTTGCCTCATAAGTGTCCACACACACTTTCTTGACTTGTCACCATTACTTTTACTAATGCTTCGGGACATCTTTGAGGTGATGGCTTCATGATTATGACTGATGATTACAGGCTGAGACAGACAGACAGACAGACAGAGGGACCAGTTGGTGTTGAGGAAAACTTGGTTGGTCATAGGAATATACACACTGTCCCCCCATAACACCAGGGGTAGATCCACAAAGGAAAGAAGGCTGCACACACACAACAAACTGATGACAGACCGGGATTTAAATATGACGCTGGTCCTTTGTTGGTGGAAAACCCAGCAGCTCATTTAGTATCAGAAAGCTTGTCATTTTAAGGGTTGATCTGAGGGAGTGTATGCAGAGTGTTTTGGAGAATAAGTGCTGAATTCTTTCTTTGACTCACGATGTGACTCGCTTAACCTGAAACACAAACCCAGACCCCAGGCCATTGTCAGTAAAACTGCAGAAATAACACTGAGCAAGCTTTCATCTTCAGACAGCTAAGACCTTGAAGAAGTCAGTTAAGTCTGATCCAAGGCACTCTCTGTTCATGGCATCGATCCAGCTGCAGAGGCAGCCTGACAAAATGCAGCTCAAACAGGCTAAAGATCTCATTTGTAGCCACGGCAAATGGTCTTTAAAATAACCGGATATGACTGCTGGGGGTGTAAAGTCTTAAGTGTTTTAATTCATCCTACAAAACAAGGTGATCATACTGATTTACCTGCCTTGTCTGAATATGTATTAAGGTTAATCATTTAACCAGCCAAGCAGTTTATATACACCACTCTAAGCGAATTAGTCTTGAATGTGATAGAACGTCTGAAATTGTGATTTGTAATCCAACTGCATCGCTTTCTGATTTATATAACAAATACAATTATTCTATATTTTAAAGTTTAACAGGAAGGATGTTTTTCACTTTCATCCACATCTTTATCATTCTCCACATGTGTAACAAATTAAAAATTGCTTATTTAATCTTTTACACCCAAATGAAATAACACATTATCAATGCATATCAGCGAAGAGTTTGAAACCTTCCATGCACAAAAGCTTGAAGTTTAACTTTAGGGTGTCTCCACATTGTACCAGAGGAATTTCTGAGTTATTCAGATCTGCTGTGGATCACAGAATTGCACATATCCCCGTTAAAAAGATAAGAATCCATCATGAACATGTAATGTGACATACAGTATTCCCTGATCAAACTTATGTTTAGCTTTCTACTACAGAAACAAAGATTTTGAGTCAAGCTGAATGTCCGTCAAAAGAAAATGAACCCCAGATCATGGGACTACTGCTACCATGTTTTATTGTGGCTAAGCTGAGATGTAGTGTTACTTTTATAATTGTGGCTCAAAAGTGCAGCTTTTGTTTTACTAAAATGAAACACATTTTTTGGGAAGAGATTTCAGGCAGGGCTGAGCATCCTTCTGTGTTGTAGCTCTACTCCCCAGCCTAGACCAGGGCTCAGCAACCTGTATAAGTCCACTGAGACATTTCTGCCCCTGCCCTGCTCCCGCTGAATAAAATCTGTTCAGAGTCAAAAAGCCTACTGGACCTGTGGAAAAAACACAACTTGTCAGCTTATCAACATTATATAAAACAGTATTTATTTTATTATAGATGTCAAAAAACATATGGGTGCACAGTGGCACAGTTGGTAGCACTGTTGCCCTGCAGCAAGAAGGTATTGGGATTAAATCCCGGCCTGGGGTCTTTCTGCATGTTTGAGTCTGCGTGTTCTCCCTATGCATGCGTAGGCTCCCTCTGGGTTTTCCAGCTTCCTCCCACAGTCCAAAAACATGACTGTTGAGTTCATTGGTCTTTCTAAACTGCCTTTAGTTATAAATGTGTGCGTGCATGGTTGTTTCCTGTGTGTCTCTATGTTGCCTTACAACAGACTGGTGACTTGTCCAGGGTGTACCCTCGCCTGATGACCACTGGAGGTAGACACCAGCTGCCCCGCAACCCTGCAAGGATAAGTGGGTATAGGTAACGGACGGATGCCAAAAAAGATATTTTTTGTTTGTTTTAGTATTAAAAAAGCTGCAAACTTTTAATGTTGAGGTTAAAAATCTAGTTTTTAGAGCCAAGTAAGTCATTTCTATATTTAGGAAAATTAATAAAAACTGCTACCCCCCAAAGAAAATGCAAAATTCACAGCATAATAAAAAAAAATCCTTGCACCCCAAGTTTCAATCTGTTTTAGGAAACTGAGGAAACACTGCAGCAACAAAAAACAAAACAAAAAACTAACACGAAAAACAGATAACTGCAAAAACCAGCCACCCTGTTGTTGCTGTTCCATGTTGAACACAATCAGTAGGCTACTCATCCGAAATGTTACTGCTGGTGTTACTTCTCACCTCCCTGACCGGTCTCCATCTTCATATTCATTTTGTAGAAACATTCACTTTTTGTAATGTCGCTGCTGTCTCGTATTTCTCTACATACTGATGAGAATCTTCAGTTTGCCGTTGTATTTACTGTAGAACACTAAATCATACCTTTATACAATTAGAACATTTTGGTTCTTTTATTTTGCAGCTTCTCTGCAAATTATGCCTTTAACTAAAGGATGCAAATGAACGAATGTCAGGAAGATCCTACCAAGAAAGCTGGACTTTATTCCAGGTTCTTAAGGTTTACTTTAATTTTTGGTGGGAACCTAAAAATGACTAAATACAGAAACTGAATCAAAATGTGACACCAGGTCACTACATTTAAATGTTCCTACGTGACAGGACTGTTTGTTTTTTAGCTTGAGTCACATTAAAGGTGGGAAATCTTTTAAAATGATTTGTTATAGTTGCATTTTACATTACACTGCATACCAATGAAATCTGACATTCATAAAGGGTGTGTACACGTAGATTGGAAAGGAGGCAAGACACCTTCTATCACAAATATTCACCAGAAAAGCTACTCTGTGCTCAACATGAAATATTCTACCAGTTTTCAAAGCAATTAAAGTTTGCTTAAACTTTAAATACTTAACAAATAAGCTGTTTATCTTTGAAATGCCAATTTAAATTCAAGTTTCTTAAATGTCACCTCTTAATATTTGGAGCATAACAAATAGGAGTCCATCTTTACTGTGTTCTCCTGCATCTCTCGAACAATATGTACACTTTTTCTTGCTGCTCTACACTATTGTTAAGTTATAGTACCACTTGAAATAATATGACTTAAAATATCATGCTAACAAGTTCGATTTTATGGCTTTATACAGCAGACCCGGGCTATTGTCTGACAAAGTAATGTGTGTTTTATAGCGGATAATGTAAGAGTTGTTGCAATCAATCCACTCACAATGCGATGTGGAGCGAGTTGGGGGGGATGGGCGGTTAATCAAAGAGCCCACTTTGCTTTGGTCTTAGCTTACACACTCAAAAATTAAAACCAATTCATCGATAACAGACTGTGGGTGCCATTGTTCATGCAAATGCCTGATTATATAGCTGAAAAACTAAACTCAATCAAATGAAGTTGTTGGTCTTCTAAGGGTAAAAAGAAATAATAAATAAAAAAAAGTGCTGTCAACTTCTGTCAAAAATGGGTTTAGGTCTCAATGTTAAGTCCTATTTAATGGCTTTAAAGTATAAAATGCAGAGAGGGTGGTCAGAATAAAAGAAGTCCTTGGAGCGTGGCGTCACACTACAGAGCATAAAGCTTGGGGGGGGGGGGGGGGGTCAGATAATGTCACCATCTATCAATCCTTTACTACCCTTTGCCCCAGCTCATTTAGAGTGAACGCTCATGGTCCTCGTACCTCTTCTATCACTTCTGCCTAACCTTGGTTTTCTGTTTATTTTGACTTTTGACTGTCTACATAGACAACCTACTGTTGTTGTTTTTTAAAATATAGAGCACAAAAATGCATTGGATTTTAGCTTTGAAGATAACTGGTATAGTTAAAACAATATAGTTATAAAATGATGGTGCAGATGCAGTAAAACAGGCCCAAACCATGATAATACCACCCCCATGTTTCAACAATGCAAAAATGTACTTAAAGTGGAAAGGAGTCCATTTTTATCTTCAAATATACCACCCTGATTTCAAACAAAAGTTTTAAATTTCATAAATAAAGTTCAAAGTTAACACTAAACCTACTTTATAATATGCTTTTAATCCTTATGATTTTACCATGTAGTATTGTAGACGCACATACAGGTACCTCTCAAGCTCACTCATTTCAGAAAGTTAAACCCATGTATTATTTAGATTTATTACACACAGATATAAAGACTTTGGTTTACAGGTAATGAAAACCCAAAATTCAGCGCCTCCAAAGATTAAACTCATGGTGTCACACCTTAATCAGCTCAACTAATCAACTCAAAACATCTGCAAAGGTTTCCTGAGCTTCAAAATGTTTTCTCAGTCTGGGTCACAATCGCGAGGAAGACTCCTGACTGGACAGATGTCCAGAAGTCAGTCATTGACACAAAAAAAAGTCACTGCTTAAAAAGCTGTTTTTTTTTACAAAGTACTGTGTTCTAGCACATTAATAGGAAGTTGATGCAGTAATTCTTGCAAAAGGAGCCCCAACCAAGTATAGAGGGAAAAGAAATGAACATAGTTTTCAGAAGCCCCCCATTTCTGTTAAAATGTATTTGATTTTATGTGATATTCAAATTGCCTGAGACAATAACTTGTCAATAGTGATTACATGTAAGCCATAATCATAATCCAAATTACAATAAATACAGGCTTGAATTATTTTTCGCTCTGTGCTTTGAGTTCTGATTCTAAAATGAGAGACAAAATATTTTCACAATTAAGCTTTTTTAGATGCTTATGTATTAAGTTGTGACTTGGTCTCGTACAGCCAATAGTGATTAGAGTGGGGTGAAGTAAGGAATAATGTCCGTATCTACCACGCTCTGTCCAAAAAGACCTCATGGCTGAATCCTGCTGGCTTACAGTGCTCGATATTATTGATTACAATGCAATTGTGTCTGACTTGCCTCAACCTCATAGGGACCTCTCTCAGAGGAAGGGTGCTGGGTCTCAGCCTGAAGCCAGATCTGGATTATTGCAGCAAATCAATGAGATTTCTGTCGGCTCTCAGCTCTCATAAAAAAGACATCGCTCATTTACACATTGATCAAAGACAGATAAGCAGACACTTTGGCTTTGTCAAGAAATAGGGGATGGCATCAATGCTTTGATGTGCTGAGTAATATCCCGCACCCTCCAATCTCATCTCCCACAAGACACAGTGCTGCAAAAAGGCTTACTCAGCAAACCCAATGCCCACAACAGGAGAAGGGTAACACAGAACAAACAAGGTGGCTGTTGGAGTCACCAATCATGCCCTGAGCGCTCAGCTGAATGCTAATTTCGCAAACCTGAAACACATAATTACAAGCGCAAACAAATTGGGAACAGAAGTCAAAACATGACATTGCCTAGACAACAGAACAAAGAGTCAATAATCACAGTAACCTGTACATTTTTGGGGATCTGAAATGTCTAAACAGGGGAGTGCATGGTGGAACAGTTGATAGCACTGTTGCCTTTCAGCAAGAAGGTTGTGGGTTCGAATATTACATAAGCCTTATATGTTCTCCCCGTGCATTCATGGGTTGTCTCTGGGAAACCACCACTGAACATCCCCCAGAAGCCATCATTTCCACCTTTAAACATGCTGGTGGCAGCATCATGCAGTTGGAATGAAGTTGGAGTTGATGGAGCACATTTTTTTCATCCAATTAAAATCTACTTGTTCCTCTGCATTGGTCCGTCACATAAAATCCCAATAAATAAATAAAAAATGTAAAATTTGTAGCAGTAGTGACTAGATGTGTAACAATTGAACCGATAAACAGTTTTGCTTTGTGAAATCATGCAACAATTTACATTTTTCAAATAAAGTCATGCCTCTTTAAATGTCACAAGAAACACAACGAAATACTCCTCTGGTGGTATTTACATTTTAAATCTCTTGTATTTGGCTAATGTGAAAAGTACAAAACATAACTACATTTAATGATTGTTTAACAGCTGACAAATACAAGACTTACAATACAAGTGTTTACCTATTTTTTTCATTTCTTTATATATTTGTTCATTTCAATAGCTTTATGCAAATCGTGTTAACCCACACAGCTCTCATTCATTTAAAGAAATCAGAACCTTTCCTACACCTAAGAAAATCTGAGACTGGTTGTGTTCCACGAAGAGCAGCTAAAACTCTAAGTCCTCCACAATGTTTTCCCTCCAATTTTAATGTCCTGGTGAGGCTTACTTGTCAGTTTGCCATTCTCTGATACAGTGAGCCTGGAACAGCTCTACCAGAGGAGTCCTGTGTGTATACAGACAACATAAATATGCAAGACTGTGTCAGACAAATGCTGAAAGCCAGCAGTGACACATCCATCACCTTTGGTCTCCGTCCCTGTTGGAAAAAAAGGAATTCACTCCACAAACAGTTGACCGTCTCTTCTGGTTGAAAGAGCAAAACGCAACATTTAGCAGCCGCTCTTCAGCACGGATGACCTTTGAAGCTCAACACTTGACCTCTCTTGTCGTTCAGTCCTACCTCCAATCCTACTTGAGTCTTGTTGTGTCTCCTGCCCCGTCTTTCCATGCATGCTCCCAGCCTCCATTCAGGCATAAATACTAACAACTAGGATCTCTGAGAACTGGGACTAAATTGTGGCTGCTGCCACCAGAATATATTTCAACATGAAAAAAAACAAAACTATTAATTTCTCTCATTTCTACTTTGTGAAATGAAAAGCTCCAAAATCATTCCTTACAAAATTTCCAATTTCAGAAATTATTCCAGGCAAGGACGAAGACTTCTTAGTTTTTTCAATTATTAGAACTATTCAAGTTTTGATATTAGATAGGAACTGACAGTAAATGAATATGTTAGCCATCTGTATCACATTATTAATTCAGGAAAAAAACATAGCTTCACATGTGTGAGGATCTGAAAGCCTTGCTGTAAAACAACTGGCAGAGGAAAATCATCTTTGCAGCCTTTCCCTCCTTTACAGGCTTTTTTTTCCTGCAGTTCTGCTTGAGTGGCTTGGCTGATTTAATGACCACACGCAGCTGGACCACGAGAGACCTGGCTGCGAAAATTGGAAAAGTGGAAAGCAGACAGCGATCGTAATCGCGGGATACAGAGAATATCGTGTAGATACCGAAAGCTTCCTTTAGATAGAATGAAACAGTTGCTGCTTTTTAATGATTAAGGATTATCGTTTTAAAGTGGTATTGCTATTAAAACCGTGCTCAATCATTGTGCCATTAAAAACTGCCTATTTTATGATTGTCAAACAAATGTAATATTTGTTGAACAGACACAAGCATAAGGCCGTAAAGGTACAGCAGGGATATTTCATGCTCCTAGAGCACCAGGTGTTAAAAGATAGTTAGAAAGCAACTCAATGCATTCAGGCATCTAGATGTTGTGAGGACGACCTGCTTCAAACTGAGCATCAGAATGAGTAAGAAGAGGGATAGAAAGGTTGCTGGTACTAGACGGGCTGGTCTGATTACTTCAAAAACTGCTGACCCAATGAGATTTCTACATCATCTCTCAGGTTCACACAGAGCAGTCATAAAATGACCCAAATATCAATTGGTTGACTGTTTTGTGGATGAAGATGCCTTGTTGATGTCAGGGGAGAGAGGAGAATGGACAGACAAGGACGACATAAATGCGACAGTAACTTGAAATAATCACTAGTTACCAGCAAGGTATACGAAATAACATCACTGAATACTCAACACATCAAACGTAGAAGCAGAAGGTCTACAGCAGCTAAATATCACACTGGGTGCCACTTCTATCGTCACAGAACAGCAATCACGTTATAACTTTTATAGTCTCAACTAAATTGGACAATGGCTGCTGCAAATCGTTGTCTCGTTCCAGAAATGTACATTTTCAGCTGCAGGATTCAGATTGCAGTTTCACAATATGATGTCGACAACATGATAGCGAGGATCTGTCCTGCCTGATATTAACAGTTGCTGGTCGTGGCAGTGTAAAGGTCTTTGCACACCAGGTCCGTTTTTTTCGTGCGATTAATTCGTATTTCGAATCAATGCCAAGTCAATGGGGACGTGCACACCACTGACGAAACTCCATCATGCAATTTTGCCAGTTTAATTTTTTCGGATTGAGGTCGATTTTTTTAAAACTCGTATCCGACAGATAGACACTTGACCAATCAGAGAAGGCGTGGTGATGGCGTCATCAGAGCCGAGGGTCGTGAACTTTAGTGTCACATTGAAGTAACTAATTTTTTCTTCACCATGGCTGAGCGTCTGATCCTTTTTGTGTCCCAGCACCCCGGTCTCTTTAATTAAAAAGAGAAAAACAACAAGGACAACGATTATAAGGATAATGTGAGGCGATCCATTGCCGAAGAACTTGGATATGAAGATGGTAAGTAAATCAATGTGTACAAAATAGCTGTGTACTCTTCAAACTCTCCTTTCTTCTTCTCCAGAATAGGACCAATGCGCTCTTTTCTTCTTTTCTTTTTCCGTCATTATCGACACAATGTCGTCGTCACTTGATGTTGAATCCATTTTTAGTTTTGCCGCCTTACGTTTTTTTAATAGAATCTTCATAACTTATTCGCAATTTCGCAGCACGTCTGGTGTGCATACACAACAATGTCGATATTCGGCCTCTGATTTTTCGCAATTTCGTGTCGTTTATTCGCATCGGACCCGGTGTGCAAAGACCTTAACGGTGTGGCACACATTTTAAAGGAGCAAACGTTGGACCCCTTGGTATTAATGGAACACTGCTTCTTCACCCATGAAAATGCAAAAGACTGACTGCTGCTCGCTTTCTGTGTTCAGGCTGCAGACTCCTGTCTGTAACATGATCAAGTAAAGGGCAGTTGTAAGATGGGTTGTGTAGATCTGTAATGTTACAAAAACACACAGAATGATCTTAATACGGCTGCACAGTGGTGCAGTTGGTAGCACTGTTGGCTGGAAGCAAAAAGGTCCTGGGTTTGAATCCCGGTCAAGTTTGTATTCTCTCCCGGTGCATGAGTGGGTTCCCTCCGGGTACTCCAGCATCCTCCCACAGTACAAAAACACTGAAAGGTTAATTAGTCTCTCTAAATTGTCCTTAGCTGTGGCTGTGTGTGCATGGTTATATTTTTGAATTGAATCTCATTCTCAGGATAATATGTATTACTACAATAATGCAATAGAATACATTCTGTGTCATTATCAAAGAGTCATGCTACTAAACTGTGATAGTATTGATAGCCCTGGTGAATATGCACAACATTTGATCCTTGGAGAAACGCGACTGTGCTTAAGCTGCAGCAATGACTTTAAAGGTATTCAGATAAACTTAAATACTGTAGCAAAAGATGCATTTACAGATTAGTTTTCAATGATTTAAACTACAAATATATTAGCAAAAGCCTGGTGACAGAATAAGATCCTTCCTTGAAATATTTATCAGTTTTGTGCCTTCTATTTACTTCATACTGTTTTCTTCTCCATAACTTTACCATTTTTTATCTTTACATGACTCCTGTTCTTTTATGATGCTCTGCTTCTAGTGTGAAACTTCACATGACAGTCCAGAGGAGTTACTGTATCTGCAATTCATTCCTCTATCCCTCTTATTGAGTTTCATTTGAGCCTGTCAGTCAAGGTGTCTCCCTTCTTGTATTCTGAATGAATTTAGAGTGACAGAGACTCAGAAAGGACAAACTGACAGAAGCATGCCTCCTAAAACCAACCATGAAGAACTAAAACATTTTACATGAACATTTTAAGATTATTTTAATTCTTATCATTTTAAAGGGACATTACATTACAAAATGTGACGTTTCTGCACCGTAAAGGGGTAACAGCGGCAAAAACAAAGAGTAAGCGGGGTCACTGCTTTAAAACTTCTGCGTGTTCAGGGTGCTGAATCATAAACCCCCTCTTCAGTCCAAGTCTGAAGCCTCCAAGATTTTCTCCCAGGATTTCCTGTATTCAGCTCCATCCAAGGGACATCAGCTCTGATAAAGGAAAGCAACCCAAAGCATGATTCTGCCACCACCATGTTTCACTGTGGGGAGTTTAATTTTGGTCTAATCTGTCCAAAGTACCTTCTTCCAAATGTTTCCTGTGTCCTCCAAATGACTTGTTGTAAATTGTGTAGTGGAATTATTTTTCCTTTTTTTTAAAGTAACATTTGCATTATTCCATAAGGGCCAGATTTGTGGTGTTTATGACAAATAGCTGCCATTTCAACAGATTCCAGGTGACCTGTGGACCTCTGCATTTCCTTCACATTTATGATGTATTATTTGGCTGCTTCTCTGATTAATGACTTTTGAAGACAAAAGATTTGACTGGATTTTATTTAAAAGTTAAAGAGTATAATGGGAAGAGTGCAAATGCACACGCTGCACATTTTAGATTTTTCTTTGTGAAGACAATGTGGATTTTTCCTTCGTTCCCTTTATGGTTGTAAAGTAAGACAACCAGTCCATCACAGGGCAACACAGAGGCACACAGGACAAACAAGGACACACACATTCAGACCGAAGATCAATTTAGAGACCAATCAACCTAACAGTCGTGTTTGTGGAGTGTGGGAGAAAGCCAGAGTACCGGGAGGAAACCCACACATGCACAGGGAGAACATATAAACTCCATGAATGAAGACTTCAGGCAAGTATTTGAACCCAGGACCTTCTCGCTGCAGGGTAACAGTGCTGCCAGCTGCTCAACCGTTCTTACTCTATTATAAAGAAGTGCGGACTAATCTTTTATGAAAAGTAAACCGTACCAGTAAAGATCCCACAGCTGTCAGCTTTTTGCATGAATTGAACCTTCTTAACAGTGTTATTGTTGAAGTGCCACAATCAAAAGCAAGTAGAAAAACAATTAATACTTCAATTTCATGTTTTTGGCTAAGAGTTTCCTGCTTTCATGAGGATTAATATCAACTTAATTTTTGCCTGAACTTACCTTTTTACTATTGTAATCAACATTATTGAGTCAAAGGTGTGGCTTTCCTTTCAATGCTAAAGTTAGCATACTATTCATGACTTCTGATTCGTTGATTCATTCACTGAATAAATTCCATTCTTGACTGATTGAAATGCTTCAATAAAAGCTGGAAAAAACAACTGTGTTAAAAAAAACAACAAAAAACAAACAGCTAGCAACAAAATATTACTTAGGCAGAATCAGACACGTTAATGTTAACATTTTATGGCCTTTATGTGCCATAACAACAAAGATCATTATTAAATTATATATTATGTGGGTTTGTTAAGACACTGCTACAGTTTGCTTTCAATTTCAATTGTTTCAATTTCTATGATCTACTTGTTTTCAATAAAACAAGCAACCCCCTTTACCTTAAAACATCAGCAATAAAAAGGAAATTATTAGTAACACTTTTTTTTACCATTTAGTATATCCATTATCTTTAAAATATAATTATTTGATAAATAAATGTGTTCATTTATGAATAGAAAAGAATGTGTTAATCGATTTATTACTTCTATAAAATAATTTGTAAATTTGTAAATAATTACAAATAATGACAATAGATTACATTGATGGTGCTCTTTTTAATAATTAATGAGCGACAAAGCTGCTTTTCATTGCTGTTTTTCAATAACTTCTCCTTCTCTGCTGCTGTTTGTAGGCAACATCTGACTAGAAAGATTATTACTTGGTTTATGTCCTATAAACTTCTGAACTGGAAATGATCATTCTATACAGATGGCAGACATGTTGAAACAAGAAGATTTGTAGAATAAGGACAATCCATACCCTGCTCCTTCCCATGCAAACCACAGAACACTTAAAATATCTCAAACCATAAAGCTGAAGCATAAATACATAAACATATCTATTATTCTACTGTAACTTGTCATTCAGTGAATAAAGTCAGATAATAATGAAAAGTCGGTTTTGTATTACATTACAACTAAAGCACATGTAGCTTATTCTAAACTATGTGAACAATAAAACTGTTCAGCTGGTTAGTATTCTCCTTTAAGCTGGTCTCTGGTTGCGTTCAGGTGACACATGAATAAATAAGTGGTCATCACACTACCCAGAAGTATGGAAGCCTAGAAGGGCCACTATCCTAAGAGATAAAGAAGTCCCTATATAAATCCTACATGTGATCACCGTGTGGACACACATGCATTGACTAAACAAATAAAGAAATAAATGTTACATGTGTCAATGAATGATTAAGCATGTAATTCTTATAATATTTCGTATTTTATTTCAATATTTACATTTCTTAGTTTTGTCGTGTGCTTGCTCCCTGAAGTCCTAAAAGGCACTCACAAATAAAATATCCTTTCTTTCACACGTTGAATATCTCGCAGCACATCATACATTTTGTGAGTGGAGCTAATATGGCAATCGACAAGCTGATTGATCTGCAGTTGAGCTGCTATTCAGGTTGGCAAATCAGAAGTCAGGAGAGATTAGATTGTTTCATGGTGGAATGAAATAGTATGCAAAGTGTACATTTCTTTAGAAAAAAAACCCCCGTAGAATGACTTCATCTGATTTCAACATATACATTCAAATAAATGAATGCAAATTCAGGGAAATAATTGTGTTTTGAACATACATTTATAATGTAATATAATTGTAGATTTACCTATTTATTTGTCTGCTAATATAATATGTACTTTCTTTTGAACTACATTACAGTGAGTAAATATTTATATTCACACACAGAAACATAAAAATATACAACAACTCTACAAATATAGATTTAGGCATATATTAATGAACAGAATTTGATTTTAATTCATAATTTCCTCATTTAAAATGAGCTTATTTTACATATTGACATATTTAACAATTATCAACATGCTTTCATTTATTTATCTAGCATATTTGTATTTTTAGACAAATCATCACCTAATTAAACTATTTAACTCATTTCTTAACAGGATTGTGGCGTTTGTGGCCCTCCATACTGTAGATGCACCTGGACTCGTAACTCAGGGCTACCTGAGATAACGCCGGCCGCACACCTGACACCTCTGCGCAAACACGCACACACGCACACAATCTCATGTTTCTGACTTCACGTGAAAATGGATCTGAAGGAAAGATTGTTTAAATCGATCACTGAGCAGCAGACTTGCACGAAGGAAGTAAACGCCGTAGCGATTTGATGCTGTTTGACTATATTCTAAACACTTCATTTCTTCAAACTATCACAGCATAAATTCTTTTTGATATTAACTATGTGAGAACTGTTATTAATGCACAAGTTCTGAACACAGCGCCAAATGTAAGTAGAAAGAGAACTAATGCTGAGCAAAAAAACAAACAAAAAAAAGTCACCAATTACCAAAAGATTAGTCAGAGATTAAATGTTGCGCTTTTCTGCTCATGCCTCTAACTTTTCCTAAATGAACCAGCTCATGATAAGGCTGCTGTCCTACCTTCCTGCTCCGTATCCGTCGCCGGCTGAGCGCCTCAGACTCGACTGTCTGTCTGTCTGTCTGTCCGGCTGCGATGCGTTCCCAAATATCTGCTCCCCTCTCCTTCTCCCTCTCCGCCTCTCTCCCTCTACTCTGTCACCACCACCGCCCTGGTGACTGCAAATGTTTCTCCAGCGTTACACAGTTACCGCTGTGCAAACCCGTTCTCTCTGGAGCACCCACATCTTCTCTCTCTCTTAAACCAGGATCAAGTCCCTTTCCTCTCCAGCTGCTGCAGCTGAGCTACAGCCGCAGAAGCCCAACTAATAAAGCGATGCTCCAGAGACAGATGAACCTCGCTTTCTTCGTTTGTTCCCGATAATTTTGACCGACGTGCCTAAAATGTAGAGTAGAAATACTTTTTTAAACAGCCTTTTTCTGTAAATATTGTAATCTTTTTTTTATTCATTGAGTAGCCTGATCTGGAAACTTCAAAAAACAAGACTGCGCTGAATGTGATTAAAGAGCTCTATTAGAAACCTAACCAAATAAGATCATGAGTCTATGTATTGAGCAAATTTAATTTAAAATCCATTATTAAATCCAACAGCTCGTGACTATGAGATAAAGCAGTGTACTACCACCACCTAGCGGATAAAATCAAAACCACAACTTCTTTTTCTTTTCTTTTTTGCAATTCATTTAATACGTTAAATCCCTGATATTGTAAAAGAGGAGGAAAAAAAAAATCAAAGTTCAGGTTATTTTATGAAAGAAACCCCGTGAATATCCAACAATGATGCATAACATTACTACCACCTGCCAGATAATGTCTTGGTCTTTCTTTTCCTTAAATAAACCCTGACCAATCAATCGTTTCACTAGACTCCTGAAGGTGTGCCGTGCCATCTGGTACCACAATGTTACCAGAAAACCCTTTAAAGCGTTTGTCTGGATTTTTTTTATACAAGATTCTGAGAAGATATGCATGGTAATAGTTCCCTTACCTGTAGCGGATGCAGGGGCGCTGCTAAGGATTTTAGGCCCCATGAAAAGTATCTTGGCAGGGCCCCCAACACAACTGAGACTTTTTTTCATATTAATTTACATAAAATCATGCGGTTTTATGGAATTTTGGAATCATTCTCATATATTTAAGTCAATCAGACAATTGAACTCCATCCCATGTCCACACCCGTAATTTGTCCTCTGTAATACTGCACTACGTCAGTACTGTATAATGTATATACTGTGCATAGCTGTACATGTGTCACACAGTGTACTCACAGATATTTATATTTGTATGTATTTACTGTACATATTTGTACTGTACACTGGCACTGATAATAAAGTTAATGTAATCTAACCCAATATTTTTAACATGACAGTTGAAATGTAACGGAAACACTGAGCACTCTTAATACAATTAAATGTATTCATATTTATTTGCTTCACCACTGATACTGAAATTTCAAAATAAATCTCTTCAATTTAAAAAACAGGAATTACAATCTGTGGTGAAAAAAAATCTCAGCAAGAAAACACCACCATAAAACAAAAAGGCCATATAACATTTCTAATAATTTAAGCAGAACTTGCATAACATACTATATCAAAGAATGGCCAAGGTATAACATAGCTGAGTCTGAGTTACTCTTTCCACATCATTTCTAATCTCATCCTCGTTCAATATTTCTAAACAAAAGTCCAACGTCGGACCTTTTCAGCTGCAAAATCATTAATCAAATCTTTGAAGTCGAGCTCTCTAGCCAACTCACTCTCAATGGAAAGATAGCAAGACTGCAAAGCCTTTCTTGAGACATTGTAGACCTCAAGTAGTTTTTTATCAGTTTTAATTTGCTGAATGCCCTCTCCCTGGGAGTGTGCTAAATAAACGCAAAGCAATGCACACTTCTCCAAAGATGCTTTGCAGCTGCAGCTTACAAATAGCATTTAGGAGTTCAAGAGGTGACAGGTTAGGGGGGAAGTTGGAAGCATATACACGGTTTAGGTGTCTTACTTGATTTTCAAAATCAGGAGTTAGATCACTGGAATACTTAGTGATCAGTGGTTGGCACACAGAAGAGATGTTGTCCTCACTAATCTGCCCAACTTTTAGAACCGCAAAAAACTCGTTTACAATATCAGCAATTCTCTCAGACATTAATGTGTTGCCATCAAACCAATACTAATAGCCGCTCACCTTCTTCTTCTTCATGTGGGAGCACAGGGGCTGATTTAGGGGATGCTGGAGTTAGGGGTTGGGAGACAGCCGGACCAGTTGCTGCTGCTGGTTTCACTTTAATCTGTTAGGAACGAGGCACGATTTTGACAAAGTGCGTTTGACTGCATTGAACATTTAACTAAAACTGTGTATTATTATTTTTTCCAGCGTTTTCTTGACCAAAAATGGGGAGAAAATTGAGTTTGCTTATCATGCACTTTTAAGTGCATTGCATTTGACTGTTCAGAACGATTGAGACATCATTTTGATAGAGGCAAGACCAACTGATAGTCTATAACAGCTTATACCATGGTGTGGGTGAATACTCAATTCTGATTGGTTGGAGGGTGTATGATGCCATATTCACTCTCCAGCGAATCAGAATCGAGTATTCATCCAAGCTATGGTATAAGCTCAGCTCTTATAAGTGTAGGTTGAAAAGTGATAATGTACACCTAGGAAAGGCGTCTCGTCAATTTGCCTGATTACAGTTCTAAATTATTGCGCTGGCTCAAACGCTAGATGGTAATCATGGCAACGGAGACTCAACGTTATTTCACAGTTGACTAATCGCAACTGCAAGACAGACAAAACATGATTTTATCATTTCTTTTAACTTATTTTGTGAGTTTACCAACTTTGAAGACTGGGATGTAGTCTTATAAAAATATATATAAAAATATATATAAAAATATATATAAATATATATAAAAATATATATAAAAATAAAAACCCTCACGGTTTTAACTCTAAAACACATTAAAGTATTATTAATTGATTAAATACTTCTTTCTTTCGTAAGTGACCATGGTATAAGCGGGATGATGCACGACGAGGAGTCCATTAACAGAAATTAATGGACTTCGCGGAAGCAACCGTCCTCCACGCCTCCGGGTCGACCATTGATTTATGTTAATGGACACCCCGTCGGGCATTATCCCTTACATGTTTTACTGCATTGATTGGTTTCCAAAAACAGAGAGAATGAAAAATTCGGGGGTTCTTGTGCCAACATGTGGAGAAATTTTAGCTAAGCTATCTTGACCACCTTAGCCTAATATTACAAGTTCGCTACCTGCGTGGTCCACTAACAATTTAGGCCTACTTACCTTTTCTTGTGAAATATTGGGTAATATACTGTCGACCCTTTGCCTATTTCACTTCTCTCATTTTTTTCTCTTTGCGTTTTTTGACTTCCTCTTCCGTGACGCTACGGCGCTGTAAGTGAAGTGAAGCTGTTTGTGTTGCCACCAGACCTTCTTTAGGTATAAAAGCAAGCAGTTTTGTTCTGCACACACAGTAAGAAGGTAAGAAAAGTTTAACCTCTCTCTGACAAAAACAACAGGACAGACTGACATTATCCATGAAGTACCAAGATTGGACTGTAGAGGACTGGGAGAAAGTTATTTTTCATCAAAGCTCTCTTTTCACTTCAATTCAATTCAAAATGACTTTATTAATCCCAAAGGGAAATTAAATGGTGTTATAACTCATTATAAAAATTTCTTTAAAGATTTGTTGTAGATGCTGATGGATGTGGGGAGGGATGATCTCCTGTTGCGCTCTGCAGATCGGAAGAAGCCTCTGATTGAAGACGCTCTGTAGTTGTATGACATTCTGATGTAGAGGATGCTCAGGGTTATTTATAATGTTCATTTTATGAAGAATACTTTGTTGTACACTAATCTCCAGAGGGTCCTCAGCATCCAAACTGTTTGCCAAAGATATCACATTGACCGTTATGATTGATGGAGATGGCATGAACTTCCTCCTTTTCTCTCTCCTCTTTGCTCCTGCTCTGTATCAATGGCGTCTCCTTTTCAACTCATCAGGGTTTTGTGGCTGCAGTTGAGGTATTATTTGAGCTTTTGTAATGCTAATCAGCTGCTTCCAGTTTTAAACCACCTTGTTGCCATGGTTATGTATCATGTCCAAAAGTAAAAAGTTTCAACAAAAATCCTTCCAGCTGCACAGCATTCAAAACCAGAGAGAACAGTTGTCAAAAAAAATAACGTTTCTGTCAGAAATGGAGGAATAAAAGGTTTTAAAAAGAAAAAATCAGAACAAAATTAACAGAGCTACTCCAACATGCTGCCACCTTGAGCGGCGCAATTCCAGAAAAAAAATTATTATATATATATATACATATATACTGGGAAAACTGGACCATTCATCTGTAGGGTGGCCTCTCCAAAGGAACTGGCATCAAAACATCCTCTAAGAACATCTTCGTCCATCAATCCAGGAGCAGTTTGGTGATAAAACAGTATTTTTCTTCCGACGCCATGGATGGAGCACTGTATCACAAGGCAAAAGTGATAATGTTGGCACAAAATGTTTTGAATAATGGCCAGTAAAATCCGCAGATCTGAATTCCTTTAAGAGTTTGTAGCTGATCCTCCAAAGCAAATGGAGAATAAAAACAAACAATTGTGACAACCACCAAGCTCTGATAAAGCAACAATTGGTGTCAGGCTCTCAGGATTTGACCCAACAACTCCTACTCTGTGGTACCATGATGGAGTTCTGTAAAAGGAAGGTCTACACTTTAAATGTTGAAGCTGAAGTTTTTCACTTGAAAAAGCTTCACTAAATATTTGGCATTGAACTTCAGTATAATATAGAATCATATCTCAGCTCACAACATTGAAGCAACAAACTCAGATCTGTTGACTGGGGCTGTGCATAGATAACCTTGGTTCTGTAAGGCTTCAGAATTTCCCCACAGGGATTATTAAAGTATTTCTTATCTTATTATCTTATCATTAACCCAAACTGTAACTGACAAGTCCCATAATACCAACATGTCAATGTGCTGACTTATTTTGATAAACAGTCAGTACACCTGAGACCAAAGCAATAACTGCCTTTCTGGGAGCCGTCTTGCAAATCACTGTTGTTAAGCTGCAGGGGTAAAAGCATTTGAATAAATCTGCAGCATCGTGACACAGAAAAGTTTGTTTTCTAAATATCCTGCTTTCATTCTCAGTTTCTTCACATGCAGTGATGTACTTGGCTAAGGTTCTTCTCAACAGATGGGAACATTCAGCTTTAGTTAGCAGTCAGGAACCAGATGTGTGGTGGTGGAGCTTTAGTCATATAGGAGAGCTAGACATCCATGGGGATTCAAAGAAGTGGGTTTTGCCTGCATTGTTTCCTATTTTACATATCAATGACTGCAATGGAACAGCTAACCTGAGTATGCATCACGTTTATACCCTGATCATAAATATAACGTTTTGCTTCCCTCTAGTGTCTCTTTTGAACAGCTACAGCTGTGCATTGCCCTTCTTGTTTATTCTAAAGCTTATGAAGATGTGTTAGTAGGGCATAGTCAGGTCATATTAAGATCACAACATTCAATTGAGTCATTGTATATTATTTTTTCCTTCAAGTATTTGTAACCCACTTTGTTTTTTCAGTGAGGAGTTAACTACTTGTCTTGTCAGACCTACAGTGTTATTTTTCTTAGCCAGCAAACATTTTCTACCTCTTGTACAAAAACAAGAAAGAGAAATCTGTCCATCTCTGGTTAGGAGTTTAACACAAGACTGATGAAAGCTAATCAGTGTTTGTGTGCGCCACCAGCAGTGCTGTTTGCTTCACAGAAGACACAAATAGCAGCCAATGCATTAGGAATATCTGTAGCAGAATCAAAGTATTAAAGAAAAGCAGAACTTTAGCCCTACAGGAGAAACCAACATCATAGTGACCAACAGGTTTCAGATGTTTCTGAGCTTCCACACACCTGATTAACAGATGATTAATGAGTGGTCTAAAACATAAAGGGAAGTATGCCCTGAGGCACAGGGTTGAGAAAAACATTGCAACATATGACATTAAGGCATTATTAACGCTGCATCAAGGTGCAACTGCAACTCCTAAGACCAAGTAGAAAATATGAAGGTGTTTTAGAAATCTTGGGCAGATGAAACATAAAAGACTCTTTCAGTTAAAGAAAACAGAGTGATAGTATTCAAGTTTATATTCTCCTAATTTTGATGACTATGGTCTACAGTTTATGGAATCCTGAAACTATGTTTTCCAGAAAACTATACTATTACATCATATCAATAAAAAGGAGATACAGAAATTTGGCCCCACTAAAAAGAATGTCTATGTACTGAGATACCATGGTATTGGTCATTTTGGCAGTGTGACAAAGGCTGGGCATACACTGCATGATATTTTCAGCTCCAGCTCAAACTACATTGCAGGGTTCAATAATTCACAGCTCACAAATGATGTTCTCACACTGTATGTGGTCAGTGACTCGTCCTAGCCTTGAATCTGGAGTTCCAAAGAAGAAGAAGAAGCAGAAAAAACAGGAAGTGATGAGACGTTCACCCGAAAACAAGAGAATGTTGAACAAAAACAAACGCTCTTCGTTGGCAATTCTTGCCTTTCTGTGGAGAGAAACTTTAACTGAACTTCAGTTAGCTCAAAACTTTTACTGCAGTAGTTTTGTGTTTAAAACATATTAATGTATGCTAATCTGAGAGAGCTGAATGAAGCTTAAATGAAGTATGCAAGGAGATATGCTTGGGGAATTCAATATTTATTCTTATATGGCTTTGAAGACATCTGAAGTTCATAAACTCTACTTTCAAGCAGGAAACATTTAATTATAATAATTATATATCATATTGCTTGTCGTGCTTAATTACAGTAAAAGTCAGGGTACTTATATACTGTCTTGAGTAGCATTCCAGTGAGTGACCGGTGAAAGTGAGACTGTCAGCTAAATTTGGCTCATTGAGCTGTTTCAGCAGAATTTCAAACAAGGTTGATTCTTTGTACGATTGCTAATCGGGAGCTGGTCGGGAGGTGTGAATCGTTTCTCATTATCCCCTGTGTCCTACACGATGCACGACTGGAAAATCAGCTGAAATGGGCCAGAAATCGCACAGTGTATATGCCCAGCTTAAGTGCCAAGTCCTGCTGGAAGATGGGATCAGCAACTTCATTCAGGTTATCCACAAAATGTAAGCATGAAGTGCTCTGAAATTCCCTGGTAGACAGTTGGACTGACTTTTGGGCTCCATAAAACATAAGAGCAGATTACTTGGAACCCTAGATCATCACTGGCTGGAGAAACTTCACATTGAACCTGAATCTATTAGGATTCTACGCCTCTCCAGTCTTCATCGGGTCCTTGATTTCCAAATGAAATGCAACATTTACTTTCATCTGAAGAGAGTGCTCTGGACCACTGATGGGCAGTTCAGACCTTTTTCTTTTCAGTCCAGGTAAGCCACAACATCTGTTGTCTCTACCTCAGGTGTGGCTGAACACAGGAAATGTAACAGTTGTGGCCCGTGTCCTGAATATGACTGTCTGTGGTTTCTCCTGAAGCTCTGACTCCAGCTGCAGTCACACCATGTGAATCTCCCTCAAACATCTGAATGAGTGTTGCTTTACAATGTTCTCAACGCTCTGGCCATCATTGTTGCTTGTTCACCTTTTTTCTAGCAAACCTTTTCCTCATACTCAGTTGTCAGTGATATGCTTGGACACACTGCTCTTTGAACAGCCATCTTATCTGGCTCAACCTGCATGTGGAGGGTTACAGTGACTGTCTCCTGGACTATCAATTCATCAGTCTTCATCATGACTAAGTGGAGAAAAACACTCACATGTTTGTATTGCTCTTATTTAATAGGCACATTTTCTTAGACACAGAATTTTGGTGCTCATTAGCTTTAAGCCATTATAATCAGAATAAGCACACTGTAATAATTTTGAATACTTTAACAGCAATACATCCACTTTTTGGTGAGGTTCTGATTCATTGAGATTCTCCTGTTTGCCCCACAAATGAATGCTACTGGTATGAATCTGGATACGTGCCACACCATAGTCATAGCACTGACCAGATGAATCCTTGCCCATCTCAGGCTATGCAGATGTTTTGTCTGCAGTGATGTAGATTCACTTACCCCATAATGTCAACTGCTTGGGGTGGCGGAAACTGTTGGTAGAGTTATGGCAATAATTATTAAACCTCTGGGGATTACTCATACTCAGACTGTGTATAAAGAATCCAACTTTCCTCTCCAGGTAGTTAGGCGACACACCACAGAGTAAAAATAATATATTTGTTTTGCTTAATCACTCACTGTAAGCTTTACACCCTTAATCCCATTAAACGTGCAATATACACACATTGTGAAGGATATATTTCAGTTATAGATGTGGCAGGTCTTGATGATTCAAAAATGCAAATCCTTTCAGAACCTCTGAACCCACAAAACAAGATTTTTTTTTAGATACACCAAACTATGTGATAGGAAGTGGTCCATTAGCAGCTTTTCATACAGATTTTCTAGGATTCTAAAAGGCACAAAAACAAGAAACTACTGATTCATTTTTATTTTTATCTCAGAATTTTTCTCCAACATTTTTTAATGTACCTGACGTTATTTGAGTCATCAAATTTTGATTGTGCAACATAGTCTATTTCCAATAGATTAAAGCAAAGATCTGAAGCTAAATGTGGCTTGCAAGTTAGGAAATGTCACTGTTGAAGAATCTTCCAAAGGGCCATTTGTGCCCCTCAAAGTGATTGTGTGTGGCCCTCGACTGCAACACAAAACTGGCCAAAATTTGGTATTCCAGCTCAAGATGGAAGGTTGATGCACTTAAAAAAATTTACTTTCTGTGAACGTAAAACTTTGATAGATTTGATGCCTTTGTTAAAAACATACAGACATATTAATAACTTACAGAAATGGAATGTAAAACGCAAAGTATTCATCTTATATCAATCATGTTTTTCGCCTTTAATTAAATTTCATATTAAATAGAAACGCAACCATCCAGAGACTTTTACTCAAGAGCAGACTTTGGTGCAACCCATTTAGCAAACTTGGCCAAGTAATGCAAGTTTTTGAAGAAATCCTGTTGTTGCTGAAAACAAACAGACAGACTGAGATACCTGAAAACTATTGAGTTTCAAAACATTGCTTACAGATTTGCAGTTTGTTTTTCTTTTAAACAGGGCAAACCTAAAATACGTTGTTACAGATCTACAATGATTTACAGCTCCCTTTTCAATTGAAATAAGATTTCTATATTTTATCAATCTATTGTGTTGTATTTCTAGTTTTGCCACATTTTGTACAAAAAAAGAATTTTGATATAACAAAGAAGAAAATCTCAATTTTGTGACCCTCAATTACTTTCAACTTTCAGCCGCTGTTCTAAGACAATATTATTGGATTATCATTCCAAATTTTGTTTCAAAGATGATCAAATAACCTATATTTAAAACATTTTGCAACCCTTACACGCCTGTTATTGGCTATGAGTTTTCATGTAGCAGTGAATAAGGTTCCTTTTATCATACCTTGAATAATACAGATGTGGGAAATAACATTTGATAAAAGCTGTAAATGCACTTTCATGCATCATAAAGAAATTGTCTTTGTGAGTCAGTACATGTAATGCAGAGTATGAAGCTTTAAATTATACAGCGGATAAAGTGAAGTTGTTCCACTTCCGGATTTTGCAGCATTGACAGTTTGACGTCATTAAAGATCACCTTGTATTCAAATGTTAAGATTCAGAAAATATGGGAGCTAGGGGTCTGATCACTCAAGTGATCTGCGTTATTTACCTCAGATGTATCATTTATTTAGTTATTAAAAAGTAGATAGAATTACGAAAAGCCAATTGACAAATCTTGGTTTCATAGTCCAGAGAAACCCTACATTTTATTAATTTATTCTTTAAAACAGCAGCAAAACATGACAGATACAGTTACATTGTAAGTAACCTGTTGATGTCGCCACCCCTTTATATATATATATATATATATATATATATATATATATATATATATATATATATATATATATATATATATATATATATATATATATATATACATACAGTGGCTTGCAAAAGTATTCGGCCCCCTTGAAATTTTCCACATTTTGTCACATTACAGCCACAAACATGAATCATGGATCAATGGAATTCCAGGTGAAAGACCAATACAAAGTGGTGTACACGTGAGGAGTGAAACGAAAATAATACATGATTCCAAACATTTTTTACAAATAAATAACATAAAACATAAAAGTGGGGTGTGCGTAATTATTCAGCCCCCTGAGTCAATACTTTGTAGAACCACCTTTTGCTGCAGTTACAGCTGCCAGTCTTTTAGGGTATCTCTCTACCAGCTTTGCACATCTAGAGACTGAAATTCTTGCCCATTCTTCTTTGCAAAACAGCTCCAGCTCAGTCAGATTAGATGGACAGCGTTTGTGAACAGCAGTTTTCAGATCTTGCCACAGATTCTCGATTGGATTTAGATCTGGACTTTGACTGGGCCATTCTAACACATGGATATGTTTTGTTTAAAACCATTCCATTGTTGCCCTGGCTTTATGTTTAGGGTCGTTGTCCTGCTGGAAGGTGAACCTCCGCCCCAGTCTCAAGTCTTTTGCAGACTCCAAGAGGTTTTCTTCCAAGATTGCCCTGTATTTGGCTCCATCCATCTTCCCATCAAATCTGACCAGCTTCCCTGTCCCTGCTGAAGAGAACCACCCACAGAGCATGATGCTGCCACCACCATATTTGACAGTGGGGATGGTGTGTTCAGAGTGATGTGCAGTGTTAGTTTTCCGCCACACATAGCGTTTTGCATTTTGGCCCAAAAGTTCCATTTTGGTCTCATCTGAACAGAGCACCTTCTTCCACGTTTGCTGTGTCCCCCACATGGCTTGTGGCAAACTGCAAACGGGACTTCTTATGGTTTTCTTTTAACAATGGCTTTCTTCTTGCCACTCTTCCATAAAGGCCAACTTTGTGCAGTGCACCACTAATAGTTGTCCTATGGACAGATTCCGCCACCTGAGCTGTAGATCTCTGCAGCTCGTCCAGAGTCACCATGGGCCTCTTGGCTGCATTTCTGATCAGCGCTCTCCTTGTTCGGCCTGTGAGTTTAGGTGGACGGCCTTGTCTTGGTAGGTTTACAGTTGTGCCATACTCCTTCCATTTCTGAATGATCGCTTGAACAGCGCTCCGTGGGATGTTCAAGGCTTGGGAAATCTTTTTGTAGCCTAAGCCTGCTTTAAATTTCTCAATAACTTTATCCCTGACCTGTCTGGTGTGTTCTTTGGACTTCATGGTGTTGTTGCTCCCAACATTCTCTTAGACAACCTCTGAGGCCGTCACAGGGCAGCTGTATTTGTACTGACATTAGATTACACACAGGTGCACTCTATTTAGTCATTAGCACTCATCAGACAATGTCTGTGGGCAACTGACTGCACTCAGACCAAAGGGGGCTGAATAATTACGCACACCCCACTTTTCAGTTATTTATTTGTAAAAAATGTTTGGAATCAAGTATGATTTTTGTTCCACTTCTCATGTGTACACCACTTTGTATTGGTCTTTCACCTGGAATTCCATTAAAATTGATTCATGTTTGTGGCTGTAATGTGACAAAATGTGGAAAAGTTCAAGGGGGCCGAATACTTTTGCAAGCCACTGTATATGTGGGAGTGTGTATTTGCTCGTATATATGCATTTGTACGTGCATGTGCGGATATATATATGCGCTCATGTCTTTAGAGACTTTTTGGGGTCATTGTTATATATTTTTGGGGAGGCTTTTTAAAGCACTCTATAACAGTTTCCTGAGGAAGATTCCAGTAGAACTCTGTTGATTGTTTTGTAATGTTTGTTTCCTGGTGCACATACCATCACGTGACCCATATCACAGACTATTTAAGATGGCGTCCATCACTATTATGATGTCTGACGAAGAGCGTTTGCTTCAAACGTAACACCTCTCTGGGTCAAAATAAATCGACTGCAAATTGGAGCCCTACAGTGTGCGAGATGTTTTTTTTGCCTTTTTCTCTTTTATTTTCCAGCAGCCATGTGAATTCAAAACAACAATTTCTCCAGAAGAAAATAAAAGTTTTGGAGCGACCGAGCAAAAGTTCAGAACTAAATCTGAGAGAAAATCTAAGCAGTTGGTTGTAAAGGGCTGTGGTTGATCTTTTCAATAAAACTTTTTAAAAGCACTTTATGTTTCCAAAATAGCAAATGCTGTCCTACCTTCCCAACTGATTCCCCACTGATTCCCCAGTCCTTGATTATACTGATGTCTTTTACACAACAGCATGCAGGGGTTCACTCCAAACACTCAATGTTCTCTACCACTCTGCTCTCTGATTTGTAACAAACGCTGCCTTCAGAACGTACCACTTTACTCTATATGTGGACATCATTAAACAGTGACTGTAGAATTCACTGGTTTATCTTGAAACAGAAAACTCTACTTTGTCTGACCTTGTCCTACCTGTGTCAGCTGTTGTAGGTGTTGTAAAGTGAGCAAAAATGACCAAGTCAAGAAATGCCAAGCAAAGCTTCATCTCCTCCATTAAAGGATGTTGACTTCCAGCACTACCAGAACATCCAGCTGGGTTCAGAGACCTATGAAGGTAAAAAATCTTTGCTATACTCTAGGGGACAATCATTAGCGGGAAAATGCAGGGGTGTAGCTGTTTCGTGCAGGTCAGATCTGCTAATGGATCTGCAGCCGAACCTATGTCTCCAAGCACACTAGATACTCACTCTGCCTTGCAGCTTCTCCTCTAAAACAAGCTACATATTATCTTTTAAATATCTTAAATGATTACCCTAATCCCACCTTGAAAAAATATAAAAATACCAGCAATACAGAGCATAGAGCCAAAAGAAACGTAGCGTTCACGCCGTCTTAACCTACTCTGTATGTTGGATAGTCTTAAACTAGTAATACATGCTCCAACCATTCAGCATCTAAGGTTAGTTGAATCTTTATTAGTGCACCAAGTGTCAATCCATCCATCCATCCATTTTCTATACCCGTCCATCCTAATGCAGGGTTGCAGGGGGGCTGGTGCCTATCTCCAGCGGTCAAGGGGCGAGAGGCGGGGTACACCCTGGACAGTTCGCCAGACCATCGCAGGGCACCACGTGTCTAATTCAATTCAATTCAATTCAATTCAACTTATTTACATAGTGCCGATTCACAGCAGATGTCATCCCAAGGCAATTTATAAGAAAAGCAATTTAAATACAATCATACAAACATCAGTTTCAACGTTTTTTATCTAATCTACGCAACGTATTATGAGATTAATACGCATTTTTAATGCTTGGTACTTACATGTAGCCGTTTCAGCTTCAGCAATGATGCAGTAAAATGTAAAGAAGGCATTGCAGCCTGGCTAAATTAGTAATGAAGTATGTTACAGTGTCAAATGCTAGTGACACAATGCTAGAGCATTATTTAGTTAAAACCAGCATTCTTACTACAAAATTGTGCCAAATCCAAATCCGGTTTGCTGTAGTGTGAGAGGAGTATAAACTTACCATACCCATCAAGAGGCTGCTGCGTACTTGCAAGCTACCATTGTTAAATCATAGATCAGTGCACTTGTTTGTGACATATTTCAACAGAAAGACAATATAATTAAATTGTGATCACAGGTCTCAGGTTGTTGTCACTAACTAACTAAATGATTTACTCCTCTTGTAGAAATTAGGGGATTTTGTTCTTTGGTTTTTTGTGTCTTTTCTCGTTTTCATGTCCAGATTTTTGTACTTGATTTTTTCAAATCATTACAAACAGAGATTAAATGAAAGATGCAAAAGATTAGGCCGTTCTGTTAAATTCTCTTTTCATGATTCATGACTGACCTTTTGAATGCAGAGCAGGCTGATCAGTGGCTTATTTAAAGGTGTTCCCTGAACCTCTTTGTGACTTTGAGCTGTTGCATTTTCTCACACGCTGTGTTAGAAAGGTCCTTCTGTGTTTTGAGGAAAGTGCTTTTTTGCTACTGACTTCCCAGCTGTCCTCTGGAAGAAGTTGATGCCAAAATGGGCAGATGATGAAGAAGTCTCCGACTATTACACCAGCACTTTCTCTGCAGCTTCCCTTGGCAGTCATGAATACGTAGACAATTACTGGCCAAGGTTAATATGCAGACCTTTTACAGGTAGCTCCCTAACACCTTTGGAAGAACTCAACACAAAGCATGCCAAACAGCTTTAAGATTATATTACTGCTCCCTCTCTGTACGCAGTAGGCTTTACAAATCATACGCATGCTGTTGTCAATGCAGAAAGAACCTTGATTTTCTGTTATTTACCAGAAAAACATATTCCTCATAGCTAAGTATATTATGGATGAGGATCACGGAAAAGAATGTAAAAACAAGCTTGCATGGTGAGTTAGGTGAGCAGAGCTGGAAGGAGCTGAAAAAGCTTGTTGTCTCCAAGACAGATTCACGGATGAACCATGACGATTACCTTCATAAGCTGCCACAGCGCACAATGGAAGTGCGTCACAACTTTGTTGAGACTCAGGAGACTAACATAAAACATCTATTCATGATGATATCATGTCATTGTCTTAAAAGCAAAATCACAATCCCTTTATGAGTGACAGTACACTAAATTAAAGATTAGAAATAGAAAATTATTAGTCCCCTTATAAAACTCAGCATATGACAGTTCCCTATCAGTGTGACAAAATCAAAAAATAAAATCAAAATCAAGAATAGAGTTTTTGTGTTTTTTTCTGGCTTAAATGTTTCAGAATATGAAGCAAAATCAGACAAAAATAACCTGGGAAAGTAAAAAATGATTTTTTTGAAGTGATGATTTCATTCATTTATAGAAAAGCCAGCCATAACAACCTAGCACTATGGGAAGCGTAATTTCCCCTCTGGTTAAATCATGAAACAACTGTGATGAACCACATTATTAAACACTGTTTCTGTCTGGACGCAAGTTTATTTGCTTAGCACATTTCAGCAAGGCAGTTTGTCTAAGGCTTTGGGACTCCAGTGAGCCACAGGGAGAGTCTTTATCCACAAACGCAAAGAACAATTGTGGTGAACCTTTTCAGGAGTAGCTGACAAACCAAAATTACTCCAAGAGTGCATTAATGACTTTTCTGAGAGATCACAAATGGACCCGAAAAATACACAATGCTCTGTAGGCCTCACTTATGTCATTTAGGTCCACGTTAATGATTCACCAATAAAAAAAGAAACAGGAAAGAAAAGGCATCTGTGGGGGATGTCTACCGGTACTGACCAAAAATAACTTAAAGCTCCACTTCACATTTACCCTCTAAATCTCGATGATCTTCAAGACTTTGGAAGATGTATTCTCTGGAGTTACTGGAACTACAGTGTCAGTGTCCACACTTAAAGGGGGGGGGGGGTATTATGCAAAATTGACTTTCTGAAGCTTAATATCCTGAGAACCTGTCTTTCCCTCATTAAAAACATACCTGAAGTGTTGCTCTGACGCATTCACTCATGTTAGAGTAATCAATGAGTCTCTGCTGGTAGTTCTCGGGGTTGCTGAAACGCCTGCTCCCACCTATACCCGCCTTTTCCACCCATCTCCTCCTCCGACCATACGTACTCAGCCGAGAGCCTCGCCCCTGCAGAGCTCCCCTACCCCTCCCCACCTCACACAACTCTGGCTGAGTCCCAGGTGCAGTAATTATAACACACCAGCTGCAGCTGCACGTCTTTTGTGGGAATTTTTTCCCGGACTCCGATGCACGGTATGTGACGAACTGAAAGGGGAGTGTCAGAAAGAGTAGGAAGGTCTCAGAGAGGCACATGCGAAAATCAAGGCGTCCAATACGGAAGTAAATTTCTTTATGGTGGATTTGGATATATGACGGATTTTTAAAAGACTTAAGGTGAAAATTTTAATTGGAGTGTCCTATAGAAGGTAATATGTGCCTGGAAGAAGCATAATACCCCCCTTTAAGCTAGCTTCAATCCCTCAACAGCAAGTACATCTGAGTTTCTGGTTACCTTGGACGCTGAGAAAGCTTTTGACAGACTAAAAGGGCACTACTTGTTCTCTGCTTTCCGAGAATGTGGTTTTCAGGGAAGATTCATATCTCGGATAAGACTTTTGTATTCATCACCTCAGGCGTCTGTAAGGACAAATGTTAATATTTCGGACTAATATTTTGGGGTGTCCGCTGAGTCCTCTTTTATTTGCAGTCGTAATGGAACCACTATCTTAAGCCCTGCAATCCTACCCCGATATCTATGACATAATTAGAAATAAATTAGGGAAAAGTAGCCCTATATGCTGATGACTGTAGTTATTTCTGTCAGATCTCCCAAGCTCTGTTCCTGCAGCTCTCTCAGTCTTGCGTGCATTTGGGACAATATCTGGTTATGAGTTAAATATATCAAAAAGTTAAATATTTCCAATTAATGGGACGGATTCTAGGGGTCATGGCATAACAAGAAATCATTAGAGTCAGTGAAGATGCCTTTCACTTAGCCCTCACGGTTGAGAAGTTACGCAGTTAGATCAGACTGTTTGGTTAACCTTTCAATGAAAACACAACATTGGGAGACTGGAGGCAGAAGCTGGTTACAGAGGGCAGACATAATTTGGGGTGTGAGAGAGTTTGAGTGTTGGCCCAGACGGGCTCATGTACAAGACTGGCCACAATACAAAATAAGAAACGCCAATCCAGACATCAGCCTCATCCTTATGGAAGGAAGAAGATATTTTCTTTCCATAACAACACTTCCAAACTTTTTGTACTATTGGGCAGCTAACATGAGCAGGCTCTAGACTCAGCTTCTTAGCCTAGCTTTTAACTGATTATTATTTATTATAGTCCGTTTAACTGCTCTGGATGTTTTACTACTTAATCTTACCATAATTATTTTCTGTTTATTTTATACTTTAATTTGTTATTTTAATCTTCCTTCCAGTGCGTCCTCTGTGGGAGCCCTCTGCCTCAGGAGCTTTGGTCGGCTGTGGCAGCCTGGGTGCTCTCCAGGTAGTTTGGTGGAGGTAGGGGTCTTGGCCTTGCCTCCTATGGGCGCCTTTAGTCAGTGCCTTGGTGGCTGCTGTTGATCTGCTGCTGCCGGTGCAGATGGCTCCTTTGATGGCGCTTCCTTACCTGGCTGATCTGTACTCAGTCCATTGTCCTTTTTACTGTTACTTTTAAGCGTGTGCTTGCATGAAGGTTGGGTTGGGGGGATGGAGGTATAACTATGATCATGCTTTTAAATCTGTGGGGGAGGGATGGGAATGTGGTTTATGTGAGATCATTTTAATTCTTTAAAACACTTTGAACTGCAATTTTTTTTATGAAAAGTGCTATATAAATAAAGCTTGATTTAATAAGATAAGGAATATTAACTACTGGGTCCGATATGACGAGATTGAATTGCCTCCCTCCAGGCTGGTTTTGGAGGCTATTTCGGCCTATACGGTGTCACTGAAAGCTTTACTGTATTCGCCACTGATTTCTTTGACTTCGGGTTACACTACAAATAGGATCATATTTTCCTGCTTTAAATTTGGTTTCAATTTAGATGGTCTGGACTTTTTAGGCAGACCTGTGAGGACGCTGTTGAACTAATCAATCTGAATAAAGATAAATGCATTGATGAGTTTTTCGAGGACCTGTTGCAACATCAGTCCTTTAATCCTAGAAATGTTCTTCAGGTGACCTTGTTATTGCCTTTATGTGACCCTGGAGGTTCAGGTCTGTATCCATTACTAGACCTAGATTTAGGGCCTGATCAATAATTTCTAGTTGTCTTAACTGAGGCTGTGTGCTGACTCTTGATCGTACCTCTTTAAGTCCAAAAATAATTACTTCTGTTTTGTTACTGTTCAGCTGGAGAAAGTTATGGCACATCCATCAATTGATTTGCTTGATGCATTTACTTAGGGTTTGGATGGGTTTAAACTCCCCTGGTGACATCGTAATGTAGAGCTGGGTGTCATCTGCATAGTTATGGTATTTAATCTTATTGGTTGTTATAATCTGGGCTAGTGGGAGCATGTAGATATGAAATGAGAGGGGCACCAGGATGGAGCCCTGGGGCACCCCACATGTGATTTCTGTTCGTTCTGATGAAAAGTTTCCTATTGAAACAAAGAAGTCCCTGTTCTTTAGGTAAGACTCAAATCAGCCAAGTACTGTACCAGAGAGTCCGACCCAGCTCTACAGTCGTTTCAACAATATATCATGATCAACAGTGTCAAATACTGCACTGAGGTCCAAAAGAACCAGCACTGTGGTTCTAACACAGTCTGTATTAATGCGGATGTCAGTGAACATTTTGACGAGGGCAGGCTTAGTGCTGTGGTAAGCTCGGAAACCAGACTGAAAAACATCAAAGTGGTTGGTCATTGCTATGAAGCTATTTAACTGCTGAAACAGCTTTTTCAATAATTTTACTGATGAATGGAAGATTAGAAATTGGCCTGTAGTTCTGCAATAACATGTTGTCCAGATTATTATTTTTTAGCAGTGGTTTAATAACTTTTTAATGCCTGGAAGAAGACACCTGACAGGAGAGATGAGTTCACTATTTTAATCTGATCAAACACAATGACAGGGAAAACTTTTTTCAGGAAAACAGTGGGTGGGATGTCAAGACAGCAAGAGGAGGAGCTTAATTGGTTAGTGATTTCTTCTAGGTTTTTTTGGTTTAATTCATGGAATTCTGACATTTTCTCTACATTGTTGTTAGCTGGGTGTAACATTAGGTGTCGGTTCAGTGCTGCGGTACAGACCGACCGTCTAATTGTTAGAATCTTTTCAGTGAAAAAGCTGGCAAATTCATTGCAGGCCCTGGTAGAGTTTAGTACAGGGGCTACTGTCACTGAAGGATTAGTTAGTCTTTCCACTGTTTCAAACAGAGTCCGTGCATTATTAAGGTTTCTGTTAATGATTTCAGAGAAGAAAGTTTCCCTAGCATCTTTTGAGTTAACTGATATCTGTTCAGTCTCTCTTTGTAGATCTCACAGTGAACCTGGAGTTGAGTTTTCCTCTACTCTACTCTACTCTACTCTACTCTACTCTACTCTACTCTACTCTACTCTACTCTACTCTACTCTACTCTACTCTACTCTACTCTACTCTACTCTACTCTACTCTACTCTACTCTACTCTCTAGGAGGCTGATTCTACGCTTCTGGAAATCTGCCATGCCGCAAGACCACAAAACCTAGATGGAAGCATCCCTCTACTTCATCAGATTAGAAAAAAATCTCTGACTCTTATTGGGCAAAGCTTTATTGTTTGAGAGAACTTGGAAGCCTCTGCAATTTTACCTCAATATCCCAGGGTGGGGTGAATTATCATCCTGGGCTGAGCATGGGAATGCGACAATACATCTCCAGGCTTACTGTATCATTGTTTTTCCTTTGTACTTTTAAATGGTTTTGATGGGGGCAGGTGCTGGGGGGGGGGGGGGGGGTGCAAAGCCCCTGCTCCAAAAATATCTTCAAATTTTATCGAAATTGTCATCTGTTTACATTAACAAGCCAAAATGCCTTCTGGAGAAAAGTTTTCTACTTAGGCGAGACAAGGATTGAGGTGTTTGGCCTCAATGTCAAGAAGTATGTTTGAAGGGGTAGCGGCTGTTAAGCATGGTGGTGGTGGCATCACTCAGAGGGGCTGTTTGTCTAAGCTTTCTTTTTTAACTTGCTAATAAGATATGAAGTGAGAAAAAACTATCTTGCTCAGACTTAGAATTACAGGGATTTTGTTGGAATATTTTGGAAACTAACTCTAAGAAGGGGAAACAAAAGCACAACCAAAGCTTTCCTGCTACAATAAAGAAGTTGTGGGAAGGATAAGGTCACAAATGTCACAATATTTTTGATTTACTTACCAAACCTGTTATGTGGATGTCCTATCAAATACTTTAAATTTTAAATGTCTTTGTTTTCCTTTTGGAATTGAACAGAAATCCCAGAAGTTTCTATACTATTTATCCCACATATGGTTAGTTGTTGGGATCCAGTCTCTCTAAGAACTACGCAACAGGGAAAATATCTTGGTTTGCTTATGCTACAATAACAAATGGGGTGAATTATGAAGAAGGTTGTACACACTGGCTTATTTTATGGAATTGTATTAAAATGAAATTAGAGAGAGGAGCATGGCATGATAGAGAATATAATTTGCTCAGAGGAGGAAAGTCTTGCAAAGAGAACAGCCGTCTGTGTTCAATACTCCTCCTGTTCTCTTTCTCTCTTACTTAATTACACATGCTCGAGCGTCCCACTCTTAATGGAGTTTTACCGTCACCAGGGAGCCAGATCAGAAGTGCAGTTTTGAAAATTAAATTCAACCAGTGATGCTGTTTTCTTTCGTTCTTTTGCCGCACTCAACATAGCTGTACATTTATGTTTTTTTTTATTCATCATTTTAATGAGGTTTCATTGAATCTTTGGTTGTGTAACTGAGCCTAAGCCTTCATGTAGGAGAAAATTTTAAGCACCAGCGAGATATCAGGAAGATAATAACTTCCTCGTTGTTTCATAGTTAAACTGAGCAAAACTGTTTACATATGCAATTTACATGTTAGATCGTGCTTTCTAGAAAGAGTTGGACTTGAGCTGGAAGTGTTTCAGATACCTTATGCATGCATTATAGCAAACTGTGCTGCATAGAGATGCTGTTCTCCAGCTAAAACGAACTGTGAGGCTTTTAGAGGTAGTGAAAGTGTAACTGTTGACCTTTTGCAGAAAGTTGTAAAATGTAGCACTGTTCAGTTATGAATGAGGACATTGTTCAGTAAATTAGATAATCACAGTTTTAATATCTACCTGGCTTTTTCTGCAATGCATTTGACCAAGTCTTCAAATAGATCAAATGAATTATTTCAAGCTCAATTTCAAAGCTCACTTTAAGATTTTGGCTTTGACTGATGGAGCCTTACATGAACCAGAACTGGCTGCGGTCCAGAGCAGGTCCCCAGGGTTGTCTGATCTGGGTCTGCTGTAAGGATGAAAATTAAAGTGGACAGAGCTTTTTCTTCAATCCCTTGACTCTGGAATTGTCTGCTCGTGAGCTGGAGAGCGGTCCTCTTTTTTTATAAGCAGCTAAAAATGTATATTGTTTGATTATTTCATTTCATTTTGCTTTTAGTGTTTTTGTTCTTTATGAAGCACTTAGAGATATTTCTCTTAAAATGTGTTAAATGTGTGAAATTTGAGTTATTTTTTTTCCCACTTTCTGAGAATTAAAGGGCAAACTGCATGGCAGTGGTTGTTGTTATTATTCTGCTGCTCCAGTTGCAGTCCTGCGTGACTCACCTTTTCCTGCTCCATCAAGAGAAGTAATCAGGCATAACAACGTAATTTTCAGGGAACTCAACCCAGTAGTTCTTTATGAAGTATAACCAAGTCATGCATATGGAATTTTCCCCAAATAATTTATAATCGTACAATGTTGTTGAAAACCTTCCACAATGAAACAAAAAAACACCAAAAAACTTAGATTTCATCCCTCATTGTTTATCTCATATTTACCACAAATCCGACTTTGCTTTTGGTTATTTATCAAACTGAATATGTCATATAATTAAACAAATAAAAGAGACAAGGACAAAATCAGTGGCAACTTTAGTTTAATATTTTAAGGGCAGCTGGTGTTTCCACACCACAGTTTTCAGATCTTTCGATAAATGTTTGATTTGATTATAATCAGGGCGAATGTAGGGCCATTTCAGAGTATTGGAATGTTGTTGTTCTCTGTAACTTTTATTGGTTTGTTTGGGTCTTTAATCTGTTGGAGGAGTCAGGAACTGCAAGTGAGGCCGAGCTTTCTGACACCAAACAGAATGTTTTCAGTTCAGGATTCCTTGTTAGACGTCATTGTGTTCTGTAGACATTCAATGTTCCCCATGCTAAAGCAGCAAAGCATCTGAAAATAAAGTGGTCATCCTCTATGTTTTACTGTGTTTATGGGGTTCTTTGCTTTAAAAGCTTACTTTTTCCAGTTCTAAGAGTCTTTTTATGAAAAATACGATTTGTCCTACAAACAACACTGCTACATTTGACAGTGTAGACCCATATGACAAGCTATCATCCATACTTTATACTCCCTTCTTCTTTTTAAGGCAGGGCAGTGTTGGCAAAAAAAAATATGTTGCTTCTTTGAGAAACAGTGGAAAGGTCGACTATGAATTATAGATATTCTGTACTTTCAATATTTATGGTTTTTGCATCTCTTTTATGAAGATATTTACCCTTTAAGGAAGAAATAAAATATTTCATAAAATTATTTCTTTATCAAAGAATGCTATTGATTAGAGGTGTAGCTTACACTGAAAATATCCAGTACAGCCCAAATTAGTACCGAATTAATAAAATGCTGATTTTGACCTGAACACCGGCAGAATGTTTATGTGCTTAACTGAGCAGACAATGCAAAGTTTTGTTGTGTAAGTTTAAAAAGTGACACCAAAACAAAACAGAGAGGACCCCTAGCTCTCACTAAACTCTACTATTTGAGAACAATAAGGTTTCTCATGCAGCAACAGTGGAGAAGGAAAAGTGGACAGAACCAGAACCTTATGTCAGTGTTTGTATCTTTTAATGCCAATAAGGTATGTACCTTGTTCCGCACTGAACTGAATTACTCACTTGAAACAATATCAAGCTGAAAGGAATTATCACAGAAACTGGAGAAATCAGTTAAAGTCCAAATCCAGCTTACTGTAGCATCCAATCAGCCAAAGTTACATAATATAAGATGCAAATCAGAGGAATCTCCATTGACGAGATGGGAAAAAAGCTTCTTTGTTTATTAACGACTGTAGTAAAACAAAATATTTTTTTGTTTATTTGTGTGTATTTGAGTGTACCAAAATCTTACCGAATCGTGACTTTTAAACCCAGATACACACCAAACCATTATTTGTGTAACCATTACAGCCCCACTATCTATGTTGCAAGGCTATCTGTTCTTAATGTGCATGAAGCATAAGGTTTGTATCTGTGACATGCTCCAAAAAGCCTTACAGTATGTATAGATGACCAATATAATTGGTCATCTATACATACTGTAATCAGGAACCACTGGGAGGCTGTGAAGTCAGATAACCAGGTAAGACCTTGAATAAATTAAAAACTGTTCTTTATTTTACAAGACAATGTGTCTCAGGGGTAAATCAATGAATGCTCTCCAGCCCTTGTTTGAATGAATGATTGAGGAATGAGGCCAACATTCTTGTGATTTTTGCCTGAGAGGTTTCAGACATTAATCAATCACAAGATCTGAATTGCAAATGATGTGGCCGGTCAACAAAGCTAGAAACTTGGATCCCATTATGAGCGGAGAAAAGAAACAGTAATGTAGAACATTTTCCATTGTTTGTGCACGTTGTGAAATTTCCAAATGCAGAACTAATTCCTGAAATTAATTGCCCAGTCCTTATTTCGGTGAATGGTCTATAGCTACATGATTTTCCTCTAATCAACATCACTTACTGAAAGCAAGGAAGTGATTAAGTTTAAAACTTTAATTACTGCCTTTGTAGCAGAACATTTTTTTCTCTTTTTGTTAAACGAGAGTTTGGCTATTTTATGACCCGAATAGTAAAGTTATGTGTTAAAGTTTCCTTCCAGAGAACATCTGGGCCTCCTCTGTGCGGACTTTCTCTTCCTTGAATTACCTTGTTGTTGAAAGTGTGCTATACAAAGAAAGTTGCCTTTTATCTCTCTTTGTTCTTTTCACAGCTGCTGATCAATAGATTCAATCTCGCAGACAAACATACCCATGACATGTCTCAAGAATGATTGAGTTTATGACGTTTCTATTTAAGCACAACCTTAGTCAACTGATGTTATCTGTAATCTTTTATTAAACCTCCATTTTTTAAGGTTATTAAAGTTTAATTTAAACTGTATTTAGATTTTGTGATAATCTGTTGCTAATATTAAACAATCAGTTTTAAGCCACTCTACTCTCTGTGTAATACAATTTAATGACTTTAGTTATGGTATATGTGATCATCCACTCTCCTCTCAATAGATTGCACAAAGTGGAACTTTTTAACAAGAACCGAATGCAATAATTCACCTGAAAATTGCTATTTTACCCAAACCAAGAAACCACATATCACTGGAAGTGAAGTTGGACTCGGGCTGCTGTGAAGCATTACAGCTGCACTAAATGGCCTATTGATTGCCACTTACTCTCTGCAGAAACTGAACTCACGGACAGTGATTAAAAGGGCTTCTAGTGCCAAAATACACTATTTTAACATGTTCTCTGGCTCAATGTCAACCTGCTTCTAGTGCTTCAGTTAGATCTCTGTTAAACCCTCAATAACAACCTCAACGGGCCTTCAAAGAGCAAAACAATGCAGGATTCAACGTGCACTTAGAAACCTTATTAGACAATAGTCTTTTTGAAATATTCTCAATTTACAGGAATAATGTTTGACTTATTTTACAATGTCGTCTTCCTACATAGCAAGAGCAGATTATTCTTTTATTTTGTTCTTTACCTAAAGCAAAGTAGGAGTTGTAATGGAATATTTCTTATATAATTAGGATTCAATTACTTATTCTCTAGCTTAGTGAATGTATCTAGAGCAGAAGGTCATGCAGAGAAAACAAAGGCCTTCTGTGTGTAATGTTCTCATAAGTAATGAAATGGCCAGGCAGACGTCAGAAGCAGCAGGTATCAACTGTAAGCTCGGACCTTGTCAGACAGATGCCCGGTTTGCTATCAGAGTATAGAAGGCTCCAGGCTGGCGGGGAGAACACATGCTGGGGGACGGCTTCTGAGCTCATGCTGTGTAGAAGATAAATAGTGATTGCTAAATACTATGTAAGGTTTAGAGTAAGAAAGGTTAGGTGAAGGAATAGAGTAAACTCTGTCCCTCCATGTTTAGCCAAACGTGTTCATTAAATACTTAAAAACCTGAAGGACCTGATTTCGTCCTTGTATTTTATCTTTACCTGTAATAGAGTTCAAAATGTCAATTGATTGCTGTATCAATTAGTCTAGTCTGGTTGCAAACATTTGTCATTATTAGGACACCTCACGCTTTCTTCATCATGGTAAAAAAAAAATACACACGTGCATAATGGTGCAAATCATACAATTATCTTAGAATTATTGGACAATAATCTAAATATATTGCTGCTGTCAGACAGAAACCCTTTTTCTCCTTGTATCCGTTGTGACACAGAGTGAGCGAGTTTTTGTCTGGTTTACATAACCATCAATAATAATGATCAATAATTTAATATTAATATAATTATTGATGAGGTTCAAGTTTAATTTATTAATATTTGGGGCATTACTTCTGTTTTTAGAAAACCAGACATCCAGTCTCTTCTTGAAGGTGTAAATTCACACGCCCTAGACAATAATTCTACACATACATATCATTTAAACACAGACCACTTCTCTTTAAGCTAAGGGGAATTTATTAAGAATCTAGATCAACCTTACAGCCAAAACATTTTGTCAATAGCTCAGTTAGCTTAGCTTCATTGCGGCTATGGCTACTCTTCTTTCTCCTGTCTCTAACTCTTCTCTTCTCTCTTGCTCTCTCTGTCAGATGTTTAGTTACTTCCCTGCCTCCTTTAGTGATAATGGTAACTGTAATAAATGTAATATTTTTGTAGCTTTGGAGGTGAGGGTATCAGAATTAGAAGCACGGCTCCGCGCTGTTGAAAAACCAGCAGATAGCCGAAGCCCATTAGCCAGCGCGGAGCCAACAAGAATAGAACCCCCTAGCTGTCCTCCAGTAGAGCCCGCGCAGCCGGGACCTCTAGGCGGCTGGGTGACTGTACGTAGGAAGCATAGTTCTAGGACCCAGCCCCCGGGCCACCACCAACTGGTCCGCGTTTCTAACAGATTTTCCCCGCTCAGCGACACACCCGCTGAGAAGCCGGCCCTGGTAATTGGCAGCTCCATAGTCAGAAACGTGGCATTAGAGACACCATTGACCATAGTCAAATGTTTGCCAGGGGCCAGAACGGGCGACATCAAATCCAACCTGAAACTGCTGGCTAAAGATAAGCGTAAATACAATAAGATTGTTATTCACGCTGGCGGTAATGACACCCGGTTACGCCAATCGGAGGTCACTAAAATTAGTGTTGCTTCGGTGTGTAAGTTTGCCAAAACAATGTCAGACTCGGTAATCTTTTCTGGTCCCCTGCCTGATCGGAACAGTGACGACATGTTTAGCCACATGCTGTCATTCCATCAATGGTTGTCTAGGTGGTGTCCCGCAAACGATGTGGGCTACATTGATAACTGGAGAACTTTTTGGGGAAAACCTGGTCTGATCCGGAGAGACGGCATCCATCCCACTTTGGATGGAGCAGCTCTTCTTTCTAGGAATATGGCCGAATTTATTAATCCTCCAAAACACTGACAACCCAGGGTCCAGACCAGGAAGCAGAGTCGTAGTTTAACCCACCTCTCTGCTGCTTCTGTACTGTTACCCACCCATTACCCTATAGAAACAGTGTCTTGCCCACGGCCAAAATTAAATGGATTAAAAGTTAAGCCAACAAAAGCAAATTATGGAAATCTCATAAAAATAAATACAACTTTGACTGAAAATAAATCTATTAAATGTGGTTTATTAAACATAAGATCTCTCTCCTCAAAGACTTTGTTAGTAAATGACTTGATTTGTGATAATCACATTGATTTCCTTTGTCTCACAGAAACCTGGTTGCAGCAGGAGGATTATGTCAGTATAAATGAGTCAACTCCTTCCAGTCATTTAAATTTTCACATTCCTAGAAATACTGGGCGAGGAGGAGAAGTTGCAGCCATTTTCCGTTCTGATTTACTAATTAGTCCCAGACCAATTGATAGCTACAGTTCTTTTGAGCATCTAACCCTTAATTTTCCTCATCCAAGTTGCAAAACATTAAGACCATTTTTGTTTGTGGTTTTGTATCGTCCACCAGGCCCTTACTCTCAATTCTTGGATCAGATCTCACATTTTTTATCTGATATAGTATTAAATACTGATAGGGTTATTATAGTGGGGGACTTCAATATTCATGTGGATACTGAAAGTGATAGCCTAAATGCAGCCTTTAATGCTATTTTATACTCAATTGGCTTTACTCAAAAAGTACAGGGATCGACCCACTCAGGTAAACACACTTTGGACCTTGTACTGACATACGGTATTGAGTGTGAGGAAATAACAGTCCACCCACATAACCCGGTCCTGTCTGACCACTTCTTGATAACTTTTGAATTTACTTTAACTGACCATCTTAAATCTGAAAGAAAATGTCATTATAGTAGAACTTTATCAGACAATGCTGTAACAATTTTTAAAGAATCTGTACCATTCTTACTTTCCTCAGTGTCTCAGAGTAACACAGTGGATGGCAGCAATTCTATCTCTAACCCTTCAGAAATTGATGGTCTGGTTCACAGCGTTACGTCCTCATTGCGTTTGGCATTAGATAGTGTAGCCCCATTAAAAACGAAAGTGGCTAGCCATAGGAGGCTGACTCCTTGGTTTAACGCAGAGTTGCGTACTTTAAAGCAGAATACTAGGAAGTTGGAGAGAAAATGGCGCTCTACACATCTAGAGGATTCCTATTCAACCTGGAATAACAGTCTACTGCTGTATAAAAAGACCCTTCGACAAGCTAGAACAGCATATTTTTCATCATTAATAGAGGCGAATAAAAACAATCCTAGGTTTCTTTTTAGTACAGTTGCCAAACTTACACAGAGTCATAGCTCTGTTGAGCAAACTATTCCCCCAGCTCTTAGCAGTGATGATTTTATGAGATTCTTCATAAATAAAATAAATTTTATTAAAAATAAAAATCATTGGCACCCTCCCAAACATGATTACTTCTTCCTCAGTAAATGAGTCAGTATCGGAAAGAACTGTAGAACCTCAGTATTGCTTAGGCTGTTTTGATTCAGTCGAGCTTTCAGAATTATCAAAAATATTAGCCTCATCTAAACCTTCAACTTGTATTTTGGACCCAATCTCAACCAAATTATTTAAAGAAGTGTTCCATTTGGTTCCTGGCCCCATTTTGGATATGATGAATCTATCCTTAGTAAACGGATACGTACCACAGGAATTTAAAATAGCTGTAATTAAACCTTTACTCAAGAAACCTTCCCTTGATCAAGATGACTTAGTGAATTACAGACCTATATCTAACCTTCCTTTCTTATCCAAAGTCCTTGAGAAAATAGTTGCTAATCAAGTCTGTGACCATCTAAACAGTAACGAGCTGTTTGAAGAGTTTCAGTCAGGTTTTAGAGCTCATCATAGCACTGAAACAGCACTGGTGAAGGTTACTAATGATATTCTCATGGCCTCAGATAATGGACTGGTGTCTGTTCTGGTTTTGTTAGATCTCAGTGCTGCTTTTGACACAGTCGATCATAATATTCTCTTAGAAAGGCTTGAACATGTTGCAGGGATCAAAGGAACAGCACTAGGCTGGTTTAAATCATATTTGTCTGATAGATTCCAGTTTGTTCATCTAAATGATAAATCATCTTCACTCTCAAGGGTTACTTGTGGAGTTCCACAGGGTTCTGTCCTTGGACCAATTCTTTTCACCATATATATGCTTCCAATTGGTAGAATCATTAGACAGCATGGGATAAATTTCCACAGCTATGCCGATGATACACAACTATATTTATCCATAAATCCTGATGAACCCAGTCAGTTAGGTAGATTACAGGCATGTCTGGAAGACATAAAAGCATGGATAACCCTAAACTTTTTGCTTTTAAATTCTGACAAGACAGAAGTTGCTGTCTTTGGACCAGAAGTTCTTAAACAGAAACTGATTAGTCAATCACTTCATCTGGATGACATTAAATTGGCCCCCAGTAATAACGTAAAGAACCTCGGCGTTATTTTTGACCAAGACTTGACATTTAAATCCCATATTAATCAAATCAAATCAAATCAAACTTTATTTATGAAGCGCTTTTCATACAAGAAGTTGCATCACAAAGTGCTTTACAGATTAAAATGACCCCACATAAAACCACCTTCCCTTCCCTCCCCCACAGATTTAAAAGCATGGTCACAGTTATACCCCCCCTCCCCCCAACCCGTCTCCCATGCACACACACAGTTAAAAGAAAAGGTAAAAAAGGACATTGGGCCGAGTGCAGATGAACCATGCAAGGAAACGCCATCAGAGGAGCCATATGCCCCGGCAGCAGTAGATTAACAGCAGCAGCCGAGGCACCGACACAGGGCACCCAGTGGAGGAAAGGCCAAGACCCCCACCTCCACCCAAGCTCCACCCGGAGAGCACCCAGGCAGCTACAGCCGACCACCGCTCCCGGGGCAGAGGGCTCCCACAGAGGAAACACTGGAACGGGGATTAAGATAAATTAAAGTATAAAAAGAAACGGTAAATTAATGTGCTAAGATTGAAAAGTAAAACTGATAAAAAATATAATCATATAAAACATCCAAAGCAATTAAACAAACAGTGATAAATAATAATCAGTTAAAAGCTAAGCTAAAAAGGTGAGTCTTGAGCCTGCTCTTAAAAACATGAATATTCTCTGCAGCCCTGAGGTTCTCTGGCAGCCTGTTCCAGAGGTGAGGGCCATAAAACTGGAAAGACGCCTCGCCATGCTTGTGTGTCCTGACTTTTGGGGTGACAAGGAGACGGCTGCCAGAGGAGCGCAGAGACCGCGAAGGTTTATATGGTAAAAGCAGTTCAGAGAGATAAGAAGGCCCAAGACCATTAAGACACTTAAAAACCATTAAAAGAACCTTAAAGTCGATCCTGAAATGTACGGGGAGCCAATGCAATGATTTTAAGACCGGTGTAATGTGCTCCCGCCTCCTGGTCTTCGTCAGGACACGTGCTGCTGAATTTTGTAGTAGTTGTAAACCTGATATACTCTTTTTGGGAAGACCAGAAAGCAGGGCATTACAGTAATCAATTCTACATGAGATAAAAGCATGCATCAGTGTCTCCGTATTGGCCCGAGACAGAATGGGGCGGACTCTGGCGATGTTCTTTAGTTGATAAAAACCTATTTTAGTGATATTTTTTATGTGAGGAATAAAAGTCAGCTCAGAGTCAAAAATCACGCCCAGGTTCTTCACTTGTAAAGAGAGATTAAAAGACAGTGATTGTAGTTTTGGTAAAAGTTTCTCTCTCTGAGCCTCAGGACCGATGACTAAAACTTCAGTTTTGTCCTGGTTGAGCTGGAGAAAGTTTTCTGCCATCCAGGATTTAATGTCTAAAATGCAGTTAAAAAGTGCATCCATTGGCCGTGTGTCATCGGGAGACATGGAGATGTATAACTGTGTATCATCAGCATAACTGTGGAAGTTAACTCCATGTCTCCTGATGACGCTGCCAAGAGGGAGCATATAAAGGTTAAAAAGCACTGGGCCTAAAATTGAACCCTGGGGCACACCACATGTAATCCTATGAACCCTAGAGGAGCAGGTATCTAAACTTACCATAAAAGTCCTGTCTGTGAGATAGGATGTGAACCATTTGTGAACAGCACCAGAGAGGCCGATCTGTTTTAAACGGGTTAAAAGAATAGTGTGGTCTACTGTATCGAAGGCAGCGCTTAGATCCAGTAGAACCAACACTGTCACCTTCTGAGCGTCATAATTTATTCTAAAATCATTTAAAATCTTCAGAAGGGCCGTCTCTGTGCTGTGGTTCACCCTAAAACCAGACTGAAATTTCTCCAGGACATTGTGCTCATTAATAAAATCATTAAGTTGAATTAAAACTAGCTTTTCTAAAACCTTGCTTAAAAATGGTAAGTTAGATACCGGTCTAAAATTATTAAAATCATTAAAATCTAAATTGCTCTTCTTCAGCAGGGGCTTCACTTCCGCCCCTTTAAAGGCGGCAGGAAAGACCCCCGTCTGAAGGGAGCAATTCATCATGGTTAAAATCTCATCCCTAAAAGATTCATAAAATGGCTTAAAAAATGAAGTGGGAATCGGGTCCAAAACACATGTGGTGGGCCTCACTGAGGAGAAAACTTTATCAAGAGTCCCAGCTTCTACCAGGACAAAACTGTCCAGCGTTTCCTCTGGTAGAGACACACATTCAGATTTGTCTAAAACCATGTTACACTGAGAAGATAAAATATTACATCTGATGGTGTCTACCTTCCCTCTGAAGTGGTCTGCGAACTCCTCACAAAGAGTGTTTGAGGGGGTTTTCTGAAATGCATTAGTAGCTCTGTTAAAAAGTTTATCAATGGTGGAAAAAAGGATTTTAGGATTATTTTTATTGTCTGATATGATTTTTGCAAAGTAAGCATTTCTTGAATTTCTTACAGCATTATTATAGGATTTGTGAAGTTCTGTGTATAATTGATGGTTTATCGTGGTTTTATTTTTTCTCCATTTTCTCTCTGCCGCCCTGCAGTCCCTCTTTAGTTTTTTAAGATTGTTATTTCTCCATGGCGCTGCAAGTTTTGAATGTGAGCGTTTCACTCTAAGTGGAGCCAGCAGGTCAAGAGCGGACTGAAGTCTTCTGTTAAAATCACTGACGATAAAATCACAGGGGGCAGGTAAGAGAGTAGGAGGAAACTTTTGGAAAACTTCTAGAAAACCTGCAGCCACTTCAGGGGTTAGATGGCGCTTCCTGACAGTTCTCACAGAGGTCTCCTGCTGGATAAAACTGGTGATGTTAAAAAACACGCAGTAATGATCAGAGACAGCCAAGTCAACAACAGAGGACACACGGGTGGACAGGCCATGCGTGATGACCAAGTCCAGGGTGTGTCCTCTGTTGTGAGTTGGCTGCATGACATGCTGACTAAAATCCATAAAATTCAAAATATTTAAAAATTCTGTTGATAAAGGGTCTAAAAGGTTATCCATGTGTAGATTAAAATCACCAGCTAAAATGATCCTTTCAAAGGAGTTGTACAAAATTGATAAAAACTCTGAAAATTCTTGAATAAAAAGTGCACTCTTTAAACAGGTTTCTAGGATTTCTTTCTTTCACCTCCGGAATATTGCTAAAATTAGAAACATCCTGTCCAGGAGTGATGCTGAGAAACTAGTCCATGCATTTGTTACCTCAAGGCTGGACTACTGTAATTCTTTACTATCAGGAAGTCCACAAAATGCCATTAAAAGCCTTCAGTTGATCCAAAATGCGGCAGCAAGAGTTCTGATGAATATTAAAAAGAGAGATCACATTTCTCCTGTTTTAGCTTCCCTTCATTGGCTCCCTGTTAAATCCAGAATAGAATTTAAGATCCTTCTTCTTACATACAAAGCCCTTAATAATCAAGCTCCATCATACATCAGAGATCTAATTGTTCCTTATGTTCCTAACAGAGCACTTCGCTCTCAGACTGCAGGTTTACTTGTAGTTCCTAGGATCTCTAAAAGTAGAATGGGAGCCAGATCTTTTAGTTATCAGGCTCCTCTCCTGTGGAACCAGCTCCCAGCTTTAGTCCATGAGGCAGACACTCTGTTTACTTTTAAGGCCAGGCTTAAAACTTTCCTTTTTGATAAAGCTTATAGTTAGAGTGGCTTAGGTCATCCTGAGCTATCTCTGTAGTTATGCTGCTATAGGCTTAGACTGCTGGAGGACAGACTTACCATTTTTTCTTCACTCTGCTACTTCCTTTTCTCCTACGACTCTCCAGTTGTATTACAGTACATTCTGTTATTTCGACTGTTAACTTTGTTTTCTCTCAGTGTTTTTCTCCCCATCGAAGATATACCTGGTCTGGTATCCTGCTTGGCTGCAATGCCCTGTTGGACGGGGGGCATCGACTGGGATGATCCTCTCAGTAACTGAACATCCACTGTGTCCTGTTATCAACTTTTTACTTTCTGTAACATAGAAAGTTCTCTTATATCGGATCTTCTGTTCCTTCTGTGTTCTGCTCTGTCTTCTCAAACCCCCAGACGGTCGTGGCAGATGGCCGCTCCTACTGAGCCTGGTTCTGTTGGAGGTTTCTTCCTGTTAAAGGGGAGTTTTTCCTCTCCACTGTCGCTACATGCTTGCTCAGTATGAGGGATTGCTGAAGGATTGCTGTGGTTGGAAATCTGCCCAACCTCACGCCAATGACTGACGCAATCTGCTGGGATTCCTTAAATAGGAAACTTTTTAACTGATTGGAATGTTTGTATAATTGTATTGAAATGACTTCTTGTTAAGTGCCTTGAGATGACATCTGTTGTGAATTGGCGCTATATAAATAAACTGAATTGAATTGAATTGAATTGAATAATTCCCATGTATTTTAAAGCATGCAACTAATTACTACAGATCTTAGAAAACAATATGTGAAAATTAAACACATATGAAATCAAATGGATCAGGGACAAAAGACAGCTCAGGCTTTGTTCAGGGAGGGAGGTGGCCCTCACTCCAGGGGGTTTAAGTCACAGATACCCTAGGAGACAAAGGGTCATAAAACTAGTTCTGTGCCAAGATAGAGGACTGCACATGGGGTGTTCGGAGACAAAGGGCCATAAAACTAGTTTTGGCTAAATGGAGGCCACAGCTTTAACTAACAGACAAAGGAACAATGACGTTAATCATTTAGCTAGCAGACCAGCTAAAGCAGGTTGGATTAAGCCGACTCTGCCAACCACGTGATCAGAGAGCAAGCGACAGAGAAAAACGAGGGAGAGAGGAAGAAAGAAAGAAAATTGGATCTGCTCAGGATATGAACAGTTTCAAACACAGCAAATATAACTCAAACTTATGCGTGCAGCGACGATAAACGAGCCAACAGGTTCAGTGCTTAAAAACACTTTAAAGCAACAATGAACAAGATCTAACTTGCTAAGAACGGTATTTTTCCTATTTATATCTGCCCAGACACAAGATTAGCATAAATGAACCGGTTCAGTCCTACTTTGCGTTGAGGGAAGTCTGGTCCACGAGGAGGAGAGCCAAATGTGTCCGTAGTTGAGCAAGAATAGGAAGAGTTAGAAAACTTGTGCAGGATTTTTAGGACAGTGTCCCAACTGCAGGCTGGATGGCTTGAAGGTCAACGTCGTAATGAACTGTCTTGGAACAGTCCTGGTATCCCCCAAACTGGATACACCAACAAGAGGAGCACTTCGAAGCGTTGAAAGGAGAATTCTTCCCGGTCCAGCGGGTCAGAACGAAAGAGAATCTTCACTGGTGAGATGTCCTCTGTATGGCAGGAGTTTCTGCAAAGAACCTCTTCTCGGAACAAATTTGAAATGGCCGCCACTACCACTTTTATAGCTCTTTGGCCGTGATATCATCGCTGATGTCACCATTGGTGGCCACGGACCAATAGGAGTGCTATCATACTGCTAGGTTTGCTGGGAAATGTGGTCTGCTCAGTCCATCTAGGGAAAATGACTTCCAGTCGTCCAACAGTCTGTTCAGTTCATTTGACGAAAATGGAGTCCCCACATATCTATGTGACATTTCACAACATGGAAAAAATACATCTTGACGCTAAATGTAAATTCACATTCTTGGGTTTGTTACACGCTCTTTTTCATTCGTTTTTACTGGAAATGTATCAATGAAAGCTCAGACAGATGTGAAGGATAGGCTAGGTTATTTCCTGCTTCAAAAACTCAATCATCAACCTGGTCCCCCACGAAACTAACCATCACCGGACTAAATGAGTACAGGCCTGTCGCCCTGACATCTGTGTTCATGACATCTTTTGAGAGCTGATGTTGAACCGTCTGAAGGACATCACGGACCCTCGACTGCACTTGCTGCGCCTTGCCTATCTGGCAAACAGATCAGCATACTAGTCTATATCGGACTATGCTGCATGCTCCATCCCTTTGACTAACGGGGTGACCAGTTCTAGTGTGGTCCAGATACAACATAAAGTGCTGAAATTGCCATTTATTGAACTGTCACAAATTAAATCAAGGTTTCAAAAATTCCAAACTGGGTTTGACTGATTCTGCTATTGGTGCTCAGTCCTGGTCCTCGAGATCTTTCATCCTACAAATTTTAGATGTATCCCAGCTCCAACACACCTGAATCAAATTGTTCAATTCCCTCATCAGCAGTCTGTCAGCTCTGCAGAGGCCTGGTAACGAGGCCTTCATTTGATTCAGCCATGATGAAAAGGCTTGTACCTAGGCAAGATTATAGCAACTAATAACATTAGCTATCATAACTACGCGTATGACACTTTACATTACAATGTCACCAGGTGACTCTGAACTCATTCAAACCCTAAATTAATGATTGACCAAATAAATGGTTGGATGGGCCATAACTTTCTCCAGCTGAATAGAAACAAAACTGAAGTAATTATTTTTGGACCCAAAGAGGAACGATCAAGAGTCAGCACACAGCTTCAGTTAATACAGGTAGAAACTACTGATCAGGCACGAAACCTAGGTGTAGTAATGGACTCATTGCCTTTATGTGACCCTGGAGGTTCAGGTCTAACAAGGTCAGCGTTCTATCCCCTGAAGAACATTTCTAGAATTAAAGGACTGATGTCGCAACAGGACCTGGAAAACCTCATCCATGCGTTTATCTTTAGTCGGATTGATTACTGCAACAGCGTCTTTACAGGTCTGCCTAAAAAGTCAATCAGACAGCTGCAGCTGATCCAGAACGCTGCTGCTCGTGTTCCTCACTAGAACCAGGAAAGTAGAGCACATCACCCCAGCTCTAAAGTCCTTACACTGGCTCCCTGTAGCTCAGAGAATAGACCTCAAAATACTCCTACTGGTTTATAAATCATTACATGGCTTAGCACCAAAATATGTTGAAGACCTGTTGTCACGGTACCAACCCCCAAGACCACTCAGGTCCTCCAACTCTAGCCTACTAAACATCCCTAGACTCAGAACTAAACATGGAGAAGCAGCTTTCAGTTTCTATGCTCCTCTTATCTGAACAGACTTCCTGACAAGTGTAGAGCTGCTGAAACTCTGAACTGCTTTAAATCGAGACTAAAAACCCATTTATTTAGAATTGCCTTCGATTAAATGATTGATGTCATATGTATGAAATGTGTTCATGGTCTCTTGCTTTATTGATCTTTCTCTTACTTTATTGTGTATCATGTGTTATTGTGTTTCTTTTACTTTTAATTTCCATTGTTTTGTTGTTTTTTAAATCACCAAATCATGTAAAGCACCTTGAATTACCCTGCTGTTGAAAGTGTGCTATACAAATAAAATTGCCTTGCCTTACCTAAAAGTTGTTGGATGGTAGATCTCGAGGACCAGGGTTGAGTACCCCTGGTGTAGAATAATCTAGTCCAGGTTTGACGAGTCAAAGTATCTTAGTTTTTAAACCAGAACATATTAAAACTGCTCAAGTTAGGGGAAATTAAGTAGAACTGCCCTTTAGCCATTTCCCCAGTAGGACTATAGTCAGAAGCCAGCTTCAGCCTCGCATCACCCCATTACTTAGTAGTTTGTTTTCGGCTGGGTTTGTGTTTGTTTGTTAGTTAGCAACATAACTCAAAAAGTTATAGACGGATTTTGATGACATTTTCAGAAAATGAGGAAATGTCTGCAATGGGACCAGGAACCGGTGATTAGAATTTAGGGGGGATCCGTCGGGGATGGGGGGGTTACTGAGCTGGGGAACAGTTAACCGAAGCAGATTCCAGATGGTTAAACTCCACTGAGGGGTAATCAGGCCTCTTCTTGCTCTCATCATTCTTCAAAGAACTTAATCTCACCTGTTTGTTGTTCTCCCTCGCAGCTCCTGAACAAGGTGACTCCCTGTTTCTCCAGAGTCATCTCAGTTGCTGGTTTCCTTGTTGGTCCCGAGCCTCCCTGTTCCTCTTCCAAGTCTTCCTGTTGTTGATCTCCATCCTGGTTCCAGGATCAGAGAGCCATCACTCACTCAGTCTGCCAGCCGCATCTGCACAGAACTCATTTACCTCTCCAACTCATGTCCTGTCTTTTATTTGTTTGAAACCACAAATCAAACCAACACATGTCCAAAATATGCTTCATAAGCATATCAAGTTCATATTTTCAATGAAGGCTAAAGGAAATGTGTTTCGGCACTTGGTCCAATCCTTAAACACATGCTCTGTTTACTTGAAGACTTTTGACTTACATATTTAACGTAGTCCTGCTCTATGTGGTCGGAAAGAATATTTAAATAAACTTCAGATCAGCTTTTACAACTCAACCATTACAGAAAGGACTTCTAAATAGAAATAATTAATCTTCTGTATTAGAAAACAAACCTTTAACAATAACAGCTCCCTTTTTTAGTCATACAGGAAAAAAATACACAAAAATCTGAAATTATATTCTGAGAAAATAAGTATAATTTTCTATTCAAAGTAATAGAAAATAAAAAGCAACATTCTCCCAAAGACACTTAAAGTGTGTACTCCTGTCTTTGTTTTTTGTTTTGCTGTCAATTTATAACAGAACTCTAACTTTGCGCACCGTTTTCATAGATTTTTGCATCAGTTTGACCAATGGGAGTTTTGCCACCTGTCATACACAGAAATTAATCTGCCAGCTATGAGTACGCTGCTCTCCACCACATATTATTCATGACTAGGATGGAATGAAGGAAAAGTCCTTCGTGTTTCATAGGCTACTTAAAACTACAGGCTGACGTCTGGTAAACATGAGCTGCCATGCGCTTGGGGAAGGCGCCCCAGACAGCACAGAAAAAGAGGACATGTCCCGGGAAAAGCAGATGTATACCGCTAACATAATAAACAACAATATATACGCTTCTTTCACAATATAGGCGCATTCCCACTATCGGAACTTCCAGGTAATTTAACCAGCTCTTTTTCTGACGGGGTAATAAATTGGCCCGCTCCTCTCAGTCGGTTTGTCTTCATACACAATCGGCCCTTTCAAGATGAGCGTCAAAAAGGCACACAGAGCAGCAGAAATAACCAGATATCGACATGGAAGAAGCAGGGCTTTTTGCTGTGTTGTTTGCTGTTTGTTATAAACTGCTCCGCCAGCAACTCCTCTTATTTTTACAAAGCTAGTTGTTTGGCAACGTTTGCTCCTTTCCCTCTGAATTACAAACAATCAGCGCGACTTAATACCACAGCTCCCAATGATGGACTCAGTCGGGCCATTCAGAGTACATACCCCCATACAGGTACTCCGTTGGTTCCCTGAAATGGCCCTGAAAATGGCCCTTTCGGCCCGGTCCGATAAAGCGTAGACATGTGCATATCAGGAAGGTCCGCTCAAATTAATCCGAAGTTCCTATACCAAAACCACTCAGCGGAAACGAGGCATTAGGTTCTGTCTGATGTGGTGGACCCAAGCATTTATTGCCACTGTGTTGATTGATTTCCGTTCATCCAGCCTATTCCAGCTATTTGTAGAAATTCAAGATTGTGGTCACTTCCTCAATTTACAGGTTTCATGATGCCTTGCAAAAATACTCATACTACTTTCACTTTTTTGTGCATTTGTTCAAATTATAACAGCAAACCTTCACTCATTTAGATGAATTTTATGTGACAAACCACAACAAAGAGTGTGAACTCTGTGGCAAGAATTTGGACTCAACCTGTAACCCCGAAATAATCAACTACAACCAACCTTGATCAGTAGATATGAAAAAAACAGTTCATTTGCAATTTAGCCTCACAGTTCTGTTAAGGCCTCCGAGATTTGTTAGAAAATAGTCAGCTAACGTCATCATAAATAATACCAAGGAATACAGCAGGCAGCACAAGGCGCAGAGAATCTGTTGGCAGAAACAGATTTTATTGGACTTTATTTTGGATTATTAACTAAACCGTTTGAATACACATCATGCTATTCATATTTTTATTTTATTTTTAAACTGAGAACAGCCTATCCTTGAGAAAAATATGTGCTACTTTGTGTTGGTCTATCTCATAAGCGGACGTTTGTATGAATACTTTCGAGTTAAGGTACGCATTATGTACAGATTTGTAAAAAGGGAGCAAGAAGCCACAAACCTGGTGGCAATAATCTCTTAACTAAAAAAGACACAATCTTTAAAAACTAATCATAAATCCTTAAATATTAAAGACAACAACCAATATAAGTTATCTGTTCGGTTTTAGCTGTGAATTGTATTGCTTTTCCCACATTTAACACATCCAAGCTTCACAGCAATATCTCATTTATCCAAATTTATGGTGTTCAGTGATTAGATTTGTTCGGCAGCATCAATATTTCATCTTCTTTAGTGGATCTGTGTCTGAGAATACTGCCTTTATCCTGAAACATCTTTTTTATTAAAAACAGGATTTTTTCTTCCTGAAACTAATCCTAGTATAATGAACAACGATGTCAACCAAGTCTTAAAGCTTCTGAAAAGTCAGGATGATTCCTCTGCAGCACGATGAGTCACTCTGATGAAACTAATATCGTGAACACTGGAAGTGCATGAAGGCGATTAGGCAAACTTTGTATCTTTGCGGTATTGAAAGGCTTTTTTTTGTGTTAGAGTGCAGCGTATGTCTAACCTTGCAGAGCAAACAGAATGTGAATCACAATCACAGCTGCAGAAAAAGAACAAAGAAAAGTTTGCCTCTGCTTCGCAATTTCCTGTAATTGTTTTAGCCATCCCTTGCTAAAGCTCAGGGGGTCTGACCAGAGTGAATCATTGTGTTCGTGACTGATGTGATGCTGGAAGACTGAGCCATGTGTATAGCTTCTAATAAACATGCAACACTCCCAAAAAGAACCACATTCTGATGGGCTGGAGGAAAGCTTTGAAGTTAGAATTCACCTTCCAGCCCATAATCTCTTCATTTCTCCTCTTGTTCACTTGTGTTCTTGTTAGGGAGCAGAGAAGACTTCGGGCAGATTTAAATTTCACTGCATGAAACCAAGAATAAGATCAAAATCTTTTCTCCGTATGTGTGTGTTTGTGTGTTAATCTTAGTGGTGCATTACACTGTAAAGCCTTGTTAGCAAGAATACAGAGTTTTCAAACTATGTCAGTTTACTGCCTCTCAGGTTTATGACCTAGAAAAGGAGAGAGAGGAAAGTTTCTGGATCAGAGGTTTTTCCCACAGCCTCTCCCTCTCTGCCACACAAAACCACTCGGTCACTCACAGAAGCATGCATTTGACTGGCAGGTAAAGCAGGAAAGTCAGTGTATATAATATTCATGTGCCTACAATGTGCTGGACAGGCTTCCCTGCTGGTGGAGACGCTGCCTGTGCTCATTCATCTCTGTCTGTCTGGTTAGAGCCTGAGGTGCTCGACACCTCAAAGTGGACGGGACGCTGTGGGAGGAGCTGACAGCTGGACTCCTCTCACATGTCCGGCTGTAATATCTTGTGTCAGGCTGGTATTCACCTGAGCCAGAAACATTGATTGATTGTTTCGACCAGCTGCCGAGCTGGCTGGGTTTTGGTCGTTACCACACACTGGGATGGCACCGCTGAAGCTCTCTGCTTTGTTGCTGCTTCATTTAGTGTGTGTTTTATTATTGATAAGGGAATGGCTATTAAACAGGTGTGTCTCTTTAATAAAGATGAAAACCAGACCAGAGGAAAACCTTGTTCCTCAAACTGTTGAATGATTATTCATGTTGCTGTGAGAAGTTTATGTCCTCTTATTATAAATGTTATATTTTTTAGGTCTATTAATGATTTATTTAAACCACTTGTTTTTCGTGTTGAAATTATTAAATAACATACATTTGCCTTTAATTAAAAAGTAAGTTTGAACTTGTTCTGGGTTTCTCAATTATATACATGTGACTCCACTGATGTTTTGATTGCTTTGAATAATAATAATAAACTTCATTTATAAAGCGCTTTTCATACAAAAAAATGCAGTTCAAAGTGCTTTACAGAATAAAAATCCCCCCCCCCCGACAAATTTAGGCATGAACAAATATACTACCCTCCCCCCAATCCTATCCCCATGTGCGGACACATTAAAGAGCAACATTAAAAGGACATTAAAATAGAAAATAGGATGGACACTGGGCCGAGTACAGATGAGCCAGGTTAGGTAAGGAAATGCCATCCAGGGAGCCATCTGCCCCGGCAGCAGCGGGTCAACAGCAGCAGCCGAGGCACTGACCCAGGGCGCCCAGAGGAGGGGAGGCCAGGATTCTGACCTCCACTCAAGCACCACCTGGAGAGCACCCAGGCACCTACAGCCGACCACCGCTCCCAGGGCAGAGGGCTCCTATAGAGGAAACACTGGAACGATGTGTCTATGTTTTTATTATCAACAGGCTAACATGTTAAATACACAAATAAATAAATAGATCGATAGGTAGGTAAATTCATAAATAAATTAAGTTAACGAGATAAGTACAAGACCAGGTGGTAAAACACTGATCAATAAAAGCATGAAAAGCCAATAAACAGGCAGTAAATACTAATCAATTAATTAAAAGCTAGGCTAAAAAGGTGAGCCTTGAGCCTACTTTTAAAAACATGAACGTTTTCTGCAGCCCTGAGGTTCTCCAGCAGCCTCTTCCAGGGGTGAGGGCCATAAAACTGGAAAGACGCCTCACCATGAGTGTGTGTCCTGACTTTTGGGATGACAAGGAGACGGGTGCCAGAGGAGCGCAGAGACTGCGAAGGTTCATACGGTAAAAGCAGTTCTGAAAGATAAGACGGCCCAAGACCATTAAGACACTTAAAAACCATTAAAAGAACCTTAAAATCGATCCTAAGACACACGGGAGCCAATGCAGTGAGTCTAAGACAGATGTAATGTGTTCCCCCTCCTCCTGGTCTCAGTCAGGACACCTGCTGCTGAATTTTGTAGGAGTTGTAAACCTGATATACTCTTTTTGGGAAGACCAGAAAGCAGGGCATTACAGTAATCAATCCTACTGGTGATAAAAGCATGCATCAGTGTCTCCGTGTTGGCCCGAGAGAGAATGGGGCGGACTCTGGCAATGTTCTTAAGGTGATAAAAACCTATTTTAGTAATATTTTTAATGTGGGGGATAAAAGTCAGCTCAGAGTCAAAAATCACGCCCAAGTTCTTCACTTGTAAAGAAGGATTAAAAGACAGTGATTGTAGTTTTGGTAAAAGCTTCTCTCTCTGAGCCTCAGGACCGATGACTAAAACTTCAGTTTTGTCCTGGTTGAGCTGGAGAAAGTTTTCTGCCATCCAGGATTTGATGTCTAAAATGCAGTTAAAAAGTTAATCCATTGGCCGTGTGTCATCGGGAGACGTGGAGATGTACAACTGTGTATCATCAGCATAACTGTGAAAGTTAACTCCATGTTTTCTGATGGGGAGCCAAGAGGGAGCATATACAGGTTAAAAAGCACTGGGCCTAAAATCGAACCCTGGAGATAAACCACACACTTTCTGTAGTCGTCAAGAAGCTTCTGTGATGATACATGGGCCTTTGTGTTTTCTTAGTGACTTCAGTGTTATATTTAAAACATTTTAAATTGAGGTATTTGTTTTTTTTTTTTACGTAATCTCCCATGCAGATTCATTTGACTTATTTTAGGGAAAATGTGTGTTAGAGTTAATTTCTTTGTTACTTTGCCATTTACCCACAGCTCCTAACTCAGCTGCACTGCAAATTCTACTCACCTAGGCTGTTTCACTAATCAGTTTTATGGACCTTAGACCTTGTCTACACATGGCAGGGTCTCTCACAAAACATATTTGTTTTTCTCTGATTTGGCCTGACATTTGCATGATGCAAATTTAAGGCATCAAAAACGATTCTTTCAAAACCCTCCGAACAAGGTGTAGATTTGAGAATTCTCCGCCTACGAATTCCCTCGTCAGCATGTCCTCCAGATCTGCAGATGCCTGCTAACAAGCCATTCATTTGATCCAGAGGTGTTGGAGGAGAAATGCATATAAATGCTGCAGGATAGTAGCTCTGGATGACTGGTCCAGTAAATGAAGTTTTACATCAACAAAGACTGAGAGGTTCCTGAAAAAAAACCTCAACCTTTGTCCTCACGGACGACTGTCCTGCATGTTTTGGATGTTTCCCTCCTGCTTCACACCTGACCTTTATAAATAGATGATTAACATGCTTGTGTAGCATTTGAAGGCATGCAGGAGTTAATGCAATCGTTTGAAGCAGGTGTTATGATGCCGAGCCACATAGAAAACATGAAGGACTGGGGGTCCTATAAGGACCAGGGTTCAGAAACACTCAGTTATGGTGAATGTATGCATTAATTTAAGGCTTAAATTACTCATATCTGTGGCAGATTTAAAGTTTTTAATTTTATTTTCATCCAACCCAGAGGTTTTTAGCTGAAAGAAAATACGTTTTTATTTACATCCTAACTAAATAATTTCAAAATCATGTATACCTCTCTCAACAATCGGTGGAAAAAAGCTTTATTAGCATTACAGTAATCACATTTTTGGATGTTTCAACTGGTATTTTTGATCATCCATCTTTCACAAGAAGCTGTAAGTCTCTGCTACCAGAAACCCCCCTTAGAGTTAATGATTTAATTAAGGACTGGGTGGACTGCTTTAAAGTTACTCCTGTCAGAAGAAACCGGTCAGTCAATATAAAAGATAACATAAAATTTAAACATTTGTCAGGGGTATGAATAACTTTGGCCACAACTGAAGAAAACCGCAATAAATTTAAACCTGTGAATCAAATTTTTGTTTTTAAACATGATTATGATTATTGTTTTATCATACCATCTATATGAGCAATAGAATTTGATATGACATTCAATCCCATAATGAGTGAATGTAAGCCATCCATTGGAGCCCTATGTGGAATTCTTGTGAGGCCCAAAGTGTTCCAGAAACTTCTGATCCTTCAAAGTAAAGCCAAGAGACGCAAAGCAAAGCGAGAGAGGGAGAGAGAGGGAGAGAGAGGCGTGACGCTCAGAGTCTCTCCCTTTACTTTCCAGTCTTATATCACTCCCCTTCTCAGTTTCATCCAACACCTGAACCGTTTCCCATGTTTTCCGAAATCCTCTGGCCCCGCACTCCAACCCACAGAAAGTAGTTCAGGGAGCTGTCTCTCTGCCAGTTACAGAGTTAAAATAAAGCAAACCGCAGAGGGGACTGAGGCGAGCAGAGGCAGGCGGAGAGGGTGAGGAGAGACCGCTTTGGGTGACCGAATTGGAATGGAGATGCGCGGCATGCGTGATTAGGAAACATCGGCTGTGGGAGTTACGCTTCCGCGGATTATAAAAGTGAAGAAGCCACAGCGCTGAACGGGACTGCCTTTGTTCATTTCACTTCGCGGATTTTTCTTTTTTTTTCTCCCCCCCCTCAAAAACCATGAATGTATCGCCCACGGAGCGGAGGAAAGACATGCGGCAGCTGGCTTTGGAGATTGGCATCCGAGTTCTGCTCTTCGGAGTTTTTGTGTAAGTAAAATCCTCCAGCAGCAGCTGAGTTTCCTGCTCCCAGAAAGAAAACACACAGCAACTAACAGAACCTAGTCCTGTCGAAGAGGTATTTAAACAGATTTCCAACCCCTAACGAGTTTTAATTAGATCGATGAGCCGCGGGGAGGTTCGCTGGCCGAGCAAGTCTTTGTGTTAACAGGCGGTTCAGCACCATAGACAGCTCCCTGCACAGCAGCAAGCGGGCGCCGCGTTAACAGGTTGCACAGGAAAAGTCAGCGTTTTATTCTCTGATTGCATTTATTAATAATGCATGTCATAAATTATTATTATTTTTTTTTTTACAAGAGGTTAGAAAGGTTCATGACTGTTCGTTTGACCACTTCTCTCAACAGTATAACAAAGGAATCCGATGGTCTACACCCGATATGATGTAGTGTGTGTGTGGTGTCATAGCGGCGCAACTTTCCAAACTGATAAATTGTGAAGTTTTGCATCGCCTGGTTCGTTTATATCGGGATAGGGTTAATTATTTGTTTCTTTTTTGAATGACTTGCCTTGATTTTGCTATCGGTTCAATTCAACTCAGTTCAGTTCCATAGCGTTTTTTTATTTACAGAGAGCCAATTTCACAAGAACTCCCAGCTCAAGTCGAAATTCATATCCAAATGTTTTTGTCTTGCTTTATAAACTGTGATAGCACACACATGTAAAACAGTCAATAACTTAAACACCAATATAAAACATGTCATTTATAAAGTACTGTAGTTTACAGTGTTAAAAACCATAAGTAACCAAGTGTTTTATTTTATCTGATTGTACATCACGACTGATAAATGGACAAAAGTTTTCCCAATTATTTTTTCGTTTTTTTCATTTAAGCACCTCTATACATCTCCCAGGCAGTGATAGCGTTTTCGAGACCTGGACTTTCACTCAAGTCCTGATTCCAGTCAAGTTTTAGGGACTTGTGACTTGACACGAGCAGGATGCCGATGAGTTGAACTTGGACTCGGATTCCAACATGTGAAATTGCTGGTTTTGGAATTAGAATGTAGACGATGCTAATGTTAGCTTGTTGTATTAGGTCAGATTAGTGGACAAATCTAATAACAACTTCCCAAAACCTTTGTAGGTGTACTGGTGACATGTCAGTTATTTATTGTTTTAAAATTTAATAAATAAAATTTGCACATGCTACTGTGTTAGCTTGGTGATAGCGTGGGGGCAATTAGTACAGTTAAAAACAAACAAACAAAGTAAACCATTGATGGCAGCCATTATTGTAGTTTCAAAACCTACAGCCTGCTGTCTTGTTTTAGACTTGATCTCAGGTGATAATGACTTGACTTGGACTGGAAGATTCTTTTAGGACTTTGACCTGGACTTTCCCTGTAGGACCTAAAGACTTGACTTGGACTCGACTTGGACTAATCCTGTTCACTGCTCCCAGAAGACAAAAGTTGAAATTTCCTGTGAAAAACTTGTTTGGGATCCTGGCTTGTTTTATTAACCAGTCTAATTGGACACTTCAGCTGTGAAGTAAACTATTCTCCACAGAAAGACCCACCAACATGAAGAAACCTGTAAGCAGCTGTAAAATGATGGTTTGAAGCTGAACTGACTGCTCCATGAAGCAAACCGACCCTCCACATTTTAGAACACTTGGAAGAGTCAAAGAGAAAGATAGGGCAAATAGCCCCAATCACTCCAGATGACCTCATTCTTCTTTAGATATACATCCATAACCACATGTTAGCACTGCTGCTTTGCATCAACGAGGTCCTGGGTTCCAATCCCGGTCTGGGAAAGGCTTTCTGCATGGTGTTTGCATATTTTCCATCTGCATGCATGGAATTTCTCTGATGAATTTGGCTTCCTTTAATAGTCCAAAAATGCTGCCATACATTTCATCAGGGTCCCCCCCCCCCTCTGTTTATCCCTGGAGACAGATATACCCCCGATTTAGTAGGTATATAAAATGAATTGATGTCAATGGGTGAAATGTTATTTGTCTAAAGGAGCACATTGAGTCATTGAGTTTACTGCAATCTCACCTCTTGATTAAACATGTGGAGACAGTAGAGAGGAACGTCTGTCCTTTATCAAGAACCTTCCAGCAGAACCCACTCCTGTAGGGTGGCCATAAAAAACTAGAACTAGGGTTCAGAGAACAGGTCTGACAGAAGTAGCTTCCATGTTAACGGCAGCCATACTTTTTTCATCTTGCTCAATGAAATTCTTTATAAGTTGAAGAATCCAGCCTCTCGACCTGCATTGCTTTGCTACATTATCATTAATATGCTGCATTGGGCTAAGTGTGTGCTCTCAATGTTAACAGATTTTAGATCCCAGATGAGTGTCATAGTGCACACTCACAGTGTGTGAAACAGGCAGAATCAAGTGCTGGGACCCGACCAAAAATGTAGCGAAGCAGAGGCAGAAAGATTCTTGGTTTAGCTCTTTGTGTGTGTGTCTGAGCTGGTGAGATTTACATTTATTGCAGTTCTTCTTTGTTTTGTGGATCTGTACTCAGGGTGACATAAAAAGTAATTTCGCACTGACTCCATCATAAACACAGAGCTGCATCCTGTCACAAAAGCTCCAGTCATGACGTCCTTGATCAGAGTAATGAAGAGATTTACTTTTCTCCTATCTACAGAGATAGCAAACACAGGCTGAAATGGAGTTTTTAGTAAGGCTATTACTATTGATAAACTCTCATCTGTCATTGCTTCTTCTCTTTGTGATCATATAGAAATAAACAAATGCAAAATTTTATACATCTACATTCATACAAGATATCTGGCAAATTTTCTTTAGTAACAGTCTTTGATTTAATGTCATTTAGAAGCTTTTTTTAAAGGCCAGCAGTGATTGAAGCTGGATCCACAGCAGAGCTGAGCACTATGTGTGTCTGAGAAGTGACACATTGCATTCTTGACTCTCGTCAAAAACTATTGTACAAGCAGGATAATTGGGGTCAGCTCGTGTCATTTTCCTCACAGCGGCTGAAAGCCCAGGTTTTAGTGGGAGCTTTTTGTACCTGTAGCTACCATGTAGTTCATGGTGGATTTATCTCAAGGAGGAAAAACTACTGATAATTCATGTGTCTTTCGCTGTGTCTTGAAAAGGTTTTCGTGACATTTATCCACTTTTGTCTTGCCACAGATTCTTATTCGGATTTAGGTCGGTACTTTGACTAAACAATTCTAACAAATTAATTTGTTTGGGTTTTATGTTCCAGTCATTGTCCGGCTGAAAGACAAAGCTTTAGCCCGGTCTCAAGTGTAAACGTCTTTTAATCTTTCACCTTTCAGCCATATTTTATTCAGACAGGGGTGTTTTCTATGTGAATTCAGCTTTATTGTGCATAGGGTGATGGCTTGTGACAAACTGCAGACTTGACTTTCTTATTTCCATTCTCCTAAAATAGCCAGATTTGTTGAGTGTTTTATTATTGTCTTGTAAACGTATTCTTTCACCTGAACTGCACATCTCTGCAGCTCCTCCAGAGATACCATGGACCTCTTGGCTGCTTCCCTGATTAATACCAATCTTGCCTTGTCTTGGTAGGCTTGGAGCTAGACTATATTCTCTTACTTTCTAGAGGATGTTTTGGGCAGGGATATTGTTTTAGATTCTGAATCTGCTTTAGGATTCTTCACAACTTCATTCCTAGACCTATCAGTTGTGCTCTATTACTGTTTTAGGAATACCTCTGAGTCCTTCAAGGCTAGATTTATGATAAAGAAATTAAAATCAGATGCAGGTAGGCTAAGGCCTGGTTCACACGGAAAGATTTTTAAACCGATTTCAGGCCTATTCTCCCCTTTTGACAATCGCAAAGAAGCCCAATTATTGTCATGGCTCTAAGCCAATCAGAAATCGAGGTGATAGGTAGCGATATGCTAAGTGTCAGCTCACTTGACTGCAGTCCACAAAAGCATAGAAACAGAGATCAGTCAGAGCAAAGTCTGTAATGATATTTGAGAGTGGGAAAAAAAGATAACTCACCTCCATGTCTTTGTAAAGCAAGTAGAGCCCTTCTCCCGCTGTCTCCACTCCTTTATCCAACACCTTTTCTTTCGTGTTGTTTTGTTTCTCCGTTAAAACTAGTCCACAAACTTTTGTAAATGCCTCCTCCTTGACTGCTGCTGCTGCTGGTTTCACCCCTCTCGCCCTTATGTTTATTTACTCCAAAGACACATTTTATCTTTTGCAGTTTTGCGAAATTTCCCTTCTAAGCAGGGAATGTTCGTAAGTAAGTTCTTAAGTGTGGTGTCTCGTCATGGTCGTGTTTGTTTCTATTGGTGTTTCACATAAAATCCAAATTAAATAAAATGAAGTTTCTGGTTGCAAAACGACAAAATGTAAAAAGATTCAAGGGGCACAGATACATTTTAGTCCCCAATGGGTTTTTAATTTCAGTGTATGGCAGATTGTCTTACGTTCTTTACATATTGCTTAAATATGTGAACACCTAAAAAAGCATGTTTGAAATCGAATGTCTCTTCTAGTTCGGCACATCGACTTTTATTCAGAGATCCTGCAAGTTCTGTAAGTCTCTCAGTGCCTGATTCTGATTAAACAGACCTGGATCTTTTTCTGCATGCTTGACTGTTTCTCCACAAATACCAAAGCACATTAGGCTGAGAGCCAATATTTCATTTCATAAAGCTTAAGATAGCTTGTGTTTAAAGGAGAGCTACTTTTGTTTTACTTCATTGACAAGCTGCCTGTCGGTTCTCTGTCAGAGAGAATGTGCTGACATTAACTCTGGGAATAGTTCATGCCATTAGGTTAACCGCGCGCACATCAAACTGCAACTAGACACTCAAGAAGTCCTGGATCTATAGCATTCAAATAAAAAGGTTAAATGTAAATGAAAACAGATCTTTGACATTTACCAAAGTACGAAAAAGTCAAAGCAAAAAAGGACTGAGCTTGATGCTAAGATGAAAGAAAAAATAACTTATTGGCTAGAAAAATCACTCCTGACTTGTGTTTGCTTAAAGGAGCTCATGTACTCAGGGTTATGTTTCTTTTGCTCTTGTTCCATACAGGTTTTCAATATGTAGACATGTAAGCTACTTCAATATGGAATGACTGACACATACAAACGTATACAGCCATTAATCAGTCAGTGCACAATAATAAGCAGGTGAGGTTGTTTTTGTTTTATTTTAAGAGAAAATAGACCCTAAAATCAGTCTAAGGACTCTGTTGTGTTTTCTGAAAGCTTCTTGATTGACTGATTGGCCACAAGAAACACACTGTTTGGCTGGTTGAACAGATTACACTTTGTGCTAATAGAAAAAACAATTATACTGAATATTTTATTGAGAAAATGACAGTGGTAGACAAATGAATTTGTTGGTTGCATGTACAGCATGAGAAATGTGATAAGAATATGTTGCCATAAGGATGATGATTATACTTGGTGCAGCTTAAGGTTAATAACAAGTAAAATAAGATGTATTTCTGTTTATTTCTTAGCATATGGTGCTCCTCTCAGAGCAAAGCTAAGCACCAGCCTCTATCTTACAGGAGCAGCTCTTGGATACAATCCAATGCAATGGCAGACCTTTGTTCAGATACTGGTGAATGTCAGAGTTTGGACTGAGACCACTGTGAGATTTAAATACAGGAGGATTAGCTGACATATAGTCTTTAGAGGAGCTGTTTCACTGTCATCAGAGCACTCTCCTTAAAGGTCTCATTTCCTCGTTTTTACAATAAATTTGCTGTGGTCTTTAGTATGAGTGAATGACATGTGAGTCGTTTTCTGTGGAAAAGAATCCTATTGTGCTCCTGTGTTGGGAGGTTGAAGTTCGTCGGAGGAGTGAGTGGGGGAAAATGACAGGATTACGATTCTAACTCACTCTAATATTCATGATATGCAAACATAATGTCTCTGATTGGCAAACTTAATGTTATACTTCACTGGTGTTGTTAGAAGACAAATTTAAACCATTTCTTCCTCAGCTCTTCTTTCTTGGGTAAAAAAAAAAATACAACACTGATGCGTTATCTCCACAAATAACACAAGCCATAACGTGTTCCAACATGCTTTGGAGTTGCTAATGTTCAGCTTCTACTAGCAGAGACTGTTCTGCTCTCCAGGCCGCAAAATCAGTACACCCTTGCCAACCAAGGTGGGCGGGGCCAATAATACAAATTTTTTTCTGTGACGTAGAAGGGACTGTCTTTTTCTGACTCGCTCGTTTTTGCCGTCGGTTTTCTTTCTAGGGCTAATGCAGGTAATTTGGGGTTGGAGAAAACGTTCCCTTGAGGCATGACTATGCAATTCAGAGAAGACTGATCGTTCTCAAAAAGTATTAAACGGTTTTTGAGTAAGCGACACCTTTAATAAAACCAAAGACAACTGATAATAAGGGAGGATGATTGCTTCAAGTGATGCTTTGATTAAAGAATTAAAGGTGTGTTAAAATTAATTTGTTAATGGTTCTTCCTTCCTTCCTTCCTTCCTTCCTTCCTTCCTTCCTTCCTTCCTTCCTTCCTTCCTTCCTTCCTTCCTTCCTTCCTTCCTTCCTTCCTTCCTTCCTTCCTTCCTTCCTTCCTTCCTTCCTTCCTTCCTTCCTTCCTTCCTTCCTCTTAAGCACTGCCATTTGAAAAGTGCATCCAGATTCCAGTGCATTTTCTTTGGTTCAGTCAAGTCATTTCGCCTTGTTACGTCTTCAGAGACTCGCCTGAATTGAAGTGTGTCCAGTTTGCCTCTGGCCTCTGTGTATTGGGTGTTAATGTGAAGGCAGAGTGGACCACTCAGATAAAGTCATGTGGCATTAGCATATCAAGTAACATGTGACCCTCTGCTGCATTCCAGTGTAGCAAATGAGGAGCTTGCGTTTGCATCTCACAAAATAAACTCACCCCTCTCGTCCATCTGACCATCCATTCATTTATTCAACAGCGATAGTTCACATTAGCCGTTTTCAGACAAAAGTTCTGGAATATTTGTGGACAGTTCCATCCGGTCTTTAACCGGAGTTGTGTTTTCAAACACACCACTTTTTTCCGGAACATTGCCTTTCGGCTGCTTTCACACAGCAAGAAATATACCAAAGAATCCTGAATCCTTCTGGGGGGTGGGGGGCTGTATGTGGATATTACATAAACTTAGTGCGGCGGGCGTATGTGTTATTTCCCCAAACAAATGCATTATTGCAAAGATGGTTGATGAAACAGCAGATCTACTCGCAGGGCTCGTCTTTGTGATGTGTGGAATTTTGCACACATGGAAACGCTTAAGACACATCGATGAAGAAGCTGAAAGGGAAATAGTGACATTTATACGTCATCAATGTGTGCGCTCACAGCATTCCCTGCCCCTCTCCCCTTTTCCCCACCGCCCCACAACCCTCCAGCTTTCCCGGAACATTACCTGATAATCTGAACGTAAACCCCATACCGCGCAAAGTCCGCTCTTGTTACTAGGTCTTCATCCGTAAAATTACCGGTAAAGGGTATCCGGACAAAGTCCAGAAGATTGCTTTCAGACTTAAAAGCGAAACAGACGAACTCCGGAAAATTACCGTTTTTAATGGCCTGTTTAAAAGGGGCTATAGTTGCAGCAGCTTGGATGCAAACTCAAGTATACACACAAAAATATCAGAAATAAAAAAAGGTAAAAATAAAAACAAAAACACCAACCCTAATTCCATCTAAAATTCTGAATCTGGTTTCTTTCTGAGGGGACTGGTTGTTCCTCTGGCTTGGTCCCTGTAAGCTGTTGTTCACCAAGCTCCTTCAGTTTAACTAATGGATAAGCAAATTGATGCAATTCATTAAAGTATGTCCTTGTGGGGTTTCCCAAAGGATTTTTCAGATGCCAACTAAATTACTTATTGTGTGCTACTTAAAAATAACTCCAGCATTGCAGAATGTACCATACATCAGTCTAATACTCTATTGCAATCAAAGAAGGTGTCAAATATTGCCTACACTTGTAAAAATAAGGTCAGTTTGCCTTTTTTAAAACAGGTAAATCTTTTGCAAAACCTCTATCTTTCACAACGTTGCTCCCAACACAAGTTGAACAACACCAAAGCCCCAGAAATCTGTTTGTAGTCTTTATTGTTACAGCAAACACCCCATCCAGAGCTAGATTAAAATCAATAAAGCTCACATAGCTTTATTTGCTCCTTTTTTCATGTTACAGAAGTAAGGCAGAAATAACTGTGATTAGAACTGAATTTGCTATACATGCAAAAGCAGCTATCTGCTACATATTTGCACTCGCTGCAGTGTCACATCACAGCCTGTGTTATACTGCTTCATAATTAAATCCTACTCCTTTCCATGCCAGAGGAATTTTAATGTGAAGTACAGCATCCTCCCTCGGCAAGCGGCAACATCTCAAACAGCTGGCAGGAACTGTAAAACACAAACAAACAAAAAACTAGGAAGCAGAGGGACGGTCTTCGAAAGACGACCAAAATATATTTCCATGAAAAGAAAACTTAAATTCAGGTGAGTAAAAATGTTGCCTTTTCATGAATGATGAAGCGATTGCATTGTGAATGGAAGCTGGAGACTGATGCAGAGGAGCTGAACCACTGCCTTCCTGAAGGCTCTTGACCCAAACTGACCAGAGACACATGAACTTCCATATCTCTTTCTTTTGAAGCACTGCAAGGGATGTGTCTGTTCTTTCTTGTAATTAGGAACACAATCACTTTAAAAAAAACAGCTGAGATGTTAAAGCTTTTATAAAGCATCAGTCCAGTAGAAATCCAATCAAACCAAACAAGAGAAAGATACCTAATGATGAACATTCATCGTCAGATACGGATGTAAAATATAAGAGATTAAGAAAATCCTGTTCTGTCAAGGTTTATATACAAGCCCATCCTCAGCAGCAATATTCTATTTATTTGGGGCTTTAAACAATGCATTTGAACAGCATATTTTTTGGAATAGAATGATTACCCAGCATACAGTGTCAGGGATTTTTAAAGATCATAAGTTTGCTCCACAACCAGTTTGGATTTGTGTTTGGGATCATCATCTTGCTGGAATGCCCAACTGGGCCCAAGTTTTAACCTTCTATCTGCTCTGGTGATGTTGAGGAATTTCCCATCCACTCACAATGCACCGGCACCACTGGTAATCAGACAGCCCGACAGCATAATGCTACTACCACCAGGCTTGACACTTGGTTCAGTGTCTTTAAATGTAACAACCTCACCTTGAACACATTTTTGGCCTTTGTGGCCAAATATCTTCATTTTGTCCTCATCTAACCTTAAAAACAGTTCATGTGTGAAAGTGCAAATTTTAGTAAAGCTTCAAGGTGTAAGTTTTGGAACAGTGGATCTATCCTCTCAGTAGAGAGAGTAAACATTGGCTTTCTGTGTGGATAGGGACTCTGGTATTCCAGCAGTTTATGGCAAGCCGCAGGGATCTGAGAGTAGTTCTTGAACATTCAAACATATTTCATTTAGTTTGAGGGTGACGATTTGGATCAGATGGATGAAACCTGGACACAGTTTGGTGTTTGCAAGTCAATAATCTGAATTTTTATTTTTTTTAAATAGATCAAATAGGCTAATGTTCATCTTCTGGAATGGCCCTGACCTCAACCCTGTTTAAACACAATGGACTATGCTTAAAGGTAGGGATGTGGTGATCCGATCATGTGATCGGAAATCGGGCCCGATCACGTGATTTTTTAATGATCGGAATCGGGTGGAAATGATCAGATATAACCTTATAAAACAACAAGCATGGCGTTTTAAATTCATCCTGAGACAGAAATTGTCAAACGGATGCACAGTGGCTTAGTTTTAATTTCAACAAGTTCCACTTCATCAATATTCATTGTTGCATGGACGACGACAACACCACACAATTTACGGCATGCAGGGAATTGAGACAAAACAATGGTGAGCTGCTAGCTAGTAGGCTAATGCAGGGCAAATGTCACTAGAGCGAAAACGTCAGCAGTTTGGACGTATTTTAAGCTAAACAGTGAAGGCAGCTCAGCAGCCACATGTAATGTCTGCAAATTGGGCATTTCACTTAGTGGAAAAGACTGAGCTGCATTCAACAGTGAGAGTCTGATACGGCATCCTGACAAAAACACTGAGCCAGCCAACACCCAAAGATAAGTAAAAAAAAAATAAGGAGAACTTGCCTAAGGACAGCGAAAACGTCAAAAGGATCATAACCAAGACAGCCGGACTGATCGTACTGAATGACCAGCTGCTGTTTGTGGTTTCAAACGTCAGATTTTGCAGTCGGATTTCGAGCACCTGAAACCACGGTATGAGATTCCTTCTAATCACCACTTTACAGACACAGCTCTGCCAGGCATTCACACCAAGCTACATGACCGCCTGCTAGTTCTTGTATAAAAAAGGTGTCTGCTTTTGTGGGGTTACCACACGGACGTCTGGAGTTTGTCTGTTTGTCCGATGTCACTGCTAAGCTTTGGGTCGACTCAAGTTTTATTTACATGTGATCCTGCATGTTCAACACTTGGGCGAATCTCACACGGTAGAGCATCATATACATAAATGAAACAAACTTAAAAGGACAACTTGGATATGTTGTCCTTTTTCTTTTCATTATTTTAATGCATTGTGGAAGGATCAGATCCGGACTCGGCAGATATATCAAATGACTAATCAAATAAAATAATAATCGGGACATGTCTACTTAAAGGTTAGGTATGTGCTAGGGAACCCAACAATTTAAATGCACTTCTCCAGTTCTTCCAAAAAGAGTTGTCAGATATCCTGGCAGAAGCTTCCTGATGAATACAAACAGCACCAGCCAGGCTTCTCTGCACCTTGTTGTGGAACAATTATTCTAATATTATTAGAGTTGTTTAAGTATGGATGAGAGGAAATTACTAATAAAGTCAAAATTCAATCATTCCAGACAAGAAAAGAACAATTGAAACTGACTTTGAAATGACTGATATAACTTCATACAAACTTCTGATCGTCACTGTGGTTAAATTCTGGACCTTATAATTCTGAATTCTGCAGAGCAATGATATATTGAATGACAGATATGTGGAAAGCAGGTACATCAGAGCAGCAGAGGATCCATGTGGAGAGATTAGCAGAAGGAACGAGAAGGGCTTTTAACAGGAGGGGAAAATCCACCCCTTGAAAACTAGACAGCTACAGTGACTGAAAGCAGCGTGGTTTCCAAAGAGAGCAAAAAGCAGCTGACTGTAACACCAGGAGCAGGGATTCCCTGACAGATCAGTATGTCACCGCTCCCATACTGTGGCATTTCAGTCCACACAATCGTTTGATCAGCTCATTACTGCTTGCTGTCCTTGCAGTCATCTATCCAACTCCATCCTCTTTATTGCTCCATAGGCAGTCTGATAGACATCAGACAGCCGCTCCTTGTCCGTTCTTTTCTAAAAAACAAAACAAAACAAAAACAGTGTTATCTTAATACATACATTTATAAAACAATAAAACAAAAAAGCATTAACTGTCATTGTACGCTGTACTACCCGATACAAGACAAAAAAAATAATTTGGAGTCATGTTTCACAGAAAACACTGCTAATAGGTGAATTCACAAATGGGAATCCATGGGGGTCCACTGCACAACTTTTTTTCCCTCATTGTCTGAAGTTAAATCAGACCAAGCCTCTCTGGTTTTAGGTCAGCTAGAATTTTCCAAAATATTTATATTTGCTTATTGCTACAGTAATGACCGAACTAATATGTCAGAGATGTATTTAATAATGTTTTTAAAAAAGTTTGGTCTGACTTAAACTTCAGTAAGAGAGAGAAAAAGGAGGCATGTGTTTTTGTTTTTGACGCTGTATGTAAACTGTAATCTAGCATTAAAAGGTTTAGAAAAATGTAACCTTTTGGCATTTATTAAGTACATTTATTTACACATGTAATTAATTTATGTATTTATTAATATTTTAAAAAAAATCCAATAAATAAACCTATAAATGTATGTGAGGAAGTAAACTAGAGACAAAAATAGGGTGAACCTATGGATATGAATCATTCCACGTGACAGAGATCATTTATATTATTGCATATGGTCCGAGTCAGCTTTTTTTTGCAGTTTTAGTGTAAACACTCGGTGGGGGATTCAGAGGCCCAGCAGTAAAGAGGAGACTGAGGTGACTAAATACAGTATATGGAACAGAAAAATGGCTTTTAAAGAAAACATTTTGGCCAGGATCAAAGGACGCCATCAGCAAGTTGTCAAGAAGTCATTTAGTCAACACCGCTTTGTTTTTTTTTAAATAGAAAAGAAAAAGCAGATTTAGCTTTGAACCAGAAAATAATGCAATCCTTTCTAAAAATCAAGCTGACCAAAAAAATTATTCATTATGCCTTGTATAACTTCTTGGACACAAAATATGCCAGACATTTTCATGTCGTAAATAAATAGAACCTGCTAAATGTTTTTCAAATTTCCTCTATTAGCCTGGGTATAGAATTGAGACTCAGAGGTAGAAAAAGCTTACCCCTTCCTCCCATGATGATGTTTGTTTGTATAACCCCCCCACCCACCCATTAACCTCTATTGGTTATCGGTCTCAGCCTGAGGTATTTCCTGAGATTTATTCCATTACTGCCATTTGGAGCTTCCCACACAAAGACCGATGAGGGCTGAGGAAATGAACACACACACACACACCTCTCATTTCTCAACTTCCTCTAAGTATATAACAGGTAGGCCCTTCCGTTTTGCTGTCAGACTGCTCCGCGGTGGTTTCTCTAAAGTCAGAGTACCACAAGGTGAGAGCTCACTTTTTGACAGAACAAGGTGAACTCAGCATATATTGTTACTCTTAAAGGTAAAGAGATTTTATTCTGGCATAGCACACCGCACATGTGGGTTTGTTTCCTGCATCGGTATCCTGGGTGACCTTTTCAAATTTAATGGAAGTGATTTGTAGAGCTTGACTTCCAACACTCCACTCTCTCAGTCTGCAAATGCCATTCATTTTAATATCACACAGACGTGTGTTTTCCCTAACACTAATTACAGAACTGTGATTAGACCTCATCTCGAAAATGCGCGGTGAGAGACTGCTTGATTGAATTGTCCTTGGCTGAAGCATGTAAGAGAAGCTGAGCGACCTCTGAGCTTCTGCTCCTGTCAGAGGCTAAATACACGGATGTCCTTCCACAAACTGATTAGCGCCTCGACAAGTGAAACACTTTTGACACATAGAAGAACTTTCTATTCACCTTTGTCATTTTGACTTTTCACAGCAGGAAGATCCCTAATCAGAATGATGATGGATTTACTTCATTTTACACAGAAAACAGAGAGTCCATCCCTCTGTCCGTCCATCCGTCTCTAATTTAAAATGACCAATTGATCAAACATGCTTGTTCTCGAATTTACGCTAGAAAAAAGCAAAACCCACATACACATACAAGGAGGACATGCCAATTCAAGACACAAAGACTCAGTTTATTGGCTGACCAGAGTGAAGGAGTTTTAATGTTTACCCACTTTGAATAGCAAAAAAGAAAAAAAGAAAAGTCAGCTAAGGTGATTCGAGTATCTGATCAGAAAGGGCACCTCTCTCTAGTACGAGTCCCTAAAGCAGATCCAGAACTTGCTGGACATACTATATATATATATATATATATATATATATATATTTACCCAATGAGGCCTCAAATCATATGCTCCCTTCAGCTGATGAAGACAAAAGGAGTTGCTTACTAACATCATTTAACTAAACTGTAAATTAAGGAAAATAATAGAAAGATTAGTTATCAACCTCATATGGTTTGCAAAACCTAATTAAGTTAAATTAAACTCTTACAAGAAAACCTGAAAGTAGATTAATATAAATTTTAAAGTAATTTCTCATTTTGTGTCAGATGATTGGTTGTTTTGTGGACAAATGAGCCTTAAAACCTCTTTCCCCACTGTAATTTGTGCTGTGTATACAGTGGACCCCTGGTATTCACGGGGGTTAGGGATAACAGCGAATAGCTAAAATCTGAAAATAATTGAGACTCCCTCTAAAATATGCTTTCAAATGCCTATTTTAAGAGTTCAAGCACCAAATATACCTTAAAATGCCTTAATACAACAAGAAAACATTCACTCATTTTCCTATCTCCCAGTTTGGGGTACAGCCAATCAGCTCCAATTAAGGACAATAAATTGAGGTCCTGGTTTGGCTGCTTGGCTGATTTTTTTTGGAGGGGGGGTGATCATTTCACATGTGAAATGAAGCAGATTCATCATTTCTATTTGGAAGGTAGCATGCTCATATTAGCCTTAAAGTAACAGAGCACCCTTTTTCGTCTTTCGTCTTTGCATACCACCGACTGGTATGGAGTGTCGACCAGAATGTCACTCAAGGCTGTGAATGCCTCTCTAAGACTGGTGATGTATTAGCATTGTCCCTGCTTGTGCTAACGTTGCTCTTGTTTTCATTAAGCCAAGCTCTAATGTTCATTTTGACATACAGACGTATTGAAGTATTCTTCTTTACTGCCTTTACAAGTCCCAATTATTAGCCTCCAGCACCCTCTGCTAGTTGTCTTGGGTAAATACATTGTATGGTTGCATCTTAATCTACACCGGGGTTGCAATCTGTTTTGGGTGGGCCCAATACCGTAATGGTGGTCCGTCCATTCTACTGTACCAACATAAGATCCACCGGCTGATCTTAAATGAGTAGAAGACAATGCTAGGTCTATTGCAACAGATCTATAGGATACGACTCCTTTCAACGAGCCAGAAATCCAATCTCTAGGATGGATGGAAGGATGGATGGATGGATGTACAATATAACAAAATTATTGTCTTTTAGTCCTTTTGTAAAGCAACAATTTTGACTAGTAGGTGGGCACAGCTGTTACAAACAATATTCAAGCTAGAATAATGAATGTCCCAATGTCGTTTAAACATCTAATCATTTTCTTATTAGAAAATCTTGCATTACTTTCCTTCGTAAGTGGACAGAATTTCTATTATCCTTGTAATTTAGTGACCTGTAGATAATTTACCCCAGAGTGTGCCTGAGGAAAAGGCAAATCAAACAAACTATCAGAAAGATTTTCAGAGGCTTTAGATCAGCCTTTATAAACCCTCCAATTAGTGAAGCTCATTAAACATTTCTAAAGGGAAGCAGATTGGCTTAAATTGATTTCATTGGAATTGATGGAGACTAAACGGAAGCATGAGGTGGGAATCAGACCCATAGGAAGGATTGGTCTCATTGTTTCTTTTGTGGTTCCACTCATTTTTGGTTTTTTTCTTGAACACGGTCCTCAGCCAGAACAAAAAGAGAGGGAAAACACCAGGATGTATCCCAGAATGCTTGTATGAGCTGCATGTTAAGTTGAAACTCATATGTATTGTTCATTCACACAAGCGGATGTTGAAATCAAAAACTACAAAAAGTGATTTTATTCTTTTTACACGTGACAGAGGCTTTGAAAATACCAACCTTAAGACAGCGGTAGTGAAGGAATCTTTCTTTCTTTTTTCTCCTCGGGTAGAGAGAAAGTCGAAATGATGATAAAACCCTGCGCTGTGAGTGGCAGGGCAGAAAACAACAAAAGAAACCCAGGAGGGAAAAATAAAATGAATTCAAGCCTGAGGCAAGAAAAGTGAGAGTCATTGTGAAAGAGTATTCAGCAGAACATCAACAGCTGTGTGTGAAGTAATTACAGAACTATAAAATTCCAGATTTGTTGTTCTTAAATGCAAATTTACAGTCAGAGGAAAAAGGTTGACTGGTTTTATTGTAAACTTCAGGTTCTGCTGCTGCTCAGAATCCGGTTTTACTGCTCAGCGGATGTTCTGAGGGGATCTGTGTGTCACTTTGAATGAGAACTGAAATCTGTCTCTGCTTGCTGTCAGCTTTGACGTTTGCCAGGAGGAACAATGAGCTTGACTACATTGATAATAGTCAGCCTTGGGTCCCAGTTTGGATCCAATCTGTGAAAGCAGTTCAAGTCTCTTGGTTTTATTATTTCAATCATTTTTCTTCCTTTCCCTTAAAATAGCTTTTTCTATTATGGTTGATGTACAATTCCAACATCTGAACATAATAAATATATGCCAAATTAATTGGCATTTATTGGATGAGTTTATTATTGAAAATACAGTATGTTCTTTCATTTGAACGGATTTACTTGATAGGAAAGGAAATCCCTTGTTAACAGAATTTCTTTATTAACAGAAGCAATTTTAGCTAAATTATTGGCACCCCAAACAATACTTTTAATTTTTTATTCTTTATTTTATGTTGATCGGAGTGTCTGGGAACTTTTTTGTATTAATCCATTACTTCCTTTTTCTCTGTGGTATTAAAATGGTGACAATTACTCTCATTTTCCAGATTAACTTTTCAAAATGAGAAAAGAAACATTAGAACATTCAATTCAATTAAGGTTGCCATTTGTTTATTTAAGTTAGTCTTATAAATCCTATAAGTTAAGGGTTAAAAAAATCCAAAACTTCTCTCATCTAAAGTCAGAGCATCCGTCCATTCATCCATTATCTGTACCTGTCGGTGTGGCCGGTGCCTATCTCCAGCGGTCATGGGGCGAGAGACGGGGTACATCTTGGACAGGTCGCCAGTCCATCGCAGGGCATAAAGTCAGAGCAATGATTTGAAAATGTTAAATAATTGGAAATATGACTGAAAACCCAAGATCCCAAATTAATATTGCCACCATGCACAATAAGAAAGTACAGATCCCTGAGAGGGAGATGGAGAAAAAACACAACAAGGACCCTGACTTAAGCAGACCTGATTTCAATTGATGGTGTTTCCCTGCTTTATCCCGCCTGCTTCAAATGACTGCAGTTCAGCAATAGCATGTTATTGAGCCATCAATTGAAATCAGGTGTGCTGAAGAAGGGAAACATCTAAAACATGCAGGGCAGTGTGCTTTGAGGAGCAGAGTAGAAAAACAGTGCTGTAAAGGTGCTGCAAGATACAATAAAATGTAAGAACCCCCCCCCCAAAAAAAAAACAGTTACCGTAATTTTCGGACTATTGAGCACACCTGAATATAAGCTACACCAGCTCAAGTTGAAATTATTTTTTTTTGTACATACACAGGACACACTTGAATATTAGCCATAGGTCTTCATGTTGTAACATGAGATATTTACACAGAAAGACGGTACATGGAAGATTTTTTTTTGTTTTAATTACCTCCACCAAAAAGTAACGTTTTTGTCCCTGTCTGTCCATCAGTCAGTAACATAACTTAAAAAATTATAGTCGGATTTCGATGACATTTTCAGGAAATGTCCGCAATGGGACCAGCAACAACTGACAACATTTTGGGGTTGATCCCAAGTAGCTCTATTTCCTTCTTTGACGGCCAGCTCGACTGCCTTTAACTTTAAAGCTACATAGTAAACATTTATTTGTGTGTTTTCCATGATGAGGGTAACTAGTGTCTTCTTTGACGCATAATCTATTCCCACGTGTGTGTCAGTTTTGCACTTTCTGTCCTAATACAATGTGTTTATAGTTCAGACCAAGCTCAATATAAAATTGTCATAAATTGTCTTATGCTAGACCTTTGACCTGCTGCCAGATGTCTTCAGCGCTCTGTTTTTGCTCTGTTTTTTTTTGTAAATAGCAGTGCTGTTGACAAATCTAAGGGAATTGGCTTGCTGAACAGAAATTTTCAAAACCCTGCATGTGTCTGTCAACCTCTGCGGGCCTGCTGCAGAGAGCTAGCATAGATGGATGATGGCGCTGCGTGTCTCCGTACCCCAGCTGATGGAGAATTCAAAACTAGACTTCATGGAAAATGTCTGATATGTTGTTAAGGGTCAATCGTGAACTCACAAAAGTACTTCACAATTTTTTTCTCTCCATGTCCCATGTGGGGCTCAGTAAGAAAGATAGTAAGGCAGGGAAGAAAGAAAACAACTCTTCGAAGCAGGCTGTTAAGAGAACTGCAGCTGAAAGCAGCATCTTGGGGTCACCAACTCTATAACAGCCATTGCATGCTGTCATGCCAAGTTTGGAAGTGGGCCATTTCTGTTTTGTTAAGGAGTGACATTTGGATCTTGCTGGACTCTACTGAGACGTTAAAGGTCTCATTCACGCGTTTTTTTTCCAATAGATTGGCTGTGGTCTCTAGTATGAATGAATGCCTTGTGAGTCATTTTCTGTGGAAGAAATGTACTTGCACTCCTGTTTCAGGAGGTTGCAGTTTGTTTGAGGAGTGGGTGGGGGGAAAGACAGGATTACATGTCTTAGTCATTAATATTAATGATATACAAATGTCTCACGTATGATTGGCTAACAGCAACAAGATTTTTATGTTGCTTTCGAACTTATTTCCATGGTGGTCCAAAGACAAATTTCTACCGTTTCTTCCTCAGCTCCTCTTTCTTGGGTAAACAATCCTACATTTATGTGTAATCTCATGGCCTGATTGAGCATTCTGTCATCACTCACTCCAGCTGAGTCTACTGTAAAACAAAGGATGAATATGGAGAAAAGCACATCATGCCCATTGTGAGGTATGGTATTGGATCTGTGATGCTGTGAGCCTGTTTCTCTTTACTGGCTCTGGGAACCTTGTTAGACATTATCAGAAAATGAACTGAAAATGGTTTGTCAATGGGCTATCAGCAGAATAATGACCCAAAAACTCTGACCAAATCAACTCAGGAGTGATTCTCTAGACTCAAAATTACTCTTTCACCATAGACATTAATACTGTAGAGAACCTGTGGGCTTGATTCTGAGAGAATCCAGCTCTCTGGTCATTTAAGATAGATTATGCAAAGAGAAATAGTCAAAGATTTCCCTTTCTGGATGTTCAGTTCTTGTAAAATGTTAAAGGGGAAGACAAACTGTTGCCTATTGACAAAATGGGGTTTTACCAACGGTAGCAGAAATATTTCAAGGATAGACTTTACTGCTTGTTTCAGGGACAGAAGGGGGAATTAGATTATAGACTGGGAGGTGGGAGATGCATTGGGATAGACAATTGGACTCTTGCAGTATAAAATACTTTCCTCTTCCAGGTTAGGCAGGTTAGCTTTTGATGCACAATTGACCTGTCGCTCAGTCCTGCTCAGCCCCGCCCCCGCCCAAACGCAAATGAACCAATTAGCATTCAACTACCTGTTTTCCGGAAACAGGGCCTGCAAAACTTTTTGGGATTTCTGGGCTGTATTTGTATCTTAAGTAAATGGTAAATAAATGGTAAATGGACTGTACTTGTACAGTATTGCGCTTTATCTAGTCCTGAGGTCAGCAAAGCACTTCACGTCATAGCCAAAGCTGATCTGGGGTACACTGGCAGAAGCGAGACTGCCGAACACTGGCGCCACCAGGCCCTCCGTTCACCACCAGTAGGCAAGGTGGGTGAAGTGTCTTGCTCAAGTACCCAACGACAGAGACAGACAGGACTCGAACCCGCAACCCTCCGATTACGGGCGAGCTCCTACCTCCTTAGCCATGGTTGCCCCTAAACATTTTAAGGCACAAAAAATGGTAAAACGATGTTCCTGGGGCACATGCAAAAGTGACAACAGTTGATACAACTCTGTTGCTTACACCGAGAGAATAGGCAAAAGAGTTTATTTTATTCCGTCTCCCAAACCGAAAAAAAGAAACAAAAAAACATGGACAAATGTCTCCGTTGGATAAAGCTGTGTGGCAGACCACACAGTCAACTCAACACGACAACTAGAAACAAGAATTATATCCTTGTTACAACAATGGTCTTGTAGGCTATAATCTTATCAATCAGGTCAATATCCATCACATAAAGCCTATTGGTGATAAGTTTTCTTAAGTAAGCCTCCTAGCAGGCTATTGTTATGTTACCTGATAGTAAATGAGTTTAGCACATTACCGTGCTGTAAATGAAAAATGCTAGTCTTCAATTATGTATCCCTTGTCAAAGACGATTGATGCCAGATGAGGCTTCTCCCTCCATCTTTGACATCTGAAGATCCGGGTCTTTAATTTTAGTTTTGTTTTCATATAATTCCAGTTTGAACATTTGTACATAGCCCTCCGTGGCATAATGGCGACCTTTCTGCAGGCTCCTCAAAGATATTAATTGTTTTTGGCCCTTTAAGTTGTTAAGTGGAATTATTTCATCACTGACCATTGTAAACATGCAGTAAGATGCGAGGGCTTGTCCGAGTTAGCAAAAGCAACTAAGGAAGGCGGGAGGCTTAGCAGGACTGAGGACAGGTCAATTGCTTTTGTGATTCGCTGAACCTCCTTGTAAACAAGCTATAATGAATTCTCATCTGAATGAAGGAATCTGCCCTCATCCTTTTATAAATACATTCCCACAACACGAACAATGAACATCAATGGTTAGCACTAAATGTATTGTTGATTTTCTTGAAAACAAATGAACATTACCTTGTGTTTTCTTCCACACTGCCTAAATGCACTGACATTAAAGAAACATTCAATAGTAAGATTGAGCTTTCCAAATAAAAGATCTTTTTCACAACTTTACCAGGAGTGCAAATAAATGTGGCAGACTTTGTAGAGACACTTCCTGCCAATATTATAAATTCTTAGTCTAAACTGAGAGCATATTTCATAACCTCAGTTGTGACTTCAGATGCCAGTAAATTAATTACCTCATATGCCTGAAATTGTTTACGAGTTTCAATAATCAGCAGCCTTAAAGGAATGTTCCTAATTAAAACACTTCAGCTTTAACCGAAACATGTATTGCCTTGACAGTGCCTGTTTTTTTAATATAAGGGTAATTATGGATCAAATAGATCACTGCTGGTGTGAAATATACTTTCTTAATGTACGGGGAATATAAGGTGTTGGGCTTAAAAGGTTTAAATTTGTCAGCTATTTAAAGAATTCCTGCACTGATGGCAATGGTGATAAGTTATACTTTAACTTCTCTTCTTTTAAAGAAGTTATGTTCTTTCCGTGATCTGAACATAACTCCAATCTAAACTAAAAGGAAATAACATTTCCGGTTAACAAAATCTATTTACAGCATGTAATCTCTCTGTGGGATTAATAAAGTTTTTTTTTGTTAAATTGAATTGAAATACAAGGCAAACCTGGAGGAAACCCTCAAAGATGTAGAAACAGACTTGAGACTGAGGCAGATGTTCACCTATCAAGCAGGACAATTATAGTAACTACACAGCTAAAGCTACAAGGGAATAGTTTAAATCAGTGCTCAGTCACGAGTTGGGATGGCCTTGACAAAGTTCAGACACAAATCCATCTGACAGTCGAAGGCAAAAGTTGAAGATTGATGTCCACACATGCTCTTCATCTAATCTGACTGAACTTGAACTACTTCGAAAAGAAGAATGGGGAGAAAGTTCAGTCTCTAGATATTATGGATGTGTATTGGCAAAGATATGGCGATAGGATATGTTTCGCGATACAGGGGAGAGGATACGATATATCGCGATTATATGAGTAAGACGATATATTGTGATTTTTAAAACTCAATTTAACAGTAAGAAAACTGTCACAGCATTCTTAACGCTCCAACCTGTTTCATACTTTAACACATCCAGTTTTATTAGAAGATCTAGTCGATCCACTGGAACAAAGAAGGTGAAAACAGCCACAAACTACCAGTTCTACTTTTAATTTTACTAAAAAAATTACTGTCATCATTAGTGGTTTCATTCAAATGCTAAAAAAAACCAAAACGATATTTTTGTTTTGAATATCGATACAATATCGGGAAATAAAATATAGTGATATATCGGTGTATCAATATTTTCTTACATCCCTACTAGATATGCTTTGAAATATTATTCTACAGCTATAATAGACAAACTTATAAATTTATTTTAGGATTGTAGTACGTCTTTACCAGGAATGGCATTCATTTTAGCTAAATTATCTGAATTAAGGGCTTGGTTATGTCTCTACCTGATTCCTGTGTTTATGCAAGACTTAACATAATGTTGACTCCTAATTTTTATATTTTGTTAACAAAGCATTACAAGAACATATCTAAAACCTTATTAATGGTGTTGGTTGGGAGGTTACGAATTGTTTTGCTTGTGCTTTCAGAGAGATAAAGAGGATTTATGTTTTTCTTTAAAGTGAAAGCAACAGGTAAATCCTGTAATTTATTTTCTTATATATATTCTTTCCTGTCAATTAATTGTAAAAATAGGAATAAACACCTTGATACAAGCATTTCTACATTCAGGAGAAAAATAAAAAAAATAAAAAATGCTCCTGCATTGAGAAAAAAGCCAGTAAATAGAAGAAAAAGAATAGGAAAAAACTGAGTTTGTCACAAAACTGAGCATCTCCATTCAGAAAATCATTCCTTTGTGCGACAATGTAGGAAAAACAATGCTAGTAATTTTTGCTGAGAAACAGGGGAAGCTCAACAAACCTGACGAGCTGAAACAATTGGACCTTTTAAAGTCAATGCAGCTTCCCAGCATACCCAATGAGTATACAATTTGGACCCACAGAGAATGAAGAGCTGCCTCCAGGCAAAACATCTGGCTCCTTTCTATCCTGCTGCGGGTTATCTCCCTGGGCTCTCCGTCCCTGTCCCTATGGCCGTCTGCTGGCTGCCTACTACTGCTGCCTTATATCAAGTAGAACCCTGTGACCTTTCCAACACTGTCTCTGGAGCTCTTCTGGAGCTAATAAAAAACTGTACCCCAACCAAATCCCCCTCCCTGTGGATTCTCATTATGCACTTGATTTTTAATAAGCTCTCTCGATCATTCAAGTAGTTATCATAGACAAAGATCCTGCATTTCCAATTTATCCCCAACTGGGTTTTGTGTGACAAGTGAAGTATAGTATTTTTCTTCTTTTCCCCTCCTATCCCTGTTAGCCATCTTGAGAAGGGATACCACCAGGGAGCTTGCTGAGTGTCACTCAGCATCTATCCCGGTCCTCTCCTCTGACAGGACTGATGCTTTGCATTCCTGACACGTTCAGCCAAAACCCTGACTGTAACCACCGACACAACCACACAGAGAGAGTGTGTGGCATTTACTGTTCATCCAAAATTTTTAACTGTGATTAGTCTGGAAAGGTGGCAAGGATGTCACACCCAGTGGTGTGTCTAGGGGGTGGCCTGGGCCTCAGAAACGGAACGATCAGGGCTGTCAACTCTCACACTTATGCTGTGAGATACACGCATTTTAGTTTCCTCGTGGTGCCGCCAACGCTGAAGTCTGTTTGCTTTTCATTTGGATCTCTACTGCGACGCAAGTAGGCTAAGCATTAATTTAGCCATGTAAAATATCACCAACCTTGTCACTTCCCAATTGAGTCATAATTTATATACTATCATGTGCGCTGCCAACCATGCTAACCCAGGGCCCGTCCACACGGATAGGCATTTCGCAGTATACGTTTACATTTTTCATCGTATCAGCGTTTCGTCCACACGGATCCGGCGTTTTTGAAACCTGGTCCCAAAGTGGATAAATCTGAAAACGACACCCCTGCGGTTTCGTGTGTACAGCCAATCCGTATATTTTATGAAACGATGATGTCATCACATCACGTGTCGGCGGCGTCACACGTTACTGCAGCAACAATAATGGCGGACTACGTGATTTTGTTCGTGCTGCAGAAGCTACTAAGCCTACTAGCTTTATTACAGCAAAATCTAGGCCTATTGCTTTGTTATAAATGTATTCTTCTTGGTTCGAATACAGCGCGCAAGGTTATGCGCATGCTCAAAGTCTTCTATAGTTTATCTCTGTGGCAGAATTACAGTGCCCCATACTGGTCTGGCATATATACTACACCGTTTTTAGTTGGTTTCAGTGGGTTCGTGTGTACGCAGATATTTCTTGAGACGACGCCGTGTTTATGGAATTGTTTTTTTAGAAAGAGGAAAAAAAGTTATCGGATAGGGAACGCTCCGGCTTCGTGTGGACGTGGCCCCAGTTTAGCCCGATTGTTAGTTTTAACTCTTTAAGCGCCAAAAGTCTCAAATATCATCCCTCATGTAGTTACTACTTTACACCAAGAGTATTTAAAGGTTGAAAACCGCCCGTGGGGAGTCGTAGTAGCGGTCAGAGCGTAGAGACAGTGGCTGTGTCCAGATTCAGAGGTTGGATCCTTCTAAGGACCCGTCCTCACCGGTCTAAGTAGGTCGGGTCCTTCTTTCACGGGTAGACCGGATGTTAGTGGCCGTGAACCTGGACGGTTCTAGTCTTCAGGTGAATTCCCACCCCTACCTCGGCGCATGTCCTGTCGCCTTGTAACTGCTACAGCGCTACGCAGGAGAAGCTACAGAAATGGAGGTAGAACTTGTGGTGAACTTTTTCCTCACTTTAGTAATTTTGTAATAAGTGTTCTCATAAAGTGGGTAAACAACTTCTACCTCCATGCCACAACGGCTGAGTTCTTCACCCCAGTGAAGAGCTGGTCATTCTCCCCCCTGAGCTTTATCAGCGCTGTCGTCTGCTTTTTGCTCCCTAAAACGTATAAAAAAAGGCTTATTTAAAAAATATTAAAAAATTATCATAATGCCAACTCATTAAAAAAACGGCCCCGACATAACAGCTTATTCGTAATAACTATTGTCATTATTTATGATCAATTGTAATAAAAAAGGATTATGATAAAAAGGAGAAAAAAGTCTAAAACACAAGCACTTTAACCTTTTATTTTTTTGCACTGCCAAATTTTAATAAACTTTTGAAGCAGTATTCTTCTCTCGCTCCGTCTCCCCCTTCGTCTGCCATTGTGCTGGAGCAACTCGCAATGCATCTTGGGATATGGAGAGCAGTAAAGTGTACACCGCACCAGTCCTTAGAATCGGGGGAAAAGAAGGACAGATTTGTGGGCCGTATTTTAAGGACTCTTCGAATTCGGACAGTCCTCGTCGCGGTGGTGTGACGTAACTGTCCTTAAAATTCGACCTTAGAGAATCCAGCCCCTGAATCTGGACACAGCCAGTGAATTGTAGAGAGAAAACTTTCCATGGCGAGAGGTCTTTTTACCGCTGACTAAGCACTTCAAGTAATTGCTGATTCAGATTCTGAGGAAGAATATTCACTTTCTGATGAATATATCCAGCGAGACAGAAAGTGTTTCAGTGAGTAACGAGAGCCAGTCTGTTCCCCATGATAATCCAAGGGCGCGTCAAATGGGCCTGACGCACAGCTTCAGCTTGTCCGGGTTGGGAGGACGGAACGGGGAGCCGGTAGCAGTGGGGTTCAAAACGCCGCAGCTGCTTCTGATAGACACGACGGTACACAAGCAGCACATATAGCAGCACATATAGCAGCACATATAGCAGCACATATAGCAGCACATATAGCAGCACATATAGCAGCACATATAGCGTCACATATAGCGTCCGATGCTCTGCTTCACCGGAGAAGGGGAGGCGGTAGTAGAGGGGGTTAAAACACTGCTGCTTCTTCAGCGCGCAGCCAGTATTGCCAATTTAGGGACTTTGCAGACCCCCTTAACAACTTTTTTTTCCAGAAAGCGTCTAGCGACAAATTTACATTTCTGACCACCCTTAGCTACTTTCTGTGAAACTTTGTCTCCGATATTTCCTGCAGTTTAGAGACCCAGCTTGCTCCTTCCCAAAGGGAATGATCTGCATGATCAGACTAAGTCCACTGACCAATCATAAATCTTTATCGGTTCATTTCATCCACTCACAAACTAAGTTGTTTTGTAGTTAATGTTAATTCAAAAGTAAAAAATAAATCTGTATGTATATAAGAACGATCTTTCTATGGGAATTAAGGCAGAAGCTTGTCTGTACTCATAGATATATATACGGACTAGATGTCGACTTGACTACTGCTTCTCATTGGAACGAATGGGTCAATAGAGACGCCATCTTGCCGCGGAGATCCGATCCCCCTTAACGCATTAGCGTCAATCTAGGTCGAAATTAAATAATCATAAATCGTCCAAATCTCAAATGATTTTTTGGTTTGTTTTTTGGTTTGTTCCAACTGACAGACATGTATTTATGATCAAGTCCAGAGAAAATTGAAAAAAATTAAAATTGTGTGAACGTCGTCATTCACATTAACGATTAACTTTACAAACACACTGACAAACTTTAGCCAACTCTTCACCATATTATATTCATTGTTGGTTTTCTTCAACTTACATTAACATAACTTAACGTTACCTAGCTCTTTCTTTCATAGGATAACATTAACTTCGTGGTCATTACCATGAACAGGGTGACCAACCGTCCTGTTTTATTCGGACATATCACCTTTTCACGGGCTGTCCAGGGCGTCCGGGGGGATTTCATAGATTGATGAAAATGTCTGGATTTTCAATGTTTTTAAGGGGACTAATAAGAATACTTAACTTGACTGGTGCGATGCATGCAATACAACACATTTCCTCTCATCTATCGTTCTCAGTGAGAACGATAGATGCTTTCGTGGATGGTTCTGAACTGTTTCATAGGCGTTAGACAGTGAGCTTTGATCCGCTGCACCACTTTGCAGAGCGCACGGCGTTGCGACTGTTTACAAGGTATTAAAGCACAAGTGTAGCTTTACGGACAAACAGAGCCGGCATATGTGTTTCTTTGTGTGACAAAAGTGGCAAAGATCCAGTAGGTCCACATGGAAACAAAATCTATAATAATAATTCATCTATAAACTGACTGAGGAGGATGAAGATAAAATCTAAAAAAATGGAGCATGCATTATTGTGTTTTTTAGACTGCTGCTTTTTAATTTTATTAATACATTGAAAAGAAAATAACACCTGTTTTCTCAGAATGTTATTTCAGATTTTTGTTTAATTTTTGTCCAGTAAAGCAAACTATTACTGTTTCTGGTACATTTTCTAATTCGGAAGAGTAATTATTTATATTATTAATTAATTTCTAGAGATTTTAAAGTCATTTTTGCACTTGTGAAAGCCCATCTGAAGTTTGTTATTAAACTGTTCATTCTAACTACACAGAGAATGCACGCTTTAAAATATGTTAGAATATATTTATATGTTAGAATCAAAAGTCTGGTCCCAGTCATGACAGTGTTTCAGGACTGTGCCAAGTGTCCTCTTTTTTAGAAATCAAAATATGGTCACCCTAACCATGAACGGTAACAGACATGAACTTGCACTAGCATGGGTAACTAACTAACTAACTAACTAGCTAACTAACTAACTAAAGTTAGCATGGAGTAACTACATGGCGGTAGGGTTGCTAACTCCCAGCAAAAAAAATAAGGAACTACCCCCCCACCAGCCGACTCATGATGCTTAATCGACGTAATCGATTGTAATTTAATGCACGTGTAAAACAAATACACAGAAATGAATTATTTTTCTACAATAATTAAATAGATTCAACATCTTTCTTCGACAGAATTGCAGACTGCACAGATGGTACCTTCCCGGAGGAAAAAGTACTATAGCTTACTAGTGTATATATTAGACTCAATAATATTTACTATATAAGATAACATATTTCTATACATTTAACAGATGACCACTTTAGTTGTAAGATTCAGATATTTTTTTATTAAGAGCTCGACATTTTAAATGAGAATAAGAAAGAAAAGTATTTATTTTTTCCTCCTTTTCCTGTTAATGCCCTAACTGGCCCCCTCCCAAAACTTTTCTAGAGCCGCCCCTGCACATTTACCAGCTGTCAGCTACATAAAATGATCCTGGTGTTATTTGTCTCTCAGAAACAGTTTATAACTTCCCTTCAACTCATTCATGTCACCTAAAAGGTAAACGAATGTGGTGGGATGAACAATTTGGTTCATGGAGATTAGTCCAGGTGGATGACATCCTGGTGATTGTGGGGCGGGGCACGCTGCCATCATAAGAGGCAGATACCTGCTGCTCACACAAACAGCTCCCTGATTGTGATCCTCAGCACCGAGCGTGGTGGAGATCAGAGGACGAGCTGCCGTTGGTGGCCGTAAGTAAAATCTAGTTTACTGCCTCATTAGTATTTCCTCTCTGTGACAGCCTATATGATTAATCTTTAGTGAGCGCTGGTTGGAGGCTGACGCTTCACGTCAAGTTTTCCCTGTTTAACCTAGCTGACCTTTGTAGCACCTTCCCTTTCACTTTAGTATATTTTTACATGTATGTATTTATATGGATTGTGAAATAAAGACCATTGTTGTATTTAAAAACCAGTCTGTTCCTCTGTGGGTGCACTGGACCTACGTCCTTTTAGTTCCCTGAAGCCTACCAGCTCTGGGGTGGCGTTGTTGCACTTTTAAACCATTTTAATATTCTACTTAGTACCGACACATTTTGCCACCTGTGTTTCTCCATCACCTGTTCAGGTCTGATTCAGTAAGAAAATCTCCCGGTTTCCATCTCACCACATATCCACACTGATATCATGACCAGCAGCTTTTATTGCTGTGGCTCCAGCAAACATCAGCTGATAGTAGAAAGTCATATTAAATCAGTTCTAACAGGTTATTAAACGTGATGCTGTTTAGCGCGACATCCGCTGGTTTCCTCTTTCTGCGCAAAGTGGGTGATAAACTAACCAGAGAGAGAGACGGGGCTGACACAAAAGCTGATCATTGATCAGTTTCATGATTGAAGGAGCAACAGGAGAGGGAGGATGAGGGAAGACAAGGAAGCTGCACAGCTTAAAGACACAACTTCACCTTTGTCTTTTTTTTTTTTTTTTTTTCATTGTAGCTGAAGTACGGGACAAACCGCGTTCCTACCTCAATACGGAACGCATAATTTCTCTGAATACGGGACGATTCCGTTTTTTTACGGGACGGTTGGCAACCGTACATGGCGGTCGTCAACAAAGGACTGAAACATGACACTGAAACAATATAATTTCGTAACCACAATGTCATAAAACACATTCTCACCTGTGAAATGTTATCCCTTGCAGTTTTAATTTCTTTCGTTCGAACAACCATATGCAGCACAACTCCGCCATCTTCAGAGTTGATCTGAATGCGGGGAAACTAATTTGGCGCTTCAGATCCCCGACCCAAGATGGCGGCGGTGTTGATGTATGCTTTGATGCCCAAGGCGATATCTAGTCTGTATATATATCTATGGTCTGTACTACGCTGCATCGCACACCTGTGGTGCATTCAAGGAACGTTCGAAATGTATGGTGAGTTCAAAAACGTAGGACATTTAAAACATATGATGAACCCCAGTTGCAATTTGATATCTTGTAAATTTTGTACCAGTTTTCTCAACCGTATAAATGTATTGTTTCCTCCTTTCTGTTTCATTCGTCATCATGTGATGACATCATCATTATGCAAATTAGCGTATGACTATATACAGTCTATGGTGTGACGTCATCTGGCGACATCTAGCGACTTTCTGGGGCAACTTCAGCTACTTTCTGTCTGACACAGTTGGCAACACAGCGCGCATCAACAGCGAGCCTGTTAGCCATGAGTCTCCAAGCAGCACATATCAGGTCCGATGCTTCGCTCTGTCGTGTCCGGGGTATGAGAAAGGAAAGCTGTGGCAGCAGTAGGAGTCTTCAAAACACCGCTAACAGTAACAAATGAGGCAGGAATGTAAAAACCCATGGAAATAGCAGCAGACGCGGGAGAAACTCCCTGTGGAGTAGGTCTGTGTGCAGTAGCCTACCTTGCAATGAAAGATACTACACACTGAAGCACTACAAGCAATGTCATCTAGATCGATAAACATCTGCAATTATAAAAAACTCCAAAGAAACGGAAAAAAAACCTTTTAAAATAGACCCCTCCAAAAAAAAAAAGAAAAAAAAAATGAAACTAAACTATAAAAAAGATGAATATCTGTGAAATGTAAGAAATCCAATATGACCGCCACCTGATGTCATGATATGCAAATTAGATAAGTGAATCTGTTCCTATCACAAACTTTGGGTCATATTGAAGATTTTTATAATTTACAATATGCCTTTATCTCTAACCATATTTAAGCTACAAGCTTTTGAAATAGTGATATCAAAATTTAAGATTTTACTGAAAAAACCCCGGCGCCTAAAGAGTGAAGTGTAAAATAGCATGTAGTATAGTTACAATACGTGTCCCTGTGTTCTAGTAACACATGCATATCGGGTAAATTACCATAGTTGGGACTGACAGGCTTTGTAATGCTATTTTGTTGTTGTTAAAGACTGTTAGTTAATAGTTCACACCCTCACTTACAATTACTCAAAATATGCATTGCAGTTTCAGCAACTGTTTTAAAAGAAGGAAAAATGTATTTTATTTTATTTTAAAATATTTAGCAGAAAGAAGGCGCGGGACATTCATTTCTTTTTTTTTTTACTGTGAATTCTTGATTTACGGGTGCCACCTCAGCAGAACTAGGTGCCCCTCCTGTGCCACCTCTGAAAAAAAAGTCTGGACACGCCACTGGTCACACCTGAGTAGAGGGTGTTCTGGTTGCAAGTCTGCAAAACATTGGTTTAGCTAATTGTGAAAGTCGGCAGTGACGCCAGCTACTTTTAGCAATACACGGTGATAATGTTTTCACTGCATGCATTTACACAGTAAAATAAGATGTTACCAAATAGAAATTGCATACTGTTGTGTGTACAACTGGTAACGTGACAAGCTATCACAACAGCAATTAAACAGTTTGCGCTTGCCAGTTTCACAGTATTTGATATGAGCAGCAGCCATACTGAATCTGTACTCAGGGTGGTTAACATATATCCAACTTCCACCTCCAAAGAAAATTCTATTAGATTTATCCAACTTGGAATTCAGAAACTGCAAGATTTGAGAATAGATATAGCTCACGAGCAGCACGCTGTTTACTATCTGGTAAAATCATAACGAGAATTGTATGTTTGTGTAACCTAATCATCTATTTGCATTACTGTAACTCTGACTTTATAATGAACCAAATTTGGGGAATCCTCAATGGCAGTTCTTGATATGACCACTTTGGTTTTCTACCCAGGGTGGCAAAGTCTAGGGGGCAGCCATCATGCAAATATAAGAAGAAACGTTATTATAGTCATCCATCCATCCATCCATCCATCCATCCATCCATCCATCCATCCATCGTCACAGGAGAGCTTCATTGGTCAATGAGCGGGAGGCGGGGTAAACCCTGGACAGGAGATGCACACATTCACACCTAAGGCCTATTTAGGCAAGCCAAGGCAAGGCAAGGCAATTTTATTTGTATAGCACACTTTCAACAGCAGGGTAATTCAAGGTGCTTTACATGATTTGGTGATTTAAAAGAAACACATAAAAGAAACACACATTACACATGATACACAATAAAGCAAGAGAAAAATAAAAAAAGCAAGAGAGCATGAACACATTTCATACATATGACATTAAGCATTTACTCAAAGGCAATTCTAAACAGATGGGTTTTTAGTCTCGATTTAAAGCAGTTCAGAGTTTCAGCAGCTCTACACTCGTCAGGAAGTCTGTTCCAGATAAGGGGAGCATAAAAAGTGAAAGCTGCTTCTCCATGTTTAGTTCTGAGTCTAGGGATGTTTAGTAGGCTAGAGTTGGAGGACCTGAGTGGTCTTGGTGGTTGGTACCATGACAACAGGTCTTCAACATATTTTGGTGCTAAGCCATGTAATGATTTATAAACTAGTAAAAGTATTTTAAAGTCTATTCTCTGAGCTACAGGGAGCCAGTGTAAGGACTTTAGAACTGGGGTGATGTGCTCTACTTTCCTGGTTCTAGTGAGGACGCGAGCGGCAGAGAGAATAACTAAACACCTAACCCAACAGTCATATTTATGGAATGTGGGATGAAGCTGGAGTACCCAGAGAGAACCCACACATGCACAGGGAGAACATACAAACTCTATGCACCTAACCTTAAATGTTAATTACATTTAGAAATCTAAATCTGTATATTTTAAACTTTCTGACATGGATTTGTTACCAGAGGAGAACCCAAACAGGTTTTTGTTTGCACATCCTCATCTCCCAGGAAATAATCAGCAGAGACCAAATAGGAAAGTGTTGTTGGGGTGTAGAGGGACTTTGAGAGTCTGATGCATGGGTCAGAATTGGCCAGAGGTTTTCTGTTGCTCATCCACACGTCCAGTCAGTAGAAATCAGTCTTTGACATGTTTTTAACCATGCTAACTGTAACTAGCTACTATGCACATTACTATTTTACATGGCTTCTTGTTTTTTTTTATTGAACTCTGTGTATTGCTGCCCCATTTTGGGTAGGAGTCTCTTGCCAAAGGGATAAAACAAGGTAAAACAAAGATTACATGAAATAAATAAGCAATGTCAGAAAATATTGTATCTGCTGATGATGCTGAAATTGTCCTCAAATTTGAAATTTATGAGCTTATCCCAGCTATTCTGTTTATTTTTTTAAGGAACTTGGACCTCGTTTGACAATCTTTAGTTCAAAACCTTACATATCTGCACTTTTCAGATCTCAATTGTACATTTTATTTATTTGTTATTCAATTTGTTAAAAGCAGAGGTTGAGGTTTTTGGATTTTTGCCTCGGACAGATGACTGCTCATGGGCGCTTAGATGTTGATCTGGAGGCTGAATCTGAGTTCTGCTGCCACACTGGAGACTGGAATTAAGCGCCACTTCCGCCAAAGCTCTAAAAACATTTCAACAATTAAAGCAATCTGAAGTCGAAAAGACTCTCTGAAGTAACTGTTTCCTGACCCGTAAACTATTGCTTTAGCGGGAAGGAAGTCCGCGGGAGGAAAGCCAGCAGCATGCACCGTTGTTTGGCGCACATCCGGCTCTTTGGAGGCCGTCTCACCAGCTGCACCGGCCAAAGTCGCACTCCAAAGCCTCTGTAACTTTTCAATGTGCAGTCAGCTCGAGTTAACAAGGTGCATTAAATATGGTGTCTGAGTCTGACATGATGCTCAGATGCTCTCATGGGAATCTTTTCCTTAATTGATTTAGTTACCTGTACGCCTTATGTAAAGTTGAAGATATATGCGCATTTGCACCATGTGGTCAGAGGTGTGAATACTATTCTGTCAAAATGACGGACAGCCTTCAGATTTTTTCGTCACCTTTCTAAAAAAAGGTTAAATACGGAAAATATTTAGTTAACGCGACCCCTGTTCCTGATTATTATAACTAGTTGAACTCATATTAGGCTTTGTCAGGTGTATTTGGTTGTTTTTGGAGTGGCAGATGAGGGGCTGATCCAGAACCGCCACTGATCGAAGACATTTGGCCTTAATTCTGTTTCCAAGCTTCTGACTTTAAACACATTGTGTTAAATGGTTGAATAATAGCCTCCAAGCTCAACAGCATGTAGTTCCTCTTGTTTCCCAGCTGTCTGTTCTTTTCTCAGCACAAAACTAAAGCAGCTTTAAATGTAATTGTATTAGTTGCCTTTAATCCAACAGGAACCTTTTTGGTGTTTTGCGCATAACTTGATGGAAACTTCTGATCCTAAAAAGTGCAATCATCCCCCTGCTCCTGTTAAATCAGCAACATATATTGGCTCGTGTTAGTCTTCAAGACAGCAGTGCTGAGCTCAGGTCAGCTAATGATGTCATAAAGAAGCATAATTAAATCCTGAAAATATCCTTGGTTCGTCCGTCAGATCCACTCTCGCTTCCCTGTGACCCATCTCCTTCCCCAGTAATCCATCTGCACGGTGCTTTATTAAACCATCCATACCCAGTAGTCTTTATTTCAATCCAGCCATGCCAGAGGAGCTGATATCTTATTCTGCTGGAAAAGCAGAAACAGGATTGTATTTCTGCTTTTGTGGAGAGAGCAAAACTATAACTGAAGCAAAATCTGAGCCATTGTGTTTTTATTCCATCCGTGGAGTGCTGAGTGTGTACAATTGTGGGTGTGTAGTAAACAGTGATTTGTCTGTTACAACTATTATCCAATAAAAACTGAAAACATCTGGGTTTCAGTTTGAATAAGGGTAAATGTCAAGAAAATCAAAATATGATTTACTTCATTACATCAATTAAAAAGGTACAATTTATACATTACACAGATTCATTTCATCCAGAGGGGTACATATTAAGCATTTATTTATGTCACGGTTGAAGATTATTTCTAGGAGCCAAAACAAACTCCGAATATTACCAACATGGCACCGGGGGGAGGCTTGGGCGCCTGCACTTTTCCTTCATGATGCCCCAAGTGCCCTCTTTTAAGACTTTTTTTGAGAGTGTGCGTGCATGTGGGGGTCAGTCTGTGAACCTCAACATCAACATTTAGCTATTAATAACAATTTAGCTAAATAAAATGATGTAGCTTCTGTCAGTCACATGATGGCCATTAACCAATGCTCATCATTGCCTCAACAGTAAGTTGTGGTGAAAACATGTTTACTTTACAAGACACACTTGAAGTATTGGGTCTAAAATCAAGGTTACATGTAGAGCCTGCAACTCTAAACCTAACAAAATAAAATTAATGTTTGCATATAGAAAGTACAGCTTATAAGCGGTACTAAAAACAATGGAAGACAATACCTGGATGTTGCCATATTGGAATCCAGACTTATCCGACTATGTTAAATGCAAATCCTGCTTACTAGGGTGTGATGTCAAACCCAGCCCGAGTTCCAACTTCTGAGGCAAATCGAACGCACCACCAGTCCATGATAGGGGAAGGGGGTTTAGAACTGCCCCCAACTATCAAATTATGGCCAATAATATTTAGTTTTTAATTAGACATGTTTGTGAGGGAATATATAGTCCTGATTTTGAAGTTACATAAAACCCTTTTTTTTAACCCATTGTCCTTGCAGTAGTGGTTTCAGATATCCTTCGCCCCACTTACCAAACACAGAAGTGATTTGGCCGCAGAGAAAACTTCTGACTTTGACTTTATTTGGCTGCTCCAATGCTGTGTAGCTAAAAACTGCTTGATGTTGTTGGTGAATGACGACCTTTATCTTCAGATGCAGTGTCTAGGTTCTAAGTATCTAAACTCTGAACTATCTGGCTGATGGAGTTCAATAGAGTCACAAAGCACTCTTCATGCACTTGAAGATTATTTTGCACAAACAGGACGGTACACAGCTTATAAGCAAATACACACACACTTTCACGCTGAAAATACATTGATCAGATCTCTTAATTTATTGGCTACCTTTGTGCCTCCCACTGGTTTCCTCTCCTGGGACCTCCTTTTTCTTTTCATGTAGCATAATTCTTTTTTTTTCTATTAACATCCCCACATTTATAACACCCGTGTCTGGTTATCATAGGTTGTCTTTTTAAACTATGATGAAATGGACACACCTGTTAGATGACACAGACAACCTTACATGGGCATAATTACTTATCCCAGCTGTCAGCTCTGGTGGACACTTTAGCACACAAATATCACTATAAACCAACATAGAACTTCAGTCTACAGGACTGGTGTTTTTGTCTGACATCGACAATCTCCAGGGTCTTAAATGATGTTCACATTTTTTATGTTCCATATCTTAAGTCATGTTTGTGTTCTCAAAAAAGTCACTCGGCATGTTTAAAGGCACGGGTGCGTTCACAAAAAGACACTTTGTGCACACTGTGACTGACCGACAGTGACAGTCTGAGATTTTTTTTTACACAGAGATACCTAAACATAATTCCACCTGTCTGTGGCCTTTCTAGAATGTTGTCTCCTTTTCAATGTTAATCCTTGTTACCATTTACCATTTAATACTCTACATTGGCAGAGATGTCAAAAGTATTCACCTTCAATCCTCAAGTACAGTATACAATGAGGAATATAGGTTTTTGAACACCCAGCGATTTTGCAAGTTCTCCCACTTAGAAATTATGGAGGGGTCTGAAATTCACATTGTAGGTGCATTTCCAAATTTTTTAAAATTCCGGCCAATCACGTTGTCAGATTTTTAAAGAATTGTTTTTTTTTTGTATTGCTGCAGATAAGTATTGGAACACTTGAGAAAATCAGTGTTGATATTTGGTACAGAAGTCTTTGTTTGCAATCACAGAGGTCAAACGTTTCCTGTAGTTCTTGACCAGGTTTGTTCAAATCCTTATGTTCTCACTGTACTGTAGATTCTAGGGTTAAATAATACTTCTATAAAAGTTGGAAGTATCAAGTCAACTTTTTTACTCAAGTAAAAGTAAAAAAGTACTAGTTTCAAGACTACTTAAAGTATAAAAGTAATGTCAGTAAAAAAGTGCAATTAAGGACTGAAGCTTATACTGCACCACAGCACTACCACAGCTCCCCAAAACAAAATGTTTACTAAAGGTCATAATGTTATATAAAGACGTTAATATTGAACATTTTGGGATACCCTAGGCTACCTGTTTCAACCGCAGCTTAAACAGTAGCTTAATAATTCTGCACCAACAATTTTGACCTCAGCAGGTATGGAAAGCCACAATTTGATAAATCTAAATGTCACAAAATGTATAATTATACATGTGACAATTTTAATAAAACTTGAAATGCATTTGTCAAATAAATTCATCTATTCTCATCCTAATAAATAATTAAACATCTATTATTTTAGATTTAAATTATTTGAAATTTTAGTAATATTTACAACATTGCTGTAGTCTGAAGATATACATTTATTTTAGCTCTCGACTTTAAAAATCTAAATCTCTCAGAGGGGCTAACACTACCATAGAAAAGTCGAGTTAGCCCCTCTGAGCAGGTTTGATCTTTAGGCAAGGCAATTTGATTTGTATAGCACACTTTCAACAAAAAGGTAATTCAAGGTGCTTTACATGATTAAGTGGTAAAATAAAAATAGCAGTAAAACACAGACAAAGCATTTAAAGTAAAAGCAGTGTTAAAGCAAGAAGCACACACAGATTCATCAAAGCATTACAAAGTATATAATGTAAAAACAGCAGTAAAACAAGAAGAATACACAAAACATGATACATCAAAGCATTACTCAAAGGCAGCTCTATTCAGATGAGTTTTTAGTTGTGATTTAAAAGAACTCAGTGTTTCAGCAGCTTTGCGGTTTTCTGGAAGTTTGTATGGTATACAATAAGCTATGTTGTTGTAAGGTGTTTTAAAACTTGTTCTATGTTCCCCTTTTTAACTTTGAGCACCTGCCCTAAAGGTCTCTGCACAGCCTTGATTGCCATAGACAGACAATGAAATTATTTTTTTCAAAGAAATGTTAGCATAGTGAAACTATGTACTGTACAGCATGTGCAGTCAATACTTTGTCATGTCGACCACATCAATTCACAATGCAATGGAGACAATCCTCCTGTGGCTCTGTAGAGTTGATAAACAAACCCAGGTTGCTTCAGTAACTTCACCAGCATTGTTGGCTGTGGTGTCTCTCTGAATTTTCCCAGAACTTTTAAAAAGGGGTTTGCTTCACAATCTGTTCAAGTTGAGATTATTCCCCCTGACTGTGTGCCTTTTCCTGCCACAGTTCTTTTCTTCCACTCAGCTTTCCATTAACAATAAAGCAAGATGTCAACTGCCTGCTTGTTAAGCAATGGCCTTTTGTCATGACTGTCAAAATGATGCAAATGTCTACTGGACAGCTATCAATTTCAACAGTGTTACCAATCATTGTCTTGGTCCCAACATAACATTAGCTTGTTTCAAAAAACAAGGGCGCCACTTTGCTGCAAAGTGGAGGCGGCATCAGGAGTCTTTGGTCATTCATAAGTGGTCAAGTCTGGCATTGCAGTGATATTACTATCAAGCTTGGCGGCAAGAAGGGCTCAATATTCTCGCCTCGCCACTTCGAGGCGATAGCGACGCTAGCTCCTTTGTGTCAGAGCAGTCATTTGAGATGGATGATTTCTCTCCACCTCTTTCACCAGAGGAATGAGAGGTAGGTTTTTTGAAGGAGGCATGGCCGACACTTGGCTGCTTTTATACCCCACAGTGGGCGGCAGTGCAGCTGACATCACACGTATCGGCCAACGTCACATGTCACAGCAGAGCAAATAGCGATGGCTGATTCAAATTCAAATGTAGTGCAGACTTTTAACATGAAAAAGGCCCCTCACTGACGGCCGTAAACAGAAAATGTATATTTTAAATAAGACACTAAAATGCCAAAATAATGACTACAGATGTAGACAGTAAGACAGTACTATTAGACACAATTTATACGGTTAATCAGATAAAAGAAAGAAAAATAAATTGGGGGGTCGGTAAATTTCTCTTTCACCAACATCAGTAGAACTGATAGAACTACATTGTTGATATTTATCTCTCTGTGTGCAATGAATAAAGATAATATATGACTTTAACCTTCTGAATTAAATACACCAGCGCCTATTCATGGTTCAGTATTCACGGATTGTTCTGTGGAGATTATCTAAGATATTCGAAAGATATTGCAGCTTGGGAAGCTGAAACACCTAGGAGCAATGCTGCTTTACACATTATTAGCAGGCATTTGCAAAGCAGCCAATCTAGGAGGGCTGTTTATTTTCCTTGGGGATGATTGGCTGTACTCCGAGAAGCGAAGTTAAGGAAGACTGGAGATGTTAGCTTCTGTGGTAGTGCCAAGGTGGTTTCCACTGTGATTATTAATGCATATCAAGGCATATTTGTTGTTTCAACTATAAAAAGAGACAGTAAAGCAGTTTTAGATAATGTCTCAAGAATTTATGAAATTGAGCTACTAAACAGTTGGAGCCTGAGATTCTTATGTACTGAGATGAACCTGTATGTCGCTCCAGTAATCGACAAAACAATTAATCTTACAACATTCTAAGACAATCAGTATCCTTGGAGGATTAAGAGCTAAGATAATTTTTATTTTCCCTGACAGGTTTGTAAAATACAAGACACTCAATTTGGTAGCACAAAGTCTGGAATCAAAGAAATAAACATTTTCTGACTTCACCCAATCCATTCCAATCCAAATGACTAAACCACTGCCTTACAACAGGAGGTCTTGAGCATGTGTGATACCACAGCCTCTTAAATCTATTCTTTCTTTTAGTAGCAGAGATTATTTGGAACATGGTTGAGAACTACTGATCAAACAAATTTCAGAGCTTATCACCAAACTGAAGGAGTTCTGAAAAATTTATATCAATTTGCTCTAATTTTCTTAACTCCTCTCCAATTTGATAATGCTTTGCTCTTCTGGTCGATACACAGCTTTTAATTCAGTGCATGCCAGCTGAATTTTGTTTTATGGCTCTCCACAGGATAATTCCCTGTGATTAATATCATTAATTACTCAGGACCAGAGGAAAAAGTGGAAAAGAGCATTTTTAAAACATATTCTAAAAATATCAATATTTTCAAAGTTACTCCCACAATCTGTGCTGTGCTCCATTTGCTATTTTCAAGTCTTCTGCACAGACAATCCGAGAGCCGTTCAAGCCGTGTGTTACTCATTTGGCAACTCCAGACCAGCCAATCTGTGTGCCGTCCACCCCTGAGAAATGACTTGGCCAGAGATAGGAAAGCCATCTACGTCTCGTCTTCTGCTGTTTCCCCTCACAGCATTTTCATGTTTCCTAGAAACTCTCTTTATTCTCACCAACTACCACTGACCCTTTTACTGTAGTTGCATTGAACAGTACAATGCTCTAGCTGCATTTGATGGCTTATACGTACAGAAACGTTGATTTACCATTGCTAAATCACAGAGAGGACACACAAAACAGTAAAATGATTAAAATTCCCAACAGGGAAACACAACTTTTGCTCCTAATAGCTTGTAAATCCCATAAGAGACTTTTCAATAGCCTCCTGCTGTATGATTAAATACCTCGAGTAATAAGCAGGGGGTGACATGATGGTGTCATCAGAGAGAGAAAGCCAGTAATAATCGCTTGGCTCTGGTGAGAAAAGTCATTTTGAGTTCTGTCCTAGATTTTGGCAGATGGTCAGACCTCCGCCACAGTCACAGTCTCTTCCCCCCCACACACAACAAGCATTTAGGAAGCCCAGCTGCCAAATTTAAACCTCCCAAGCACTAATATTTTATCTACTTTGACTGGACCGAATTCCCTTAATGTGGCTCCTGAAATAAGTATATAGTGACATCCTACAACCATAGCGCAATATATTGTGGAACAATGAGAACAATTCAACTGTCCTCTAGTGAGAAGGGTGAAACTGGATGGAAGGAAGATTGATTCTATTGATTCTTGTTATTTTGGGTGTTTTAAGATGTTTTGGTTTATATTTGAAGTGCATTTCTGTATGGCATTGCAGCATTATTTGCCTTCAGAAATCTGACTTTTTCAAAAAGCCTTCATCATAAGGTTAGATTGAACTCAAGTAATCTTTGAACCTGCAGACAATGATCATTAGATTGCCAAGAGCACATTCAAACACAAATTAAATGAATATGAAGTGTTTGTGAACAGTGACACTGTGGGGCAAAAAAGCATTTGGCAGCTACCAATCGTGCAGGTTTTCCCACTATAAAAAATGACAGAGGTCTGTAATTGTCATCAGAAGTACACTTGATAAACAACTCTGAGAGACAGAATGTGAAAAGAAATTTCCAGGAAATCCCATCGTATGATTTTTAAATAATTTATTCGTATAATGGTTCAGAAAATAAACATTTGGCCAACAACAAAAGTTCATTTTAATCCTTTGTAATGTAACCTTGGTTGGCAATGACAGAGGTCAAGCGTTTCCTGTAGGTCTTCACCAGGTTTGCACACACTGTAGCTGGTATTTTGGCCCATTCCTCCATGCAGATCTCCTCTAGAGCTGGGATGTTTTGGGGCTGTTGCTGGCAACACTGACTTTCAACTCCCTCCAAAGGTTCTCTATTATATTGAGGTCTGGAGACTGGCTAGGCCAATCCAAAATCTTAAAATACATTTTACGTATCCACTCCATGTTTCATCTTTATGGTTCTCACTGATAGAAATAGGTTTTTGCCCAAAATCCTACTATACATTGCTCCATTTATCTTTTCCCTAATAGGGATCAGTCATTCTGTCCTCTTTGCAGAAAAGCAGCCCCAAAGCATAATGTTTCCACCTCCATGCTTCACAGTGCGTATGGTGTTCTTGGGAAGCAACTCAGCATTCTTTCCCCTCCAAACACGGCGAGTGGCGTTTTTACCAAAGAGTTCTATTTTGGTCTCATCTGACCACATGCCATTATCCCAATCCTCCTCTGGCGGGAGTGGGGGAGGTGCAGGCGGCGGTGTGGTGGCTGGACGGTTGGGGTCGGATTCTGGAGACGGCTTGCTTCCCTGTGTGGAGCCGTGTGTGCACCCCTGTTCGTGGGCTGTAATGACGCCTGTGCGGAGTCGGGGTGCCGGCGAATGCAGTGAGGATGTTTCGGATCGATGATGGACACTGGTCACGCCGGAGGCTGTGGGCGGTTGCTCACTGGTTCGGATTTCGGAGGAGTGTGGGGCTCAGCGAGCTGGCGGTTCACCTGGGACCAGAGGACTGAACTGTCTATGGAGGAAGTGGTCTACAAACCTATCCGTCGCAAAAAAGGTTTTTCAGACTAAAATAATATGGGATCCTAACTTAAAATCTTACTATTATGAAACCATTACTATTTCTATATAAACAGACATTAAAAGTATATTTGTTTAAATAATAGGCACTCCCACCACTCTGAGATTTTAACAAAATATAGCCTTTTCAGCTGGGAAAATTTATTTTAATTAGATTTACAAATATTTGTCAAATATATAAATTGTTACAGGTGAGGATCCCACCAAGATTTAATGAATTTGTATATTGTAGGACTAACTCAGACAGAATCACAAGAAGGGGTCAGATGAGATTGTACTATACAAAATAGAAAAACTGCCTTTGGTCAGACAGCTTTTAAGAATATAGCTGCAGGAGAATGGAATACAATTCCAGAAACAATAAGAGATATTAATGCATTTCACATTTTTTCACCCTAAAATTATGGATTATTCATAATCAGACTTATCAGCACTGATGTCCTGTCAGTGGTGTTTGGTGAATACGATGATTTTAGTATGTATCTCACTTTTTATTTTATTTTTTTATACTTATTGTTAATTGTATGTATACAGATGTATGCGTATGTATGTACATGTATATATGTATGTATGCGTGTGTGTGTATATATGTATGTGTATGTAGACATTATTTTTTTATTTTTTTTATTATGCAAACTTTTATACCTGTAAGCTGTCTTTTTATATTTTTTAGGATACCAATTTACATCTGGTTATTAGGATTAGGGATGAAAAGTAGCCTTTGGCTAACTCTGGCATGTTACAGTTAGCATGTTGTAAATATGCACTGTCCTAATAATAACAAATAAATATACTACTAGTACCACTACTACTACTACTACTACTACTACTACTGGATCATCCAGATGGTCTCTGGCAAACTTTAAATGTGCCTAGACATGTTCTGGCTTAAGCAGGGGGACTAATCATTTTTGATTAATGATGATACGGTTTGTTTCTAATAGTAACCTTTGTTACTATAGTAACAAAGATTACTATTAGTCCCAGCTCTCTTCAAGTCATTGACCAGTTTCCCCCGAGTAGTTCTGGGCTGTTTCCTCACCATTCTTAAGATCCTTTGTACCCCACGAGGTGAGATCTTGCATTGAGCCCCAGGTCGAGGGAGATTGCCAGTGATCTTGTATTTATTCCATTTTCTAATAATTGTTCCAACAGTTGATCTCACAAAACTGCTTGCCTTTTGTAGATTCAATTCAATTCAATTCAAATTCAAAAATACTTTATTGATCCCAGAGGGAAATTAAGTGTTGGTATAGCTCATATAATAAGATATAAGATCGGCTCATCCCAGTCTTGTGCAGCTGTACACTCTTGTCCCTGGTGTCCTTTGACAGCTCTCTGGTCTTGGCCATGGTAGAGGTTGGAGTCTGACTGTTTGAGGTTGTGGACAGGTGTCTTTGATACAGATAATGGGTTCAAACAGGTGCCATTATTACAGGTAACAAGTGGAGGATAGAAGAGGTTCTTAAAGAAGCAGTGACCGGTCTGTGAGAGCCAGACTTCTTGCTTGGTTGCAGGTGCTAATTACGTATTTTCTGTACCAATATACAAATAAATTAGTAGAAATAATTATACAATGTGATTTTCTGGATTTATTTTACATTCTGTTTCTCAAAGTCGAAGAGTCTTTTTAAGTGGGACAACTTGCAGAATCGGTTGCTGCCAAATACTCTTATGCCTTACTGTTTATCTCACCCTTTGTTCTAGAACAGTCTCTTACTCTGAAGGTTAAACCCTAGGTAAGCAGAGCTTATTTTTCCAAATGGCTATCTACTGTAACTCAGTTGGCACATTTTCTTTAAGTCCCATTGTTTCAGCTTCTGTGTGGGCCACAATGACTCTGAAAAGGGCCAACAGAAAACACAATAAAATCAAGGAGGTTGTGCCGTTACTTTCTTTGGGTTTCCAAATATAATTTTTTCCCATCTCCTTTAGAGGGCTAACATTTTATTTGCTTAGAAAGGTCACAAGATTACTTTTTTGTGTATTTTTTACAATTTAGTACGGATATCTAAAAAAAGGAAGTGCATAACATCTACTACTGCTGGTGCCCTAGGGGTACCTTTCATATTTTTGGTAATGCTACAACCATAAACTAAAAATAAGAAATTCATTCTTTGGTCATAAGGGAATCAACAAACTATTACTACTACTGGTTTGAAAAGCAGCTGTTACAGTATGGGGGAATTCTACTGCCATTAATCAAGATTTACAATTTAAGTGCAGGATTATGTCTCTTTGCTCTCAAAACCTGTAATGGTTGCGCTCAAAACTTCTGCTCTCTTTCAAATATTTGGTGTTCTCCCTCAAATCTTACGCTTCTTGCTCACAGATTTTCTCCTTCTGCGCAAACTGTCTCTGCACGGATCAAAACTGCGCTCGCGAACTTCTCTTCTCTGCTCGCGGATCGGCAATAGTGATGTGTCGGTCGCGAACGAACCGGGTTGAAGTGAACGACGGGAGCCGGCTCGTCATTGCGAGCCGTTTATCTTTTTTTTCCTTTATTTTCCCTCCGCTTGTTTTGGTGACAGCCACAGGTGATTGGCCAACATGTGTAACAGCAACTGTCCACACACAGAGCAGTAGGGGCGGGGAACAGGGAGGGTCAGACACACAGCAGTGAGCACGTGCACACGGAGGGAGACAAGAGAGAGAAAGAGGAGGAAAAAAGCGAGCGAGTGAGAAAGAGAGAGAGAGTGCGACGAACAAGCGGTGAGAAAATGAGCGACAGCAGCAGGAAACGTAGCAAAATTTGGACTCAAAGACAGAGTGTAACTTGTGCAAGGTGAAAATATTGTTTGCTTTTTTTTAAACACTGGTGAGTCCTGGAAGGGTCTGTTTTTTATAACCTTCTTTATAATTTATTTTTGTAGCACTCAAGTTCAGATTTCTTAAAGTGTTCAGTAAATAAACCCATATAAATGATAAATATTTGATATATTGCATTTTTTTACATTACTAAATCATTTTACACATAGTTTTGCAATATTTTTGGTGATAAATACACTTTAAGCAACAGAAAATCTGTGGAGCCACTTGGGAGCCGAAAGAGCCGGCTCTTTTTGGTGAGCCGAGCCAAAAGAACTGGCTCTCCAAAAAGAGCCGGAATTCCCATCACTAATCGGCAAGTGTCGTCGCCTAGCAACGGTTCCAGCCAATGGAATGATAGTTCTCCTAATATGGTGGCAGCCTGCTTTAGGGTGCGTTTGTTGTCTGCTGTGTGTTAGAGAGCAAGAGCAACTTGAGACATTCTTGAGAAAATCAGGTGATTTTTGGCCATACACTGCCTTTAGCATTCTTTTGTTCTTCGTAAAGCTTGCCTGGGACCTTCTTACGGTATACTTACGGCAATGAAAAATGAAAATACTTATTAATTATGAAAATACTTACATAAAGTGGTCGTATGGCACCCCTAGGAGAAACTTACGGCAATCTCAAATCGTTGGTAGAAAGATCCTACGGCTTTCGAAATTTCTTGTTGGGATAGTGGCAGCCATTCTAATATCTTCCAATTGCTGTGTCTTGATGATCACATCTGCTGGAAGAATTTGGGAATAGTTTGTCAATATTGCCGAGAAGACTACAGCTGCACCTTCTGCAGGTACAGTTACAGAACGAAGAAGACTCAACCGTTGAAGCCACTGCTTTCATTCAGCAGAGGACCTGTAGAGCAGACAGTGATGCTGGTGTGTGTGGCCATGGATACAGAGGCGGCACCTCTACGACCCCCCCCCCAAAGAACAGCATAAAAATACATCCATCTTACTACCACCTAACTTTCACTGTATAAATGGCGGGGGGAAAATTCTTATGAACGCCGAATGAATCTAAGAAGAGCTTAATGTGTTCTTGCATCAGACTTATGTCCACCGTAATATGAGATCCTGGAATGGTCACCTGACCCTAAATTATTTACCAACATCATGTGTGCAAACACAAAGAACGGCCCTACGGAGAGGGTTTTTTTTTAAAGCTGCAGTAGGTAACTTGAATAAAAGTAACTTTTTGTGGTATTTCCTAAAACTGTCCATATGTCCTGAAAGTAGGAAATGAGATTTGAAAATCTGTTAAAAAAAAGCAGCTCAATTGGTCACGCCTACAGCCCCTACTGCGATTTGCAAGAATCCACCGCGTCTGATAGAAAACAGCCAATCAGAGCCAGAGCAGCGTCTGAAGGAGTGTCTGACATCTGTCTGTCACTCCTCACACACACACCGCGACCCGCCCCTCGCTCCGCTACGCAACCGGCTGCAACAGCCACCTAAAGAGAAACTGCCCGTACCGCCGCTGCCAGCAACAGCATATACGGCTAAGATAACAAAAAAGAAGATGACCGAGGAGGACAAAGAAGCTAAGAAGAAAGAAGTTGACCGAGCCCGAGATAAAACGAGGGTAAATATTGGCGCAGCCTTTGAGAGGTGGAGGGAGCTACGGGATGCCTTGCTTGATTAATATTTGTTTTGTTTTTTTGGTGGTGGTATTACAGTAAATCTCCGCAGCGCGTGCGATCATCCGTGCACTCAGCTAATGTTGTCATATGTGGTTTACTGTTAGGAAATATTCCTGAAAGTTTGTTTTCTAAGTCGCGTCAGCTGATTATCTTTGGCAGTTGATACGCCAGTAGCGCAGCCGAAGGAGGGATTAGGGCATTGGAGGCGGGGCTTGAGTGCATCGGAGAGGGAGGGGGAGTGATGTGAAGCTTGTTTGGGTTTAAATGTTCAAGCAAAGTCTGCTCTCCTCTCTGAGTTACCTACTGCAGCTTTAACCCGCCCACAAACCGACAAATAGGCTACGAACGCTGGATCTTTATAAGGCTCCCTTTAGGAAGCTGTAGAAAATGGTCCAAATCTTTTTCGTACAGGTCATTGAGCTTCCGTATGCAGCCATCCATACAGATCATTGTGAGCGAACCTTAACTCTGGAAGGTGTGACGACCCCGCCCTCTCCTGGTCGTCTTTTTGATTTGTTTTCTTGCAGGCTCATTTCAGGTAGATGGGTGGAGCTGCTGATGTAATGAGATTCACCCGGGCGGCCTGAGCCTAGGTTACTTAGCTGGCTCCTCATTCCCATTCTGAGTCTCTCCTGACCATTTGCTGCCTGTTTGGTTTGTATGTTTTTTACTTTAGTATCACCACACCTTCATTACAAACAGCACTGCATACATTACCGACTTAACAGATTACAGATTTTATTATTATGTTGTTTTGAGTTGCATTAATAAATAAAGTTACTGTTTAAGATGCTTTAAAAGTGTGTGGTCTCCCACTTTGTCTTGCTCTACGAGCCTGGGCTATGACAAAGGACATTCTATTTTTTTTGTCATGAACGAATATTTGAATCACCGTTAGTCACACACAGTTTTGGATATATTAAGATGTTAATGAGATCTCTGAATCTAGTTGTTAACATTACATATTGCATCTTTCAGATTTTTTTTGCAGCTTGTTTCTTATCTTATCTTATATCTTTTTTTGTGTTTCTACATACAACTACATCATCTACCTACATCTTGCAGCTTACATAAGATTGGCAACACTGTAGTAAATTATTACTAAATAAGCTAAAAAGCATTGGTCCCAACATGACGCTTGTGATACCACATCACTGTCAGTCATCACCGATTACATGTTCTGTACCGTAACACACTACTTCCTATGTGAAATATATGACTAAAAAAGTGAGTAAAAAAGTTAAAATGAAACAATTTAGTTAATAGTATCTGATGGTTGATAGTTTTGAAAGCTTTCTGAAAATTATTACAAACAGCACCAACACCACCACCTCTATCTAACTTTTATTTTATATTTTTGAAGAAAAGGCATGTAGCTGTGTCACAAAGAGTCAACATAAACTTACAGTAGGTGATACGGTGGTCTCAACAAGGCTGATTATTCTGCCTTTGACTGAAAGCCTTTTTTACTCTCCCTGTGACGGATTTTCACACTGCAGTAGCTTTTTATCACTGCTCTGTTGGCTTTACTTGTGCTCCCCTCTGGGTATACAGCTTAAAGTAATACTGGGTTTCACAGGATTCCGTTTACACAACATAGAGGGAAAAGTGTAATAACAAATATATCATAAACAAAAGCCATAAAATCCCCCAACTAGGATATCTTCCATCTGTAAACTTTGCATGTTGCTGTTCTGAATGGATAAGTTTGCTGAATTAAACCTGCCTTCCTGCTCCACCCTGAATGTCCCCTTTTCTATGAAGCTCCCAGTGATTGCAATAATTTCCCAGCAGGAAAAATTTGAACACATGCTGTGTATCTTATTACCTCTACAGACTTTACTAATGGAACTGCAATCAACATTTTTCCTGCTTTCATTACGCAGACAAAATAAATCTTTTGTTATCCAATGGATGCATTTCTTTCTGCCTTTCAGTTTCATTTTGGTAAAAGAAGGGGTTTTACCAAACACACATTTTTAACTTTGGAATAACAGTCGGGCGTCTTAAAAGGTGTTATAGATTAACTCTAGCTAGCCCACTCGGAGCCTGGACTAATAAAACGTGCCTCAACCATGCTGGAAAATTTAATTTCAACAAAGTTAACAACTGGAATAGTCTGTCAATATTGCAGAGGCAGGTCATATCTGTGACTTTGGCACTGATAAGTGATAAACAAATAATCCAAAAGAATAAAGCAGTTTTAAACATAAAGAATTTATTTATTATTTTTGAATTTTTTGGAAGAATCAGTCATGGAGAATGTGAAAATATTATGTAAGGACAGTAAAAACTGTTGCTGCTTTAAATGTCAAAATCTTCATCTACTTCTTCTCCCACTCAAAATGTAAAAAGATAAGAGGTATAGTTTTTAAGATGTTTTTGTTTATTTGGAAAAACTTGGAAAATATTCTGTGGCTTTTGCATTTCTCAGCCACCCTTGAACGCTTAGGTAGATGTCTACTGCTGGTATTGGTTTATATCAGTATCGAAAATTAAGTTCAGTATATTGGTAAAAATGCCAATTTAAATTTTTTTTCATTCTACATTCTTACTCTGTCCTGCGATTGCTGTTTGTAAGTCAACATGTATATCTCCAAAAACTTTTTTACAAAGGGAACATAATTTGAAACAAATATTACCACAGCTGTGTTGTGTGTCTGCTTTTATCTCATTTAAAAAGAAAAAAATTCTTAAACATTTGAGTTTTAGATTCCACATGTGGAAGGCTTTCCCACCCATGTTACACATGTGGAAATCAATACATTGTGCAGTAACATGTGAAACTGTCATGTTTGTGTAAAGGAGGACCCAAATGCAGCCGTTCAGGATGTAAGAAAAATAAAAATGTTTTTATTAGGCAAAGTCCACAAACTTACAAGGAACATGAGCACAAAGAAACAGGAAGGAAGACGGGGTATTATGACAGAGGATCCAGCGCAGGATAAAGGAAACCAGAGAGCTTAAATACACTGAGGAGGGATGAGAAGTGACACTGAAAGCCTGAACTGATTAGCAACAAACTGATGCAGGTGAGAAGGAGAGAGCAGGTGAAGATGATTAGCAGCTGGGCAGGGAATCAGAATGGCAGGGGGACACCAGAGAAGGAAAACAAATGTATAACCAAAGATAAGACTGGACAGAGTATGATTCCAGATGAGAAAAGTAAGAACTAACTAAGGATGAAAGAAATCGAAGAGAATAAGTGTTTGAGCCTAAGAGAAAAAGCACAAATGAATTTAAGAAGAGAACAATAATGCTAATAAGTGGTTAAAATAAAGCAGAGCCAACAGATGATAAAGAAGTAACCGATAAAACATCAACACAATGACCCAAAAACAAGAGAAACTCAAAGTACAAATACCTGAGTATAAAAAAGGATAGGAGGAGAAAACGTAGTGGTAGGAAAAAAACTCAAACACTTAAGGATTGTAACAGAAACACGTGTGGATAAACGTTCCAAATGTGAAATGTTTTCCCAAATGCATTGTACATGTGTCAAATATATAGTGTTGTACATGAGTAACACGTGTGTGTTCACAGGTGGCAGTTATTTTATATAATAACATTTGAAACGCATGTAGAAAACATTCTACATCTAAAGTATGTTTCTAAATGGCTTTTAAAAATGGAAATTGTTCTGTTTAGTAAATAGATGATTTACATGCATAAATAAATATAAATAGTGAATTCATGTGGTTCACAAGTGGCAGTTGTATAGTGTAATAAAATGTGAAACCACTCCAAATGTAAAATGGTTTCTGACAAGTTTCCGTGTAACAATTGTGACAAAACCTTCTACATGTTAAATATTTTCACATGTTTAAAGTTTATCATGCAGTTACATGGGAAGTGTTTTACATGTAAAAATGTTTCAGCATGTGAAGAAACGTTTTAGACGGGACTTACTTTCCCAAATGTTTCTCTTGTGGAAATCGTGCTGTGTAAGTAACATGTGAAACACGTGGAATACATTTGACAAGCGAAACCTTTCATGTGTTTCACTTTTCCCATGTGAAAAACACAATTAGTTTTCAGTTTGCACATTTTCTCTCATGATTTTTCTAGCTGTTCGTTTTGGTGTAATCACATCTGGAACCGTTAATCACATGTGGAGATGTGATCACATGGGAAAAAACATCACGCGTTTTCCTCTGTAAGGGATTGGTTTGGTTTATATTGCTCCGTCTCCGCCAGTACTATCCATGCAATCCAACATCATCCATGTGAAAAAGTAATCTACCTACAGCCGACACCCCGGGGGAGTGTGTGTCTCAAACTAATTAGGATGTGGGCTGGATGTGAGATAAGCCTTACAGGGTAACAGGTAGATCATTGTTGCATGTAACGACCTAAAAGTAGAGGTTGGGGTCTGAGCTGACTGACTTTATCTGTCTGCACTCAGTTTCCCTGCATTAGTCCCCAGGTACAAAAAAAATAACATTTCCAAGCACTGATGCCTGAACATGACAGCTGAGGACAGAAAAACGTTGGGAAAGGGAATCATTTCATGAAGCATGTGGTGTGTCATTAGTAGGGTAGGATTTTAATGCAAGCTCCATACAGCGGATACAACGCAGCTGGAATGAATCAGGAACATAAGGCTGCTCCTTTGCAGCAACATCTTGACATGTACTTATCAGCAGACCAACCAATAGAGCCTGTGTCTAATGCACAGAGCTATTCATATACTACTATAATCTCGAGCTGAATCTTCACCGCGAGAACTGAGCTGCATTTGCATGAAAGATATTAAGCACGTATAATTGGTTTCCTTGGATTGTGGAGAGGACAAACAAGATATTTCATTGAACAATCATTTTAGAGTGGTTTGTTGGAGATCCATGTACAATTTAGCAATCGTTATTGTTTTTTCACACATTTAGATTCAAACTGAGAATTTTGACACACGGGCAACTCTAAATGGAGCTGTTGAAGTTTCATATAACGGGACTTGATTAACTATTCCTCATGTACCTAAACAGTTTATCTGTTTATCTGACCTGAGTCAGGAGCATTATTGTTTGGTTTTAATTTTTTTTTTATATACAGAACATATTTCTAAAACGGAACTAGTTTATTTTAACTTATCTGTTAAAACATCGGGTTAACATGTAATTTTGACTTTTTTGGTTTTTAGTATGGTAAATAACGTATGACTATTTGTATTTTTGAAATGTATCCATTTTTCATTACTTGTAATAGGATTATTTAAAGGTATCATATGTAAAATGTGAGGTAGTTCAAACTTGTGAATCAAATTCAGTTTTAAAAGCCAAAAACATCTTCTTTCAAAATATTTTCAAACTGAATCTGACAATTTGTCAATTTCCAGTTTCTACTTACTTTACATGACACTAAGTAACAGGGAAGTTATGAAAAGGGAACATGCACAGCTACCTCCACTTTGTTTGAACAGTCCACCTCTTTGTAATCTACATTTAAAGACTTTTCCCCTGTTTTCAGCTATGTTAACGGTTGTAGCTCATCATAGTTATCTTCATTTCTATATCTAAAATCTAGAAGAGAGAAAGAAGGAGAGAGAGAGAAAGAAAGAGAAAGAGAAAAAGAAAGAAAGAAAGAAAGAAAGAAAAAAAGAAAGAAAGAAAGAAAGAAAGAAAGAAAATTTCTGAAAAGTGATGAGTCTTTTGGAACACTACATTCAGACGTCAGTGCATAACAAAGTGGCCTACTTTAGAAAAATAGTGATATATAAGCTTCTAGATCAAATGTGAGATCATAATCTAAGATTTATATGATGATTTATTTTGTGGAGAGCATGAAGTCAGATGAAATGCCGTAGCTTAGAAACCTAATGAACCAGCAACCTAAACCCCAGGGATTTCAAAGCACTCGCTGATGAGCCCGATATGCCTATAATCCAACATTGCAGCCAACGACTGCTAATGGCTTTAATTTACTCAAGAAACCGAAATTCCGACAGCATTCAGGTTCATGTTGTCATTTCTGCTTCAGTTCTGATAAGCATTATTATTCTGGTATACACATGGGTGTGTGCTATCATTCCCATTTTTTCCAGTAACTGCGTCACTAGTATACTTTAAATGAGTAAGCAGTGCATTGGTTGTGTAACACAAAGCAGCATACATCTAGAAAGCTAACGTTCTCACTTTTCTATACAAGATCGGCCCACATATGGGATATAAGGGTATAACACCAATACAGTAAAATGGTCATCAGAAATATATTCCAGGATGCATCTTAAAATATCTGAAAGTCAAAATACTCATACATTTTTTTGCCTTGGCCAGTGAGAGCAAAACAAGTCGCTACTGCAGTTAATCATCATGGATAAACATGTATAAGTGAGAGATGTTAATTCAAAAACAAAATCTGTGAACATTAGGATACATTTTATACTGAGACAGGACAGACATCAAGTAAAAACGGCAAGAAAACAAAACATTTTATAAACTGAGAAACTTTATGCTCACAAATGACACCAGTTGCCTTGATGGACTCCTCTAGATAATCGTAGCCATTGCAATAGTTTGACCCGTCTTGAGACCTCGTCCTAGAGGCTTCGGTTGTTTCATAAAACGGGGGCAAAAAGGATCTCCTAAAGATGGTGGCTGAGGAGAAGTGCGCTTTCTTCACTTTTACAAAAGTTATCCAGAAGGATTAGGGAAGATCAACATCCTCTCTACATTCTTATCTCTGTTGTCGGTTACTGGCTTAGCATTTAACATACGACACACAGTAAGATATTACCATGAGAAAGGTCTTTTTTGTCAAGTGCCAGATCCTTAAAACGTATCATCAATGATTGCCATGTATTCCTAAATGTTTGAACTATTTCTGACTTTTTGACTTGACAAGCCACTTCAAAGGAAGAAAAATCCACACATTCATTTAACACACCTTCTGATGTTTGCATTATTGAGCAAGTAAGCTAATTAAATCACAGTATTCAGTATATTCAAAGCCTTCTGTTTAAAAGCCCTGGGAGTTATCTTGAAGCTCCTTTCAAAGCAGGGCAGGGTATTGAATTGTTTTAGACTGCAGCGACAAAAGACCTTGTTAAAATGACAAAGAGCAAGGTTGTGTCGGACAGACCACCGAGTGGCCACAGAGGGATGAAGGAAGCAGCAGCATACTAATTTGTTTTTACACACTAAATGTGGGAGAAGGCAGCAAAGGGGATGTCAAGTAAAGTCCCCAAGTTCTTTTCTTGGAAAGTACAAATAAAGACACCGTTTCTGTTTTACTGAACCCAACCAAAAGACATCTGAAAGGTATTTTTTAATAGCTAAAAACCCAAACTTTTATTTGCCAATAGCTTAACTCTGCTCTGTTTTTTCTCTGTAGGTTTACAGAGTTCTTGGAGCCCTTTGAAAGAGTTATCCAACCGGAGGAGCTTTGGCTCTACAGGAATCCTCTGGTTGAGTCAGACCACATTCCTAAAAGGGTTATGTTTGTAAGTACATTGCAATTTTTAAAAGAAATAGTAGTTTTTCACCAAATTTGTAGCTATAGCATTCAGAAGTCTGATATTATAATACTCATGCTCAGGGACTACATTTCATTCATTGTTTTATTTACACATACAGTAAGAGAACTACTCCCATGACAGTTGTTAATTAGTGGCCAAAATATTTTTACAGTTCTAATATCATAATTTCCCATTGAGGGTGTGTGAACAGGCATATAGACCCACAGCAGCAAGATGTCAGCAGCACCTGCTGTACTTACAGTTTCCCTGTAACTGGTAAAATGGCTGCAATGCTTTACCAAAGTATGGTGTTTCGCAGGATTCCCCTGTCATTAGCTGTTTCTATCACCACTGTAGCCAGTATTGCTGTCCATGTTGAAGAAAAGCATCCCCACATCATGATGCTGCCACCACATCCGTGTTTTATGGCTTGAATCATGTGTTATGGACAGACAGACAGACAGACGCTATAATTCATGACACTTTTAACAAACAAATTCTGAAATCTTGAATAACAGCATCTCTTGTACATACCCTAAGTATATTAACTGTATTATTGTCCAAAGACTTGCTTGCTTCCAGACTCTCTAGTTTTAGGGAATTGAAGTCCAGGGTAATCCAAAAGCAGTGTAATCTCTTGACAGAAAACGTATTTCTGTTTGCTTGAATCTGAGAACCGTGAATTGTTCACTTATTGAAATATGGTCGAAAGGCAACCCTATGAATGCAGTGTTTCCATCAAGCCTCCACTTTCTGTTGATTTTACAGTCTTTGTGTCTAGTTTTCTGCTAGCCAGTGCAGCATTACATGTAATGTTTAGTTTTAGGCAGGCTCTACATTTTCCCCAGTGAAGTGAATTTGCAACTGTTGGCTAAAATGCCTACAGACAACACAACTCTGCATGTTTTCTTTTGTTTCGTGGAGTCTCAACAGTTTTCTTTAATTCCTCTATTCAGATCAAAATATGTATTAAAATGTGATGTTGGATATCTCTGACAGCTCCTGTAATGAGGCTGTAATTTTAGCCCAGTATCAGTTAGAATCCATGGCAACCAGACACAAAAATAATTTAAAACATACCAGGCAACGAGCTGTCCAAATGCTTATTTAGCTCACTTCTTTGTGAACCGTTTGAATTTGAGTGACTGACTCTTCGTTCCAACCAGAACTCCCCACACATCACTCACTTTGTGTGTTTTAAAACTGCTGAAGTGCCAGTGACAGGAAGTCATTTCAAGCTGACAGGTATGACAGCTTTGTTTATAGAAACTGTTCTACATACAAAAAATGATACCACCTGTTAGGATCCAGTTTTTCATCATGTTTAGAAGAATTTGGGCCAGACCAAGCAGTGTGTCAAGTGTGTAAAGTGGTCAAAACATTATTAGAAACTGTTTTGTAAAAAAAAACCAAAAAACAGATAAATCACAAATTACCAAATAGACTTTATGGGTGTTTTGTAAACATTTCAAAGTGCATTAGTCATTTATTGCACTGGCCTGACAAGAAACATGCAAAATTCTGCAACCTGGCCATTGATCAGCAGAAGTCAAAGGGCCTCCATACAAACTGTCTGGCTGTGATCCATTGTTCTGGTTCCCTTTGAGCCGTAGAGAAATATTGGCAGATTTTGTTGGCAATAAATCTTTGCTAAAGACATTTCACTCAATCAGGAATCGAAACAAACTCTCTTATTTCCTGGCTTACTCTACTCTGCTGCTGAAGGAGGAGCAGCTGCTCTCTGTCTCTGTCCAGATCCATTCACTTTATTTTCTTTTCTGTTTGCTTTTTAAATTTTATTTTCTTAACCTTTTCTTAGTTACTTTATCTACCCAGCCCCTGGAGTTTCTGTATTGGACCGGATCTCTTCTTGGATTACTTTTTATGGTCTTATCAACATGGCTTTTTGCTTCGCCATCTGTAAATTAATTTTGATCTCCACGCTGATTATGGACAAAATGACACAACTTTACCGTTGAATACAAACAGGGAACAGCCTATCAGCCCGGTGTTACATCGGTCTAACCGTGTCACAGAGACTCCCTACAGGCGTCTGAGCGGCAGAACTCCGCACGATAATGAAGACTGGCCAGCATTAAAAAAGCACGGAATCATCAACCCTGGCCTGTTCTCCGAGGAAGAAAAAACAAAAGAAACTCCGACACAGAGAAACCTCTGAACCCAGAACTGCCGCTTCTGCTAAAAGTGAACAAAAGAGGTTTCAGCCAAAAACAAGAGATATTTCTCCACCTGGAATCCCGCTGAAAAACAGATTCGCAGCCTTGAGTTCCCCGAAAGATGACGCATCCCCCGGGACCAGTCAAAGCCACCAGGAGAAACCCAGCCGCATCAAACGGACACATAAAGTAAGAGCGCCCCCAGCAAAGACTGTTATCATACAAGACGGATCAATTAATGGAATTGAGGCTTTTTGTAGCAAGAATACCAAAGTTTATAGCTGCTACAAAAATACAGTGAGAGAAATATCAGAAAAAATCCCTAAAATCTTGGAACAACATCCTGCTTTGGAAAAGCTCGTCATTCACTCTGGATCAGCAGATATCGCGATGAGACAATCAGAGATTCTGAAGAGAGACTTTTCTGATCTCCGACAGAGACTTGATGGACTTAACGTAAACATCCTCATCAGCGGACCAGTCCCTGAAGGGAATGATGAAAGATTTAGCAGACTCTGCATGCTTCATAAATGGTTGAAGAAACAATCAGCTGAGAAGTCGTTCACATTTATTAATAATTTCAAAGTATTTGGAAGTGCGAATCATCTGTTCAAAGCAGGAATGCGCTATTTGAACAGGTCCGGAGTAAGGCTGTTAGCAGCCAAAATTTTTTCTTATCAACATCAGAAAGCAAAACACTAGCTCCCAAAAGCTGACCTTGAGGCGCCCATGGATATCAGAGAACAAAAACAGCAAGTCATGATGACACCACAGGACCGAACAGATAAACAACCATCAGAGATTAAGTCTTCATCTTCCTGTGACTCAGCCACATCAAATGAGTCTCCATTTAGAAACTTTACAGACAGACTGAATGAGCAAATCAAATTTGGGACACATTTAACACCTAAACTTAGACTACACCAAACGCCTGGGACTAGTGTCCATAAGCCTGGGAGCTTCCCCCCACTGATTATTACAGATATTTGATATTTGAGGGAACCGGGCAATAAATCCACCCCTATCGTCTCCCAGAATTCACCCGGCACCCCTGAGGCTATATCAGTGATTATCAGCAGCAGGAAACATTAACCGTTAACCACACGCTCTCATATTAAACAAAATCTCAAATTGATAACCTGTCAGAAGGCTCAGCTGCCCATCATCACAATACTTAAGTTAGCTTTATTAAACATTAGATCTCTATCCGGGAAGTCTTTTCTTATCAATGACTTCATCACTGAGCATAATTTACACGCCCTTTTTTTATCAGAAACTTGGCTAGATGAAAATAACGAAACAACTTCATTAATAGAATCTAGTCCTCCAAATTATAATTTCTTAAGCGAGAACAGAAAACACAAACGAGGCGGAGGTGTAGCCACCATCTTTCACAACTCAATGAACTTTAAAAAGGTAACTCTGGGCACGTTTTGAATACCTAGCCATCCAGATAAATGAGCCTAACAAAGCGTTATTTCTAAGTTTATATAAACCACCAAAACTTAACTCTAACTTCTTTAATGATTTCAATGACCTTCTTTCTGTAATATGTATCGACTAGGACCAACTAATCATCGTGGGGGACTTTAACATCCATACTGACAACCCCCAAGATAGACAAGCAAAAACGTTAGATGATACTCTCCACAACTTCGGAATGATCCAGCATGTCAAACAACCAACACACAATAAAGGACACACTCTGGACTTAATTATCAGCAAAGGTTTAAATATTTCTGACATCTCTGTAATTAATATTGCATTATCTGACCATTTCTGTATTTTCTTTCAAAGTACCATCTCTGCTAAATTATCCAGCCACAGTAAGACCACTATAAAAAAGCGTTTTCTAGGGGACAGTTCAGTAGAAACCTTTAAACGTATTTATCCTTCCACCACATCCCCCTCATCTCCCAACTCAAACTCAGTAAATAAGTTGGTAGATAATTTCCTTGCGAAAATCTCAGACATCATGGATTCCATTGCTCCAACTAAAGTGAAAGTATTCTCAGGTAGAAAGAAGTCTCCGTGGATAAGTAATCCACTGGTACGTAGTGAAAAAAGAGAGTGTCGACGAGCCGAGAGAAAATGGCGGAAAACTCGACTCCAGGTTCACTGTGAGATCTACAAAGAGAGACTGAATAGATATCAGCTAACTATAAAAGATGCTAGGGAATCGTTCTTTTCTGAAATCATCAACAGAAACATTAATAACGCACGGACTCTATTTGCAACAGTGGAAAGACTAACTAATCCTTTAGTGACAGTAGCCCCTGAACTAAACTCTACCAGGGCCTGCAATGAATTTGCCAGCTTTTTCACTGAAAAGATTCTAACAATTAGACGGTCAATCTGTACCTCAAAATCGAACCCACAACCAGTGCCATCCCCAATCAACAACAATGTAGAGAAAATGTCTGAATTCCACGAATTAAACCAGAACAGCCTTGAAAAAATCATTATCCAATTAAGCTCCTCCTCCTGCTGTCTTGATATCCTACCCACAGCTTTTCTAAAGAAGGTTCTTCCTGTTATTGGTTCTGATCTTGTTCAAATAGTGAACTCATCACTGCTATCAGGCGTCTTCCCTCAGGCTTTAAAAACAGCAGTTATTAAACCACTGCTAAAGAAGAAAAATCTGGACAACACATTAATGCAGAACTACAGGCCAATCTCTAATCTCCCATTCATCAGTAAGATTATTGAAAAAGCTGTGTTTCAGCAGTTAAATGGCTTCATAACAATGACAAACCGTTTTGATGTTTTTCAGTCTGGTTTCCGTGCTCACCACAGCACCGAGACTGTCCTCATCAAAGTATTTAATGACATCCGCATAAATACAGACTGTGGAAGAACCACAGTGCTGGTTCTGTTGGACCTCAGTGCAGCATTTGACACTGTTGATCTGATATTTTATTGGAACGACTGGAGAGCAGGGTCGGACTCTCTGGTACAGTACTTGGCTGGTTCGAGTCTTACCTAAAGAACAGGGACTTCTATGTTTCAATAGGAAACTTTTCATCAGAACGAACAGAAATCACATGTGGGGTGCCCCAGGGCTCCATCCTGGGGCCCCTCTTATTTAATATCTACATGCTCCCACTAGGCAAGATTATAGCAACCAATAACATTAGCTACCATAACTACGCGGATGACACTCAGCTCTACATTACAATGTCAGCAGGTGACTCTGAACCCATTCAAACCCTAAATCAATGCATTGACCAAATAAATGGATGGATATGCCATAACTTTCTCCAGCTGAATAGAAACAAAACTGAAGTGATTATTTTTGGACCCAAGGAGGAACAATCAAGAGTCAGCACACAGCTTCAATTAATACAGCTAGAAACTACTGATCAGGCCTGAAATCCAGGTGTAGTAATGGACTCAGACCTGAACCTCCAGGGTCACATAAAGGCAATAACAAGGTCAGCCTTCTATCACCTGAAGAACATCTCTAGGATTAAAGGACTGATTTTGCAACACGACCTAGAAAAACTCATCCATGCGTTTATCTTTAGTCGGATTGATTACTGCAACAGCATCTTCACAGGTCTGCCTAAAAAGTCAATCAGACAGCTGCAGCTGATCCAGAACGCTGCTGCTCGTGTTCCTCACTAGAACCAGGAAAGTAGAGCACATCACCCCAGTTCTAAAGTCCTTACACTGGCTCCCTGTAGCTCAGAGAATAGACTTCAAAATACTCCTACTAGTTTATAACACATTACATGGCTTAGCACCAAAATATGTTGAAGACCTGTTGTCACGGTACCAACCACCAAGACCACTCAGGTCCTCCAACTCTAGCCTACTAAACATCCCTAGACTCAAAACTAAACATGCAGAAGCAGCTTTCAGTTTTTATGCTCCCCTTATCTGGAACAGACATCCTGACGAGTTTAGAGCTGCTGAAACTCTGAACTGCTTTAAATCGAGATTAAAAACCCATCTGTTTAGAATTGCCTTCGAGTAAATGCTTGATGTCATATGTATGAAATGTGTTCATGCTCTCTTGCTTTTTTTAATCTTTCTCTTGCTTTATTGTGTATCATGTGTAATGTGTGTTTCTTTTATATTTTTTTTAAAATCACCAAATCATGTAAAGCACCTTGAATTACCCTGCTGTTGAAAGTGTGCTATACAAATAAAATTGCCTTGCCTTGGCTACATGCCTTCTGGGAAAATAGTCCCAGTCCTGTCAGCTAGTAGTCTGACTTTTTCCTAGTGTTTCCGCTCTGACGAGAGCCCTGAAGGTCCAGAGAAGTTGTCTGGACGTTAAACAAGTAGATGAATAAGATCTACATGATGCTACATCACAACTCACTGTGACCTTCATTAGAATGAATGCTGTAGAAGCCTGAGGGCAGCCCCAAGCAACACACCTGGATATTCCAAGTGTTGGAAGTCGCAGGAGGTTTTCGGTTTAATCCTTCAAACCTAGAATATAGGCACTGCGGGAATAGCTTAGCCAAAAGTCACAACCAAAACTGTAAACAGGCAAATATGTTGATATTTAAACATTGAAAACAATGTGACCTTAGAGAAATATAGATTTCTATATGAACACAAAAATCATAATGGATTGTGTTTCGACTATGCTTTAAGCATTATTGTATAAAACACAAACCTTGATCATTCTATTTAGATTTCACATACTAGCAGGAAATGTCAGCCTTGCTTATGTTATTATTACACTTTTGTAAGTTCACATGGTTCCAAATAAACACATACTCTATTTCATGAGTTTTAAACAAATATTTACTACATGCTTTTTAATCCATTCTCTAAAGGGTGCTATGCTTCAACTACCCAATTTGGGTTATTTTACAAATGCAGACCTGGGTTTAAAAACCAACTGAGTTGGTTCAACAAAGCAAGGGTTAGGCCTTTCTGGGTACACCCCTGGAAGTCTGGCGGACGACCAGGTGGGTGGCCCCTGAGGACCTGGAGGTCGGGCGAACGGCCCTGGTGGTATCCCCTTGCTGGATGGCGGTCCGGAGGACGGCCCCGGTGGCGTCCCCTGGCTGGACGGCGGTCCGAAGGACGGCCCCGGTGGCGTCCCCTGGCTGGACGGAAATCAGGCGGACGGCTCCGGTGGTCCTCCCATGAGGACCTGGAGATCGGGCGGACAGCCCTTAGGTCCTCTTCTGAGGGTCAGGCAGCGGCTGAGGAGCTTGGCTGGTCGGCGGCGACGAAGATGCCTGGCTGGTAGAGGTCGGCCGAGACGAAGAGAGTCTGGAGGCGCGGACGCCAGCTGAGACGAGGAATCTGGAGGCTCGGACGCCGGCTGAGACGAGGAATCTGGAGGCTCTGACGCCGGCTGAGACGAGGAATCTGGAGGCTCGGACGCTGGCTGAGACGAAGAATATGGAGGGTCGGACGCCGGCTGAGACGAAGAATCTGGAGGCTCGGACGCCAGCTGGAAAGAAGAATCTGGAGGCTCGACCGGCAGCGGTCAGTGGTGAAGAGGCTCCAGCGAAGGGGACGGGTCCTCCTTGACCCTCCCTGGGAGCTCTAACGACGGGGATGGGTCCTCCTTGACCCTCCCCGGGAGCTCCAGCGACCCATGGGGAAATGTCAGATGCTCGAGAGCAGCCAATGTTATGGCCAGGAAGACCGCAGGAATGGTGGAGGCTGAGACTGGCTAATGGACTGGAGCTGGAACGGGCTCTGGGACTGGAGCTGAACGGGCTAACGGACTGGAGCTGGAACGGGCTGACGGTCTGGAGCTGGAACGGGCTCACGGACTGGAGCTCTGATTTCCTCCTCAGAAGCGATCCCACCTCGGCGGTGTCACAGTCTTCGGCGAGGCGCCTGATCTCCCCTGGAACAGAGGTAGGCCATCTTGTCCCCATGAAAAACTCAAACAGCTCCTCTTCCCTGGTGTGAGGAGCCCCCAAAGAGCCAGCTGGAGGAGGAACAAAGACGGCGGGGGAGAGAACCGGCGGTGCGTGTAGCGCAGAGATGCAGCCAACGTTGGTGGTCCGTGTGGAAGCACAGCTCTTCTCCCCGCTCCCGGAAACTCCGGCTCGGCGGGACCGCCACCTGCGGCCAGATGGTGGCGGCGGAGAGGGCGGACCGGTGATCTGGTCCAACGCCTCCTGGCGAATCCTCTCCGCCTCGCGCCGCAGATCGGCGAGATCCCGGGCAGAGATGACACTCCGGAAGTGAGGGAGCACTCCGAGGATCTCCTCAGGTCTGGAGATGCGCACAGGAAGGTGAGAAGAGGCCGCGAGCTTCACCAGGTTGGCCCTGATGTCCTGGCGGAGGGAGGCGATCTCTCTAGCGAGTGCTGGGTCCATTTTATGGCCGGATCATTCTGTCAGGAGGTGTGTGTGGAGTATGGACCCAAACGCAGACGCTGAGGAAGTGCAGGATGTTTATCAAAGGTGGAGGAGGTGATGATGATGGTGGTGGTGGTGGTGAAGACGGCAGGAACGGAGAGGCAGGAAGACGACAAACCATGGGACACAACAACGCTAATGATCTGGCACTGAGTGGAGAGAAATGATGGGTTTTATAGGCAGGAGGTGAGTAGGATCAGGTATGAATGATTTGGGAGACACAGGTGAGGACAATGAGGAGGAGTGAATAGGGCAGGGTGACACAAAGGGCAGGTAGACACCAGGAACCACCTCAGAGCAGCCGGACGCCCAACACAGAGGGAGGCCCCCCAAACCAAACACGCACAGAAAGAGAGAGGCACTGAGCCCCTAAACCCAGCAGCGCTTCCACATCCCCAGTCCAGACCAATCCTGATACTCTGGTGGCCATTGCAGAGTCTCCCAAACCTCAACCCTAAAGCACCACGTGTCTCCAGTTCTACAGTATCTCCTGTGGTTAATAGAAGAGAGTCAGGGGAATTCATCTAAGTATTACAGGGCTACATTGACAACAAGACACACACATAGTCACACATAAGGGCTAGTTTCAGACTATTCAATTCACCTAACATGGATGTTTTTGGATGCAAGGAGGAAACAGAACCCACATATGCATGGGGAGAACATGTCAACTACTTCGTTCATCGTAGTTACTGCACATGTTTTTAATTTGCGCTGTGCACACTGCAGTGTCTGTGTTACAGGAATTTGGAGTTCCCTATCCAATTCTAAATCATTTGTTGCTTAGGGCAGAAATAGAAGATAGTTTGGTCCTGAAATTAATTAATACGTTCTGTCGCAAGAATTATTACCTCTGAGCTGAGGGGGCTCAACTCTCCTAGACAGTAACTCTCTCAGTACTGGTTGGAGGACCCAGTGAACAATCAAATAGGTTGTTAGTTTTTTTATTTTGACAGGTTCAGGTCACAAGTTATTGCAGGAGCGCTTTCATCTTTAAACTGTTAAACGGATCCCCTGGATCTCTAATATCACTGTTTTGACTACCATTTTGTTGTTTTATGTGTTTCCTTACAGGCAATTTCATTCCTTACCCCACTGGCAGTGATATTCGTGGTGAAGATAATTCAGAGGACAGACAAGACAGAGATCAAGGAGGCTTGTTTAGGTGCGTAGAGATTTTAGCTTAAATTGTCATAATTATGCTGCTGGAAGTTATGACATTTTTTTGTGACAACTGCATGAAAACTGGGTTTTTTTTTCTAAATGCCAAATTTAAATGAAATTTAAAAGCCTTGGGATGTGAATGATTTGGTCGATAATACCAACAGCATATATATTATATATAAAGCCTCGCCCCATGCTTTATTAGATTTCTTATGTTTCAACAATAAGAAAAAATTCTTGCAGCTCAATATCTTTTTCCTTCCTTTGTCTGAAGCAATCTGGTCAAATATATGGAGTTCATTGGGCTTAATGGTAAACATTTTCTAACAATGTGACCTCTTGTTTCAATGTGGCACCATATATATTATTCATCTTTACAGTAACCACTGCATATTTACTAATAAATTCAAAGCAACTTTTTTAAATCTAGATCAGGACCGAATGGTTTCAATAACGGTTTTTTTCCTACTTTCCCTTGAGGTTGAGTGCCAGAAAAGGCATTGGTGTTGTAAGACATTAAGTAAGTTTAACACAAATCCAATTAAAGAGAAACACAGTGATGAATCAGGTGGAAAGAGAATGGCTTAGTGCAGCAGAGATTACATTGCAGTGGAGAATTTAACGAGCCCGTAACTGCCTGCAGAGAAGGACTTCTACATGCCATTTTAGAAAACAGTGGAAGTCGGGAGAACAAAGAATTAAAGCAAGGAAGACTACGCTGTATTTTTGACAGGTTTTAAGAAAATATGAGTTCTGAAGGAGGCATTAATTAAACAAATATCATTGTAATGAGACAAAAATATTTAAATAATAGTTTAGATTGGTGAAAAGTTGTTTATTTTTCAAACAGTGACAGACATAAATTTTTCACAACAGAAATTATAGCTGTCATAGTACTGTTCCAAATGTATTGCCTTTAAAATGCATTCTGATGGGTTTTCTACTTCAGAAACACTAATACGATTACAGGACATAATTAGGGTTAAATAGATTATGCAGTTTAAGTTTATTCTTTTTACCTTTGCTGATATAAGGTCTGATATATTGCTTTGTGCTTTTACAAACACTTTGCATTTTACCACAGGGTGCAAAGGAAAACGTTTTGAAAAGCCGTCTAATAATCTCTTATCATTGCAGAAGTCACGCCGCTTAATTATGCGATTATCTCTGAGTCAGAATATAATGAAGCCATCTGAGGGTCATATTTCCCACAAGACTACACACTGAGAATGAGTCAAAGATTATTCTGGGGCGCTTGCTTTAATCGTGATTATGAAGTTAAAAAACTAGTTTTCATCATCTAAATGTAAGATCACAGAGCATGCAGTGGTATCTTTGGATATTTGTACTAATTTGTTGTTTACCATTTACCAGCTCATTAATGCAAGCCCATGTGATCTGATCCAACAGGCGAGCTTCTGTAGCTAAAACTTCAGAAGTTAATGCTACTTCTGACAGAAATGTGTCAGAATACACATTACTCAACATTTTATTGTTTAGTTATGGGGCTGCATTACTACAGACCAATCATGTTGATCATCCTGACCCCTTTTGATATAATTCGACTAAAATTTAAAAATACTTTATTCTTCCCAAAGGGAAATTAGGTGTTGTTGTAACTCATACTATTTAAGTTTCTTCAAGAGTTGTTGTAAATGTTGATGGCTGAGGACAGGAAGGATCAGGTGTATTACTTCTGTGTTACAGTGAATCTGAAGAAGCCTCCAACTGAAGACACTCTGTTGTTGTAGGATAGTCCATAATGATCTTGATTTTATGAAGAATCCTTCTTTGCACCATCATCTCCAGATGTTCCACAGTGGCCCCCAGAACAGAACCAACCTTCTTTATCAGCTTGTTGAGCTTTGTAAAGTCCCTGGCTCTGATGCTGCAACGCCAACAGATTAAAGCTGAAGAGATTACACTCTCCACAACAGACTTGTAAAAGATATCTTGCTGCATACTTTGAAGGACTTAAGCTTCTTCAAGAAATACAGTCTGCTCTGTCCCTTCTTGTAGATGGCTTCACTTTTGAGTCTTCAGTCCAGTCTGTTGCCCAGGTGAACACCGAGGTATTTATATTCCTAAACCACCTCCACTTTGTCGCCCATGATGCGGTGTTTGACTCAAACCTTTCTTTTGAAACATCCCCTTTGTTTTGTTTACATTCAAAGTAAGAGGATTGTTTCCACACCATTCCACAAAGCGATCCACCAGTTCTTTATACTCAGTATCTTGTCCATCTCTGATATACCCAACGTCTGCAAAGTCTTCCGAATATTTCTGCAGATGACAGGTATCTGACTTGTACTGGATGTCTGAAGTGTACAGAGTGAAAAGGAATGGTGAGAGTACGGTCCCTTGTGGTGCTCCTGTGTTGCTGACCACCTGATTTGACACACAATCCTTCAGTCTCACAAACTGTGGTCTGTTTGTCAGGTAGTCATTAATCTTGGAGATTTGTTGAGGATGCTGAGCTTGTTCCTGGACTAAACCTATTGAAGAATGTGTTCAGTTCATTGGCTCTGTCCAGGCTTCCGTCGATCCAATCCTTCCTGTGCTTAAAGTCTAAGATCTGTTTCATTCCTGACCAGACATCTCTGATATTGTTCCACTGTACTTTGCTCTCGAGCTTCTTCCTGTATGCCTCCTTGTTGTCTCTGATATTGACATTAAGTCGCTTCTGTACAGTTGTCAATAATTCCCTATCTCCCTCCCTGAAGGCTCTATTTTTATTGTTTAGCAGGGAAGCAGCTTGCTGTTCTGGTGGGGATGATTTTGTCTATATAGACGTTGATATAGTCGGTCCCACACTTAGTCATAGCATTGATGCCCTCTCCATTGGGCTTGACAAAGAGCAATCCAGTTTGTAGTCTCACAACAACCCTGCAGGGCTTCTTCAGCTTCATGTGACAATTTCCCCACAGTTTTCTTTGTCACAGGCTGTCTCTGAACAAATGGCACAGAAAAACAAGATTGTGATCTGATTTTCCTAGAGGAGATTTTGCTTTGGACATGTATGTATCCTTTATATTTGCATAAAACAAATCCAACATCTTGTTTTCTCTGGTCGAGCAGGTGACAAACTGTGGACATGTTGAAAGTGTAATACAGAGTGAGGCATGATTGAAAGAAATCAGAATCCAGAAATTGCAACAAATGCATTGGGGTGACTTGTGTCTGTAGCTTAGCGACAACTGAATTGATGACATCACATGCACTGTCGGCAAAAGCTGAAGGTGGAATGTAAACGGTTCAATATGACGACACTTCAGAGTAACATGTCCTAGATGACACCATCTGTTCTCCAGCAGTCATCGGGAAAGAGGCGGGGTGCACCCTGGACAGGTCGCCAGTCCTCTTTGGTAGGTTCATTCTGTGTCCCTTACTATATTCTCAAATAGCTTGTTTTTACCTTGTTTTTGCTGTTCTTTAGATGTGCTCTCTTTAGATGTAAAGCTTCCAAACCGTGGAACTTCTTTATCCCTTCTTCTCCATGTTTTTCCTTAAAGCTACATTGTGTATTTTTAGTTAATTTTGAGTTAATTCTTAGCAAAAACCCCTTTGTTCTTTCAAAAATATGTGGTCATAGATGTGTAATTACTTCCACCTACTAATGAAAGTATTCTCGTAAGTGTAGAATCTGCTATTCAGAATACATACGAGCGAGTCGCTCGAATGGGTGAATCCATGTTGAGCCTCCATCTTTGAAATACATTCGCCAATGAGGGACATTCCTGGAAATTCTAGCTCCGCCTTTTGCGCTTTGGCTACACTCAGTTGCACTATGACGAATGCCAGAGGGAGATTGTCTACTCGCGATGCAGCAGACGTCTGACTATGTAACTAAATGCAATGTAGTTTTCTAAAGTAACCTCATCACTGGAAGGAACACTGGACTAAGTCGTTATACTGGAAGCCATGTTAACCTTGGCATGAAACGGCCACTGTAGGAGTTAAAACGCACTCATGGGGGGTGGAAGGTAGGGCTAGAACGTAATATTCAGGTGGTTGTCGTATAGAATTTCACCACTAGATGGTAGCAGATCTTACATAATGTAGCTTTAATCATCTTTGGTGGGTTCATTCTGTGTCCCCTACTATAGTCTCTGTTTCTTTTGTTTATACACAGAGTAGCAAATAGCTTGTTTTTACCTGTTTTTGCACACACACACACACACACGCACACACACACACACCCACACACACACACACACACAGACACCTAAAGACAATTTAGAGTGACCAATTAACCTAACTGTCATTTTTTTGGGACTGCGGGAGGAAGCCGAAGTACCTGGAGAGAACCTGTGCAATGGGAGAACATCCAAACTCCATGCAGAAAGACCCAAGGCTGGGATTTGTACCCAGGACCATATTGCTGCAAGGAAATAGTGCAACCAACTGTTCCACTGTGCAGCTTCTTGTTACCCAGCGATCTCACAATGCCTTTTATGATAGATGGAGATAGTTTTAATATCTTCCTTCTCTCTCTCCTCTTTGCTCCTGCTCTGCATCCGTGACGCCTCCTTTTTAACTCACCTGCGATTTGTGGCTTCAGTTGCAGTATTACTTTAGCTTTTGCGATGTTAATCAACTGCTCCCAGCTGTACACCTCTTTGCTGCCTTGGCTACACATCATAAGAAGTGAACAAAAAATTAAAAAGTAACAGCAAAAATCCTTCCAGCTGCTTTGCTTCAAAAACCAGAGAGAATAACCGCCCCAAATGTGTAATTTTCCCTTCAGAAACAGAAGAAAACAAAGCTTACAGAACCTAAATGATCTTCTGCAATCATCTTTGAGCCAGATACCATGGTACACCTTCACGAGACTAGTGGAGTCTCTGCTAATTCATCTGGGCTGTTTTGGCAGCAAAAGGTCACAGTCAGATGAACAAAACTGTTATAGGATATCATCAATGCAATACCTCTCAATAATATTGCCATCAAAGAATACCACCAAAGCTACATCTGCCCTGAATGCCGCTGACAAATATGCTGCCCCTCAGCATTCTCACCTATAGACTGTGTGCATGGATGGATGGATGGATGGATGGACTCAGTGGAGCTTACTCAGGGGCAACAAATATAACTGAACACAATCTGAACATGGCACAGATTGTTTTCTCAAACAGATTATTGCAGGTTGAATACATATGTCTGGCTTCATGAATGGGCCAATTCCTCCAGCTTCTCTTGAACTCTTATTTGCAGACAGTTATAACAAAAATCCTTAGAACCATGAAACAGTTCAGGAGGAATAATTTTAATTGAAATTCGTTTAACAAATACATGGTTTTCAATCATCGGGATAAATTCAAATCCACAGACAGTTTTAGGCCTGCTCCCCCATGTACAGCATGACAAATAGATCATTCCTATTAAACATCCATAGCACTGCAAGTGTTGTGTCAGGTTAATTATAGTTATCATCGGTTTTGTCCAGCAAAACTCCCTCAATACATTATTGTCCAATAGGAAGTCACAGAACGATGGATATTAAGGGAGTAACTTAAAAAAGGAGCTGGAATTTACAAGCAGAAAAATGATACTGATACTTGGATTTAATCAGAGGCTCAAGGAGATAGTAAATCTAAGAGCTTGCATTGCAGGATGAACTTTGTCCCACTGCAGTCTACTGAGAATAACCTATAAAGGCAGGTACTCTCCTCTAATTATGAGATGCAGTGGTACTCTTTACAGATAATTAAGTGAAAATTCAGTTTCAGTAAAACGCAGACCTGCCAACCAACTTTAGACTTCCTGTTTCTCATCACAATGAGGCATTTATGTCTTTCGCAGTGAGGTTTTCCTGTGGTTATCCTTCCTTTCCTGCTTCCTCAATATTTTCTCTCTTTTAAGCTGCATGAATAGTAACATTAGCAAGTACTTTCCATCAGACCTTAATGGTTTATTTCGCTAGATCTTTAACTGGCCTTCAAATCCTTGTTTAAACTATGATTTGAATAATGTAGGATGCTCTACTAACAATAAGTAAAATTACTAAGTGCATCAAGTTCAACCTGCTAGCTCGACGTTCTTTAAAGCACGTGAGCATTTGGATTTCCTTATTTTGTAATTGCATTAATAATGTTCTTCAAGAGTATGTACTGTAAGAAAAGTTTTGTAACTTTCCAAACATTGCAAAGATTGAACAATATTTAGCTTATTTGTATAATCAGCTTCTGTGGACACTAAAATGTTTCCGAAGTTATTTCTACTGCAAGGTAGAGGTTATGTTGTTGTTCTCATTTCTGATTAGGAGTAAACCAAAAGTAAAGGGTGTAATGCAACTGTCAGACACGCTTTGCATTGCTTTTTGCTTTTGTTGATTTGCAACAGTACAAAATCCAGTGTAGACGTAAGAGGTGGAGAAAAGGAATAATTCTGTCTAAGCATCAAATTACATAATGCTGAAGACATACCATGAAGGAAAATATATACTGGCCCACAGTAGACGCATAGCATTTGCAGGTATCCACAACCACCTGCAAATAGCTAAAACCTTTGAAAACTTCCTCTAAAAATGCTTATAACTGCCTATTTTTATAGTTCAAACTCCAAAAATATACACATCTTAGCACCACCTCAAAAGCTAATGTCCACAGTCTTCCCTGTCTCCACTCTTGGGGGTACAACTAAACAGCATCAATTAAAATGAAGACCGGTTCGGAATTTCCTGCCTTGCATTGCATGTAGGTCTTTCAGTTTCCCAAGCTGCATTTTCTTTCAAATATTTTACATATCCTCTACCAAAAATCTGCAAAAAGGGAGATTTTGCACAAATAATTGGATCTGTGAATACTGAAGCACAAACAGTCAGCGGTTCACTGTATATATTAGGGGTTAACGGTACAGGTATTTGTACGCAAAATACTAGTAGTACAGCCATGTTGGTTCTGTGCCGCTGCGTACCTTGTGATTACAGGGTTGTTTTATAGCTGAACACCTGCAGAATATTTATTTGCTGAACTAAACTCAGTGCACCACACTGCATTCTAGTGACTCTAAAGTAGAGAGAAATCCGAGTTATTGCTAAATTCTGCTATTTGGGAACAATATGATTGATCATCCAGTGAGAAAAAAAGGTGGACAAACCAAAATGTTGCCAGCATCTATGTGCTTGAGGAGCTTTATTTGTATTTAGTAACTTTGTTACATTTACAGCATTTGATAGTTTTAGCTGATTCATTAAATAATTTTGCATCTTAAGTTTAATGGAAGCAAAAAGGGTGCATTTACTTTATCACTGATTGCTTTTTAATGTTGTTGTCTTTATTTAGAATATAAGCCTCAGAGTTGAAAGAGGGTGCACTTTCTTCTTACCATGAATAGACTCTGAATTGGTTTGAAGTAAAGAAAGGATGGAGATTTAATGCACAGAGGGATATTTTTACTTTGACCAGACATCAAGAAGATAAACAACCCTGGCAAGGGACCAAAGCATGTGCTCTACAATAGATTGATAAGACTCGATGATCTGATGAAGACTGGATGAAAAGCAATGTTAGATTTAATGCAATACAAGTTGATGCAAACAGGGGAGGAACCTCATACAGAGCTATATGAGGTGGATATCACACACAACACACAACCTCAAACATGGAGTGATAAACCAATAGAGGGAAACTGACACCGTGGAAGTCTTGACAAAGCAAAGCTGCTTTTCTTGTGATAATGAGTCAATGTCTGGAGTGCGCATGCGTCGGCGTCCATCTCAATCGAGAAACCTGCCAACTCCGGCTTCCTAATTAACACGGTTTTAACTGGTTTTTAATCCTTTTTTTCATTTTATTTTTTATGACTAGTTTTAACCGTTTTTATCACCACTAAGTTTTAGCGACTTATTTCTTTTTATCGGGGCGTTTTTAATCAGAGCACGGACTCTTATCATGGCTCCACTCACCTGTAGCTCCGGGTGTGAAGGCTGCGTCAACCTCACCAAGAAAATCATAGAATTGGACCAGAGGATCTCTACTCTCCACCAAATCCAGCACAACGTGGACATCCTGTTCGGACGGACTTTCGCCGCCGCCACCAGTGCCCAGCTGGCCGACACAATTCCCTGCCAGCCCGGTGAAGCTGTGGAGGGGGAATCCATCGCTGGGTCTCCAGGCGGACTCGGACTGACCAACACCGGCGGCGGTATAACAACTGTGGCAGAGGAGGAGCGCTTGCTCCAGCTGGGGGCTAAACCAAAAGCCCCCATTAGCTCCACTCCAGTGCCCCAGGGTGATGGTCGACGGTCGGGCCTGGCTGCGCTGGGGGCGCCCGGAGCGGCCGCTGTTGTGATTGTACAGTGTGTACAAAGAGTCAGGACGACAAGTATAATGTTCTGTTCGAACCCTTGTCTTATTAATGAGTGAGCAGAGCTTGCAATGTTTTACAAAGTAAACAGGGAGGTGAAGACAACACGTCACGTAGTGCGTCCTTAACCATGTGACACTAATACCCAATCAGGGTGTACCTCATGCCAAAAAAACCAAAATTCTATCAGAATATTACATCCCCCTTCTTTTAAACAATAAAGTGATGTAGATTAGTCCACTTAGAATAGCCTAGTTACTGCAATAAAATATGCTCAAATATTACCCATTTAGCTCATGAACAAATGTGCAAAATATGTATGAAATATTGCAAAACTACTGAACTCATGGCCATATAACAATTGCCAACAGCACATTAACCATAATATAGCACGTACATGAATAGTGCGTATTATATCGAACGTACTTCTTCAAACAACTTTTATGTCAAGTAAACAACAAGCACATTTCTACCTTAGAGATCTAAAATGTCTCTAGGCTTAACCTTACGACCAGATCGGGTGTAATAGTCAACAGTTTTGGGAGTTGTTTGTGTTTGTGACACACACACTGCCTTTTCAGGTGTATGCTGGGCATTGGAGAGATCATTGGATTGAGTAAGGGTAATTTCTTTAGTGTCCATGAGGTGACGGCGGTTCCTCCTGTACTCAGCTCCATCCGGTGTTCTAATGTGGAAAGATTTGGCAGTGTCTGCAGCTTGGACAACAACTGCTGGCTTCCAATGTCCATTCTCTTGGAAACGAATACTCTGCCCTTCATGTAGAGTTGAGAGTGGCTTTGAGGATTTGTTGTAATACTTTTGCTGGTGATTTTGACGAAGGACTCTTTTGGTGTGAGTATCACGGCAACTGACGACTTTAGGTTTGAGTTGCTGGTGCGTGCAGGGAATGATTTATCGGAGGCGACGGCTCATCAGCAGCTGAGCTGGTGTTTTGAAGTTGTCCACAGGTGTATTGCGATACTCAAAAAGACTCAGATATGGGTCCTTATGATCTGCTTTAGCCTTTTGCATGAGGTACTTGGCAATTTGGACTGCTTTCTCTGCAAGACCGTTGCTTTGTGGGTAATGCGGGCTTGAAGTTATATGTTTAAACTCCCATGTGCTTGCAAATGTCTCAAACTCTCTGCATTTGTATTGGGGCCCGTTGTCAGAAATTACGGTTTGCGGAATACCGTGTCTCGCGAAGTTTGCTTTGAGCTTGTGTATTACTGTAGTAGCGGTTGTGCTGTGAAGCTTGTCCAACTCAAAGTACCTACTGTAGTAGTCATGTAGTTTTCATTGTTCCAGCTCAAGAGATCAGTTGCAACTGTTTGCCATGGTCAGTCTGGGATGGGGTGACTTATCATGGGCTCTTTGGTATTTGAGGGCCGGTGCTCCAGACACACTGGGCATTTTCCAACCAGGTCCTCTATTTGCTTGTTCATCCGTGGCCAAAACAAGACATCACGTGCTCGCTGCTTGCACTTTTCCATGCCCATGTGGCCTGTGTGAATTCGTGAGAGCATTTCTGGACGTAATGTTGCTGGAATTATGATCTTTTCTCCTTTGAAGAGGATATTGTTCATTTGAGACAGTTCATCTCGATAGTTCCAGTACTCTGCAATGCTCTGAGGCCACTGTTTCCTTCCTTCAGGCCAGCCATCCTTGATTGTCCTTTTGAGAAGTGCGAGCTGTGTGTCCTTTTCCGTCTCAGTTTGTATCTCTTTCAGTTTAGTGTCACTGACCGGCAAACTGCTTAATACTGTGTGTACCTGCAAGTCCATGCCTTCTGAGAGGCTGTCGTCGTGGTCTGAAAGTGACTTTCTGGAGAGAGCATCTGCGAGAGGAATGTCTTTGCCTGGCTTGTGAGTGATCGTGACATCATACCTTTGCAACTGGAGAATCATTCTTTGCAACCTGGGAGGTGCTGCAGTGAGTGGTTTACGTAGTATGGATTCAAGAGGTTTGTGGTCCCTTTCTACAATGATGTGACGTCCATACACATACTGGTGGAAACACTTGCATCCGAACAAGATGGCATAAAGTTCTTTCTCGATCTGTGCATAGTTTACTTCACTGTCAGTGAGTGATCTTGAGCCATAACCAATAGGTTTACCTTCTTGCAGCAGGGTTGCACCCAGTCCGTACTTGGAGGCATCAACTTGTAGTCTGAGCTCCTTGCTGGGGTCATAGTATGCGAGAACTGGACCTGGTTCACGTGTGATCACATCTTTCATTTTCCGAAACGCTCTGTCGTGCTGTGCATCCCAAACAAACTCACTCGACTCCTTTAGTAGCTGACGAAGTGGAGCGTTAATGTCTGACAGCAGTGGGGCAAACTTTGACAGATAGTTAACCATGCCAAGTATAGTTTCCAGCTCACCTTTATCTTTGGGTGGCTCCATGTCTCTGACAGCTTTGATCTTGGCTGGATCCGGTTTGACTCCGTCTTTTGTGATAAGATGTCCAAAATAACTGACCTCTGTGGTGCAGATGATGCTTTTGTCAGGGTTCAGTCTGACTCCTTGCTCTTCTGGAGCGCTGCAGCATTGCGCGAAGATTTTTATCATGCTCCTCTTTGTTTTTGGCATAAATGAGAACATCATCAACTATGGCTGTGACGCCCTCCAGACCATCGTAGGTCTCATCGACTTTGCGTTGGAACTAATCTTGTGATGATTTGAGTCCAAATGGTAGGTGTAGAAATCGGTATCTGCCAAACACAGTGGTTAAATGTGGTTAGTTTTGATGACTCCTCTGTTAGCTTTATTGCCCAGTATCCTGACCTAGCATCCATTACACTGAAGTAACAAGCTCCTACTAGTTTGCATGTCATGTCCTCAAGCGTTGGAAGTGGATAATGCGGGCGCTTGATCACCTTGTTGAGGTCTTTGGGGTCTAAGCAGACTCTGAGTTTACCAGTACGTGGCTTTTCTGCTGCAACCATTGAGTTTACCCATTAGGTAGGTTCTGTGACTTTTGCAATGATCTGTTGTTTCTCCATGCTTTTCAGCTCATCCTGGAGACGGTCACGCAGTGCGAGGGGAACACGTCTTGGTGGGTGATTAACTGGGAGAGCGTTGGGGTCAATGTGGATGGTGCATTCGCCAGGAAATAGTCCTATTCCTGAAAAAACATCAGAGAACTCATCCATTATGGACATGCCAGGACTGTTTGAAATGGACATTATCAGCTTAATGAGTCTAAAGTCAAGGCATGCTTTAAGTCCCAGTACTGGTGGCGTGTTTGTATCAACAACATGGACTCTCAGCGGTAGTTTGATGCTTTTGTACTGACATACGACGTTGCATTTGCCTTTCACTCTTAACGGCTCACCTCCATAGCCATAGAGTAGCGAGATGAGGACTGCAGTGTGTGCTGTATTCCTAACTTTCGGAAGATACTTGTAGGAATTACATTAGCTGAGGCCCCAGTGTCTAGCTTGAATCTGACCAGACCTTTGTTACGACCAACAAGAATGTCCGCAAAAACCTGCTCTTTGTCATTACAGTAATTTTCTTGTGTCACTGCGTCAATAAACAACTCTTCATTGTCTGTGTACCTGTCTGGTTCATTGTCACTTACTGTATGCACAGTTTTTCTATGTTTGGAGCGACACACTTTTGCAAAATGGTTCCATTTATTACACACTTTACACTGCTTTCCTTTGGCTGAGCAGCTGTCACTCGAAGTATGTGCTTTATTTCCACAGTATACACACGTACTTTTGAACTTTCTGTCTCCATCAGCTTTGGCGTAACTTGCAGCGCCGCCATTTGCTTTTCTGATGTGGCGCGATTTCCACGGTGCCGTTTTCGGTGGCTGTCGGCTAACTGCATGTACCGACTGTTCGCTGCTGCCTCCTGATATGTTTTTGAGTTGCTCTTGTGCAATTTCGTGGGAACGAACGATGTCTACCGCTTTGTCCAAAGTTAGATCCGACCCAGCATCTAGTAGTTTCTCTCTGACTCTTGCTGAGCGAATCCCAAAAACAATGCGGTCCCGTATCATTTTCTTGCTGTTAGCGTAATTGCAGTCTTTCACAAGCAGCCTAAGTTCCGTCACAAACTGTTCAAATGGCTCGTTTTGTCCCTGTACTTTCTCGTTGAACTTATAGCGTGCAAAGATAACGTTGCTCTTCGGCATAACATACGCTTCATAGTTGTCATAGTATGCTTTCAATGTCTTACTTTCATCCTCAGTCAGCGTCCATGTGGTGTAAATGTCTCTGCCTTTTTCCCCGACCCAGAGGAGAAGGTAGCTGCATTTCTCGTCTTCACCTTTTTTCTTTAGAGGACCGGAAAACATCAGCTCAACGAGTTGCTTAAACTTTCGCCATGTTTCGGGCAAGTTCTTCGCATCCCAGTCCATGTGGGGCGAAGATATTCCAGAGTCCATCTTCTGTCGATAGTCCGTTTACTATGACACCATGTTGTGATTGTACAGTGTGTACAAAGAGTCAGGACGACAAGTATAATGTTCTGTTCGAACCCTTGTTTTATTAATGAGTGAGCAGAGCTTGCAATGTTTTACAAAGTAAACAGGGAGGTGGAGACAACACGTCACGTTACATAGTGCGTCCTTAACCATGTGACACTAATACCCAATCAGGGTGTACCTCATGCCAAAAAAAACAATATTCTATCACAATATTACAGCCGCCACCGTTCTCCCCCTCTCGGCCTTCCGCTGTCTAACCGCTTCGGTGCCCTGGAGCACGACTTTCCTCCTCTGACCGCACCGAAGCCCAGCAGTTCCACAGGACCGCTGCCCATCCCCTGCCAGCAGCCGGAGCAGCAGTCGGATTCCAGTAGCCACCCACGTCTCGCCAATCCCAGGACTTCGGCCGGGATCCGCCGAGGAGTGCTCCATTTCACCCCGAATCCACGGAACGAGCCCTCGGCGCCCACTAAACATAGCTGCAGTCCTGGGGAAGCCAAGCCGCTCAACATCCAGCCGGTCCTGGACAGCGAGGGATCCTCTGCTCACCATCAGCCTTCAGACCAGCCACCCACCACGCTCATCATTGGAGACTCAATAATCCGGCACATTAGGATGAGAGGAGCCGTTACTCTTTGTTTTCCTGGGGCTACGGTAAATGACATTTCTGAACAGATCCTGGATTCCATCCGAAGCCACCCAACCGTGAGTAAAGTTATAATTCATGCTGGCACTAACGACATCCATAAACAGCAGTCTGAGCTCCTAAAGCGGGATTTTATTCATTTGTTTAATCTTTTAAAAGACAAACACCTATCTGTTTTTATCTCTGGCCCCACTCCCACCATCAGCAGAGGAATAGGCCGTTTCAGCAGGCTGCTTTCCACTGCCACCGTGATGTATAACATTGGTTTTATAGACAATTTTAACATTTTCTGGGGCAGGAGTCAACTGTTTGGGGCAGGCGGACTACATCTGAACAGACAAGGCACACGTATGCTGGCATTAAGCCTGGCATACCCTCGTCCACCCCTGTCCACCACACTGGCTCCAGCTGCTCCTGCCCCCTCTGCCCTCTCTGCCCCCTCAACCACATCCTGATGTCCAGCTTGTCCCTGCTCCTATGAACTCAGTCCTGATTTTAACAGTAAGTCACATATCGGACTTGGACCTTGCCCCACTTCTTTCATTCCTGTAATTATCAGCAGAGAGCGAACAAATAATCATAAAATGAACAAATGCAACCCAAATAATCTTAAACAGTTGCTAAAAATCCCACCTCCAGTAAATCATACAGTCACTCCATCTCCAACCACTATTAATATGGCACTTTTAAATGTTCGCTCTCTGCTGAATAAAACTTTTATAATAAATGATTTGATTTTAGACCATAAACTTCAAGGTTTATTTTTAACGGAAACATGGTTGAGTGCAGATGCTCCTGCTGTTCTTACAGAGGCCTCCCCACCTAATTTTAACTTTTCTTATTCAACCAAGAGTAGCCAGAGGGGAGGTGGAACTGCTTTCATAAGTTCATTAACCCTTTCCGCCAAACCTGTTTTACTTGATAATTTTACCACTTTTGAATAAACTGCCTCTGTTTTTAGCACTCCTCAGATGTTATGTGTGACAGTTTATAGGCCTTCTATATCCTTTTTTATCAATTTTGCACAACTCTTATGAACGAATAATTTTAGCTGGTGATTTTAATCTACATGTGGATAACCTTTTAGATCCTTTATCAACAGAATTTTTAAATATTTTGAATTACATGGATTTTAGTCAGCATGTCATGCAGCCAACTCACAACAAAGGACACACCCTGGACTTAGTCAAACCACTTCAGAGGAAAGGTAGACACCATCAGATGTAATATTTTATCTTCTCAGAGTAACATGGTTTTAGACAAATCTGAGTGTGTGTCTTTACCAGAAGAAACGCTGGACAGTTTTGTCCTGGTGGAAGCTGGGACCCTTGATAAAGTTTTCTCCTCAGTGAGGCCCACTACAAGTGCCTTGGACCCGATTCCCACACGGTTTTTTAAGCAATTTTATGAATCTTTTAAAGAGGAGAGTTTAACCATGATGAATTGTTCCCTTCAGACAGGGGTCTTTCCTGCCGCCTTTAAAGGGGCGATAGTGAGGCCCCTGCTGAAGAAGAGCAATTTAGATTTTAATGATTTAAACAACTTCCGACCAGTATCTAACTTACCATTTTTAAGCAAAGTTTTAGAAAAACTTGTTTTAAATCAACTTAATGGTTTTATTAATGCTCATAATGTCCTAGAGAAATTTCAGTCTGGTTTTAGGGTGAACCACAGCACAGAGACAGCTCTTTTTAAAATTTTAAATGATTTTAGATTGAATTATGATGCTCAGAAGGTGACAGTGTTGGTTCTACTGGATCTAAGCGCTGCCTTTGATACAGTAGACCACACTATTCTTTTAACTCGTTTAAAACAGATTGGCCTCTCTGGTGCTGTTCATAAATGGTTCACATCCTATCTCACAGACAGTACTTTTATGGTAAGTTTAGATACCTGCACCTCTAAGGTCCACAAGATCACATGTGGTGTGCCCCAGGGTTCGATTTTAGGCCCAGTGCTTTTTAACCTTTATATGCTCCCTCTTGGCAGCGTCATCAGAAGACATGGAGTTAACTTTTACAGTTATGCTGATGATACACAGCTGTACATCTCCATGTCTCCCGACGACACACGGCCAATGGACGCACTTTTTAACTGCATTTTAGACATTAAATCCTGGATGGCAGAAAACTTTCTCCAATTCAACCATGACAAAACTGAAGTTTTAGTCATCAATCCTGAGGCTCAGAGAGAGGAGCTTTTAACAAAACTACAATAACTGTCTTTTAATCCTTCTCTACAAGTGAAGAACTTGGGCGTGATTTTTGACTCTGAACTGACTTTTATTCCTCACATAAAAAATATTACTAAAATTGCTTTTTATCACTTAAAGAACATCGCCAAAGTTCGCCCCATTCTCTCTCGGGCCAATACGGAGACGCTGATGCATGCTTTTATCACCTGTAGGATTGATTACTGTAATGCACTGCGTTCTGGTCTTCCCAAAACATATATCTCAGGTTTCCAGCTTTTACAAAATTCAGCAGCATGTGTCCTGACTAAGACCAGGAGGCGGGAACACATTACACCTGTCTTAGAATCACTGCATTGGCTCCCCGTATGTTTTAGGATCGATTTTAAGTCTTTTAATAATTTTTAAGTGTCTTAATGGTCTTGGGCCTTCTTATCTTTCGGAATTGCTTTTACCATATGAACCTTTGCGGTCTCTGCGCTCCTCTGGCAGCCGTCTCCTTGTCATCCCTAAAGTCAGGACACATACTCATGGTGAGGCGTCTTTCTGTTATTATGGCCCTCACCTCTGGAACAGGCTGCCAGAGGACCTCAGGGCCGCAGAGAACGTTCATGTTTTTAAGAGCAGGCTCAAGACACACCTTTTTAATATAGCTTTTAACTGATTATTATTTATTAAATCTGTTTAACTACTCTGCATGTTTTGATTGAATTTCTTTTTAGCTTTTAGCTGGTTATGAAATATTGTTTATCTGCTTTGTATTTTTATTTGATCATATCTTATAATTGTTTTAATTTTTATATTTTTACTTATTTTAATCTTCCTTCCAGTGTTTCCTCCGTGGGAGCCCTCTGCCTCGGGGGCGGTGGTCAGCTGTGGCTGCCTTGGTGCTCTCCAGGTGGTGCTTGGGTGGAGATGGGGGTACCAGCCCTCCCTCCTCTGGGCTCCCTGGGTCAGTGCCTTGGCTGCTGCTGCCGATGTAGATGGCTCCCATGATGACGTTTCCTGGCTCATCTGTACTCAGCCCGTTTTGGTTTTGTCTACTGTTGCTTTTATGTATGTGCGTGCATGGGAGACGGGGGGTTATAGTTGTGGTGATGTTTTTTACTTTCGGGTTTTGGGAAAGGGTTGGGGGGGGTTGGGGGTCATTTTAATCTGTAAAGCACTTTGAGAAACTTTGTTGTGGTTTGAAAAGCGCTTTATAAATAAATTTTGATTTGAATGTGTCTCCTTTTCACAAGATATCGACTTTTTTTTTCTTCAAACAAGATTAATTAATTTGTTATCTCGAGAAACACAGTTTGCTTCCTCAATATTATCAGACACTTTTTGTGAACAGATAGATGTTTGGTTAATTAGATTTCAGCATTCAATATCTTTGGGCATGTTAAGAAAGATTCATAACTGAACATAAAAAACAAAGCTTAAATGTGAAGCTTTTATTGCAGCAGGTGGATTATTAGTGCAGGCCATAACCGTTAAGAGGAAGCAATTTTGTTTTCTCATAAAATTTCTCTAAGTCATTTCCAGTGAGGCAAGCCATTTATTTCAATACACAAAAACAACACAAAGTAATCTGTCATGAAAGCGCTAGTTTTTTTTTTCCAGGAAATAACAGCCATAAAAAATAATCAAACTCACCCATATGTAGTGCTCCATATCCTGATTTTTGTGGGTAAAAATGCTTCTTTGTTCACATCTTTCTTTAGATGTACCAACTCTTTGGAGTTTTAAGCTAATACCTATATTCAGAAGAAATCAGCTTGACATGGTTAGAGCTTTGTGTCATACACCATACTCAACGGTCATTGGTCTGAAGAGTTTGCATACAGCCAGGAGGTCAACCCCCTGGTCCACTGGTGCAGTCAGATCCACCTGGACGTTAACCCACTCAAGACTGCGGAGATGATGGTGGAGTTTTACACATCCTTTGCACTACCTCTACTCACCATCCTCAACAACACTGTCTATTGTGGCAAGAAAAGGCAACTTTATTTGTATGGCAAATAACAACATGGCTATTCAAGATGCTTTACATCATTATAGGACAAAATAAAAGCAGCAATAATCCAAAAGCATATAACACAACAGATTGTAGACACATAATGAATGACACTTTAAAACATATGAGATTCCAGCTATTAATAATCATTTACTCAAAGGCAGCTCTAAACAGGTGGGTTTTTAGCCTTGATTTAAAGGAACTCAATGTTTTAGCAGCTTTACAGTTGTCTGGAAGTTTGTTCCAGATTAGGGGAGCATAGAAATTGAAAGCTGCCTCTCCAGATTTGGTTATGATTCTAGATATGATTAGTAGACTAGAGTTAGAGCACCTGAGTGATTTGGGGGATTGGTATAATGACAGCAGATATTCAACATACTTTGTTGCTAAGCTATTCAATGATTTATAGACTAGTAAAAGTATTTTGAAGTCTATTTTCTGAGCTACAAGGAACCATTGTAAGGACTTTAGAACTGGGGTGATGTGCTCCACTTTCATAGTTCTAGTGAGGACGTGAGCAGCAGCGTTCTGGATCAGCTGCAGCTGTCTGACTGACTTTTTAGGCAGACCTGTGAGGACACTGTTGCAGTAATCAATCCAACTAAAGATAAACGCATGGATGAGGTCCCATTGCGACATTAGTCCTTTAATTCAAGAAATGTTCTTCAGGTGATTGAAGGCTGACCTTGTTATTGCCTTTATGTGACCCTGGAGGTTCAGGTCCAAGTTCATTACTACTCCATTACTTAATGCATTTACTTAGGGTTTGGATGGGTTCAAAGTCACCTGGTGACATTGTAATGTAAAGCTGAGTGTCACCTGCATAGTTATGGTAACTAATCATATTGGTTGTTATAATCTGTGTTAGCGGGAGCATATAGATATTAAATGGGATGGGCCCCATGATGGAGCCCTTGGGCACCCCACATGTGATTTCTGTCTGCTCTGATGAAGAATTGCCTATTAACACAAATAATTTCCTGTTAAGGTAAGATTTAAACTAGGCAAGTACTGTACAGTATCAGAGTCCAACCCAGCTCTCCAGTTGTTTAGTTCAGGGGCTACTGTCACAGGAGGATTAGTTAGTCTCTCAAATGTTGGATATAAAATCTGTGCATTATTAATGTTTTCGTTAATTATTTCAGAAAAGAACGCTTAGTTCAGATAGCGCTCATTGTCTCTGAATAGATGTTATGCACCACAGATAATTTTTAGGTTTAAGGATAAATCTAATTGAACTGTCAGCACAGGTGTTCTTAAGCCATTTGTGAAGCATAAAAGTCTTCTATATCTTTCATAATTTCCTGTAGGCTGTCATGCTGCCCTAATCAGCCTCTCCTCATCATTGTCCTCACCTCTGTCTCTCCAATCATCCACACCTGATCCTCCTGCCTTTAAACCCTGTCACTTCCCCTCACTCAGCGCCGGATCATTGTATTGTCTATGTCTCCATGGTGTGTTGTCCTGCTGTTTCCCATCCTGCCTCTCCGGTCCTGCCGTCACCATCATCATCACTTCAGCCAGCAGCACTTTAATAAATATCCTGCACCTTTCCACGGCGTCTACGTTTGGGTCCATGCACCACACCGCATACTCCCTGACATAGGCACTGATGCGCTTATAAAGATGTGGATGTTAAGTCCCTCAAGTTTTTGCAGAAGATCAGAGCAATCCCTTTTCAAAATCTCTGTTTTTTTTTTTTTTTGGCTACTTCAGTGGATCCTGTGTGGATAATGAGTTTTTTTCAGTTTCAGAAGTTGATTTATGATTGTGAGGATTTTTTCTGAAATGTCCATTTATTGAACCATCATGAACAACAGCCACTGAAGTCATCTTTTTCAGTGTCTTTATGTCCTCTGAAAGCTTTTGTCATCTTTTGTTATGGGAAGAAAGTATCTTTTTACACTGACTCAGTTCTTCCCACTGCCTCCTCCAACATCTCACCATCGATTCAATGATGCCAAACTTACAGGCAGAAGCTCTATTTCCTTCTTTGATGGCCAGCTTGATTGCTTTTAACATAAAATCTGTATTTTATTGCATTCCTTCGTGTGTTTTCCGTATGCATGAAAACTACGGGTAAAGTCTTCTTAGGCGCATAATCTTTCCCCACGTCTGTCTCACTTTTGACCTTTCTGCTATAGTGTCCCCTGGAGACCGTAAGCCAGTTTAAAATTTATTAATTAGCAGCGCAGGGTCCAAAGCATGTGAAAAACGTAGTGGCTTATAGTCTGAAAATTACAGTAATCCAAAAATAAATCTGGTCTAATAAAGTAACTCCAGAGGCTAGGTATATAAAGTAAGAAAGAAAAAAGCAATAGAAAAGACGAGGGATCAGGAGAGATAAGGAAATAATCACTTCTGGTTCCTAGGTACCACCCTGAAATGGTCCTCACACATAGACACTGATCGTGGGAGGGCCCAGCAGAAACTGGACTTCCTACAGCAGTTCATAAGTTACAACATGCCAAAGGAGTTGGTTAAAATCTTCTAGACAGATATTATTCAGTTTGTCCCTTCTTCATCCATCAATGTGTGGTTTGGCTCATCCACAAAACAAGACAGGACCAGGATGCAACAAACCATCAGGTCTGCAGAGAGGATCATCAGGGCTGACCTTCCTTCCATCCACAACTTGTACAGGTCTATGGTCAGGAAACGCGAGGCTAACATCTCTCCAGATCTCCTGGACACAAACTGTTTAGACTTTTACCTTCAGGTCAGGGATACAGAGTGCTGTTTGCAAACACCAGCTGCCAGAGACAGTTCCTTCCCCCAGGCTGTCTCTCTGATGAACAGAATGAACACATTACACTCTATGCATTCAGCTATTCTGCTAGGAAAGATATGTTGCACCTTCACAGTAATCCTCCTCTTTCTTTCTTTATAGAAAATATTTAATAAAATGGCTGCAGATACATGTACATATTGTACCATTATGCTTATTTTACCCCCTAAGTTTAATATTTAAACTTAATGCTTGTACTCTGTGAGCGCTTGAAAACCAAGGTTAGATTCCTCGTTGGTGCACACATTCTTCACCAATAAAGCCAGCTCTAATTCTGAAACTGCTTTATCCTCCTGGAAGTAGCCTTGGCTTGTGAGTGCATTAGTATTAAACCATGAGTGTGAAACCTATCAGAACCTGTATTATGCTAAGACTATTACAGATCCTTGGACAACAGAAAAAAAACGGTGTATGCAATGGAAATGTCAACCTCATCTGTCTTATCATTTTAAAAAATAAGACAATCTAAGATTTCTTTGTATATTTTTCTGTCCTTTCCTCAGCTGTGTCCTTGGCACTTGCTTTAAATGGAGTCTTCACGAATACCATCAAGCTGATTGTTGGCAGGTATGCTAAACAAGCCATTTCAAGGCATTGGCAGAAGTTGTAGTCTCTAATCAGAGAGTTTCTAGACCTGAACTAATAGCTATTCTCTCTATTCATTGTAATGACTGTGCAAAATGTGTATGCATTATTTTCAGACCAAGGCCAGATTACTTCCAGCGCTGTTTCCCAGATGGTCAAATGAATGCAAAGATGCTGTGCACCGGGGAGCCGGAGTTGGTCTCTGAAGGACGCAAGAGCTTCCCCAGCAGCCATTCCTCGTGTGAGTAAAGAGATGACACAAATCATCGCCGGCAACTGCAAAACAATATACAACCATATCAGATCTCTCGCACCAACTTATTAAAACTGTGAACATCAGTTTTCCATTTTGAGCTTGATGCTTTGAGCTAATAAGAAATGTCTACGCGCTGACTGATTGTGCTGAAGATATTTTTCATTGTTGCCAAGGGTGTAAAATGCAGGCCCTGACGAAGCTTGTCATGAATGAGTCCAGCATATTTCACTTTTGACATATGTGAAAGTTGATAACACGCTCAGTGTTTCACTTTCATCTGACTTCCTGCTGTGCTCAGCTGCAGAAAACCAGGGAGGAATGCTGTCCATTTTGAGCCAAACTGCATAGCAAGCTATTCCACCTCACCATAATGTTCAATAATTCACATGTTGTTGTTTTTCTGGTATAAAGGAGATGACTGGAGGAAGGCTCACCTGAATTGTTTGCTGTGGTCCATGTAGATGTTGCACAAGACTGTGGACTTCTAACTGCAAATATAAAGACAATATCAACATTTCTCAATCCAGAACCCTTTTGCTTAAATATTTTGTGTTGTCCTTGCTGCATAAGCTAATTTAAACACACACAGTCAGCTATACTCCTGCAAATATTTTTAGTATCTTTAATTTTATTTCAATTTAAAAGCATGATATTTACATAATATGCATTAAAGTGATTTGTTCATATCTTCATTCATAGAGCTGTCAACAGGAGACCCCCTGTAGCTGAACTACAGGGTGGCGTGGGGGGGGGGGGGGGGGGGGGGCGTGTACAATAAACTTTAGAACATAGCCGTAGCTGGAATTATTGATATAATGGTCTGACAAAAACATAGGGTAACATTATTCTTGGCAACAATGCATAATGTTGGTATTTAACAAGCATTTCTGCAGAGATCGGTCACTGGTTAAACAGAGCCGATGTGGAGTTACATTGTGTGTTTGTGTCTGACTGAAAGGGAAAATAAATGTTGTCAAACCTATATCCTCCAAGTATCTTTAAATAGTCATTGTGGATGGTGATGCTGTGGACAGGAAGAAGCTCCTGGACAAGTCAGTTTTGCAACAGCTCAGAAGATATTTGACTGAGACTGTTGCTGTATGAAAGTCTTATCACTGTCATAATATGCACAAAGTCCAATTTTTGGGCAGCAGATATACTTCACAGCAACATGTCCTGGATGACACCATCACTTTTTGGCAAGTACTGCTAATCCACCTTATTTGTTTTTGCTGCTTTTGTTTAAGTATCTGTCTGGCCATATGGTTTGAAAGCAGAGAGATGTTGAAGTCGGGGATATTGCTCATTCTGAAGGACATTGGATAAAATCTGCAAAAACATCTGCAGCAACCTGGGATCATGACCTCTGGGTTGGTGACGTTTAACAGAGCCAAGACTAATGGCAGTATTGTTGGATCCTCACCGTCTCATTTTTACCTCAAGAGCAGCTGAATTTATATTTATTTTTATATTTATATATTTATTTTTATATTTTGAGGCTCTTGCGCCCCTCACACATGAACTGATTATTATTTCTTTTTACTTTGAAGCCTTTTCCCTGTAAATACTACCTCTATGCAGTGGTTGCAGCTACATTTACATTTGTCCTCTTTCTACCGGTTATGATATGTGAAAAGAAATCTTTAGAGAAAGCAATCTTCCGGTCTGCTATCTTTACTTCGACAGACTGATATTTCTATAGAATTGTTTGTTTTGTTCACATGCCCATTACCGCTCCACTATATGCTCATCCACAGATAACATAGCAATCAGGTAGAACTTACAGGTATAAAGAAGTAGCCTTTTGCCGCATGATTTGCAATTTAATACCATCGCGGTTTGAGCGTGACAGCCTTAAACCGCTTTACATCAGCCATCAGATCAAACATGCTGCTACTGTGTAACAATAGCATGCCCAGACATCAGATGCTGTGCCCGTTTAAAGTTTTGATTGATTTTTAAAGCAGTTCTAGGCAGATTTCAAATTAAAGTTTAATGCTTGTGGCTCCTCAACACACTCTTGCATGAAAGGCTTTGAAGTGCTCACTGGGTCCCATTAGAAATAGCAAACAGGGACAGTGTTCTGTAACTCACTGCAGATCTGTGTCTGGATTGGATTTGTCAAGGCGACAACGCAAATAGCGTCATGTTGCTTTTCTGCAATAAAGACACAGAGATTACATCTGCAGAACAAAAGTAATCCAATTTCTTGCCCAAACAGATTTGAAGGAACAGCCTCACAAACGACCAGACTGAATATAGTTTCAATGTTTGTGATATCTGCGATGGACCAGCGACCTATCCATGTTGTGACAAGCCTCTCAGCCATTCACCATTACCTATTTATCTTTGCAGGGTCGCAGAGGGGCTGGTGCGTCTCTCCAGCAGTTGTTGGGTAAGAGGTACACCTTGGACAGGTTGCCAGTCCATCACAGAGACACACAGAACAGACAATCATGGACAAACACACCTAGAAGCAACTTTACAGAGACCAATTAACCTAACGGTCGAGTCTTTGGAATGTGAGAGGAAGCTGGAGAACCCAGAGAGAACCCATGCGCTGGGAAAACATTCAAACTCCTTTCAGAAACACCCCAGGCTGGGATTCGAGCCCAGGACCTTCTTTCTGCAAGGCAACAGAGTTATCAACTCTGCCACCATGCTGCCCAGAAACATGGCTTCTACCATTTTTTTATTATTATTATTTTTAACACCTCTGTCAATATTTCATAGAACCACTTTTTTTCTGCAGTTACAGCTACAGGCCTTTGGTGTATGTATGCTAAATTTGCAGACTAAACAGCTGTAAAGGCGTGTTTCCCACTCGTACCCCGTGTCCGTTACACCCATGCCTCCACCGTAACCCCAGATAATTGAAAGCATTCTTTGAATTATTCTTTTCATTAAATACACAGCAGAAAATTAGTGAGGTCTAGACTTCGGTGTCCTCAATGGTAGATATGGCCTTTGTCCAGGGTGTAGCCTGCCTCTGACCACTGGAGAAAGGCAACAGCTCCCCCCCAACCCTGCAAGGAATAGCAGGCAGACAATGGATGTATAGATAGATGAACACAAATGCATGGCACACTTATCTGATTGTTCTTCAGATAGCAATACTTTCGCAAGATACTGTTTGAGAGAGTAACGCATAACATTCAGACATCTATGCAAACGTTGTTTTCGGATCGTTTTTAAGCACCCGGGGTGCTTCCATTGGATTTTATAGTCTCGAAGACATCTCCCTTATTCTTGATTAGATCCCCCCACCCACCCACCATGTAGCAGACGAAATAACAGGAATTGGTTGAGACATTCTCATGAAAGAGGAAAACAAAGCCATAAATACAAGTTCACTAAACCCACTGCAGCCTTATAAACAGCACTAAAGCAAACAGGTCCTGAAGCATTAGCTGTTATTTTGTAACATCCCATTCATATTCATCTCACTATTTCCCTTTGTGCATACAAAGCCAATTGATGTTATCAACAAGTATACTCTATTAAATGCTGCCATCTTTATCAATTGCATATGCTGAAATTAATCCTTTGATCAGATCACTGTTGCACTACCATTTATAATCAATTAACCGAAGAGTGCAATGTTTATCTTCATATTGGTCCAGTATAAAGAGAAAATTCATATCTCCTCTTTTTATTTCTGACATTCAGCACATGGAAAGAAGAAGAAGCTATAAGTCAATGCTAATACACACTTTCTGTTGACTTTTTATGTGCTAATGGGGGAAGCAGCATCAGGCACTAAGTGGTTGTTTAATATGCAGTGTTTCTAGTAGGAGTTAGTAGAGATGTCCCACAGGTTCTAAAAAAGGTCAAAGATCAGAACAGGAGGGACAGGATGGTAGAGATCAAGAGAAGGAAAGCATGAAAATGCCCCTTTTTGTTAGAAGTGACAGCTTTATGACAAAGAAAACATTAGAAAATGTTAAACTACTCATGCTCATACTCGTCAAATCTGTGATATATAATTTAGAAGATGGGGCAATGTTGAGCATCAGATTATAGCTCTATAAATGGGTAATTTAACCAGACTGTGAATGCAGGTATCAGGGTGAAGGGATGGCGTCTATATACTGTACACTTTTCTCATTCTTTAAATATTAATGTGTAATATAATTTCTCCACTATGACTTTTTCGCGGCACTAAGGGCTCTCATTGAAGCCATGCAGCTAATATCTCCAGGTCAGGAATTGAACCTAGGACACCTGAGTTGAGGGCTGTAGATTAGTTACAGTGGGGAAAAAATGTATAATGCACTGCCAATTTTTCAAGTTTTCACTCTTACAAATATTGGAGTGGTCTGTAATTTTCACTTCAACTGTGAGAGAGAATCAAAAAAAAATCCATAGAATCACATTTTATGATTTTTGAATAATTAATTAGCACTTTATTGCATGAAAAAAGTGTTTGCTCATCTACCAACCAGCAAGAGCTCTCACAGACCTTGAAAAAAAAAGGAAATAAAAAAACTGAAACAGAAACTTAAAAAATTAGAATCTTCATTCTTGGGCAAAATCTTGGCTTCACAGGAAGGAGAGAGGAGCGGCTGAGGAGATGAGGAACAACACAGTTTATACCACAACCATACATAACTTTTGCAGAGCCAGCAGCAGGAAACATAAAGGTTCATTAGGAAAGAAAAAAAGGGTTTCTTTTACTTTAGGTTTTTTCTTATCATGTCTTCTGTCAGTACAAAATTTGTGCTAAGGTCTACGAATTCCCTTAATAGATTAAATAAATAACTGGTCTCTCTAAACATTTTGCCTATATGTTTACCCATGATGTTACTTGCAGCATGTGGTGTCTTTTTGTCAGTGTCTGAACCAAGTGAATGACAGACTGTGTATCAGTATTTGGATTAAATTAAGAATTTAGGGTCAAGCAACATGTTGTGAGAACAGAGTTCTACATTGAATGCAATGACAGACTGTTTCCTCTGAAACATTGTGTTGACTGCTACATTATTGTAGTACAGATATATCTTTACAACATAAACAGTGTGATTCTAGACAGAAAAGTAAGACACTCAGCTGGTCCCATCCCATGTTGCTATACTGGACGGCTCACTAATGTATAAAGTTTTATACAGTCATACAGTTGTGTGGATTGGAAGTCCTGGAGCATGCCTGTGTACATTAAAATGATGCAATCTAGAACAGGAGCAGAAAATATTTGCTAAACATGTTGCAGACTTTTGCAACAGTTTAAACAGTATGTTTCCATTGGTTGCGTAGTCCATTTATCAGAAGCAGTCATTCACTACCGGGCTCAACACAGAACTCGTAGAAGACTGTCGGCTGCTGGTCTGATTGGTCTCAAAGCTACTGCTCTCAAACGATATTTCTGCTGACTTCAGTATTAAATACACAGTAATAAACTTACTTACTTGGGTAATGTAAGTGATTCAATAATCACAAAGGTGTACTTTTTACAAAAATGCCCAAATTGTGACAAAGTCCATCAGTTTTAACTTCACTTGAAATCTCCTAACAGATCTTGGGTCTTTACAAAAAGATACGACACACTCATCTCTCTGACTATGTAGCTTTGTTTTGTTTGTTTTTTCCTCCCTGGGGAAATAATCTTTCAGGCTTTTTAAGATGCATGAAGCCTATTCATTTCCAAGATGTTTTTATGCTTTTGCAGTTTTCTGGCCTTTCGGGGAAATCCTGCTGCCTCTGTGTGGTGGTTATTAGCTACACCTCATTGCGTTACCCACTGACTTAGTTAATTATACAAATTATACATGTAAAAGCTTGTTTATGAGTTTCCTTATGTAAAGTGAGTGCAGGACGGATACTTCATGTAACCACTCGAGTGCTTTCGAAGTGTTTGGGTAATCCTTCTGATTACTTCCACTTCAACTGACTGTGCTGGTAAACATATGGGATGTGGAAGGTACTGGAATGAAAAGCAAACAATGTCCTCCTCCATTTTAACAATGAACAGATTTGAACAACTGAAGAATATTTTGGAAATGTGTACTTTTAAAGTAAATTTCTTCTTGGAAGTCAAAAGTTGAAACCTCCAGTCTGGGACTGAGTAAGTTTCCAGGATATTTTAGTTCTCTCCTCCCAAAAGACAAATTAAATTGCCTGAGCTTTGTTATAAAGACAAATAGTGTAGGCTGCTGAGTGGTTTGAGATGTGCAGGAGTCACCCAAAAGTAAAATGGATGGGCATCAAGGGATGCTCAGTCAGACAACTTTAGACTGAGGAACATTAAAGTAAAGTGTCGTCTCTAAAAACTATCAGATAATTGGTGTGGGTGGTGTCTAGCGTTCTCTATACTGCAAGAGCTAATTAGCTTTATCTGCTGCAGGATTTTCATCTTCTTTCTACTCATAAATTGTTAGTTCTGTTATTCCTGCTCTTGAGGAATATATAATATATATAAACTCCCATTTGGTTGCAGGCTGCATGAAGACTTTACTGCTTTCAACTGGGAGGCAGTTTTTTATTTTATTTTTTTATTAAACTGGTGCCACAACATGCTTACATGTCCTTGGGCAAGACACAAATCCCCATGTTGCCTCCGGCCATGAGCTGGTAGGAAGTGAATGGATGAAGAGTAGTGGTGCCTGTGTGATCAGGGAACCTAGCCCAGTGCTGCATAAATGCAACACTTTCCATACAAAGCAAAATATAATAATGACAATAATAGTGATAATATTGTTAGAATTTTTTACCCTTTTTATTGCTTTTAAAAATCAATCATGATCAACAAAATTAGGCTTTTTTTGACAAAAAAATCAATAAAAAAACAGCTTTAATGTGAAAACCGATTTCTGTAAAATAATGATAATATAAAATGAAATATTTAACCAAACGACTGCATTAATATTCACCCCCTTCAAGTCAGTATTTAGTAGATACACCTTTGGCTTAGCATAGAGTCTGTGTGTATAAGTCTCAGTTAGGCTGCTCATCTGAACGCTGCAGTTTTCTTCCTTGTTCTAGCTGTGCCAGGTTGCATGATGATCTGCTGTGAACGGCCCTTTTCAAGTCCTGCCACACATTCTCTATCGGTTCGAGCTCTGGGCTTTGACTAGACCACTCCAGAACAACAACTTTGTGGTCTTCAAACTATTTCTGTGTTGCTTTAGCTGAATTCTTCAGGTCGTTGTCTTGCTGGAAAATAAATGTTCTTTCAACAGTGTTTTCTCATTGCACTTCCATATATTCAAAATTTAGAATACATTACAAATTAAATGTATTTACTATTTAGGCGACTACGGAAGGTTAGTGGTTTTGTTATATTTTATTTAGTTTAATCAATTTAGGCAAGGCAAGGTAAGGCAATTTTATTTGTATAGCACACTTTCAACAACAGTGTAATTCAAGGTGCTTTACATGATTTGGTGATTAAAAAACAAGACAAACAAACATAATCTAAAGGGGGTACAAAGGGGAGTACAAATGCATGCTGCACTTTTCATGTTACGTCCTACTTTTATGGCGCAGTATTGGGGCCAAAATTAAGACTATTAATAAATGTATTATGACCAGCCTAGGCATGCTCATCACTTGCCTCTCCAGTGCTAACGCCAGCCTCTCCATGCTAATGGACAGGGCAGAGGGAGTAGGTAATCCAGTAAGTTACTGGTCATTAGCCTCTCCAATGCTAACGCAAGCAAGAGGTCTCCTTCTTTGTCAATGTCGCCCTTTCAGTTACCGGTGCCACCCTATCATTAATTACATCAGTAGCTGGCTTCGGAATGGATATAGCCCCTGCGGTAGGGAGGTAGACACCGCTGGGTAGTCACTAGTCTTAATTTTGGCCCCAATACCATACCATACTCCGTTCTATTAGTCTAAAGTCCCATCCATCCATCCATTTTCTATACCCATCCATCCTATGCAGGGTTGCGGGGGGGCTGGTGCCTATCTCCAGCAGTCTTGGGGCGAAAGGCGGGGTACACCCTGGATAGGTCGCCAGTCCAGTCTAAAGTCCCAATCAAGTACATTTAAGCACGTACTTTTACAACATATAAAAACGTTAAAGGGTTATGAATACTTTTGCACACCACTGTAGCTCTAGGTTTGCATGATTTTGAACCATTTTTAGAGAATTGGTTGTGTTGCAGCAAGATGAAACACACTCTGCCTCAGTCAGCTACATTCACTCGTTTAACTGGCCTCTGCTATCACATCAGAGATCGAAATGACCAGTTCCAGTTACAATCAAAATAACAAAGGTACTGTTTTTGTTGATTAGATTCCCAAAGATGAGTTTTGAATGAGCCAAAAATCAATATCTGACAACAGAAGAGCCCTTAAAACAGTTTGACTTTGTTTCCTCATGTTCCCTCCTCTTCTCTTTCTCTCTCCTCTTGAGTGCATACTTGTCCTGTCATATGGTTTTGGCCAGCTTGTTAGCTGAGTGACAAATGTGCATGCTGTTTGGTTTGCTGAAGCAGCAAATAGCTTTGCCTCTGCACAAACTCATGTGGTTCCACTGTTCAACCCTTAATTCATGCAATTAGACCACTGCTGTCCCTCTTATACTTTCCAACAGATGTAGCTTAATGTGAAGGCCTGGAGTCCATTCACACTCATTAATCAGAGAGCTGTGAGGTTTCAGTATTGTCCACCATGTGCAGCGGTGAGTTGTTGGCCAATGTAATTGATTAAATGTTTACAAATCTTTCCACTTGGCATGGTCTTTAAGATAATTTTCTGATTTGGTGTGCACACTGGTTACACCTGCACTTGAGACCCACAGTCTTGATTTAGGACTAAAATATCGAATATGATTGCTTCTATCCTGCTACTAGATTACCTGCAGGTAAAAAAAGTTTTTGAAAAAGGGTATTTTCAATATATTTTCCAAATACAAATATTTGACTTTCCATGATTAACACACTGAGACTTGGTAAATTTTTTCTTTTTTTGCTTTGCCGGAGCAAAGATGTTTATCTGCTTGGCTTCTGTCTCTCTTTCTGTCTTCCAGTTGCTTTCTCCGGACTTGGTTTCACCTCCTTCTACTTGGCGGGGAAGCTGCAGTGTTTCACAGATGCCGGTCGGGGTCGCAGCTGGCGTCTTTGTGCCACGGTTCTACCTCTTTACAGTGCTATGATGATTGCACTGTCCAGGACGTGCGACTACAAACACCACTGGCAAGGTCCAACCAACAATATGACTTTCATTTTACCTTCATCGCTTATAATTTCTGTGCTTAGACTTTCCACTATCTACAGTTACGTCAAAGTGGATTGGGATATTTTTGAAAGGTTAATTATCTCAGTATTTCATTTCAAAAATATTAAACTCATGTAGATTTGTTACACACAGAGGGATTTCCAGCGGTTTTCTTTGAGTTATCTTTGGCTAATGACCAATAATGATGAAAATACAAATTGAGTCAGCCAGAAAATCTGAATATCAAAAGGACAACTAGAAAAGCACTTGAACAGCGCAACTCCCCAAGTTTGGTGATCTAATTCTCTTTCTTTTTTTGAAAATCTCTTTCTTTTTTTATCTAATTCTAACTTTTTTAAATTCCTTTACCATAAAAGCATACATTTAGCACCTAGATTCACACTCATATCATTAGTTGAGTAGGTATTCACAAAAATCACTTTTTTGTGGTGGCGGTTTTCTTATAACCCCCAAATTCTAATCACTTGTTTCTGGTCCCATTCCAAAATCCACCTGCAACTTTTTGAGCTATGTTGCTAACAGACAGACAGACAGAGAGTCAGACAGACACTCCCTGGTGAAAAACATAACCTTCTTGAGGGAAGGTAAAATATGATGTACAATACATAAATGTATATGGCTGGGGTATGGCTATGTTATTTGGAGAAATCAAGGTTACATAGTCTGGAAGAAGAGTGAGGTGTCGTGGTTTGTAGGTTGTGAAAAGGACCCAAGTGCAGAGGCAGGTGGAGGTTAAGTGGAGATCTTTATTAATGAACAAAAGGTAAAACTTGTTAGCGAGGACACCAGGTCATGGACGAGAGCAGAGAAACAGGAAATATAGCAGACAAGATAACAGGAGGAACCAGCAAAGAACAATGAGAACCAGTGGGGTTAAATACAAAGAGATGAGTGGAAAATAATTTGACACAGGTAAGGAAATCAGGTGACTGGGAATTGCTGTGGAAGGGAGGAAGCTGTCAAGCTGAAAAAAGATGAATAATTAACACATACGTAGGTGCTGAACTAAGACTCCGAAACTGCAAAATAAGTAGAAATGGAACAAAAGTTATACAACAGAACAAAATATAATAAGACAAAGAACAGGACATAAGAATAAACATCTTATGACAATACCTGGTAGCAAAAATAGGACACAGAGAAATGAACAGAAAATGGCAAGACCTAAAGAACAAAAAAAAAAAAAAACAAGAACATTATGAACCCCCAAAACTCAAGGAATATAACATGAGGAGGCTCCAAGTTGCTCTAGATCTAAGTGTGAAATTTTAGAGCACTTCATGCTTCCCTTCGCTGACAGGCTTTACGGAGATGATGATTTCATTTTTCCAGCAGGAGTTGCTGGAGGCTGCTATTAAAGCAACCTGGTCTTCCTGAATGCCTCTGCACAACCACAGGCTCAACAGGTCCAAGCTACTTTGAGCTCTGACCAAGTATTGAGTGCATAGACTGTACAGCACAGTTAGTGACAAGCTGAATGTTGGTTTTTTTTAGCTGTACGATATATTTAGCAAAATTAACAGAAAAATAATACTTTATTTAATCACTGTCATGAATCTCTATAATATATATGTTTTACTTTTCAATCACTGAAAATGTTTCCGTTACAACCTTATGTCTTTAGATGCACCTGTACATGTGATTCATGTAGAGAGACTAAATGTGTGCATCTAATTCAGAAAAAATATGTTTTTAGTTATTTAACTGTTGAATCTCCACAAAACTGCACAACTCATCAAAAGTGTAAAAAAGTTACTTTTTTCTAATATGTCTCCTGGAAAAGAGACTGGCCTGAGGGAGACTGGGAGTGAAAATTGCATATGGGTGTGTGGGCTTCAGATAGTAAAAGAAATAGCATGATGACAGCTCCATCACATGGTGTTAATTAACTTGAGAAAGCCATATGTTCCTGGCTGAAAACCCAACAGCTCTTTTTACAACCTAGCTTTATTTATATCCAAAACAACACACTTGCAGCAGCTACAGGAAAGGCCATCATTTTCCGAATCCTCTCCGGGTCTACTTTCCCCTTCTGCCTGTACTCCGTTGGCGGTAAGTAAACTGCAATAGAGCAGTCCATTAAATTTGAGGGTCCCCAATCTGCTGCCTGTGTAAACACAAGCTGGGAGGTCCCGTTAGCCCAGATGCTATGCTGTGCTAGATGAATATTAATACTCTCACTGTCACTAAACTAATTTATTAAATCAAGTCATGGTCTGCTAAAATAAGTTGACAGGAATCAGAAGAACATCCAGACCACCAGTTTAGCCACTGTGCAGATTTCCAATACTGAAAGTTGATTCAATTTAGTTTCATTCTACTTAAGTAATAGCAGTTTATATAAAAGGGAAGCCTCAACATCGGGGGCTCAGTGCAATTCTAATCTTTCTTCAGCAATATGTGCTTAATATTCATTACAGCAGTGCTATATTGTGTGATGTATTACAGCCTAAAATGGGGTCAGCTGTAATACAAAACTATTCAGCATCTGACAAAGTACCACAGATAGCCCGTCCCGAGGTGAGTGAGCCCAGCTGAACGATTCATTGCTCTGCCTTTCATGTTACTTTCATCAACCTCTAAATTCGGCAGTCATGATGAATGTTCACTGAAACATTGCACCCCATACAGCAATGCCTAATTAACCAAGCTCATTCCATGAAAGCAGGTGTTATATATCATCTCACACATACTGGAAATTTTTTTTTTTTTTTTGCCAACACACAGGCAGAAATCATCCAACGATATCAAACAACATTGAATAATTTTTCACTGTGTTGGAATTTCAGTAGAAGGGATTTTGAATGGGAGAGTTTATGGTTTCTAAGTGCCACCACCATCAAAATCCAATATGGCTGCCTTGCATTAAAATTTAAAGGGCAACACACCACGGTGGCGTCTGGTCAGCGCATGCTCCTGGGCAACTGTCTTTTTTGAACTTGTTCCATTCAGGAATGATGGTGCTCCTGAATGAAACGTAAACACAAATGTCAACACATCCCTACTTGTTTTCTGCACTACCTTCATAGTTCAATTCAGTTTAATTCAATTTGATGCAAAAACTACTTTTTTAATCCCAAAGGAAAACATAAATGTTGTTGTAACTCACTTTATACAAGTTTCTTCAAAGACTTTTAGATGTTGATGGCTGCATATCTACAGAAGCCTCTGACTGAAGACACTCTGTTTTTTATAACAATTTCATGAAGAGGATGCTCAGGGTTATCCATAACCCTTCTTTGTCCAATCATCTCCAAAGGTTCCACAGTAGTCCCCATGACAGAACCACTTTAGGCCACTTCCTCTGATATTGAGATTTAACTCTCCACAACATACTTGCACAAGATATACAGCATGTTGCGGTAAACTGAAAGACAAGTTTATTCAAGAAGTAGAGTCTTCTCTGTTCTTTTTTTTTTATACAGCTTCACTGTGGCGTCTCCAGGGTAGCCTGTTACCTAGGTGAACATTGAGGTATATATATTTGTTCTCCTTTTCTGTGGTTGTACAGTAGTTCTGTTTCTGGTGAGAAATAATTCAAAATAGCAGAGGAAATATATATTTTTGAGGTTAAACAATAAAGACATATACAGTGGCTTGCAAAAGTATTCTGCCCCCTTGAACTTTTCCACATTTTGTCACATCACAGCCACAAACATGAATCAATTTTATTGGAATTCCAGGTGAAAGACCAATCCAAAGTGGTGTACACGTGAGAAGTGGAACGAAAATCATACATGATTCCAAACATTTTTAACAAATAAATAAGTGAAAAGTGGGGTGTGCGTAATTATTCAGACCCCTCTGGTCTGAGTGCAGTCAGTTGCCCATAGACATTGCCTGATGAGTGCTAATGACTAAATAGAGTGCACCTGTGTGTAATCTAATGTCAATACAAATACAGCTGCCCTGTGACGGCCTCAGAGGTTGTCTAAGAGAATGTTGGGAGCAACAACATGATGAAGTCCAAAGAACACACCAGACAGGTCAGAGATAAAGTTACTGAGAAATTTAAAGCAGGCTTAGGCTACAAAAAGATTTCCCAAGCCTTGAACATCCCACGGAGCACTGTTCAAACGATCATTCAGAAATGGAAGGAGTATGGCACAACTGTAAACCTACCAAGACAAGGCCGTCCACCTAAACTCACAGGCCGAACAAGGAGAGCGCTGATCAGAAATGCAGCCAAGAGGCCCATGGTGACTCTGGACGAGCTGCAGAGATCTACAGCTCAGGTGGGGGAATCTGTCCATAGAACAACTATTAGTTGTGCACTGCACAAAGTTGGCCTTTATGGAAGAGTGGCAAGAAGAAAGCCATTGTTAAAAGAAAAGCATAAGAAGTCCCGTTTGCAGTTTGCCACAAGCCATGTGGGGGACACAGCAAACATGTGGAAGAAGGTGCTCTGGTCAGATGAGACCAAAATGGAACTTTTTGGCCAAAATGCAAAACGCTATGTGTGGCGGAAAACCAACACTGCACATCACTCTGAACACACCATCCCCACTGTCAAATGTGGTGGTGGCAGCATCATTCTCTGGGTGTGCTTCTCTTCAGCAGGGACAGGGAAGCTGGTCAGAGTTGATGGGAAGATGGATGGAGCCAAATACAGGGCAATCTTGGAAGAAAACCTCTTGGAGTCTGCAAAAGACTTGAGACTGGGGCGGAGGTTCACCTTCCAGCAGGACAACGAGCCCAAACATAAAGCCAGGGCAACAATGGAATGGTTTAAAACAAAACATATCCATGTGTTAGAATGGCCCAGTCAAAGTCCAGATCTAAATCCAATCGAGAATCTGTGGCAAGATCTGAAAACTGCTGTTCACAAACGCTGTCCATCTAATCTGACTGAGCTGGAGCTGTTTTGCAAAGAAGAATGGGCAAGAATTTTAGTCTCTAGATGTGCAAAGCTGGTAGAGAAATACCCTAGCAGACTGGCAGCTGGAATTGCAGCAAAAGGTGGTTCTACAAAGTATTGACTCAGGGGGCTGAATAATTACGCACACCCCACTTTTCAGTTATTTATTTGTAAAAAATGTTTGGAATCATGTATGATTTTCGTTCCACTTTGTTTTGGCCTTTCACGTAGAATTCCAATAAAACTGATTCACGTTTGTGGCTGTAATGTGACAAAATGTGGAAAAGTTCAAGGGGGCCGAATACTTTTGCAAGCCACTGTAGCCCCCAATCTCAGCCTTATGAGGACAATAGCAAAAATAAATTGACTTTTGGCCGTTTTACTGGAAACCGTGGGGGGAAAAAACAAGGAGGACAGGATTTGTTTCTAATGAAGTGTTTCACACACTCAATGCTGTACAACTTCATTTATTGAACAATTTGAAACAGTGTTTGAATGTACAAAATGCGAAGAAATACAGTCATCCACAACTGAATTGGGTAAACCTTGCTAGTGCTGGGTTGGAGCCCCTTCAGAATTGAATCTAATTTTTTGAGGTGAAGATTAAACAAGGTGTAAGAAACATTCATCAAGATGTTTGTTACATATTGACATGATGTCATCATGCATTTGTAGCACATTAGTTGGTCCCATTACCATAATGCAATTCTCCCTTTGCACCACATCCAAAAAGTCCTCCATTGGATTGAAATCCTGTTACTGTGGAGGCCCTTGGAGAACAGTGAAGCCCCTTTCATGTTTAAGAAGCCAGTTTGAGATGACTTAAACTTTGTGATGTAGTGAAACCTTCTGCCAGAAGTAGCCATCATAAGATGGTTACCGTGTGAATAGGCATTGAAAAAAAGTAGACTTCGGTGTTTAGAAATTCCACAGTTGGGGCCTAAAGGCTGCCAAGAAAATACTTCCACACAGTTATACCAACAGAACCCTAGACTGTTGATACAAGGCAGGATGGATCCATCCATCATGTTGTTAACTCCAAACCCTTTCACCTGAATCTCACTATTGGAATTAAAACTCATTAAACCAGGTAGCATTTGTCCGATTTGGTTCCGTCCAAATGTGATACCCTTCTTATATTTTTGACCTCGGTTTACTGTTTCTAGGTAACGGGAGGGGCTCTCTGTGTGGTATTCTGCTGATGTAGCCCGGCTGCTTTATAGTTTGAGATGTTGGGCATTCAGAGATGGTATTGTGCACCACTTGTTTGTAATGAATAGTTATTTTAGCAGCTGTTGCACTCTTCCATTTCAAACCCGTCTACCCATTCTCTTCAGACCTCTGATATCAAGAAGGCATTCTAATCTAGACACCTATCACTACCTGGATAGTCTTCCTTTTTCGAACCATCTTCTGTAACTGAGATGGCTGTGCGTGAACTTCCAATAGGTACGTTTCTGTTTTCTGGCACCCCAACCATGTTCAGTTAAACATCAGCAAGTCTTTTTTTTTTACCATGGCTAGATGCCTAAAGGCAATGTGTTGCTGACATGTAAACTGGCTTATTTTCTCTTTGTGTAAACAAGCTATTGAACAGAAGTACCTAACAATGTGGCTGGTCATTAAACATTGTTGTGAGCTGTAGTTCCAACACTTGTTAATAACACTTGTTGATAAGAGAGCAAGGCAATTAACAAATCCCACTGGTATATAAACCCAAACACATTTAAGATGGGTTCATTTAGTTCTAAGTTCGAATTTCAGAAGCTGGTGGTGTTCATCACATTTAATGTGCTTGTAATTACCTTCCAAATAATAAGAGCATTTCTTCTGAGTGCTACTGAAGGCAGCCCAACTACTACCAAAAGAACTCACACTGTAGTTTGAGAATCTTGAACTTAAAATACATGTTTGTGTGACTTTGCAGATGCCTTTGTTGGAGGAGTGATCGGATTGCTGTTTGCTTACATCAGCTACCGCCAGCACTACCCCCCCTTCCTACACATGGACTGCCACCTGCCTTACGCCAGCCTGGGTGCTGCCAGCAAAACACCCCCACCTACCCAGGATGACCCGCAGCCCATTGAGAACGCCACCACCCTGCCTATGGAGGGCTTGACCGAAGGGCCGGTATGACTGGTGGCCCCCACCGAGACACCCTCCTCCACTCCCACCAAGCCGCCAAGCCCACCTCCCTATTCCTAGAGAATGACTGGCTCTTATATACATTCCAGTGGACAAAAAAAACAACAAAAAAACACTTCAACCATTTCCAAATGTTAATAATTTGTCTTGGTGACATCTACAGTCTTCTTTTTTATCTTGTTTTTGCTCAGCAGCCTTTAAAGTTTATATTTAGATGTAAGAGAGGAAAGTCAGGATATAGAACATCTCCTCTGAGAAGGAAGAGAGGAAAACATGTGGAAAACCTGGGGATATGTCGTGTTTATGACTGTGAGGGATGAGAAAAATATATCCACTTTCTGCAAAAACTTTTGTTTATTGAGAGGCATAGTTTTAATTATTTTTTTTTTTTGGTATTGAAGATTTTAATATAAACAATCAGTAAGTTGTTCTGAGTTCCTATAAAATGTCACAGCAGTTAAACAATAAAATCTCATGCTTACAGCAAACAGATTCGTACAGTTAGTGCCAGAAATTACATGACAGTTACGAGAAAGCAGTGTTTTTGTCTTAAATGGAAGGACTTTCAGCTAGCCTGCTCTGCTTTTAATCATTTTGTGTTGCCCATAGCAACATAATGGTAAACATTGAACTGATACATCTGCGGAGAGGCACCCAAAATAAAGTTCAATATTCCATTACTTCCCGCTCTCCAGGGCTCACATGACCTGCGCATCCCCACACTTTTCATTGCCCATCTCTCTCTCTCTCTCTCTCTCTCTCTCTCTCTCTCTCTCTCTCTCTCTCTCTCTCTCTCTCTCTCTCTCTCTCTCTCTCTCTCTCTCTCTCTCTCTCTCTCTCTCTCTCTCTAAGCGAATCTTATATTTCATACAAGCAGCATTTAACACATGTTCACAGAGATTGCGCAGGGACACGGACCCTCAATGAGTGCAATCAATTACGAGCAGGTGGGAGTGGGCAGGCACAAGTGCATCGCTGTAGGCACAAACTCCAATCTGATCCTGCATTAATCCTCATTAAGTGAGGTCAGCCTCTGCTGCTTATGAGGATGTTAGGTGCGTGCGAGACAGCTCGCTAACTCCCGAAGCTTGGCAAATAGCTTTTAGCCCCCCCTCTCCAGATGCACAAATAGACAATCCAGCCTTAAGCACAGACCGGATATTTTTGATGTATTATTCACCCATTAAAGCTCCATTACTTGTTAACATCCAGCAGCTTGAAAGTAGATGTTACCGAAGATTTAAGGCTTTTTCTCCCTGCTTGGGATATAGGTTTTATCAACGGAGATGGCATCTAACAAGATTACTGCTCCCCCCTCCCTCCATATTATCTGCAAACCAATTTGTCGCCTCCTGCGGGCTGTTGAATATGATGGATTACTTCATTGTATCTGTTACTCGCTGTTTTTTGTCATTGCTGTGACATTGATGGGAAGGTGATATCGTAGTTCACCTCTAACCCAACCTGGGCCCAGAACACACAACAGTAAACTATATGATGTGTGTTTAAAGGGCATATATCATCATTTTTGCATTTCCTTTTCAACCATCGCACATCGCACAACCATCTTGGCCATTTCTGGCATCACACTGTAGGAATTTAAATAAAATGTTAATGTTGTACAGATACATCTTAGTGTATCTGAATATCTCCAAACAGTTGACTTCTATTTGGTAGTTGATAAAACAAAATTAATTCATGTTGAATTATTGCAAGCAGGGATTTTTTTCAAATGTTAATATTTATTAAATTTGATCAAGTAATAAGATTTTTGTTAAATGTAGAAATGCAGAACACCCCCCCCCCCCCAACACACACACACAGGTAAGCTGTGCAGAGCACTGTATCTGACTATATTAATGAAAAGCTAAGTGGTAGGAAAATGCACACTAGGGGCATTAGGGACAACCACTACCTAGAAAAACTAAGGCCGTTCAAAAGTTGGGGGGAGTATTTACAAGGCATTCACTGCAGCTGGAGGCAGAACTTTAGGAGCCACCAGACACAAACATATCCAAGACATGGGATCCAACGTTATTTGTGTTAGGTCACTTTTCAACAAGAATTAATGTTAGAAATGTCATTCTAATTGTCCAAAACAGTGTAGTAGAGGTTGGAGGAAGAGTGGGGAGTTACTAAATCCAAAATACTTAAGGTCCAACGTGAAGCTTCCACAGTCAGTGTTGATTTGGAGAGGCAAGTCATCTACTGGTGTTGCTCCACTGAACCTTATCAAGCCCAAAGTCATCCCAGCAGTCTACATGCTAATTTCCTTTTCCAGGAGGATTTGGACCCTGTCAACACTGCTAACAGTTCCAATACCTGCTTTGGTTACTGTGGCATCACTGTGATCCCTTGACCTGGCCTTTCCCCATCGCAAATCTATGGACCGTAATCAAGAGAAAGTTCAGCCAAAGCAGAGTTAAGAGTGGAGATGAGCTGAAGGCATCTATCAAAGCAACCCTGGCTTCCTGAAAACCTGAGATATTCTAATTTATGTAGATGCACCTGTATTTTTATGTGTCATAATGAGAGATGAAAACTAAAATAACATCTAAAGTCAAAGTTTGTCTCAAGGCTGCTACCATTCTTTTCTCCATTTCTACCTCGCCATATGCCGTAGCTGAAGTTACCTCCTCCTGTCTACATGCTTAAATTTATGAGCATTTAAAATCAAACACTATTGTTTTTCCTTAGTTTTAACAGGTTGAGGCTTCAATATTCATTGCCTCTTTACAGTTTTCTAACTGAAAAGGACAGGCAAAGTGATAATGGATTCTCACAAGGTTTATCCACCTGTGGAACACAGCACACACACCAACAGCCCTACATATCAATTTGTCTTTCTGTATATAAAAGCTACATTTTGATTAAGGAATTTATCCCAATAAAAAACATGTTAACACGTTTGCTTTCCCAAAAGAACTTAATCAACACCAAAAAACGTTATCATCAAACTTCTGCCACGACCAGTGCAAGAACTGAAGATTAAACCCCTTTTTCCACCAGATGCATGAGTGGTGTGTAACGTCTGCGAAGCGTAACACCCAGCTGATAGCCGCCGTTATAGTCAATGGGTCTGTTTCCACCGGGCGCAAAGCAGTGTGAACCGGACGTGTCCCAGAAGCGTTGTGTCACAACCCACTCCTAAATTTATGCGCCAGGTCTATTTTTTATGCACTACGCTTCTAAAACACATCAAGCAGACATGGGAGCAGTGTGAAGCATCCGGAAAAAAAAACGCAAATAAAAAAAACACATGCACAATTCCGATTGTTTAACTGTGAAAAAACTACGAATAAAAAAAAAAATTATTATTGAAAACTTTTTAAATAAGACAAGACTCAAGATCCAGAGTGAAGGTCCAACAGCATGAACGCGTTGACCCCCTCAAGTTTTATGTCCTTGAGACTGCAATTAGAGTTTGGTTTGAGAACTTGAGGGGCTCAGGTTGGGGTATGTGGCTCCTGATGCAAGCACTTCTGTTGGTTCTAATTTAGAGTCTTGCTGCTGAGTTTTGGACCAACTGGAGGCGATCAAACACCTTTGTTGTGGATACGTGTGAAAATTGCACAACTGGGTCTTTTGGGAAAGTATGGACCCTTACTTCATCTTTTGATGTCTCACTGCTTTTAGGCTAATAGATGAAACAGTCCGTGTTTTATATACAACGGCAGTCCAAAAAATAGTGCAGCTCTAGGTGACATGTCATCATTCATATTTGGTCTTCACTTCCTGTGTGATTTGTTGTCAGTAAGTACTTTAAAAATGACTTATCTGATTTGAAAAGATAAAAAATGCTAATGATTTACTCATGCCTCATGCTTTCAATATTTTTAGGTATTGGATGCAAGAATATAATATTTGTCCTTTAACTATAAACACACTAAAACAAATGTGTCTATTTAAAATGATTTCATGAACATTTCATTACATTAAGGTCTGCTACTATTAAGCCTCTACCATGTATGCAATCCACTGGCAGCTTTTAACCGCAACTGTGTGCAGTGAGGATTTCCACTCTGATACAACATACTAAATGAAACCTGACAAAGAAAGAAGGACAGATTGTTAAAGGTGCTTCACTCTGCACAGTGAACTTTTTGAAAGAATTCATCTAACTTCAATGGCACTTTTACCAATTCTATACAGTCTCTCTGCCTGGAGATCTGTTCCTCCAGAGGACATCTTGACCTAAAGCCTGCTGCCACAGATGCATTGGGGTCAGCCAGTCTAAAATTTGGACTTTGTAATGTTGTGTTTTGGTATTAGATGGTACAATATTTATTGCTGAGAAAAAAAGGGATAAAATCTGTGTATTTCACTTCAACTGATTTGATTACATTATTTATGATCACGTATATGTTCAGCTGTAATTTGGTGCTATATATCATTTTTGTAGCAGTGTGTGTCACTTGTTTGAGATGGCGGATGTGTCATTTTGACATGTAGGATCAGTCATTTTCTACAAAGAAAGAAAATCAAATTATTCTGCATACAGAATAATCTTTAATTTACATCATTTGCTAACAGTGTTTTTAGCAGTGTATGCTGTGTTTTCTCCTTCAGTTGCATTGCCTCCACAATGAAAGGATAAAACTATTTAAAATATACTAAATAATATTTTAAAAGTACTTTCTGATAATTATATGTCTGAAGAAGTGAAACAAGTGGTTTATGGCATGCTGGTTTCATTTGTGAGAAAAGATTTTTCTATGGGTAAGCATGTCAGGCCTTGAGAACTCTTTAAGCTGTGTTTTGCTGTTTGTATACTTTATGTACAATAAAGGACTGCAGATGTGTGAACTTTAAAAACAATGTCAACATTTTTTTTATTATGACTGATGGAGCACAGAGCTGCTTTAACAGCACAGAGGGGAGCCCTGAAGATTACAGCTGTTATATTGGGGTTTAGTAAGGGGCCCAAGTTTAGAGACTGTGATAGAAAAAGGTTATATAGAAATTAAATAAAAAGAAGACCTACAGGGAATTGCACGTTATGGAGTGATGGAAGAATTAAGCAATGAAGAATGAAAAACACTGAGATTTTATACTGTTACTCGGTTTATCTGTTTCAACAAGCACAATAAGAAGCTTGAAGAAAAGGCTGCATGGTCGAGGCTCTATAAGAAAGCTGTTGCTATGCCAAATAGCACAGATTTATTTCTCCAAACCTGATAAGAACATAAATGGACCTACAAATGGCTACAACAATCATCATTTAGAAAGGATGTGAGCCACAACGGTACAGGAAAGTCAGTCAAAATTGATTACAAGATGAAAACAGCATGATGTCCAAAAACACTGGAGGAAAGTTTGCTCTCATCAGCTTGGAAACTACTCATGGGATGTTTCAACATGATCCAACAACAACTAGTAACGGATCTGAAGTGGCCATCGGTCTGATTATCGCTGAACCTACTTCAAAGATGGATGAACACCAGCCACCAATATTATAACAACATTTCAAGCTGTTATTGATGTTAAAGGAGACTACACACAGTATTGTTAACTTGGTTATGTGATGTTTAGATCAGGGCCATTTGGGAAGTTTCTTGCCAGGATAGAATTGAATTAGGGATAATGTCTCAATAAAGCTTACATTAAATGCATGAGCATCATTAGTAAGCTTTAAAAAAAATCATAGTGGTTTCTATGTATAAACACCACAATCCATCTATTGTCTATACTTGCTTCTCCTTACAGGATTGTGAAGGAGATGGTGTCTGTTTCCAGCAGTCTTTGGACAAGAGGCACGGTTCATAGAGGTGTCATTAAATGAAATATATTATTTTTCTCTTACAAAATCTATAAAATCTTTCTCTCTAAAGGGTAAATTCTCTTTTTGGGAAGTTTGCATTTCACTAGTCATGAAAGGTGTGAGATGAATTTTTGCGAAAATGAATTCTCAGCATCACGATAAAAACACCTCCTTTGGAAACTGAACTATTATATTGTTTGTAAAATTCTTTAATGTAGCTTCATCGGGTGGTTTCTGTCTCTGGAAGTTTAGACTCCTGGTTTACACACCTAGTTTGAATTCCAAATACATGTACTGGAATTTAATAAACGCTTGGATGAATTAAAAAACAATGGTGAGGAAGGCAGGGAGGTCGAGTGCCAGAAATCAGTTTGGTCAGATAGGACAGGAAAAGTTCCTCCAGTTGGGTCAAACACAGTTTTTTTTACAAGCAGCTTTGGCTTCTGCTCCAGGTTCTGTCAGCTCTCTTGGCCAGAAGGTTCATCAGCCTTGGGCTTCAGCTCTTCTGTCTGGCCCGGGTAGATTCCTCTGAGGCTGGAAGCCTGGAAGGCTGTATGATCCTCTCTTTTAGTAGTCACAACCAAATTCTAATGAATCCAAATAAGTATATTTCTGAAAGGATAAATAATGTTATGGTGAATAAAAACAAAGCAGCAAAATCTGAAATAACTGGACCTAACTTGAGTGGTTCAGTCCATCATTGTGTCTCTCTTGCCTTCTTTTCTCAAGAACTGAGTGTCATTGGTGATGGATGGATGGATGGATGGATGGATGGATGGATGGATGGATGGATGGATGGATGGATGGATGGATGGATGGATGGATGGATGGATGGATGGATGGATGGATGGATGGATGGATGGATGGATAGATAGATAGATAGATAGATAGATAGATAGATAGATAGATAGATAGATAGATAGATAGATAGATAGATAGATAGATAGATAGATAGATAGATAGATGTTCAAATACTAGAAATAAGTAATGTTACATGCGGTCCGATCTGCCCTACATGCAGCAGGTCTCACTTCTTTGACAAGTGAGAAAAACGTGCCCAACTCCACACAACCTTTAGTTAAGAATACTACATTAATTTTCATTGGGTCATTAAATGTCCAAGACTAAAGTATATGGCTCAACTTCAGTAGTTTTTATTCACATGTGACTGAGAACTCTTTGACCAGTGCATTGATTTCCGGGAGTTTTCCTCCTGCCGAGCGATGCACACTGTAGGGAAAATATTCTCAAGGTACATTAAGGACTCAGACAACAGAACAGGAGGATCATCCAAAGGCAATTGAACACAGTGAGTTTCAGACATGAATTATAACCTGTATAGAAAAACGCCTCACAGAATGTCACTGAGAATGTCACATGAGCACATTACCATTAAAGGCAATTACATATTTGTTGTCCTCAGAAAAGAGGAGAAATGTTCCCCTTCAGTCTTTGACTGAGACAAATGTTTAATCAATGTCTCATCCCTGAAAGCTCCATATTGTTTTCCTGTCAAGAACAGAGCACACCTCCGTATGAGCTCGGCTATTATGACTGTGAAATCCCCTTTTGTCTAAAACATCAACAGTCAGCTGGCATTTAATATAATTGAAAACTGCCATATTTTACTTCGCAGAGCAAAGCGTTCAATTACAGTGTTTTCATAGAGATTTTCAAACAGAGATTCACTTGCCTGTGTTTATGTTAGGCAATGTTAAGGCCAGGTACTAACATCACTCATCCTGTGCAATCTGACTGGGGAAAGCTTCTATTAGATCATCTTTCATGGGGGTCTGGGACAGTTTTTCCAACATTAGTCTAGTAGTCTAAACACAAGATGAACCACATGACCACCTACTGACCCCATATAACTACCTTCAGCTAGGAGAGATGTTCCCTTGTGGTTTACCAGTAAAATAATTACCTTTCATTGAAAGCATTGTTATGATTAGCCATTGTAAAGCTAATGTTTTTTGCTAAAATTCATAATTCTTGTCAATAAAAGCAGCTCCATTTTAATGGGATTATATTGATCAGTGCATTAACATTGAGTGTTCTCTATTGGATAGTGTTTGTTAGGATAATTTTTTGACCTGGCTGGACCCACTGTGTAGAAAAACATCCTGAGTCAACCATATGGTAAGAAATCTCAGACGGTACAACTGGATCTCAGGCTGCTTGATGATCACTTAAATTTAAAATCCAAAATTGTTATGGGTAAGACTGCTGACTCGACAGTTTGTACTGTACCTTGCACACAGGTTACCCGCAAAAGGTCATCCCTAAACAGAGTACTGTTCAGAGTGCTGTATCCAGGCATATTGATGGAAAGTTGACCACCACTATCAACAGAGGTAAAACCCATTCAATAATTTGGCTGGATCACCACACTCAGATGACTAAGACCAAGGAAATAGGACAGAACTGTTGCTTACTGTTCAAAAGTAGTTTTTTTTTCAGGTGAACGCAAATTCTGCATTTTATTAGGAAATGAGGTAGAGTCAAGAGGAAGAGCAGAGAGGCGTAGAATCCAAGTTGCTTGGGGTCCGGTGTGAAATTCCCATAGTCAGTACGTTACTTTTGGCAAAAATCGGACCAGTAGCTAAACCAAAAAAAGGAGTCTTTATCCCAGTTTAGCTGTCACTCAGAAATTCTAATTATTAAAAGAAGTGCGTTCATGCGTCCTTTTATGTTGGATTTTTCCGGTTGGTCGAGAGTCACACAGAGTGTAAAGAAATGCTGACAGCAATGAAGCAGACAAAGTAAAAACAGGATATGAGTAATGAGCAAAGAAATGGACGACAACAATGCTGCAGCACAAAACATTTTGTAAGTACTGTACTGTTTCATTGTGTTACACTTATTGTTGCTGCTGTGTTGTTGTGTATCAGTGTTGTTGCTCCCACTTCCCTGTTCTCGTCACTTCCCGTGAAAAGCTCGGCAGTTGCATGCAGAGAAATAAACATTTTGAATGGCATTATCTGGATGCCTTAGCTCAATTACTCTAACTCTAGTTCAGTTTGACTTCAGTCGGACTAGGCAAGGCAATTTTATTTGTATAGCACAGTTTCAACAACAGTATAATTATTAAAAAAAAAAAATTTACGTGTCCTGTTTGGCAGTGTGGAGCTCAGAATTGGTGTCTGTGTACCAAGTAGAAGCCCAACAGATTTACTTTCACAAGGGGAGCACTACATCTTTTGCTATAGTACTCCACTTGATATGTGGGAAAAATCTTTATTATGAATTGCTGTGGGTTTTATTTTAGGATGTTATGGACACGGAGACGGAAAATAAAGGAGAAGAAATAAAGAAGATGATGTTGTGATTGCATTTCTCATAAGATGAACTGAACAGACTTTTGGATGTCTGGGAGCTATTTCAAAGATGGACTGAGCGGACCACATTTCCCAGCAATCCTAGCAGTGACCCCCAACACACTCCTATTGGTCCATGACCACCCACGGTGACATCAGCGATGACCTCACGGCCAAAGGGGGCTATAAGAGTAGTCGCGCCCATTTTACTACTACTGCTGAACAGATGAAGATTCTGTGAAGATTCTCTTTTGTTATGACTCGCTGGACCGGGGAAGAACTCGCTTCGAAGTGCTCATACGGTTTGTGTATCTCGTGTGAGCTAAATCAGAACTGTTCCCAGACAGTTCGTTAGACGTCGACCTACAGGCCATCCAGCCTGCCTTTGGCTCTCCTCCTAGTGGACTGGACCTCCTTCAAGGCAAAGTAGGACTGAACCGGTTAATTTATACTAATAATGTGTCTGGGCATAGATAAACAGAGAAAATAGAGTTTTAACGAGTTAGATCTCGTTCATAGTTGGTTAAAGTGTTTTAAGCGCTGTACCTGTTTGCTAATTTTTGCGTCATCGCACATATAAGTCTGAGCTGTGAAATTGCTGTCTTTGAAACTGTCTGTTTTATCCTGAGCAGATCACGCCTTTCTTTTTTCCTTCCTCTTGTTTTCCCTCTCTCTCCCTCCCTGATAACTCCATCGGCAGTCGGGCTCGGTCCGGCCTGCGTTAGCTGGTCTTAGCTGAAAAGTTTAACTCCATTGTCTTTAGTCTGTCGCTAAAGCAGAGGCCTACCACATGGACGCTTCACCCATGTGCTCCTTTAGCCAAAGCTAGTTTTATGATTCTTTCTTAGGCTCCCTGTGCTCTCCTCCATCTTGGTACAGAGCTGAGATTTATGACTTTGTCTCCTAGGCTATCTGTGATTTGGGCTCCCTGGAGTGAGGGCCCCCCTCCTTTTCTGACCCGAACCTCAGCTGTCTCACTGATTTCATTTCATGTTAATTGTGTTTAATGTTCACCTATTATTATTGTCTAAGATCTGTAGTAATTTTTGCATGCTTTAGAATGGATGGGATTTTCTATTTCCTAAATAAAATCCCCTTATCTTAAAGAGAAGTTGTCTGGGATTACTTGTAGTGATGCATACAATTAATGTACACAGCGTTAGAACTTATTCCTTCATCTATTGTTAAATTATCTGAGACTGAACAATTTGGCTATATATATATATATATATATATATATATATAAATGTTCCTGGAATCCAAGAGGATGGTGCCCCTAAACTTGATCATTTTTACATAAAATTATTAATCTTATTAATAATTGCCCTAAGCAATTATTCATAATTATTCATAGCCAAATCCTACCTATCTGCGGCACAACAATGAAGAAGAGAGGTAGGGAAAAAAAAGTAAAGAGAGAGGGTGAGTTGAAAATACAAGAGAAGAAGAGGAACAAATAAAACACAGGAAAACATTGAAGTCTGCCTCCGTACCCACCGGATGGCAGAGGGAGGGGAAAAAACAAAAAAGTCGAAAAAAGAACATCAACAAAACAAACATTGTGAAATAAGAACTACACAACCACATCAAACAAAAATAGATATAAAAATACAACAACGGTGTCACAGAAAAACTCATGGTACCAATTAATCAAGATCTAGTAATGATAACCTTAGCCCAAGAATATATCTGTAAACACCGGAGACTCCACACCTATGTTTGTGTGTGTGCATGCTGGTGCATATAAGGTTTCTCCATAAGAGTGTTCGATAGCTGGTGTGAGCAGGCATCAATCCGTCTCCCAGGAATCGATGCAGACATGAAGGAGATCGGAGCCAAGACGTCCAAAAGACCCCCAGAGCCCCACGCGGACCAGGGAGGAGCAGAGGAGAACCCCAGGGGAACATCCAGCGGCTACGATGCAGGGGCCTGGGGGACAGCAGTGACAAACACATGGGCCCTGCTGGCAACCGGCTGTGCCAGGGCGGGCCCGTCCATGGACCGGGAGAGCCGGGGCCAAGGGGCGTCCCACCGCCCAGCAGGGACCCGACAAGGGACCGGCCGACGAGGGGCCCCTGCCACTGTGCCACCGCCACCCCAGGCCAATTCCCACCGCCAACATCCCAGCGCCCCACCCCTGCCCCACGTCAGGGCACCCCACCGATAGCCGGGGCGGACGGACGGCATCCCCAGGCCACGCCCAGCAAGCACCTGGACACCAAGTTGTACCAGCTCCTGAGTCCTGATCCCACGCTACGCAGAGTGCTGAGACCAGGCATCCAACAAAGGACAGGGCCACTCCAACCCACCAATGAACTGACCATGCACGATGCGCACAGAACAGGTGATCGAACAAGCAGAGAAGCTGGATCCGTATGCCACCAAGCCACCGAACAGGCACCACGCAACAATCCCAAACCTGGCACCCCCAAAAGAGGTGCCCCAACCAACAAAAGGAAGAAATCAGCCCAGCACATCGGCCGACCTACACACCGGCCCACCCAGGCCCGCCCAGGCACGCACCAAACCGGATTGACCACAGATGAACCATCAGTCACTGACAGGGAGTGACGGAGGGGAAATAGGCCCCCCGTTAGATGTAAGGCCTGAGGTGCGCCAGGTGAGAGGGCACCCAAAGACCCAACCTGACAGGTAAACAAAGACATATAGACACAGTCATGCGTTCCCTCCCTCTTAAACACATAGACTCTCAATGACACACCAAGACACCCAAGAAATGATGCTGTACCCTCACTCACACACCCCATACACACTCTATGTACCGATGCCCCAGTAGAGGAATCAGCCCCCGAGCCCAGGAGATGGACCCCCTACCTTCTAGGACGGAGAAGAGCAGACCACCAAGGGCCTCATAGTGGCCCCCGACCAGACCACCTGTTCCTCCTCCGGACCCCAACCCCTGATGGCCCGTAGCGAATAGGTGTGTGGAAAGACCCCTGGCCTCCATCCTCCCGCTCGAGATGGTGTTGATGCGTGTTGTTATAATGTGCATTTAAAACAGAGGGGTGGGATGTGGGGAAGGCAGCCACACTTCCCCCAACCCCCACCCCGAGCCCTCAGTGTCTATATGCAGTTTAACAGTGGGCACCGGCACCAGAGGTGAAGCTGATTGAATAGCTCTCCCTCTGGAAGACAAAAAGTGTGCCCACCCCAAAGTCCCTACATGTGTGTCTCATGAAAATGTTTTAAGTGGGAGTGTCTAAGTTGTATTGTAATATTCGGACCCAGGTCGCCACGGGATAGCGAAGATGGAACCCCCTCCTCGCACCCCAGTGATGTGCCCATGCCCCAAGACCCTATTTGAGTGGTAAAGTGATGGAGCGGGTGGAAAGAGGTGTTTGGGGATGGGGAGAGAAGGACTGGGTGACAAAAATCCTTCCCAGGGAGCCAGCTCCCCCACTGGCCCCAATAGGCACCGCTGTTCACCAGGATCCACCAGGGGAGGGAGGCCTTGGCACCACCAAGCCCCACGGACCACAAGGCAGTCCCCCCAGCCCCATCCCAGGAGAGCTATACCCACCGGGACATTCGCTCTACCATCAGAACACAAAAGACACTAGACACCCAGGTTAAGTTCAGCCCCCTTCCTCCCGCACAACCCTCCCCCCCGTCCAAGTCCTATCATAGGGGGAGAGCACCTGTCGCTAGTTAGCAACAGCCTCCCCGCCAGCAAAGGAGGCCCCCAGCGCCAACTGCGCATTGGAGGCTCCCGCGCCCCAAACCCCAGTGACATACCTGCCCAGACCAGGAGCAAACCGATGCCCAGCAGCCGACCCACCAGGCCGACATCCACCAGCCCCATTCCCTTGCGGAGCAACCACTGCTGTTCAGTGGCTCGACAAGCGACCAAAACCAACACCCCACCAACCCACCCACCCTGTACGCCCACTACCCGGCCAGTCCACTGGCAAGTCCGACCAAACCCGGCCAAACGCGCGACCCCAGCGCCCCGCAGCACACAAAGACCAAGACCCAGGAGCCAAGTCTAACATAACATAACAGCATAATTCAAGGTGCATGATTTTACATGATTTGGTGATAAAGAAAAACATAGAATATAACATTGGAAATTAAAAGCAGAAATTTAGCGTGAACCACACACAACACATGATACACAATAAAGCATGAAATACAACAATAAAGCAATAAAGCATGAACACATATGATACATATGATGTTAATCATTTACTCAAAGGCAATTCTAAACAAACTTTAGTTTTTAAGTCCAATTTCAGTTGGACTAAGGCAATAATTCAGCTTTCTCTTTTTGCATGTTAACACACTGAGTGAATCATGTCATCTGTTGGGGTTGCTCTAAGTAGGGTAGGTTGAAAGTAAGTAACACTTACTTTCAACCTACCTTCAAAGATTTTTTATGGGGTTGAGATCTGGAGACTGGCTAGGCCACTCCAGGACCTTGAAATGCTTCTTACGTAGCCACTCCTTCGTTACCCAGGCGATGTGTTTGGGATCATTGTCATATTGAAAGACCCAGCCACGTTTCATCTTCAATGCTTTTGCTGATGTAAGAAGGTTTTCACTCAAAATCTCACGATACATGGCCCCATTCATTCTTTCCTTTACACGGATCAGTCGTCCTGGTCCGTTTGGCAGAAAAATAGCCCCAAAGCATGATGTTTTCACTCCAATATTTCACAGTAGGTATGGTGTTCTTTAGATGCAACTCAGCATTCTTTCTCCTCCAAACATGACAAGTAGAGTTTTTACCAAAAAGTTATATTTTGGTTTAATCTGACCATATGACATTCTCCCAATCGTCCTCTGGATCATCCAAATGCTCTCTAGCAAACTTCAGACGGGCCTGGACATGTACTGGCTTAAGCAGGGGGACACGTCTGACACTACAGGAAATGAGTCCCAGGCGGCATGGTGTGTTACTGATGATAGCCTTTGTTACTTTGGTCCCAGCTCTCTGCAGGTCATTCACTAGGTGGTTCTGGGATTTTTGCTCACCGTTCTTGTGATCATTTTGACCCCACGGGGTGTGATCTTGCATGGAGCCCCAGATCGAGGGAGATTATCAGTGGTCTTGTATGCCTTCCATTTTCTAATAATTGCTCCCACATTTGATTTCTTCATACCTAGCGGCTTACCTATTGTAGATTCAGTCTTCCCAGCCTGGTGCAGGTCTACAATTTTGTTTCTGGTGTCCTTTAACAGCTCTCTGGTCTTTGCCATAGTGGATTTTGGAGTGTGACAGTTTGAGGTTGTGGACCGGTGTCTTTTATACTGACAACGAGTTCAAACAGGTACCATTAATACAGGTATCGAGTGGAGGACAGAGTAGCCTTTTACGGATTAGGTTACAGGTTTGTGAGAGCCAGAAATCTTGCTCGTTTGTAGGTGACCAAATACTTATTTTCCACCATAATTTGCAAAAAATTCTTTAAAAATCAGACCATTTGATTTTCTGGATTTCCCCCCCCTCATTTTGTCTGTCATAGTTGCAGTATACCTATGATGAAAATTACAGGCCTCTCTCATCTTTTTAAGTGGGAGAACTTGCACAATTGGTGGCTGACTAAATACTTTTTTTACCCCACTGTAAATTTATATAAATTTAAAAAATAGCAAAAACAACATGCTTTAACAATACAGGTTTAACAAATATCAAAGTAACAAGCTTATTGCCTCTTATTTTCCAGCTGTTTAGTTTGATGTCACAGAGTTTAAGTAGGTCAATGCAGCATTCATATACACCTTTTTTGACTCAGTTCTTAAACTGTTTTTAAAATATCATACAGCGGTGTTAATGAAGTCCAGCACTGCTGCTGTCGATCAGAATTTTGTGTTATTATGCAGTAATCCATGATCATCAAAGTTAACAAAAATAAATGTTGGAAATAAGTCACACTATGCATAATGATATATGCAAGTTTCACTTTTTCAACTGAATAACTGTAATAAATAATTAAATGTTATTCTATGTTTTTGCACATAGATTAAAGTTGGGTTAAAATTATAGTTGCCTCCGGTTGGATGTTTTACAGCACTGGGCATGAAAACACATTGTTGTTTCTGTTACTCCTGATCAGTGGAGGGTTTGCTTCAGCTGATCTGTAGTTCAGTCTGATTTTATTACAGGTTGCTCTCCATTATACTTAACAACAATTTCAATAGACCATACACATGTTTGTAGGTCTGCATAATTCTCCACTGAGGTGGAAACTGACATTTATAATAGATCAATAGCAATGAGCAGAAAGAAGTAGATGTACCTTTTTTGCTCCTGTGAATTCCTCAGAGCGCTGTGCTACTTTGCAGGAAACAATGGTTTCTGTCACGTCTGCCTCATTAATACACAATCTATGATTCTGTCAGACCACAACAGCTAGTTAGAACCCCAAGGAAGTATGTAGGAAACTGTTTGCAAAATAAGAGTTGGGCTTGCTTTCTTTATTGATAAAGACACACTAAAATATTGATTATTACACATAAAATAGCCACCAGTTTTTTTTTCTCTCTTAAAATGGAGCCGAGTTTATTAATTATGATCATTTGTTCAACAGAGTTTGCAAACTAACTGTTTTCCAACTTTGTGGCTGAACATTGTGACTTTATAGAATTAGACGGTGAACTGGATCGCCCTCAAAATGTAATCATGTCTTCCTGGTCCCACGACAGGCATTTCCTGAAAATGTCATTAAAATACATCAACAACTTTTTGAGTTATGTTGCTAATAGAGAGACAAACAGACAAACAAACAAACCCTGACAAAAACATAACCTCCTTGGCTGAGGTAATAATGAAAGAACGTCTCATTTATATAAGGTGCTGCTTGATCCATTGCCATGAGTGAAATGTTTGCCATGAGATGGAGAGGTGTTTTAAAGCACAGGCATCACCAGGCTCTTTAAACCATGGTGTGTGGCCAACTATTGATCGAAGAATCCAATTTATTTCAAAAGATCAGCACAAAAAAGTTCAAAAAGCAAGCTGATTGGTTGTCTAGAGCCTTGTTTATTAGTTCAATGTATCAACTCATATCACACCTTGCAGCAAGAAACACATTTGGAGCGGTGAAGTAGAAATGCACTCCTATCGGTATTAACATTTCCCACTACAGTCAAAGCGGTCCACTGCATTAGACTCAAAGGAGGAGTGTAGCTGAAAAAGAGACGATTGATACCCTGTTTTATTATTTTCGTATAAGTGCGAAACTTGATAATGGATTTTTAAATAATAAATCTCAGCTTATTATTGGATCTGTAATATGAATCATTTTCTAGATGGTTGTGACAGCAACTCGAGTTTAAGCAGCAAGCGTGTGTATCATAATTTATCTGCAATTTATTTAAACACATTTAAATGAAACTAAACAAAACAAATGAACACACCATGAAATATTGATGAGACACAAATGTGTCTCAAAAATGTATTTGTGACATACATTTCTGAGTCGGCTGGTGAAACTTACCACTACCATTTACAAAAAACGGGAAGACTTAAAAAAAACTTTTTCTGGAGCTGGATAATATGCGTCTTATCTATGCCCTTTTTTGAATTTTCTTGTTATTAATTAAATGATGAGGATTCGTTTATGGGTGCTATAAGGTTTTTACAGTTTATTTGCACATCCAGCAGTGTGGTACATGTTGTTGCAATGCATTGTGGGATGACATCAGGGTATTTTCATCTAGTTCATGTGGTATTCTACTTTTTTGGGGCTATTTTTTATTATGCAGTACATATGTTTTAAATATATCTTTAGTAAGCGTTTAGAGGTAATAGGCCTGTTTATATTATTCAGGGTAGTAAAACATGACTCTTTACCAGTATTTTATGGGGTTAAGGTTTTAAGTAAATAAACTCTTGGGTAAAGATATGAACTGAAAGCAGGGAGGATCGGTTATAACTCTAGTTCATGGTACGGCTATAAAACCAGGTCAGGAGACCTGGAGAAAATGTATGACTTGTCAAGATGTAGAAGGAGGAGAGAGGAGTCATGTGATATTTTCTTTGTTCTTCTGTAATAAAAATGGTACACCCTTGTAGAGAAGCGAGTCAGATCTTTTCTGGCTCCCATCTGCAGGTGCGTCCACTGTGAAACAGATATCTGTTGTGTGTGTGTTATTTTACTCTCTGTCTCTCAGTTCTGGGTCTTATTTTGAAACAGTTCCCGCCGGGGTTTTGGAGTTTGGCGCCCCCACCTCTCTGAGTAGAAAGTGAGTTGCAGAGCATATTATGGTAGAAAGCCGACAAAATGGTGGAGGATGCGGGCATTTGGATTTGGTTTTGAGTTTTCTCAGGGCTGAGAGAGATTGAGTGTGAGTAATGAGTGTGGCATAATTGATTGATACATGTGTTTGTGGCAATTATAGTAATTTTGTGTTTTTTCTTTGAGTTCAACAGAGAATCGGAGAGCGACTGGATTGATCCTTGCTAATCAACACCCGGGTGGTTTTGTATCAATCTGGAAAAGCGCTAACACCAAATTAATAGGTATTGATCGATTTAAACGTTCTCCATTTAATGTTGACGTGTTGTTCTTTCGGTTGAGGGCCGACCAAAGTGCGTACCAGGGCTTGAGGGTTGGCCGCCTCGCCTCCGGTAGGACGCTGTCGGAATTCTCCAGGGCTGGCAAACGAATAGTAGACAGCAGCAGGGCCTGTGTGCTCTCTGTTGTCCGGGCGGATTCCCTTGGAGAGGCCGGCGTATCTTCCAAACGCACGCTTGAGCCACGTGAATTGGATTGTATTTAAAGGTCCGGCTTTAGGTGGCTCCGGTAGAGGTTAGTGTTTGATGAAATTGTAAAATTGTTGTACTTTCTTTCTTTCTAGTGTGAGTGTGTGTGTGATTGGAGAAAGTGGAGGTAACGGAAAAGAGCTACCAAGTAGCTCTGTGCACACCGGCCTCATATAAACTTCTCATTTAGGGGAACTAACCGACTGAATCTAAAACCATAATTCCTCTGCGAATCTTAAACGCCTAGACAATGCCCGCGCTTTTTGTATAGACAATAAGCGTAGAAGCTTGACATTGTAGAGGAATAAGGGAATATCATTTTCAGTCAGCTAAAGTACCACCATAGCTGGTTTACGGCTAACACACAGTGTGGATGAGTCTCGCCTGGAAATAAAGGCGTTCAACCTTGTGCAACTACGTAAACACGTCTAAAGCATTGTCTAACACATATATATATATAGGACTGTTATTATGGATAACTGGTAGTAAACTCTTTAGAATATATATAAAATAACTTTTTTATGGTAACGGAGCGGTCACGTTTGGCTTCCGGTTGAGCTAGGTTGCTCATGGTTATAGCTAATCTCTGGTAGCTTAGCTTCCGAACTGTATTTATTTGGCTCGGTTAAACAGTCATTCGAGTATTGGTGGCGAAGTGTGGTTTTGTTGGAGGCATTTTGTTTTTGTCTTTGGTTGATTTACTTATGAGTACGGTTTGTTAAGTTTAGCATCGTAGTGAAGAATTAGCCATCTGTGCACCGGTTTATTCATTCCGCGGTATGACCCGGAAGTTCTGTTGGGCCTGACTTGATCAGTCAGTCCGGCGGAGTTTTTTGAGCAAACTGTTGACGATTTTGTGTTGCAAAGCGAGTTTTAAATGTATTTCTTTCGGTATATGTTTTAATGAAAAATAAAAATTGCTTTATATTGGGAGAATTCTATTTCTTCGTGTGTTTCGCCGAAGTGCGCGTCCCGAGTTTTGGCGCCGGCCGGACTCTATTAGGAATTCTTTGATTTTTAGACGAAACGGCAATAATCTCCGTATATAAATAAATTAGTGATAAGATAAACAGTGCTTTATAAACCTTTTTAGCTTTCCTTCGTTTCGGCTTTGTCTAAAACATTATTAAGGTTAATGTTGCATGACTAAATAATACATAAACCCCTTCACTATAAAAAGAAATAAATGAAAATTAAATAAATAAAAACTGTGCCTGCCTTTATTGTTAACTGCATTAATATTGGGATAAATTTGGGCCTACGAATTGATAGTTTATCAATTAAAATAAATAATTTACAGAGTTAATACAAATAACCTACTTTGTAAAATTTTAATCCATTTTGGATTTTGTTACGAATTTTCAATGGCAGCCGAATATAAATTACTCCCTGCTCCACAGGGACAGGAGTGGCGCACTTTAGATGCCCAATTGTTAGTATAAATTTCTAAACTATATTCTGTTTTAGTTGATAAGCCCGGTAAAAAAGATAAAAACCAGTTCCAGGGCCTTATGACGGCCATGTGGGCTCGTCATGGTGCCCAAGGGGAGGATAAAAGGAGTCTCTCACAGATGTGTTTTGCGGAAGGAAAAAGTTTTGCAGATAAAGCTAAAACAGCAAAGAGCATCACTGGTGCTAAAATGAGACACTTAAAAGCTGAGAAAATGTGGAAAACATGGGGTTTAACAGGACAGGGTATTGATCATTTGTGTGTTACTGCAGAAAATAGTTTTTTGGCAGACCATACTCCTCCCCCGTACCAACCTATGTACCCCATGTTGACGACCTCTGGTCAAACACATATTTCATGGGGCTTGGAGACAGACAATGGCCAGATTGTACTTCAAAACACGCAGGGTGACTGTTAGGTTATTTTAACTCACAGGTTTACCTAGAAAGAAAAGCACGCACAGAGTAAATGTGAAATGTGTTTGCTCAGCTGAGGGAGAATCATGCAGTAAAAGAAACTGACACACCAGTCGTTGTTCTGATCCAGCAGAGTCTCAAAGATGTTGAGACTTACAGCTTCTATTTATTCACACATGTGAACCATTCCCCACACCCCCATTGTCTTATCACCATACAACACACAGCAGAACTGTTTCTAACGGTTTGTAGGTGCATCCTGTTTGCACAGCATATTTTTGCAAAGTCAGCTCCTTATAAGCACATTTCCTTAAGAAAGTTCTTACCCCCACACTAAAAGTTACTTCCCTTAGTCTTGACACACAAAGTTCAACATAAGAACAGACTATGTTCAACATAAGTAAAGACTGCATTTATCACATATTTTCCAACAGTGACGCACAGAGTTCACCATCTCCTTGTGCGCCATCCCCGGTGGGCACCTCTCTTACCCCCCCTCTTCCTTCAAGCAGTGCAGTGTTGCACTGGAGTGGCCTCCCACAGAGGTCTGTAGCCCATAAACCATTGACTAATAAACCACAGGGTGATCTAAAGGTAAAAGATGATGGACAAGATTATAAATTGCGTTTTGAAGTCACCGGTAAAGGGATTGTAGAACACACTGGGGAGGAAAAGCGACAGCTACTAAAATTGGCCCACCCAGAAGATTGGTTGGGGTTGCTGTAATCATCCAGTGTAATCTATATGTGCAAAAATTGGGCGAGATAAGCAATTTGGACTTGCTTTTCTCGAAGAGGGATTATACCAAAGAGAAAAGATCGCAAGAAATCAAACACATTTCACAGCAGGTTTTGACCACCTCACAATCGGTGGGGGAAGCTATTGGAGGCGGGGCCTGTCTGTGCATTTGTGTTTATTGGGGGAAATGTTCAGTTAATGAAGTAACTGTCATTTCAGTGAGGGCGATCTGCATAAAAGACAGTAACATTGGGAAAAATAAAGAGTCCACTGTACTGAATCATTTCATCACTCTGGTAGCCGCCTGCTGCCAGAGAAATAAACAAGAGTGAAGACTAGAGAACAAAATAATAAAGACTGAACACTTATTAATCATTTTTCTTGTATTTTACAGGTTGTTTAACCAATTTTTATTTACAGGTGCAGATTGTTAGACATTGCCTAAGAGGGTGTCAAAGAATTTTTAAGTAGTTAATTTGTAGGATTTTTTCTTAATATTCAGTTTTTACGGTTTTATAAAACTTTTTATTAATAAGCTAAAACATTTTAAGGGTTGTTTAAAGTATAATCAGGTTGACTGACTACTAATTTTTGTTTTACTTATTATTTTTTCATTATGATGTGGTTTTTGTAGGATGCTTTTGGGGTTGGTGACAATTGCTAGAGTTTGCTTTGTACTAAAAGAATATTGAGAATTAGGTTAAAACATAAAAAACAATAATAATAAAAAAAAATATATATAAATATTGCTTAAAGGTAAAGATAAAGAAAAACAGACACCCTTCTTTTTTGGATAGAATAAACTATATACACTATAATGTACAGAAATTAGCTAATAATACTAATGCAGAGGGTAAATTAACTAGGGCAGTAGAAGGACTTAGAATACTTTCAAATAGGCTAAAAGAACAATCAGGTGTAGATTTGTTAAATAATATGTTTGGTAAATGGAAGACTCTGGCAATGTCTATAATGGTTTCTTTAGCAGTATTTGTGTCAACTATGGTGTTATGTGGATGTTGCTGTATTCCTTGTATACGTTCGTTGCTCACAAAGTGTATTGAAAAAACTGTTGGTGATAATATGCAAGGTCAATATCTGATACTCCCTCACATGGAGCCTGAAGGAGAAGTACAGAAGAGTGATCAATCTATTTGAAAATAGATTAAAAGAGGGATTTGTTGTATTCTACTTTTTTGGGGCTATTTTTTATTATGCAGTACACATGTTTTAAATATATCTTTAGTAAGCGTTTAGAGGTAATAGGCCTGTTTATATTATTCAGGGTAGTAAAACATGACTCTTTACCAGTATTTTATGGGGTTAAGGTTTTAAGTAAATAAACTCTTGGGTAAAGATATGAACTGAAAGCAGGGAGGATCGGTTATAACTCTAGTTCATGGTACGGCTATAAAACCAGGTCAGGAGACCTGGAGAAAATGTATGACCTGTCAAGATGTAGAAGGAGGAGAGAGGAGTCATGTGATATTTTCTTTGTTCTTCTGTAATAAAAATGGTACAGCCTTGTAGAGAAGCGAGTCAGATCTTTTCTGGCTCCCATCTGCAGGTGCGTCCACTGTGAAACAGATATCTGTTGTGTGTGTGTTATTTTACTCTCTGTCTCTCAGTTCTGGGTCTTATTTTTAAAACAGTTCCCGCCGGGGTTTTGGAGTTCGGCGCCCCCACCTCTCTGAGTAGAAAGTGAGTTGCAGAGCATATTATGGTAGAAAGCCGACATTCACCATCCAAGGTGTGTAGAAACACTTGTTTTCCAACTAGAACTGAACGGTTGATTGTTTTGTGTACTTCACTGCTCACAGTTGCAACACATTTGACAACAGCATCACAAACTCTCCTCACACACTTTTCTCCTTTTTGTACAAATAATTAGAAATCTTACAGACAACAGCATCTTAGATGTCATTATTACACCAAGGCGGGTCAAAGCAAGCAAACTATAATTCTAAGTAAAATGGAATTTGAATGTTAACATCTGACGTTCTGTCTAAGCTGTTTGCACACCATTTTATTTTATTGTTGAAGTTGTTAGAGTCTGCTGTTTCACTATTATATTATTGAACAATGATGATTTTTTTTTGTTAAATTAATCTTAAATTTTAGATACAAGTGGTCATGAAGTTTTGGGTAAAAGGAAAAGAAGGCTTGAGAAACGAGTTCATGTACCACAGTAAAGCTTTATATCTAGCAACCCCGCTCCTGCACGAAAAAGTCAAACTCACACTTGAATGAACATTTGAACAACTTCTACTTGCAATTTCTGATTGTCATCTGTGCTTACCTTTTTTCATAGTTTCTCTTTGTTGCCAATTAGAAACAAGCTACTTTCAAAATATAGTTTGCTTTAACATTGTCCCTATCTGTCTGTCATACCTCTTCGTAGTGCATTTTATAGTTAACTTAACTCCTACATGTTTTTACCCTGAATTCATCTTCTGCATGAGGTAAAGATATGTTTCTGTTAAGGGTAAATGCAGCAACACTGACTCAGCAGAGAATCAGTTTTTGGGATCTGTATCATGCAAGACCCTGCAAGCACATGTTTACCATTATCAGCAGCATGCGTATCTTAGGAAATAAATCTATTACGGATATCTTGTTTAACATCTGCTACTCCAGAGAAAGATAGAGATGAATCAGATCAAATTACCTATTAAAAAAATTATTAAAGACAACATTTTTCAGCTCAGAAAAAAATTCTAGCAGGAGCTTTCACAGACACTGCAACTGCTTTTCAGATTTTAATCTTATTCCAAAAATTGCTTTTATGATTAAAGAGAAAATCATCCCCCAACTCAAATTGCTGTTCCATAAATATCTATTTACCCTCTCAAGGTTGGAAAAATAAAGTTGGATGTAGTAAGAGATGGGAGCTGAGTTAAGAACATACATGTTCTGTTTTTTCTTGTGCAATCCATAATGTCAAAAGTTGGCAACAACAATGTAACAACTTCTCATCGAAATATGACACACAGAATACAGAAATAATTATCCTCAATTCAAACCAGAGATCCTCAATAAATACATTAATAATCAGCAGTATTTCTTTTAAAGAGAACTTGGTAAACAAATCTATTTTTTAATAACCTGCACAGGGTCAGATTTATACCCACACCCCCACTAATACTTAGATAAATGTCTTTTAGCAAGTTGCAGGAAAATTACATGCTTTCTGTAACCGTCAACAAGCTTCATCACGCAAGCACATTATTCTGGCTGGATTTTTGACCTTGCAGGATTTGTAAAGGTAGGTTATACTTGTTGATTTTTGTTTGATATGGACCTAAAGTTTAATGATAGCCATCAATTTGGTTGAGGTTGGGGTCATTCCAGAAGCTGAACAGTAACTATCCGTGCCGATGGTGAGAGGATTTAAACCTCTGACTGGATTTACATTTCCAGATTCCTTTTAACACCAAGTTTACTGATTCATGGGGAAAAGCAAGCAGAACACATCCGACAAGAAACAACTTCAAGTAAAAAAAAATGAAAGCTAAGTTACAAAGTAAACATAATTACCTTTGAAACCACTGCGATTGTTTCTTTCAAACTGTCTCCTGTGTCATGACAAGTGAGCAACAAACATAACGAAATAATCGAATCAATCTAAAATGAACAAACATTCTCAAAGCACTCACTTTATTTCTGGTATCAAAACCGGGAGTCAAGCATGAAGGGGGAGTTACTTTTTTCAGTGCATAAAAATGAGAACTAAAGAAAAAACTCCAGCAGCCACATCATGAAGGAAAGTGTCTGCAGGGAGACAGAAGACAGGAACAACCATCAGAGCCAGGATTTATAATGACGAACCCCCCTCCCCACTCTCCCAGCCTCGAGTGTCTGTTGTTATCCAACCATCCAATCATTACCAGAGACTCCACTGACTAACGACAGGTGTCAACACATAGACCCAACTTTCAGTATATCTGTGTGTGTTAAACCATGAGCTAAAGTGTATTTTTTAAACATTATTTGGTAAAGTGTTTGAATAAGATGCTGTATAAACAGCAATGCTGAGGTCCAGGAATTTGATTGTCAGAATCAGCTGAAAATATGGCACTTCCTGCTTTATCAACAGGCTTAAGCACCCTGGAGGATCTTGTTATATTTTCCTCTTTGCTTGTGCGATTTCATGCCTGCTACTGATGGCTGGAGTTCGGCAGGAGCTTAGTGACACCCAGAAAGAGAAATTTTACTCTCCTCTGTCAACACAGCTGAATTTCGGATGTTGGAAACTTTCTGACTCTCATAAAAGTAAAATAAGGTAGAGGGAAAACTTTAAGGTCCCCAGGTACAACTTGGTTTACAGACGGTAGTCTTATCACACTCGAAATACAACCACTATCAGCAGCAAATCGGTTACAACGCACATCCACTCTATACATACATCGCTTGCTGTTTGAGAAGTGATAATAGAGGAAAGTGTTGGGACATGTGCATGGTGGATGAGACAGAAGCCATCTATATCTATCAGTGTTGGATTTGTGAAGACAAGCTGTGTGACCCGCAGGGAGCAGTCGGTACTTAGCATGCAAAGAATGAGGAGACAGAATCAACGCTCCGAGCATTCGAGATGAGACCCACTTCATAAAGGTACTGCTCCAAATGATTCCCGTAACATTACAGCACAACCTGAGCAAGATTTCCAGTCTCTGCATGTGCAACACTGAGATGTCCACAATATTTTCATATAAGCAGATATATATATTTTTTCCCACTTTTCCTTTTCAATTGTGTGAGGCTTGTAGCTCACAATAGTTATTTGCCAAGAGCAAAATCAAGAAATAGTTAAAGACCAAGAACCAGGCACACTGGAATACAGCTGAAAGTTGTCCAAAATAGTCAGTTTATTTATTTAACATCAAGATTGGGCCTCAATGTAGAACACAATGGCCAACAAATGTGAAAAAAGTGACAACAAAGTACAGCTTGAATTTTAGTCATAGTAAAGATTTATATGGTGATTTATCAGGTAAGCAAGAGGTCAGTGGCTTGGATGCCTAACAAACCAGCACTCTACGCAGGGATTTAAAACCCCTCTGTGACGACCATGGTCTTGTCTGACCGCAATTAACCACATTAATACATGACCGCTTTTGACAAAGTTTCAATTGTTTAATTGTCAGTCCAAATATTTGTTGTGGGGTTTGATTACACTGAAACAGCGTCTGCAAGTTTAGTCCTCAAGGGCTGGCGACCTGCAACTTTTGGATGTGTCTCTGTTTCAACACACTGGAGTCAAATAATCGGGGCATCAATAGGACATTGGAGAACTTCTCTGCATACTGAGGAAGTCATTCAGCCAAGTGATTCAGGTGTGTTGGACCCGGGACACATCTAAAAGTTGCAGGACACCAGACCTCGAGGACTGGACTTGCATACTCCTGCACTACGATAATCCTTCAAAGTGTTGTTGTAGAGACATCATTTTAGCTCTATAAGTCTGGCTGCAGATCAACTACAGGCTAAAGCTTTAGTTAATCCAGCTAGAAACTACTGATCAGGCACGAAACCTAGTTGTAGTAATGGACTCAGACCTGAACCTCCAGGGTCACATAAAGGCAATAACAAGGTCATCTTTAGTCGGATTGATTACTGCAACAGCGTCTTCACATGTCTGCCTAAAAAGTCAATCAGACAGCTGCAGCTGATCCAGAATGCTGCTGCTCGTGCTCCTCACTAGAAGAAGGAAAGTAGAGCACATCACCCCAGTTCTAAAGTCCTTACACTGGCTCCCTGTAGCTCAGAGAATAGACTTCTAAATACTCCTACTGGTTTATAAATCATTACATGGCTTAGCACCATAATATGTTGAAGACCTGTTGTCATGGTACCAACCCCCAAGACCACTCAGGTCCTCCAACTCTAGCCTACTAAACATCCCTAGACTCAGAACTAAACATGGAGAAGCAGCTTTCAGTTTCTATGCTCCCCTTATCTGGAACAGACTTCCTGACGAGTGTAGAGCTGCTGAAACTCTGAACTGCTTTAAATCGAGACTAAAAACCCATTTGTTTAGAATTGCCTTCGATTAAATGATTGATGTCATATGTATGAAATGTGTTCATGCTCTCTTACTTTATTGATCTTTCTCTTACTTTATTGTGTATCATGTGTAATGTGTGTTTCTTTTACTTTTAATTTCCATTGTTTTTTTTGTTTTAAATCACCAAATCATGTAAAGCACCTTGAATTACCCTGCTGTTGAAAGTGTGCTATACAAATTAAATTGCCTTGCCTCGCCTTGCCTTGGAAGCAAGGCCAGTGTAGGTGAAACATTTAGAAGATGAAACATTGGCTTTCTTATAAACCAGCATGAATTCCATATATTTTGGGGAGTATTTAATACATTTAATACATTATTTCATTTTAAAGAAAACACCACATTATGATGACAAATTGCCAAGAACCACATTGACTTACAGGGAGGTTTAGGCTTTCCCAAACCTTATTTTATATTATTATTTTTTTCACTTTATTTTAAGATGGCTGATCATCATATCTTGGTATTCATTGATTTTCATTTTTCATATTATTTGTGTGTATGTCTTTGATTATGGCTTTTAGGACAAACTTTGTTGTACCGTTCTTTTACAATGACAATAAACTAAACTAACTAACTTAATTCACTAATCAGAATTTTTTTTTAATGTACCAAGTGTCATTAATGAGTAACTTCCTAGGTGCTCAGTGATTGACTCATACTCTTAAAATAAATAGAAAACTAAATGATTATGAGAGTCGTACAATGACCATTAATACTTTTTTTGACATCCAGAATAATCATCAATTGACTAGTCGTTTCTTCCATGATCTTTATGTTATATGACTAATTCAGTGAAAACATTAGAAGGAGTTTAAAAGAGACAGTTTACTCCTCAGGACCAATAGAACATGATGTGTGACCTAATGCAGGGTTTTACATTTCCTGAATCGTGGTGTTGGCACTGTGTAAGAAGCTTAGCCTCCAAATGTATTCACTTCCATTTGGATGTCTCCAGCACATTTAGAAACCATGAGATTACCTGCCAAAAATGTAGAGAATCTAGGAATATAGCTGGAATATCAAGTGGGCGAGCTTCGGCATATGCATGTGTTTAGATGAATGCACCCTCATGCATATTTGTCTGCTTTTAGTCCACCTGCAACCTACATCGAGATAACCCAGATACAGTGGCTTGCAAAAGTATTCGGCCCCCTTGAACTTTTCCACATTTTGTCACATTACAGCCACAAACATGAATCAATTTTATTGGAATTCCACGTGAAAGACCAATACAAAGTGGTGTACACGTGAGAAGTGGAACGAAAATCATACATGATTCCAATTTTTATTTACAAATAAATAACTGAAAAGTGGGATGTGCGTAATTATTCAGCCCCCTGAGTCAATACTTTGCAGAACCACCTTTTGCTGCAATTCCAGCTGCCAGTCTTTTAGGGTTTGTCTCTACCAGCTTTGCACATCTAGAGACTGAAATTCTTGCCCATTCTTCTTTGCAAAACAGCTCCAGCTCAGTCAGATTAGATGGACAGCGTTTGTGAACAGCCGTTTTCAGATCTTGCCACAGATTCTCGATTGGATTTAGATCTGGACTTTGACTGGGCCATTCTAACACATGGATATGTTTTGTTTTAAACCATTCCATTGTTACCCTGGCTTTATGTTTAGGGTCGTTGTCCTGCTGGAAGGTGAACCTCCGCCCCAGTCTCAAGTCTTTTGCAGACTCCAAGAGGTTTTCTTCCAAGATTGCCCTGTATTTGGCTCCATCCATCTTCCCATCAACTCTGACCAGCTTCCCTGTCCCTGCTGAAGAGAAGCACCCCCAGAGCATGATGCTGCCACCACCATATTTGACAGTGGGGATGGTGTGTTCAGAGTGATGTGCAGTGTTAGTTTTCCGCCACACATAGTGTTTTGCATTTTGGCCAAAAAGTTCAATTTTGGTCTCATCTGACCAGAGCACCTTCCTCCTTCTTCTTTTTTAATGTGTGTTAAGTTACATTATTATATGTGCAGAGGCAGCATAACAGTAAACAACTCCTTCAACACCTGTCATAAAAGAATTGGAACAATGTGAGAAATGTTAAGGATGAAAATAAATGTAGGGTTACCTTCATGTCATTTCTGAGCTGATAACAAACTTAAAGGTTTCCAGCCTGTTAAAATATTTTAAATGTTTGGCATTTTTTATATCTTTCTTATCGTATATTTTGAAAAATAAAAAGCTAAAGAAAACCCCATAAACCTTTCAGCACAGTTCAAGAAATCCACCTTATATTGATTTCTAAACAGTGCCCTGTAAGATGCCGTACGTTAACATGACAGAAAATGTTTCAGGTATTTGCTGAACACAACTATTCTCTAACATGCAGTGTTGTGCTTATGAATTCATACCCTCAACATAAGCATGTGTAGGTATGAAGTGTTGAATAATTGTAAATGAGTAAAGTGATATACGGTTTACCTGCGATGGACTGTCGACCTCTGCAGGGTGTACCCCGCCTCTCGTCCCAGGACTGCTGGAGATAGGCAAAAAGTTATGGAAGGATTTGGATTAACCTTTCAGGAAATGTGAGAAATTTGCCAAATAATAAATGATTACATGTTAAGGGTGATCATGCATGGAGATTATAAGAATCGCAATCTGGGGGTGGGGTGGTGGAAGGTGCTTTGCGGAGGTCTGCACTCGCCATGTGCTTTTCTTTTTCTTTTTTTCACAACAAGTGCTTCAGTTTAAAAGGATGTTGTTACACTTATAAGTAAAAGGTTTTCAAACTGTACTGTGGTAACTGGATGGTCCTTCTTATCGGTGAAACAGGTTGTAAGTGTATGAAGAAAAAAAACAGAGTGAAAAGAGGAAACGATGTTGGATATGTGAGGGGGAAAATGTCATTATATGCCCTGTTAAAAAATTATTGTGCCCATGATAACAGTTTTGCTCTCCACAATATCGTTTTACCCTCTCCCCAACCTGTTTTAACGCTCGTTATGTTATGAATTTCGCCCTCATATGAAGAAAGTAATCTGAAGCCATAGTTGTCGCTGTCTCCAAGCGTACTGATGCCAGCCAAAGCAGTGTCTCCAATAACGCATGGCCACACACGTGTCAAATGTGGTGGCCTGTGCACCTGAGCTGATAGAACCATTTTCAAAAAGTCTGTTCGCCATGACTTTTTTTTGCCCCACTTATGTTTCACCTCGATCTCTGTGTCACTGAAATTTCTTTTATTGCTCTATTGACCATTATTATCAGGAATAACACAATGATTTATTGCATGTGTCAGAGGATGTGGAGTGACCAAGTGTAATTGAGGGTGTTCCTGTATCCAAATGACCAGGCACGAGCACCTAGGTACGCACATGTGGGATTTATGAACAGTTGATTGTATATTTGATAAATCCAGATTTTGACTGTCTGTATGGAGATTGTAAATGTCAGTCGTAGGATAGAATATAGGACAGTTTCTATAAACATTTGATAAATGAGGTTCCTGGACTCTGAGTTGGCCATTCAAACTCATGACTATGCTTTTAACTAAACCACTCCATCTAAACCACTCGTCTGTGGGTGATTCTGGGGGTGAACCAGTAGAAAGATGAGATTATTGTGATTCCAATTATGTATGCTAACAATAACTGTAGACAGAGTAAACACTTTTGTCAAACCTCTCAGAAAGGAAAATAATGTGCATCTCACCATACAAAGCTACAGATCATTAACAGTATCAAACCATCTCAAACAAAAATTGTCTTTTTACATCCACAACAGTCCAATTAATGTTCTCCAGTAAAATAGATAGTCCACAACACGTTTTGTCCACAATCCAACATAATCTCATGCTCAAAACCTTGAGAATTCCTTTTCTTGGGTGTATTTCTCACAAGGTTTTCATAATTACTACCATTAGCATGCTCATATTAGCTTAAAAATAACACAGCAGCAGCCTTCTCCTTCTTTGTGTAGTTTATTGGCGGCTGGTAAACAACAAATCGGGTTATTATAGCTATCAACTAGTAAGAAGTGAGAACCAGAATGTCACTAAAGGTTGCACTTGTCTCTCTAAGACTGTGATGGATTAGCATCTACCCTGCTTGTGCTAGCTTTGATCTTGCTTAAGCTCTAATGTCCATTTTGGCATTCTACTGTATCAAAGTATTTTCTTTACTGCCACCAAAAGTCCCGTTTAATAGCCTACAGCACCCTCTGTTGGGTGTCTTGGGTCAATACACTGCATGGTTGCAACTCAGGCCGATACCTGAATGGGCGGGTCAGGCCGCCCCGTGCCGGGCATGGGTGTAACTAACAATATATCTAACATATAACTCTCTTTATGACAATTTTTTCACCACTCTTCCATAAACAAATTCAATTCAATTCAATTCAAAATTACTTTATTAATCCCAAAGGGAAATTAAATGTTGTTGTAACTCATTATGCAAGTTCCTTCAAAGATTTGTTGTAGATGCTGATGGCTGTGGGTAGGGATGATCTCCTGTAGCAGTCTGCAGATCTGAAGAAGCCTCTGACTGAAGACGCTCTGTAGTTGTATGACAGTCTGATGTAGGCTAGAGGATGCTCGGGTTGTCCATAATCTTCATTTTATGAATAATCATTTTTTGTACACTAAACTCCAGAGGGTCCTCAGCCTCCAACCTGTTTGCCAACAATCTCACATTCCCCAATATGATTGATGGAAATGGTTTGAAATTCCTCCTTTTCTCTCTCCTCTTCGCCTCTGCTCTGGATCCATGGCGTCTCATTTTCAAGTCATCAGGGTTTTGTGGCTGCAGTTGAGGTGTTATTTGAGCTTTTGTGATGTTAATCAACTGCTCCCCTTTGTAAACTACCTTGTTGCCATGGTTATGCATCATAACAAATGTCCAAAAATAAAATAAAAAGTAGCAAACGTCCTTCCAGCTGCACAGCATTCAAAACCAGAGAGAACAGTTGTCCACAAAAAAATGTTTCTACTAGAAATGGAGGAATAAAAGTAAAATAAAAAAAAAAAATAAAAATAAAAAAAATAAAAAAAAACATCAGATGTGTGGAATGCACGACTAACAGCAGTCCAGTTGAAATATTCTCCTGCCTGCGTTTTTGACCATCAGTGGATCTATGCGGGTTCATGTCCTCTGAAATCTTTTTTTGTTTATTTATAGGTTGTTTTTAGTATGTACCTGCTGGGTACAAAGTTAAGCTGGTACTGAATGATGTGATGTAAATAATTCAGGTTATGGATCAGACAAAATCTTCACCTTTGGCTTTAAAAAAATCCATTGAGAAGAACTCGAATCATTCACCTCCAGGTGTGATTCCTTCTTGCTCTGTAGGAATTCTGTAGCCAAGCACTGCAAAACATTGTGTCACCGTACATAGAATACAAATCTGACATTAAAGGTTTATAATGCGACAACACAGACTGATGTATCATAGTTTTTTCTTTTCTCACAGGAAGTACTTGAAAACACCACCAGCTAGTTTTTTGTCTAATGAGCAAAAAGCTACAAACACAGTGATGCTTCTCCCAGTTTACCTTTTAGTGTCTATGCTGTATTTTTATTTTATTTTGTGGATTAGAATTGCTTTTACTGTTAAGCCAGAAACTGCACCATGTTATTTTTAATCATTTCACAAGCACAGTCAATGTATTTTGTTTTTGAAAAGCTTCTGCTAAGACATCTCCCACTCTGTAATGGAGCTGCAACCACTGCAACATAATATGTGGCACTTTGGAAGAAATTGTGATGGATCTGAAGAAGTGATGATTGCATTAGTTTTAAGTACATAGTGCCCTCCACAATCTTTGACACCTCTGGTAAAGACGTTTAAAAAAGTCTTAAGAAGAATGGTTGTCATGGAGACTTGGTGGCCCCAAATTGCCACTTTTTGCTGCATTTCTCCAACAATGAGCTTTTACGATTTTCTCAAACGTGTTTATTTGTCACAGTTCTATACTGATTCATTATTGGTCTGTTTGTAGCAGGTTTCTGTGCACGTTGAGGCCAGTATCAATTGTCTTGTAGCCATTTCCTTGCTCTTGATGATCAGCTATACAATTAACTAATGAAGACATGCTATTTCTCATTTGAAAAAATTTAAATAAAAGAATAACAAAATCTGTTTGATTTCACATGGAAAACAGGCAACAGGAAATTAGCTTTCAGGTCACTGTTCCAATAACGATAATGAAAAGATGTTTGTTTAAGTTTATTATTACTGGTATTATTGAGTCAAATAGGTTAAAACAATTTATTGTACGAGTATTCTGAAAAGGTAATATTGTTAGGAAGGTTTTTATGCCTCTAACCTCCAACAGAAAGCTAGTTATCAGACATAGCTTTATCATTCACTGAAGAAGGGACGAGTGCAAATTTAAAAACAACAGGCCTGGTTGAATTATTATAAATAAGATGATCCAGTCACAGTCACCAGGATGGTGGTGTGGTGGTCAGAATACACTAAGAGTGTTTGGTTTTAAATGTTGGATGTGCAAGGCTTTCTGTGGAGGAGTGAGAATAAGGGGGAGAGTCTTTGTCTCGTCTGTCTTCGTGTTGGCCCTGTGATGGACTGTGGAGCTGTCCAGCCTGTGCCACACTTGTCGCTCAGTGACAGCAGACACTCTCCAGGCCCCTCAAGAAAATGAAGAGAACAATGAGTATCTGGAAGAGGAGTGCTTCCCTGTTTGAAATTTTGTGAGATATTTTCCCATGACTCTCAAGGAGCTTTCACTACTTCCTCTGAGGTATTTTTGCTTAGGAACAGAATTTTGATCTAAAAATTATTTCAATCTTTATAAAAGCTGTTTAAAAAACAACAGCTCCTCGGCTGAAGCATGACTTGAATGAGATAAATAAGGACTACTCATGATTTTGGGTGTATTTTGATGAGCCCACTACAAAGTAAAATCTTGCCTCAGGCACAAAGTATCTGCCCTTAGAAGAAAAGTACTTTGTTCCAGCCCAGCAGCTTCAATGCCCCGGGGCTCCTGAAAGTTTGCCCTCCTCCAGGATGCACACTTCAGCCCTTACAGGTTGTGGAAACACATATAAATTCACCAATGGTTGCATTAGATAAACTAGAAAGTGCAGACCACCTCCGCCAAGGCGGCACAGTCAACCCACCAACCCCCAACTCTATCTTTTTGATCTAACTCTAACTTTTTTAGATTCCTTGACCATGAAAACATAGCTGGATTCACACTGATATCATTATTAATTCAGTAATTATTCACAAAAATCCTTTTTTGGGTAATGGAGGGTTTCCGGTCACCCCCAAATTCTACCCACTTGTTCCTGGTCCGATTGCAGACATTTCCTGAAAATCTCATCACAATCCACCCACTTGTTTTTTTGAGTTATGTTGCTAACTAACTAACAGACAGACAGACAGACAGACAGACAGACAGACAGACAGACAGACAGACAGACAGACAGACAGACAGACAGATGAAAACATAACCTCCTTGACGGAAGTAATAGTTAATAGTTGTTTGGTATTGCTCCATTACATTGACAAAATAAACCACTGCCCACCCCCTTAGCTAAATTCCTATGGCACCGGGTCTGAATGACAGTGCCTTTTTATCCCCTGTACTTTTCTTACTTTTCATCATCATTATTGCTGAAATCACAGTAAAACAATAAAATATTACAATATGACCACAGATATAATACAGTATAAAACACAATAGAGATTACAGTGCAGAAGAGGAAAACAAAACAATACACGATTTTACATTTTTGTTACGATTAAAAATCTGAAAATTGGGGCATGTTTTTTTCAATTTCAATCTCTGTTACTCTGACAACCCTAAATTAAATCCAGTTGATATTTCCTAGAAACACACGCTGTAATTACAGCTGCTGGTCTGTATGTGTATGCTTCTATCAGACATGAAATTGAAAGGGGGGGTATTATGGTTCTTCCAGGCACATATTACCCTTCTATAGCAAACTCCAATTAAATTGTCACCTTAAGTCTTTTAAAAGTGCGTCATATATCCAAATCCACTTACTTCCGTATTGGACGCCTTGATTTTCGCCTGTAACTCTCTAAAACCCTCCTACTCTTTCTGAAACTCCCCCTTCAGTTCGTCACGTACCGTGCATCATCGCAGCATGCACAGAGTCGGAAAAGAAATCCCACAAAAGACCAGCTGCAGCTGGTTTGTTATAATTACTTAACCTGGGACTCAGCCGGAGTTATGTGAGGTGGGGAGGGGAGGGGTAGGGGAGCTCTACAGGGGGAGGCTCTCGGCTGAGTACGTAAGGTCGGAGGAGGAGATGTGTAGAAAAGGCGGGGATAGGTGGGAGCAGGTGTTTCAGCAACCCCGAGAACTACCAGCAGAGACTCAAAGATTACTCTAACAAGAGTGAATGGGTCAGAGCAACACTTCAGGCATGTTTTTAATGAGGGAAAGACAGGTTCTCAGGATATTAATCTTCAGTTTGTCCATTTTGCATAATAGCCCCCCTTTAAACCCGATCTGCAACATACGGCTCCGGAGCTGCAAGCAACTCTTTGGACCTTCCACAGTGGCTCTTAATGACTTTTTCTAAAAATAATAAAGAACTGACTGATGTTTTTATAAAAAGGTAGAATTTAAAATGCAGTTTTTAGCAGTTTTCTATTATTTTCTTGGAAAAAATTTCACAAATCTCAGTATTCCATATAAGAAAAGGCAAAAAGGCATCTATCCTGTTTTATTTTGTTCCCTGTATTTTAAATTCTAAAAATAGATATTAAATGGATTTCTTAAATATTGACAACAACCTTCCTAGTGATTTTATTTTTTTTCAAATTACAAATTGTCTTTTTTTCAAAGGTCAAAAAGCTCTAATCAATTTTATTACCTCAAAAGAGGACATAATAACTCTTTATATTGCAAATGTCACAGACCCCTGGTCAAACTTATATGATCTCAATAAAATACAATAACGTTTTTGGTTTCAATGTAAAAAAAAAATAATGAATACTTTTACAGATATAAATCACGTTGTTTTAAAGGCAAAAAGAGCAATAGTTTAAGTTTAATCCCCTTTTTACCACAAAGACACATGACTACATAGTCTTGTTATACAGGCTTTAAAGTTGCATAGACTTTGTTTGTGTCAGACCCTTTTTAATGCAAAAATCCAATTCGTAAAATCTCTAATTGCCTCAAGTTTGGTAATGTTATGCACACATGCAGACTCAGACACCCATGCAGTTGGCCGGCCCTCTGAAGTGGAAATAATGTGTGTATCTGGGCCACGCTCTGTGTGTGATGTTTGGTGCTGGTGGGCACTGGCACAGCTACACTGAAAAAACCTACGAGGCACCCAAACAGAGGAGAGGAGGTACAGTTGCCCTGGATATGATTTCCCCACCAACCTGGCTTCAGCCAGACTTGGAACACAGGAGTCATTGGGACAGAGCTTCATCTCCCTCCAAAGATTTCCTATTGGGTTCAGGTCTAGAGACTGGTTATGCCAGTCGAACAACCTTGAAATGCTTCTTATGGAGCCACTCCTTAGTTGCCCTGGCTGCGTGGTTTGGGTCATTGTCATGATGGAAGACCCATTCACCACACCTTGCTTCTTGCCCAAAATCTGGCTACACATGGCCCTATTTATCCTTTCCTTAACATGGTGCGGTCTTCCTCTCCCCTTTGCAGAAAAGCAACTACAAAGCAAGATGTTTCTATCCCCATGCAGCATGGTTGGGTTGGAGTTTTGTGGGACTCTTCCTCCAAATACTTATTTTTCCTACTGTATCTCACATAAGAAATCTGAAAAATCAGGTGTATTTTGAAGAGGTTCAAATCAAGGTTCAAACTTTAAAACAAGCCATTTTAAGTACTGCTCTGAAGCGATCTTATACATTTAGCATTCAATACCACCTCTGGAGTGGTGCAGCATACACAGAATTCAGAACGGAATCAAAAATATGAGTTCATGGAAAGGAGATATCAATCAGCACCTCCAAAACTGAGGCCATGGTCTTGAGCCGGAAAAGGGTGGGGTGCGTTCTCCAGGTCGGGGATGAGGTCCTTCCCCAAGTGGAGGAGTTTAAGTATCTGGGGGTCTTGTTCACGAATGAGGGAAAAATGGAGCGGGAGATCGACAGACGGATTGGTAGGGCGTCTGCAGTTATGCGGGCGCTGTACCAGTCTGTCGCGGTGAAAAGAGAGCTGAGCCAAAAGGCGGTCGATATACCTTCCTACCCTCATCTCTGGTCACGAACTCTGGGTGGTGACCAAAAGAACGAGATAACAGATACAAGTGGCTGAAATGAGTTTCCTCCGCAGGGTGTCTGGGCTCTCCCTTAGAGATAGGGTGAGAAGCTCAGTCATCCGGAGGGGGCTCATAGTAGAGCCGCTGCTCCTCCACATCGAAAGGAGTCAGTTGAGGTGGCTCGGGCATCTGGTCAGGATGCCTCCTGGACGCCTCCCTGGTGAGGTGTTCTGGGCACGTCCCACTGGGAGGAGGCCCTGGGGAAGACCCAGGACACGCTGGAGGGACTATGTTTCTCGGTTGGCCTGGAAGCGCTTTGGGATTCCTCCCGAGAAACTGGGATTCCTCCCGAGGAGCTGGCCCAAGTGGCTGGAGAGAGGAGAGTCTGGGTCTCTTTGCTTAAGCTGCTGCCCCCCTGATCCGACCCCGGATAAGCAGAAGAAGATTGATGGATGGATGGATGGATGGATGGATGGATGGATGGATGGATGGATGGATGGATGGATGGATGGATGGATGGATGGATGGATGGATGGAAAGGAGACATGGTTATTTGTCTTATTTTTCTAAATCCTAATTACTTTTATTGTGAGACATTTAACGTTTTGCTGTTCAGAGAATCATAATATGCAACTTTACTAGAACTGTACCAGCATTTATATGTTCATCATTTAATATGTCTAACTACATTACTACTGTGACTGATGTACAGTTTCTAATAAAAGTAATCACACGCTTTACTCATTTCTGTGACATTACAATGACAAACCTCAATATCTTCTATTATGCTGTTATGTGATAGACCAATACAAAGAAGAGCATAACCTTTTAGTGGAAGGATACCTGTCAAAGTTCTAAGTTGTTTGTGTGGTCTTTGAGTTAAAGTTTATTGTGTTTCTGTTATGTCTCCCAGGGCCGCTGCTAGGCTTTTGGAGGCCCTAAGCATAATTGGCCAGAGAGGCCCCCCTCCAAACACAAACACAGACAAAATTCGAGTTCCTACTTAACTTATATGCCACGGACATGTGGTGCTCGGTCGTGTCCTAAAATAATGCCCGCTGGGTATAGTCCTGGTCCCGTTAGTAGCTTATGGTCTTTTGTGCAGGCTACGGGTTTGACATTGGCTGTATGCTAACATGTATGTTAACGTTGAGGTCAATAATATAGTTTTTGACAGTGTTTTCTGTTTTGCCAAAACAATTAGGCCTTGACATAGGGTGGCCAAAAAGGAGGACATTTTTCAAGACTCAACAAATCTAGGATAAAAATGTATTGTTGCACTTACATCACTGTAATGCAGAGAATTAGGAACTTCTGGACCAGTTCTCAGTTAGGAGGAGTGGTAGTGCAATTAAAATCAGAGATCAGAGTCAGGATCTTCACATTAATTTGAAAATCCTGCTCAGTAAATTATCAGCCGGCAATTTACTGAACATATAAACACATAACATACAGTTCACATTCATGCAAAAGCTTGAGTTTGTTACTCACGACACCTTTCTTTGTAACCTTCAGGTTAAACTTGTTTCTGTTCTTTCAACCAAATGATTGTTAAAAAAAACTGGCCTGCATGACAGACCATGCAGAAAAGTTTGTTTAACTCAAATGCATTTACATAAAATTGTCAAACAGAAGAAATAAAATAAAATCTCTAACACTGGTCAACTTAACAAGGCGGCAGCATTCATGTCTGCCGTTAAACTTCACAAACAAAAACAGCTGATTGACGCCAAATACAGGCTTATAATGTCAGGAAAATAAAACACAAGGGGTTTAACACAGATATATTCAGTAAAGTAAAGTTATTTACTCAAGTAATCAAGTCTTTTCCTGTTACAGATGGAGTTTGAGGCTTAATTAGCTTGTAAACTTGTCACATACATTTCCGAAAATAAGATACAGCCTAACTAAAAGAAATCTCACCAAAACCATCCTAGGTTAGATGTTTAAAGTCCTCGCGGTACCAGGGGATCAATGCTGACTGGAATAGTTTTGCTTTTACCCGCAGAAGTCAAGTTTAAACTCCGTGTTTAGCTTTAGCTTCAAACCGCTTCTCCTCCCGTTTGTCTCTCACACACATGCTGCCGCGGGGGGGTGCTTCACGTACTCGGTTTGTTTCACCTACTTGTTTAAAAAAAAACTATCATCTTTTACACACTTCTAAAACAAACAATTAACCATATAAACTGTCACAAACAGTAGCATTCATCTAGGCCTACTTATTTCCTGTAGTTATTGTTATTATTTGTGAACCCGTTTATACATGAGGGTGATGTGGGTTACATCCTAGACAGCCTATAAAAACATAAACTTACCTGTAAAAGATGCACGGGGGTCATCTCTTTGTTTTTTCTTCTTTCTTTTTTCAGCTCCAGATTCATGTTGTCTCTTCTTACCTGACATCATTATCCATTCAACAACAGAGTAGCCTGGAAAACCTTTGGATGCGAACTGCTTTGAGGGCTGTACCATTAGGGTCATGAAGGCGGGGGGGGGGTGCTCTTTCTATAAATTAGATAAAAACATTTAATTTGCCCGAATTGTGAGTGATAGGTTGCACAATTAAGAAAAAACAACGGTTGGCCTGTTATAACTAATTTATGTATTATGTACAAAAGGCTAATGTAATAATTTTCATGACATTTCTTTGGAAACCCTTTTTGGAGGCCCCCGCCAGGTACTTGGGGCCCTACGCGCTCTGCGTACTTTGCGTATGGACAGCGGGTGCCCTGATGTCTCCCTTCTCTCTTAAGTTCATTAGTGCTTCAAGTTTCTCTTAGTCTTATTTCCTAGTATTGTAAATAAAAACTTTTAAACAAGCATTGAATGAATACCCAATCCAAAAGGTGAAGGGGTTATGTGCTAAAATAATTAATTAAATGCAGAAAAGTGTTGGCACAGGATGTGATTCACGGGTCAGAAAGGAACGGTCACGATTAAATGGACAAAACTGTTACGAACAGGATATGAGTTAGACAATGGGTCACGATTCTCTGAAAAAAACAGGAAACATCTGTTGGTTTGGTCGTGCAAAATAGGCTGTTGAGAGAAGGAAGGTTTTCTGCTTAGCAACCAAAAGGAATATATTAACAGGGGCTTAACCTATTAGGGACGGACTACAGGCACACTTTGCATCTATATGAATATGTATAATTAAGCTGATTGGATCCTGTAAGAGAGGCTGTCTCTCAGAATGTTTTGTAATAACTTTGTAAAGAAATAAAAGGCATTTATGAGGAAGAGTTCTTTGAAGATGATTTTGGTGAGGATCTCTTCCCATGCATGCCCAAAAATATATATTGTGTGAATGTGTAATTCTTTTTTATACTCTGCCACAGGATAAACGAACTGGGAGAGAAGAGTTAGCAGACAGCAGGCTGGTCAGGGACTGGTAGCATAGCAGCGTCAAGCACAGGCTTTCACTTAAAAATCTCCTCTCATCACTAGTTACCACTTTGTGTTTAGTCTGTCCTTATGTCTTCTTAGATTAATCTGTCTAGTCATTTCCAATGTTTTGTTCTTTGCCTTCTTTTTGGTTTCCCTTGCCATTTTGCTTCCCTTCCTAGTTACTGATTGTTTCCACCTGCTCTCTCCCTCTCACCTGCAACAGTTTTTCCCTGATCAGTCCTCAGCTTTTTCCCTACCACTCTCACACCTCCTAAGTAGGTATAAGCGCCTCTTTGTCAATCACAACTCGCTGGTTCGTTGTCAATTATTCTTATTTCCCGATTTCTGTGTTTTTTGGTTGTTGTGATTCTATTTCTAATAAGATGAACTGAACAGACTTTTGGATGGCTGGATGGACTGAGCAGACCACATTTCCCAGCAATCCTAGCAGTGACCCCCAACACACTTCTATTGGTCCGTGGCCACCAATGGTGACATCAACGAAGACATCACGGCCAAAGGGCTATAAGAAGTGGCAGTTGCGCCCATTTCAAATATTTCAAGCCAGAAGTCTTAGCAGAGACCCTGGCTAAACAGTGGACATCTCACCGGTGAAGATTCTGTTTTGTTCTGAACCGCTGGACTAGGAAGAACTCATTTCAAAGCTTCGAAATGCTCATTCTGTTCGTATATCTAGTTTGAGCCATATTTGGACTGTTCCCAGACAGTTCGTTAGACATCGACCTGCAGGCCACACGGTCCTTGAAAATCCTGCGCAAGGTTTTTTATAACTCTTCCTTTTCCTGCTCAACTATGGACACAACTTGCTCTCCTCCTAGTGGAGTGGACTTCCTTCAAAGCAAAGTAAGACTGAACCGGTTCATTTATACTAATATTGTGTCTGAGCGGAGATAAATAGAGAAAATAGAGTTTTAACGAGTTAGATCTCGTTCATTGTTGGTTTAAAGTGTCTTCAAGCGCTGTACCTATTTGCTCATTTTGGCGTCACCGCATGCATAATTTTGAGCTGTAATTGCTGTGTTTGAAACTGTTTTTATCCTGACCGGATCACACCTTTCTTTCTTTTTCCTTCCTCTCTTTTCCTCTCTCTTTTCCTCTCCCTCTCTCTCGCTCCCTGATCACCCGGTCGGCAGTCGGGCTCGGTCCGGCCTGTGTTAGATGGTCTTAGCTGAAAAGTTTAACTCCATTGTCTTTAGTCTGTTGGTAAAGCAGAGGCATTCCACATGGATCCTTCACCCCATGTGCTCTGTTAGCCAAAGCTAGTTTTATGACCCCTTTCTTACACCACATGTGCAGTCCTCCATCTTGGCACAGAGCTGAGATTTATGACTCTTTGTCCCACAGGCTACCTTAGCTGAGCCCCCTGGAGTGAGGGCCCCCCCTCCTTTTCTGACCCGAACCTCAGCTGTTCTCACTGATTCATTTCATGTTAATTGTGTTTAATGTTCACCTATTATTATTTTCTAAGATCTGTAGTAGTAGTTGCATGCTTTAGAATAGATGGGACAAATTTATGAAATGTTTGGCTGTAAGGTTAACCTATTTTCCAAATAAAGTCCCCTTATCTTAAAGAGTAGTTGTCTGGGATTACTTGGAGTGATGCGTACAATTCATGTCCACAGCGTAAGAACTTATTCCTTCATCTATTGCTTAATTATCTCAGCCTTATCAGGCAGGTAATCATAAACATAAACTGAGACTGAACAATTTGGCTATATATATGTATTCCTGGAATCCACCAGGTGGTGCCCCCAAACTTGGTAATTTTTACATAAAATTATTAATCTTATTAATAATTGCCCTAGGCAATTATTCAAATTTAGTCATAGCCAAATCCTACCTATCTGTGTGGCGTAACATGGTCCTCTTGCGTTTCTGTAAGTTCCTTGTTCTTTTGTCTAATTAAATCATTGTTTAGCATTATTTTGCTGCATTTGGGTCTTTATAAAACTGCTAACATGACAATACCTGGTTTTCACATTTTTGACAAATACAAATATCCTCAGTCCCTTTTTAAGCTGATACCCCTGAATAAAATACAGTACAACCGATTGTTCTAATTAGTAGAGATGACCTGTGTACCATTTAGTTTCAGTATCAATCCAGGTATTATGTGAAGCCTCAGGAGTTTATTAGTGAACAACCAGTATTATGAAGACCAATTAACACAACAAGTCAGGGGGAAAATTGTGAAGAAGTTCAGCAACAAAAAAAGGTTCACCACTATAGAAACACCACTCTAAACTGGGAAAAGCTTGTACAAAAACATGCACACAACAAGGGTTTTAGCACCGTTCTGCAGGTCTTTGCAAGTTTGATTCAGAAGGAGGTGCACCATTGCAATTTTCTTAAAATTTGAGTTTAACTTTTGAGTCCATCAAAGCAACACAGAGACACATGAACAGAAAGTCATGCAACACTCTCACACCTAGCAAACTGGACAGGCCAATTAACCTTCCATGCCTTAAAAGATCCACACATGCAGGCGGGAAACTTGCAAGGCAAGGCAACTTTATTTATATATCACAACAACAAGGCAATTCAAGGTGCTTTGGGTAATTAGAGGACAAAAAAGCAGCAATGAACTAGCAATAAAAGCATAAAAATATCACATACCATTAGAAACACAAAACATAACACATTAAACGATATGACATTCCAAAAGGGTATTATTAATCACTTACTCAAAGGCAGCTCTAAATAGATGGGGTTTTGGCCGAAACTGAAAGCTGCTTCTTCATGTTTGGTTCTAATTCTAGGAATGATTCGTAGGCTAGAGTTGGAAGACCATTCAATAATTTATAAACAAGTAAAAGTATTTTGAAGTTTATTCTCTGAGCTACAGGGAGCCAGTGTAAGGACTTTGGAACTGGGGTGATGTGCTCTACTTTCCTGGTTCCAGTGAGGAACGCGAGCAGGAGCGTTCTGGATCAGCTTCAGCTGTCTGATCTGCTTTTTTGGCAGACCTGTGAAGACACTGTTGCAGTAATCAATCTGACTAAAGATAAGTGCATGGCCCATTGTGACATTAGTCCTTTAATCCTAACTATGTTCTTCAGGTGAAGGCTGACATTGTTATTGTCTATAATTTCTCTGACTTGACAATCCTTGCGATCCTTCTTAAACGTGGTCTATTCAGGAGTGTCGACACAAGAAAAATTCGGTGTTAATATTTTTAAAAAAGCTTAACTTTTTATAGTGAACAATTTTTGATTATGAATTAATTTTGGTCTAATAAGCAATTTATTGTTTATGTTTCTTAGGCAGGGTGCACTCCGCTTAGGCTCCATTAAGACCCTACATGGACAAATAGACGATATAGACGAATAGACAATCCATGGACAGTAGGGTGCTCCCCCTACTGGCATGAATGGAAAACTGCATTTGACCAAAATCCACAGATCTGTTCCGACACTTCCCATGTGTCAAAGGCGTAATTTGACATGCATCAAAAGATGCATGTTCCCCTTCAAGCACCAAACTCTTTAACACTCTCCTAGCTTGCTTCTCTCCACCCACTGCTTAACAGATAGGGCTTTGTTGGCTGCAGCAGATGGAAGGGTGTTCACAGGAAAAGACAAGTTTATTCATCCCTTTATTGTCATTTAGGGCTGCATCCCTCTCATCTATGTGAAGGTCTTTGTGAGCCTTGCGTGAAAATAACACCTGCAGGGCTGGTCGATGAAATGCTGGCAGCAGAGCTCACCTGTGTGTTCATTACCATATAAAGCAAAGGGGGCACCGGAGCTGTTCCTTGGGTGCTAGACTTTTTATTGCTTCTGAGGCTTCATTAAATATGCATGAATCATAACAGTGATTTACAGATGATTTCCCATCCATGAATCTTTAATGCTCCGTTCCATGTCATCTAGCAAGTTTTTCTCTCCTCTCCTAATCAGCTCGAACACGCACACACACACACACACACGCACGCACGCACAAACACACACACAAACACTGAAAACGTCTGCTTTCTTTAGCAGCCTGTCTGCCTGCATTGTCTCCATAAAAGACCATTCTGAGATAGCTGTTTGAATGGTACTTTATGTTTTTAGGGCAAAGGCTGGGTATTTTATTGATGTGTTCTTTAGACGTCTCTAGCATCCCAAAACATGAAACAGTTCAGGATTATAACTGCAACTCTTCCTGAACTTGTTCAGGTCAGGCTGAAGGCTTAACTCAGCAAAGACTCCTCTGCAATATTTCTTGGGAATTCATACTCATCAGGAAATGTTGATAATCTTCTTATTCCACTTCCAGATGGATTACCTGGCTGCCGAAATGTTAAATAAACCTCAGTCTGTTCTTCCCCTCCTCCGTCCCCTTAAGCTCCCTCGTCTTGTGAGTGTGCTCGAGAAGAAGACGCAGTCGGCAATCATTTGGTTGCAGCTGCTGTCATCCCAAATTGTACCATATCCGGGGAGTCCATCTCCAACTTGCCATGAATATTATCTCATGTGATCCATATTCATGCTTTTCTATCTTTCTCGGCTGCTGGAGGAGCCGTTTTTACCTTCTTAAAGGAACTGATATTTTCAAACAATTACACATTTATTGCACAAAGACTGCACAATCTTCCAAATCTTGTGGTATTCTGTTGATTGTTAAATGGAATGTGCATGCATAGCAGAGGATGGGACGATTTTACTGAGTGTAACCCTCAAGTCCAATTTATCCAAAATGCTTTGGGACTATAAATGGACACTAACAGCTGCAGAGTGTAGCTTGTTGTTGTTTCCAGATGATTGGAGGATTTTGATGAGAATGCATCAGTTGTTTAACACATTGACCCTCAGATGTTCTTTTAATGCTGCCTATTTCTTGTATGAAAACAAACATTTACATGCATTTAAGGAAATGCATGAAGAAAAATGAAAATGCCGACCTCGCTTTTTCATCTTCCTCAGCATCTGTCATGATACCTAAGATTGTTGAGTTTCCCAACCCCCAGCAGCTGTAAAACTAAATGATATTTTTTAAACTTAATTTATACCATTCTGCTATCACTGATCTACATCCAAATTACTGACGATTAAAATGGATGTGGCCACACAGTGTCCACAGTTTATCCTGTCCCCTCTGTGGGAAAACAGTGCCTCCATCAAGAATAACAGTGGTGAGAGAGGCCATTAGTGAGCGCACAGTTGAGATACATAAACAACAAAATAGAAACACATGCTCTGGCAGCACGACAGAGTTTTAATATGATATTACTCTTTGTCGCATATAAATTAAATTTAAATAAATCCTCAGCTGTACGACAGTTTTTACAGATGAAGAGAAACAGTTTACACGAATGAGAAAAAAAAGTTATTGTATTCAGAGAAAAGGAAAAACTCCTTAGAAACATACTTTAATATGCACTCATTGGCCACTTTATTAGGTACATCTGTTGAATTGATTGTTAGCACTGATCATGACGACAACTCAGAGCATTTAGGCATCTGGTGAGGTGTGCTAAGAACAACCTGCTGGAGTCCAAAGTGAATGTCAGAACAGTGGAGAAAGGGGACTTCATTGACTGAACATGGTTTGACTGTTATTGTCAGATGAGCTCGTCTCAGCATCTCAGAAACTGCTGATGATCTGGAACTTTCACACACAACAGCTTCTGGGATGTACAAAGAATGGTACAAGAAGAAAACATCCAGTGAGCAGCAGTTGATTGAACAAAAATGTCTTGTTGATGTCAGAAGTCAAGAGTAAAAGGCCAGACTCATTTGAAATGACAGAAAGGCAACAGTTACTAATGATACAGTTGCCTTGTTAAACGAGTCTCACTGGGTGTGTTTCTGCTATCGGAACTTCAGGACAATTTTACCAGACCTTCGTCTGACAGGGTAAATCAGTACGCCCGCTCCTCTCAGCCGTTGTGTCTCCATAAACAATGGGCCCTTTAAGGAATTTGCCAAAACGTCTGCATATCACAACTGTTTTGGCAGTCACTGATCAGTCCCAAAAAGTGCCCACAGTAGCAGAAATGACAAGAGATCGACAAAGGAAGAAGAAGGAATTTTTACCACATTTCTGTTTGCTATGTTGTTAAAAACTGCTTCGCCAGCAACTCTAACAATTTTACAAATTTCGGTCGTTTGGCCATGTCTGCTGATATAATTTCCCACTCAGTTACAACCAATCAGGATAAGTTAACCACAGCTCCCACCCAGTGACTCTACCGGGCCATTTCTGAGTACATACCCCAAGGCTGGTACTCGGTTGGTTCCTGAAATCGCCCCGAAAACGGCCATCTCGGGCCAGCTCGATGAAGTGGAGACACACGGGTACCATGAAGGTCCTGTAAAATTACCCTGAGGTTCCAGTAGTGGAAACGTACCTGCTGAGATCAAAGCGAAACTGAAGTAAAGTTCTTTGTTTGTGTTCACAAACTTGTTAAAGAAAGCTGATTCTGATTTCTGCTGTAGGATTTAGATGGTAGGGATGTGGTGTCAAAAGCAAAATCATTAATCCATTCTGCCTTGTATTGATGGATCAGGCTGGTTGTGGTGGTAATGGTGTGGGTGATATTTTCTCAGCACACTTTGAGCCTGAAATTCATTTAAACACCACAGTGTAGTTGGGTACTTGTTGCTGACGTTGTCTATCCCTTCATGACCACCATCTTCTGATAGCTACTAAAATCAATCCCAATGGGTTTCTTGAAGATCTGAACAAATTCTCTGAACTTCAAAGGCCTCAGCATTTATTGGATCTCAAGTAAAACAAAATGTGGGGGATCTGGAGATTTCCATCATGAATTTGCAGCCAACATAGGCCCTATAACTGCATGATGATATCATGTCAATATGAAACAAAATGTATATTATTATTTCTAACGTCTTGTATATCGTAGATCTATCCTAAACAGTAAATCAGTTCTGAAATCAAAAGGGAGTCCTAGAAAGGTGTACCTAATAAAATGACTGCTGAGTGTATCTTGTTAAATACTTTAGCTTTTTTCACATTTATCTTTACCTTTATTGTAACACTTCATGCTACTAATAGTGTATTTTTGTTTGGTTGCAATGACTCACCACATTTTTCATGTTACTCGGGACAATGAGCAGGTACAAGAAAGACTGTCTGAATAAAAACAATAATTGCTTTAAAATCTTTCAAACTTTTATATCACAAAACCGAATCAAAGAAATTTAGAACGACAGCAAAATAATGAAGACTGAACAACTTTGATCTCTTCATGGGTAGTCCTGGAAACTGAAGCTAGCAGCTAATATGAGACGTGTCGAGACCGAAGAAAACTTCTACCGTTACAAAACAGCTCCAACCTTTAAAGAGATCATTATGAGTTTATAAGAAACCTATTTCAGTCTTCAAACTGCTGTCACATTTGCTTTGGATGGTTGTTTTCAAAAAAGAGAATTATTATTTCCACCAGAAACGTAGGTAGGAGGTGACACAACAACGATGATCTTTCAGTTTTGAAATAGATACTGAGAACAAGCAAAGCAAAGCATTTCCAGTCAAACTAAAGGTTGGATATGAAAGTAAAGGGGTGTAAAGCTTTCACTTAACCCCCTGTAGTATTTTTTGCTTTTTATGGTTTTAGTTTTGTATTAGCCAAATAATTATCCATTGTAAATGTGATAAAAGGGTATAAAATATTGTTTGCATAAGAAGCTGTGGCATTTTTGAGAATGGAAATGTTTCAAGACAGCTAAATCTTATGGGTGTGGATGGTGTGCAAGAATGCTTGCGTAGGCAGTACATATCAAAGTAACAACCACATAGATGGACTCAATATACCCTACAGAGCTTAGCTTAGTAACTGTATGTAGTCTGTTTTTGGCAAGATGAAGAATAAGGTTACCATATCGGTTGAGGATGCAAATATGGGTGTATTTTTGTACATGAATCTCCACTACCTACTACATCGCTCTCACTAACAGGTTACATGACAAAGAGATAGTTTGAGCAATTAATGTAACTTGTCATAATGCCAGTTCTGTGTTCATTATATTTTGAAGGCATAAGACTTATAATATTGATAACTACACACATCTTTAAAGCATTAGAGTCATGAACTCAACCTGAACCTATTCTCAGCAGACCTCCTAACAGTCTGGTTTCTCACTGAAGATGAACCTACTCCATGTTCAGAGTAAGTATTGATGGTTGACAGCAAAGTTTCACTCAGCTATGGCAAGGGAAGATTTAAGTTTCATGCAATCAACTGCTCAGCCACCCACTGATCTGCTTAAAGGTCAGTGCTGCTTCTCCCATAGCCACGGGTTACACTTTTGATCTGACGATTACCAACATGGAACAATGTAGCTGTAAAACAACCCCTCATCTGACAGTATATAAAATATAGCCGCTGCTGTGCAAAGTCTGGGCAGCAAAAGAAGGATGGTTTTATTTCTAAGCTTCAGAAGTTCTTTCTAGTCCTATTTGGCATACACATCCAAAAGCCATGCTTTTCATCAGATCAGACCGTTTTACTTCATCTGATCATGACGTCTTTTTAAAGTTTCAAAGTTTCTTTAGTGACTGAATTTATGTATGCTATAAATATTTCACATAAAGTGCGAATCTGGCACATTTTTATGGTAGTGAAACAAGCACTTTAGGAAGTACACCATTTACTGGGAACAAAAAGCGTGCTCGTTCTAATTTATAACGACAGGCTTTGCCCACATGCTGCCTCACTGCTTTCAGCTGCCATTATTAGAAAAGTTTCACTCTGTAGGTTTAATTCTTCATTTAGTTTTCTCTCGACCAAGATGGTATCCACACAAAAGCAAACAAAAATGTGTTTTATTTTTTTTCCTTTAAAGGATTTATTCTTTAATCGTTTCTCGATAGCTCGTTTTTGACAGAACAGATGGTTCCAAACTCTTCAAAAGCACGAAAAAAAAAGCCAAATTTTAATAGGACTACATACTGCAAGCAGTATAAAGGAAAATTGCTGAAAAACGACATTGAAATTTAAACATCTTAAACAGATTGAAGCAAATGAAGGACGAAGCAACAGGAAAGTCTCATCTTCCTGTCAGCATGGAGTTTAAGTGGAAGGTGCCAATAATCGAGTCACTTGGGGTCCAAAATTCCCCTCTGAGGACAAACAGTGTGGAAAAAGCTGACAGTCTACTATGGGTGCTGTTTGTAAAGTTACACAGTCGAAAATTAACAGCAATCATTTTTTATTTCGCCTGTCATAAGAGAAACAATGTTCGAAACAATAGACACATTTCACAGTTAAGAACCTTTTTTATTTTTTTGCACAAACATATTGTGAGAAAATATATGCAAAGTACAATTATTAGAAACAACCTTAAGGTGTTTGTTGGGAATTTTGAAGTGAAACTCTATAAGCACCTTGAATTACGTTGTTGAAAGTGTGCTAAATAAAATTGCCTTGCCTTATAAAGTTATGTTAGGGAATATTTTTTCATATAATTAGGATTTGATTATTGCCTATTTTAATGACTGCTTGTAGGACAGTAGGTCATGAAGAGAAGACAATGGCCTTCTGTGTGTAATGTTCTGATAAGTAATGTATCAGATGGCCAGACAGAAGTCAGCAAGCAGCAACAACAGTATCAACAGTTTGTTTGGACCTTGTCAGACAGATGCCCGGTTTGCTATCAGGCTATCAGAGGCTGCAGGCTATAAGCTGGCAGGAAGAAGACACCCTGGACACGGACGCTGAGCTCATGCTGTTAGAAAATAAGCAGCGATTGCTAGATGCTATTTAAGGTTTTGAATTAGACCAAATACAATACAATTGTCTGTTGCGAACTGTAGACCATTATTATCCTCTGTTATGGTGTTATGTCCCATTGATATGAACATTTCCAGTTTGCATTGTTTTGATCACATGGTATAACTCTAATCCGCTGTTAAAATATATCAATCTGAGGACTAATTTACTTTTCCACAAGTTCTTTTTAGTACAGGTATGGAAAATATTATTGAAAATAACTTCACATAAAAATAAAAATAAACCGAAAGCAACCTTTAAACAAAGATAAATTCTCAGAATATTATTCTAAACCAAACTATAGGTTTTAGTAACTAAAATATAAAGCAACTCTAAAACATGTAACCGTTTTTCATGTTATTTTCACAAATACATTAATTTAACAGCAGCTGACAGCACCTTTACACAACAAATACCAATATACGAGGCATCAGATTTGTTTTTTGTTGATTTAAAAAGCACCAACCATTTGTTTTACAATTATTATTTTTTCTTTTAAATAAGTCCTTTGCATCTTAAGAAAGTATCTACTTCTTTGAAGTCAAGAACACTTCCCCTAATAATATCCATTGTACTTGCCTAACATTGTTGAGTGATACAAAAACAAGTGCTGTGTAGCTAGAAATGATAAATCATGATGGAAAAAACTAAATGTAAAACCTCTGTGGATGACTAAGAATGACGAGCCTAAACTTGACAGAAGAGGGCATTCAACGAGGGAATCAATCAATATTGATTAGGACAAAACAACATCAACAACAAACAGAAAAATACCAAGCGTGTGGACATAAGTCAATATTCTTTTTCACTGCTGTACTCTGCTTGCAGAATATTTCTACCCCTGCAACCACCAAGTTTAATGTAACTTAGTGAGAACTTCTGTAATAGGCCAACACAAATGAGCACATTTTTGTCAAATTATAGTCAAACTAATATTTTTTACAAATTAAGAAAAAATGTGTCATCGTTTGTTTTATCATCAGATTCAATACTTTGTTGATAATAATAATTTGATAATAATAATTTATTCCAAATTCATCTACCAATCAACCAGAGGATTTTAATCTCTTTGGATGTGAACAAAAACATTTTTGTTTGTGATGGCTCGGTTTTGTCACTTATAATGGTAAGTCAGACATTATATTTCTTTCGGAGCTGTGTCTACAGTTATGAATGTAATCTTAAATGGCATACATCATTAGAATCAAAGGACCCTTAGCTTTCCAATCATGTATAGGTACTGTATATGTACATAGAAGCTGGTCGAGAAGATCGGCGGAAGTAGGCAACGTCCCGTCGGGCATAGGAAAGCTAAGGGGTTAGGGAAATCAGGGAAAATTGCCTGGATATATGTGCACACCACAGCTTTCAAATTCTATTTGTATAAATTTCCTTTCATGAGAGAATTGCTGTTGAATTTCACCCAAAATCCCGATAACATTAATTGAGATTTATGGTTGTAATGTGACAAAATGTAAAAAGAGTTTTTAAGAGTTGTCTAACAAGGCCCTGGATGTCTTGCCCTGCTAAACTTGTCTGATACCGATCTATAAACGACTGAAAGTACAGACCAGTCTGCAGATTTATTGCTCGTGTGTAACTTTTTCATAAATATTTCAAGCAGCCACCTTCATAATTGCAATGTGATAATGCCCCAACGTGTGACAGGGGGTGAATAACTGCATCACACAGATTGTTTCCTGAATGGCTGCTGTGAGTGGAAGGTGTAATCAAACTGTGGGCAAATAAAAACCATCTTCTGACATCAATACCCAAACCCATTTGCAACAGCTAAAAATGCAGCCTATTTGGGTTTGGATTAAAACAGTTGCCTAACAGACTCTGCAGCTGCAGTGGCTGTTTTGTGCCAACATCTTTATTATTTAAGCATTTAGAGAAATCTGTTTAATTTCATGAAGTTTCTGTCATAACTCCTATGCTCAGTGCTGCCTGCCTGCCGGACTATGATCAAATGTAGCCTTTGTCTTTTCCTCTCTGTTACTCTTTATTTCATTTCATAATCTGGCCACACTGTCTCCTCCCTTCTCCATCCTCATCACATCCTGGGGATCACTCTAGTGGAACTTGTTCTCATCACAGTAAAGCAAGTGATTGATTACCTTTTAACCTTCTTGACTCATCTTTTCTTTTAAGAGCTAGCTTTGGTCAGTTCAAGCTGCCAGAGCCTAAACATGACAGCTTGGCAGACTTTGAGTTCATCCTTGTGTAAAAATCGTAATCAAATTTCAGAATTTTCTCCTGACTAATTTTAGTCCTTGGCTCCTTCTGAGATGAATGACCTTCCGACGTCAGTTCCAAGGATCTGAGTCAGCTTTTATCCACCATTAAAGGCCTGGCTGAACCCAGAGCTAGACTAATCTGTGCAAGGGTGATGAGGAAATAAATTCTAGCAAATCTAACTTTTTTATAGAAATATGCTTTATAAAATCATTATTGATCTTTCAAGGACAAGCAGGTATCAACTATGGATTAATAGATATTTAGAAACCATGGCCAATTGAAGTAATTGCAATCCTATAACTGAGACTTCTGACCATCTTTTGTCACCATGGCACTGGGTTGTGATGGGTTGTCAAACGTTACTCACATAACCTTTGAGTAACAAGTCAATCTTACAATCATGTTTTTGTGAGTTTTTGTGACTGTTGGAGAATGTTAAAATAGAATAGAATAGAATAATCCTGTATTGTCCCACAGAGGGGAAATTCAGCTGTAACGGCAGCAAAGTGACAGGTGATAGAAGCATTTAGATTCACACAAGAAAAGATGAAAACGTATAACAGAATTAAGAATAGAGATAACGTCAGAACCAGAGAGAGCCCACTCATGCCTGGGTAGAACATGCAAGCTTGATGTACTGCAGATAGATAGACCCCTTGGTTTAAATATGAACCCAGGACCTTAGTTTAGTAGCAGTTAGCAGTACTGGGGTCAGTAAAACTTTATCCAGTAACATTTTCATCATTAGAGCTTGTAAACTTGTTTTAAGATGATGTGCTAAAAAAAACTTAGCTATCCTGCAGAATTTCTAAGATCTCCAGAAAAAAGACAACAGCTGCTGAGAAACAGTCTTGGTTTGAAAAGCTTTATATTTTTGACATGTCAGGTATTTTTGTGTTGTATTGTATTTTGAGGCTTTATGCGTCTGAGTGAATAAATTACTGGTTTATTCTGGCTGGATAAAGGCATTATACTGTGATAACAAAGTAATCTGGCAAAGAGGAAGTGTTGACATTAATTCTGACAGCTCTACTGTGAACATTTACCTTTGGGTTACTGACAAATAAAGGTAGGAAGAGCTTAATCATAAAAATATAAAAAGATGAATGTAGGAGGAGTGGGAGTTTGAGTTTGAGTGATCCAGGGATTGGGTGCTTTGGGTGAGGGTTTGCTCAAATCAATTGACTCAGCTTCTTTATAATTCAATTCAGTTTCAATTCAGTTTATTTACATAGCGCCAATTCACAACAGATGTCATCTCAAGGCACTTTACAAGGAAAGTAATTTCAATACAATCATACAAACATTCCAATTAGTTTAAAGTTTTATTTAGTTATTATTTAGGAATGTAATCTTTGACCGGTCAGTCGATGACTAAATGCAGATCGGTCAAAGATTGACCGATCTGCATTTAGTCATCGACTGACCACATTCTGTTACACAAAGACAAGGCATAACAGGGCCGCAAAGAACGTTCATGGTTTTAGGAGCAGGTTCAAGACTTAGCCGACCTTTTAACTGATTATTACTGGATTATATTTTCAGTGTTTTACTGCGTGGTCTTATCATATATTTCCCCTGTTATTTCCATACTTTAATCTGTTTTTTTAATCTTCCTTCCAGTGTTTCCTCTGTGGGAGCCCTCTGCCTCGGGAGCGGTGGCTGCCTGTGGCTGCCTGGGTGCTCACCAGGTAGCACTTGGTTGGAGGTGGGGGTCTCATTGCCTCCTCTGGGCGCCCTGTGTGCCTCTGCTGCTGCGGTTGATCTGCTGCTGCTGGTGCAGAAGGCTCCCTTGATGGCGTTTCCTTACCTGACTCATCTGCACTTGGCCCAATGTCCTTTATATTGTTGTTTGTGTGCATGGAAGTTGGGTTGAGGGGAGGGGGTATATTGTGATCATGCTTTTAATTCCATGGGTGAGGGATGGGAACATGGTTTATGAGGGGTCATTTTAATCTGTAAAGCATTTTGAGTTGCAACTCTTTATATAATAAGTTTGATTGATTGATTGAACATAACATTATCAAAACAGACATGTGAAGTAATTAGTAGAGATTATCCCTCCATATTTGCACTTGTTAGTGGGTGAATATATAAGACAGTACTTGAACATTGTTTCCTTAAATTGGACACAAATGATGTTGTTTCACTGTAAATATTTGCATTTATTAATATTTTACATACAATCAGTGCTTGTTTTTGTACTTTAACATTTCTTTTTTGTAGCACTCTGTTGCATGTTAAATATAATAAACCAAATAAATGATAAACATTTGACGTTTGTAGATTAGTAATTCATTTAAATTTAAATCTTTTTGGTGACAAATTAATTCAAGAAATCACAAAATGTGAGGAGCCATTTGAAAACCGAAAGAGTCGGTTCTTTTTAGTGAGACTAGCAGTAAAAACCAGTTCTCCCAAAAGATCCAGAATTCCTATATCTAGCAGTTTAGATTGGACCAGACAGGAAATCAGACATGGGCGCAGAGTAAAGCATCCAGAAATTTCCAAAATAAAAGATAAGTGCACATTTCTAAATGCTTAGCTATGAGAAAACAAAACAAAATGTCATTACCTGTTACATTACGTTGGTCGGTCTGTGGGTCTAATTTGTTGGTTTCTATCATAGAAAATGAGAAGTTAATCCTTCAAGTGGAGAATCACCCAATTTGTATGATACCAGTGATCATTTTTACAAGGACAACATGAAAAAGTTACATTAGTCAGAAGGAAGGTGAGACTTTTTTCTGACTTTCTTTCTTTATTAATGACAGGGAGATCAGTTTACAGTTTATGATAGTTATTTTTCACAAGTATATCTTCAATCCTATTATGTCAAATGTTTCCAATGCTTTGCCAAACGTGCATTGCATATATATATATATATATATATATATATATATATATATATGTATACATATATATATATATGTATACATATATATATATATATATGTATATATATATATGTATACATATATATACAGTGGCTTGCAAAAGTATTCGGCCCCCTTGAACTTTTCCACATTTTGTAACATTACAGCCACAAACATGAATCAATTTTATTGGAATTCCACGTGAAAGACCAATACAAAGTGGTGTACACGTGAGAAGTGGAACGAAAATCATACATGATTCCAAACATTTTTTACAAATAAATAACTGAAAAGTGGGGTGTGCGTAATTATTCAGCCCCCTGAGTCAATACTTTGTAGAACCACCTTTTGCTGCAGTTACAGCTGCCAGTCTTTTAGGGTATGTCTCTACCAGCTTTGCACATCTAGAGACTGAAATTCTTGCCCATTCTTCTTTGCAAAACAGCTCCAGCTCAGTCAGATTAGATGGACAGCGTTTGTGAACAGCAGTTTTCAGATCTTGCCACATATTCTCGATTGGATTTAGATCTGGACTTTGACTGGGCCATTCTAACACATGGATATGTTTTGTTTTAAACCATTCCATTGTTACCCTGGCTTTATGTTTAGGGTCGTTGTCCTGCTGGAAGGTGAACCTCCGTCCCAGTCTCAAGTCTTTTGCAGACTCCAAGAGGTTTTCTTCCAAGATTGCCCTGTATTTGGCTCCATCCATCTTCCCATCAACTCTGACCAGCTTCCCTGTCCCTGCTGAAGAGAAGCACCCCCAGAGCATGATGCTGCCACCACCATATTTGACAGTGGGGATGGTGTGTTCAGAGTGATGTGCAGTGTTAGTTTTCCGCCACACATAGCGTTTTGCATTTTGGTCTCATCTGACCAGAGCACCTTCTTCCACATGTTTCCTGTGTCCCCCACATGGCTTGTGGCAAACTGCAAATGGGACTTCTTATGGTTTTCTTTTAACAATGGCTTTCTTCTTACCACTCTTCCATAAAGGCCAACTTTATGGAGTGCACGACTAATAGTTGTCCTATGGACAGATTCCCCCACCTGAGCTGTAGATCTCTGCACCTCGTCCAGAGTCACCATGGGCCTCTTGGCTGCATTTCTGATCAGCGCTCTCCTTGTTCGGCCTGTGAGTTTAGGTGGACGGCCTTGTCTTGGTAGGTTTACAGTTGTGCCATACTCCTTCCATTTCTGAATGATCACTAAGGCTGCTTTAAATTTCTCAATAACTTTATCCCTGACCTTCATGGTGTTGTTGCTCCCAACATTCTCTTAGACAACCTCTGAGGCCGTCACAGGGCAGCTGTATTTGTACTGACATTAGATTACACACAGGTGCACTCTATTTAGTCATTAGCACTCATCAGGCAATGTCTATGGGCAACTGACTGCACTCAGACCAAAGGGGGCTGAATAATTATGCACACCCCACTTTTCAGTTATTTATTTGTAAAAAATGTTTGGAATCATGGATGATTTTCGTTCCACTTCTTTTATCTTTTTTTTCTTTTTTTTATGTAGCGCCAATTCACAACAGATGTCATCCCAAGGCACTTAACAAGAAGTCATTTCAATACATTTATACAAACATTCCAATCAGCTAAAAAGTTTCCTATTTAAGGAATCCCAGCAGATTGCTTCAGTCATTGGCGTGAGGTTGGGCAGACTTTCCAACCACAGCAATCCTTCAGCAATCCCTCAAACTGAGCAAGCATGTAGCGACGGTGGAGAGGAAAAACTCCCCTTTAACTGGAAGAAACCTCCAACAGAACCAGGCTCAGTAGGAGCGGCCATCTGCCACGACCGTCTGGGGGTTTGAGAAGACAGAGCAGAACACAGAAGGTACAGAAGATCCGATATAAGAGAACTTTCTATGTTACAGAAAGTAAAAAGTTGATAACAGGACACAGTGGATGTTCAGTTACTGAGAGGATCATCCCAGTCGATTCCCCCCGTCCAACAGGGCATTGCAGCCAAGCAAGATACCAGACCAGGTGTAGCTATGGAGAGAAAAACACTGAGAGAAAACAAAGTTAACAGTCGAAATAACAAAATGTACTGTAATACAACTGGAGAGTAGTAGGAGAAAAGGAAGTAGCAGAGTGAAGAAAATTGGTAAGTCTGTCCTCCAGCAGTCTAAGCCTATAGCAGCATAACTACAGAGATAGCTCAGGATGACCTTAGCCACTCTAACTATAAGATTTATCAAAAAGTAAAGTTTTAAGCCTGGCCTTAAAAGTAAACAGAGTGTCTGCCTCACGGACTAAAGCTGGGAGCTGGTTCCACAGGAGAGGAGCCTGATAACTAAAAGATCTGCCTCCCATTCTACTTTTAGAAATCCTAGGAACTACAAGTAAACCTGCAGTCTGAGAGCGAAGTGCTCTGTTAGGAACATATGGAACAATTAGATCTCTGATGTATGATGGAGCTTGATTATTAAGGCCTTTGTATGTAAGAATGAGGATCTTAAATTCTATTCTGGATTTAACAGGGAGCCAATGAAGGGAAGCTAAAACAGGAGAAATGTGATCTCTCTTTTTAATATTCATCAGAACTCTTGCTGCCGCATTTTGGATCAACTGAAGGCTTTTAATGGCATTTTGTGGACTTCCTGATAGTAAAGAATTACAGTAGTCCAGCCTTGAGGTAACAAATGCATGGACTAGTTTCTCAGCATCACTCCTGGACAGGATGTTTCTAATTTTAGCAATATTCCGGAGGTGAAAGAAGGAAATCCTAGAAACCTGTTTAATATGGGATTTAAATGTCAAGTCTCGGTCAAAAATAACACCGAGGTTCTTTATGTTATTACTGGGGGCCAATTTAATACCATCCAGATGAAGTGATTGACTAATCAGTTTCTGTTTTAGAGCTTCTGGTCCAAAGACAGCAACTTCTGTCTTATCAGAATTTAAAAGCAAAAAGTTTAGATTCATCCATGCTTTTATGTCTTCCAGACATGCCTGTAATCTGACTGGGTTCATCAGGATTCATGGATAAATATAGTTGTGTATCATTGGCATAGCTGTGGAAATTTGTCCCATGCTGTCTAATGAGTCTACCAACTGGGAGTATATATATGGTGAAAAGAATGGTCCAAGCATGTGTACACCACTTTGTATTGGTCTTTCAAGTGGAATTCCAATAAAATTGATTCATGTTTGTGGCTGTAATACTTCTGCAAGCCACTGTATATATATATATATATATATATATATATATATATATATATATATATATATATATATATATATATATATATATATATACAAAAACACTAATATAATTTTACTGTATCTCCACAAAACTTGATTATCTTAGGTAATCCAGGCCAATTAGGGTACATTTATCTCCATAAAACGCCATTGTAAATCCTTTCTGACCGTGGTAACAATGAATTTTTTCTGATGGGTTAAGTTAAATCCCATCAGATGTGATAAAACCAGTCAGAGATTGTAAAGAAAAACACACCAAAGTGAATCAGAGAATGTAGAAATGCTTTTCTTTATCTCCGCAACACAGCAATCTAATTATTTGGTGGTCATAATATTAAAACATATTTATTTGCCTTAAACAGAACTGAGTTTAAGTATAATAAAGGGAACGAATGCATGTCTACAGGGAGAAAACTGAATAAATTAATCTGAAGGTTGACAAGATGGCAACCAGGAGGGAGAAAAATGCAAGAAATTTACTCTAATCTCAAATGTCTGGTATTCCAACTTGGCTGCACAGTAGGAACTGCTAGACTCTGTGCACTCTTCTAGCATAAATATACCCAGCCTAATGAAATATTGCTGAACTAAACTGTGCACCTCCTACAGTGATGATATGCATAGAACTTTATGCAATTTAATGTGCAAGCAGACACCGAGCTACATCTTTGCTGAGGAAGAAAAAGGTAAAATATGTATAACTTTTGTGACTCAGTGTCATATGAGCCAGATTCTTCTCTAACCTTGGGAAAGCATAATATTCACTGATCACAGCCTTGACACGGACATGTTTGTTTTGTGATTATTTTCAGAACAACAGAACAATAGGAGGAATTATGGCTAAATGTAAATTTGCAAGAGAAAAAATAGTGAGAAAGTTTATTTACTTCAGGCTGTTTAACTCGTCAGGACCAGAAGTCTTCATCAGGTCAAACAGAAAGAAAACTAAACATTTCAAATAAAAGATGTTGTTGACTGTACTTTGAAATATATCAGCGAGACCTTGAAACTGGAAAGGGCATCGTAATTTGTATCAATCTGCCCAATCTTTGTTAAACAAACATCCATCATGTTGGAGTTAAGTTTTTTGACTCACATGCAGACAACCACTATGGAGATCCATTGTTAAAATCATAAAAGTTGATGAATAGATGAAGACGAAGATTGTGAGAACCAGAAACACTGCACAAGGGAATGGAGATATGAAGAATAGACAGATAAGATAGACAGTTAAACGCCAGGGAGAGAGAGCTAGGAGTCCGGGATGTCTGCGGAAGCTTCCTGCTGAGTTCCAGGAGATACAGAGGTGATGGAATCTGGGAGCAAGGACAGAGCATGGAGATGGAACATGGATCATGGACGAACTTGGGGCTTGAACGCTGTCAGACGCAGAGGGATGCCAAGGCCTACAAAGAAGCTGGAGAACTGAACATGAGGAGATTGCAGCGAGGACTTTTTACTTTCTGTAACATAGAAAGTTCTCTTATATCAGATCTTCTGTTCCTTCTGTGTCTCTGCTCTGTCTTCTCAAACCCCCAGACGGTCGTGGCAGATGGCCGCTCCTACTGAGCCTGGTTCTGTTGGAGGTTTCTTCCTGTTAAAGGGGAGTTTTTCCTCTCCATCGTCGCTACATGCTTGCTCAGTATGAGGGATTGCTGAAGGATTGCTGTGGATGGAAAGTCTGCATCAACGGGGCCCAACCTCACGCCAATGACTGACGCAATCTGCTGGGATTCCTTAAATAGGAAACTTTTTACTGATTGGAATGTTTGTATAAATGTATTGAAATGACTTCTTGTTAAGTGCCTTGAGATGACATCTGTTGTGAATTGGCGCTATATAAATAAACTGAATTGAATTGAATTGAATTGAATTGCGGATACATTCATTTTTCTTGGAGCCAGCTGGTTATTTCCTTAAGAATGGATATAATTAGGACCATTAGCTTTTGTGGTAGTGGTAGCCTAAGATTGTTTCTTCTGTGCATATGAAGGTACATTTAGTGTTTGAAAAATAAAAATAGCCAATTATAAGCACTTTTTGAGGTCGTCTTTTGTATTCAAGGATTGCAGCTATTCGCGGGAAGCTGTGATCCCTAACCCCTGCTAATGCCGGAGGTCTAATGTAGCTTTGTACTTCATGACTTCATGTTGTCATTTAGGTTTCTTTTTACGGGTTTTATTGATAATAAAGGTTTGGCAGATATAAAACTTGCATATAACTGAAATGATTTTGGTACAATTTGAACCCAAAATGACAACCACAACCAGAAATAGCTTCTGCAAAATGTTTTCACGGTAATGTGGAAAATGTAACTGCAAGAGTTAATCAGTCTCTGGTCAATCAAGCCCAGGCCAAATACATGTAATGGACTCCAAAGGAGAGAGAAAGGAAACTGAGGGTTTGGCACTGGTCTCCACATAGAAAGTTCTCGTTAAAATGGTGGCTTCGGCAACAAGGTAAGTAGGTTCCAGCACTCTATTAGAAAATACAGGTTTCACCATGAAAGAGCGAGTGCTCCAGAGGTCCGTGATCCAGTACTCCCTGATTCAATAATCATTCCAGGTCGGTAATCATGAAAGACAGATCACAAGACAGGCATGCATGAACTTTGGAAAGCTGTGCCAGGAGTTAAAAGTCAATCTCAAAACTGTAGAGCAGGAGCTTAAAAGGGCTGCAGCACAGGTGAGAACAATGGGCTAATTGGCAGGTAAGGGAGGGGAAGTGTGCAACGGAGCAAAAATATTACATAGCAGGAACAGGACAAATTATGACATCAGCTAGTGAAAATGAACTGAAAAATAATAACAGTTGATTCATTATTTAAAAGGGGTGTAATTATACTTTAATGCAGTTGCCAGGTTGGTTGAAAATGATAAAGTAAGTGACATAGTGGAGCGCCCACATTACATAGTTTTTAAACAGCCAGAATATGGCAACAGCATGATAAAACATTTGAAATACTGGCTGGGGGGGTTGATTTTGGTATGCCACCCCGAGGTATGAGGAAATCTGGTAGTTCAAAACCATGATAAACTGTCAACATGGTCCTGTCAAGTGTTAACCTGAATCTACAAAGTAAACATCAATTTCCTGCCTAAAATATGAAGTTTGGGGTCCCAATGTGTCCAAATAGGAAAATATGAATGTAATTGCAAGGCCTCATATATCAAACCTCTGGGAGAAGCCCCTCCATCTAATATTGGCTGCTGATGAGATGTTTGCATGCCACACAAAGAATGTAGAAAATCAGTCGGCACATAAGGCTGGTAAAATGGGCTTTAAACCATTAGAACAGCTTTTACACCATCCTCATGCTACTCTTCGCTGAAGTAACTAATGGGCTGTAAAACTGTGTCATTTGTTCTGCATGCTGAATGTAATTGCAATGTTTTCCCAACGCATAACCCAGCTGAGGTTTGATTGCGTTTTTGCTTGAAAACCTCTTGGGAGAATGTTATTTTTCTTTAACACCATTTCATGTCAAAGCGTCGATCATCGTTTCGTTTATTGGATGCTGATAAAAGATCAAACAGGAATGGTAATGGTTCATCCTGGCAGCTTCCTCCGTTTACATGATTTGTGTCCATGAGACATAAAGTGGTGCCCAGGAAGCAGCAGTTCTACTGACAGCTCTTGCAGTGTCAGCTTTTTTAAAATTTGTATTCACAATGCACTAAACACACACTCACTGGGAAAGCCGGATCAGTGTTAGAGGTATAATCATTACTACATATATCAGAGAATTTATGACTTTCCTGTGTACGTAAGAGGTTATTAGCTCAGTTCTTTGAATGCATGAATCCAGATAATGGACCTTATATCACTGGCCTAATGAGCAGTTTAATGCACATATCAAGGAAAATCTATCCCATACATATACCCATTAAGGAAAGATAATATTTCACACAATGCTTACAATTCAATAGTTTTTTTGTGAGTTTCCCACCATTTTTTCACAGTAGTAAGTCTGCTGCATTCTCTAACAGGTTTTCTTTCTGGGTTGGCTTGCAGTTGATCCATCAACTTAACTAATGTGCAGAGTTCCATTTTGGTGGTTCTCTGATCAGAGCCCCTTTTCCACTTGTTTACTGTGGGCTCTACATGGTTTGTGGCAAACTGCAAAAAGGACATCTTGTGACATTTTTTAACAATTACTTTTTTGCCACTCTTCCATAAAGGCCAGTGGGCTGCATGACTATTTGTTGCCTTCGCAACAGATGACCACCTAGTTACTATGTGTCTCTTGGCGCAGAATTGCTTTTCAGATTTTGATATAACCAGTTCTTATTTTCCTTTAATTCGAAATCCTGCACCACATTGTATTGTTCTATTACATACAATTCCAACAATATAAAGACATTTGTGGGTGTAAGGCAACAAAACATGAAGAAGTTAGATGGGCTTTTCAAGGCCCTGGAGTGTTTTACAATGACATACCAAACCGATCACTGTATATTGCCCTATAGCTTTTGTTCCGGCAATTGTTGTTGAATCCTTGTAAATCATTTTTTATTTTCAAAAATATGTGATTAGTTTGATAACTTTTGGACCCTCCCATTAAGGCAAGGCAAGGCAATTTTATTTGCATAGCACACTTTCAACAACAGGGTAATTCAAGGTGCTTTACATGATTTGGTGATTAGAAAACAAAACAAACAAACATAAAATATGACATTGAAATTTAGAAGTAAAAGTAGCAAATTAGTATGAAACACACATTACACATGATGCACAATAAACATACACAACACACGATACACAATAAGGCAAGAGAAAGAGCAATAAAACAAGAGAGCATGAACACATTAAGATGATTAAGAGCATGCCAGGGGGGCGTGTTGGAAATGTTTTGTTTGTCAAATGTCAGGTGAGACGACAGGAGGATTATTAAAATGATTTTATGGCCACTATTTGAAATTGAGGAATCAGATTAAATTAATTTTTGTTTATGTCGAAAACGTAAAGAATTGTTGGTTGAATCTGAACTATATTTTTGCAAGAAATAAACTAAACATATTTGTTCAAAGAATCGAGTCAGAAGTGTGTTTAAAAAGAAACCACCGTAAAAGATTGACACTGCTCTATAGCTAAATCAAGTTTGTTTGATTTTACAACAAAGTCTGATGAGTACGTTTAAATAGAAGATTCCAAGATGTTCCTCAGCAATTTACCATCAGAGAAAACTTTTTTTTTTGGATTAAAGTTATATCAGTTAATTTATGTAAATAAAACCTAAAAAAGATCTAAGAAAAATTTTGTTCGATTAAGGATTAACAGAGGGTTCTCCTTAACCTTTCGACAGATACAAGTTGTTTCATGATTTAAGACCAGTTATGAGTAGGTGGGTATAAAGCAAACAGAATAATATTTGAACGTGTTTATTCTATAGTTTACCGAACCTGTTATCTCATTCTGAAGTGTGAGAAAACATTGTTTGGAAACATTGGTGTCTACTTGGATGTGTCTTCGGTTTTCATCTGAAATGGCCTCATGGTTCCTTTAGTGTCTGAGCATCGTTAAAAGACTCTACAGAACCCGCAGTGTTGTCATGGAGATTGATTTGTATAAACCTTCATTTTCATGGGGCACCTTGACAGTAAAAATATTGAAATCACTTTGAATGACTGGAACATTTACTTTTCATTTCTGAGTAATGGACTTAGCAAAACCTCAAGGAATTCAACATGTTTTATTTTTGCAGAGCCTTGCAAATTGACGGAATACCCAAGCAGAGGTTAAACTGCTTGTATTGTCATTTATTTAATACGAAACATTCTCAGATTGGAAAACATGTCTTTAGGGTTATGTTCAGATGATGATATCCAACACTGAGGCTCCATATAGAAGCATTTTGTAAACAAAAAGCTATTCTCAAGCATATTACATTGCAAAAAGGGTGAAATAGACCCAATGCAATCTATTTCAAAACCGAAAGTCATAAAGTGTACTAAACCCTTTGAGGTTTCTGCTAATGGATGGAAATTTCTATATACTTCTTTCTTTATGGCAACAGTAGGTATTATGTATGTTTTTTTTTAGTGTGGAAAAATTATGCAGCTGGGGCAGAAAGTGATGTCTCATTTTCCTTTTACATAGCAGTAATTTGGAACCATTTTCACCCTGGCAGAATTGATGGAAACATTTCTGCAAATTATAAAGATGACAGTGGTTTTACCATGTAACTCATTTAGGATTTCATTAGTATTCATGTGGCAGATGTTCAATTGCCTGGATCAGAGAAGTAAATCAGGGGTATCTTGTGGAGATGTCTCCTCTCAACGTGTGACATTGTAACTCATTCTGACATGAAGTGCAGCAACCACCAGGCAAGTCTGTTTGAAATATGGATAGAGCTGTTAACGCATTCTGGAGGCACGATTCAAAGGCACGGTCCATTTATGTGGGGATCTGACACGCATCGTGAGCAACAGAAGGTCTAATCTGGTGATTAGAGCTTTTTTTTTTCGCTCTTTCAAAATAAAACTCAGACTTTTTAATTCAGACCTGAAACACTAATGTTACCTTCTCATATGGACCTGGATTAGAAATCCTATTTTTCATCTTGCTCCAGAGAGCACTGTGCAAATCATCACAACTTCATAAAGATAGCAAAAACCAGAGCAGACAAACTCTTGACTCTGTCTCCAATACTAAGCATATTTAGTCAAGAATAGGCATTCACTGATACCAACTCTCATAATATGTGTGTTTAAAGACTCTGTTGCTCCTAGCAGCATCCAGAGGTCCAGAAAACCTCAGAAGGATATACAGTTGGGTTCTTGTTAAGCTTGATAAGTGTGAAATTCATAAAGATTTAAGCCATTTCATGCTTAAGCATAACTTTAAATTTCAATATTGATAAAGTAATACCTTTAGACCACTTACAAAAGTAGCAGGGTATATTTTGTAAAACCGAACATCCTCACCACCTCGTTTTGAGAAAAACAATCCATCCACACCTAACCACTTAAGTGCATTGTTAAGCACATTCTGTCATAGTTGTGGGCAGTGATGTTGCAAAATCTAAAACCCCGGTTATTTATGTCCACAATGCTTACAATGGAGAATTCGCAAATCTTCACTTTGGTCGGAGGTTTTAGAAATATTCATTTTACATGCTGTAAATCTGCGTTTTCGTGTGGATGACAGGCCAAATCATAGAACAATATCTTTGTTTTGTGAGATAATCGCCTACATGTGGACAAGGCCTAAATGTGAATGTGGTGCATTCATTATATGCACAGAAAAAAAATTCAACATCAATACAATGTCAGTTTCTTTAATATTCACTGTGGTTAAGTGTACAACATAATCTGCTGCTGAAAATCCTGGTAATACCCTTCCTTGTGCATATTTTTACCAAGTTTTCATCAAAACTACCATTAGGGCACTGTTATTTTTAGGCTAATATGGGCATGTTTCTTCTTCTTTGGGGTGTTTATTGGTGGCTGGCAAACAACAAATCAGTGATTTACTGTCACCTACTGGTAAGGAGTGTGGACCAGAATACAACTCAAGGTTGAATTTGCGACTCTAAGACTGATGGTGACGTATTAGCATCATCCCTGCTTGTGCTAGCTTTGATCTTACTTTCATTAAGCAAACCTCTAATCCCCATTTTGGCTTACATTCATATCAAATTTCTCCTTTACTGTCTTCAAACGTCCTGATTAATAGCCTACAGCACCCTCTGTCGGTTGTCTTGGGTCAACACATTGCATGGTTGCAACTTAATTTACAGTTGTAATATGTATTGGGCCGGTCCGATACCTGAATGGGCAGCCCGGCCCCCCAGGCCCACCCATTTCTGCCAAGCCAGGTCTGGTGTTGAAGAGTCAATGATTCCACATAAATAAAGTTATATAACAGAATCAGAATTAGGCCAAAAAAACTTTCCTTCAGGGCTCTGGAAATCCCATCATCTTCTGATAATTCGTATATTGCTAATCACTTAGATTACATTATTTTATCCAGATTAATTGATATTAGTAGTGAGTTGTCTGTTTATTTTAATATGTTTATTATCTTTGCATTGATTCTAATTAAATCTTAAACCCTGAAAAACACACATAAATCAATATTCTTCTATTCAATGGGGAGGTGTCAAGAGTTCCTTTATAGATTCATTTTCGGAAGATTATGAGACTGATTAGTTTATGGACCTCAGTATAAATTAATATAGTTTAATCATGGTTTGAGCACCATATCATTGTTCTTCTTCTGACCTCATAAAATCATCATCAGTGATTAATAGACTGACTTTGTGCTCAAAAAGTGCATAGGATGATTCCCAGTTGTAGCTGGGATGATCACAAGAATCTTTCTTCACACATATGAATATCATCCCCCTGGATTTAAAATTCAATCTCTGGCCAAATAACTTCCAACCTGCCTCATGCATTTAACTTCATTGTTTAATTTTTACTTGAATTTAAACACATTTCACCACCTTTAAACTCATGGGATGGATAAAGAGACTTTAAGATGATTAAGTGAACCAATTTGGACATTTCACATGGTTCAAATCAAACTTTATTTATAAAGCGCTTTTCATACAAACATTGCAACTCAAAGTGTTTTACAGATTAAAATGACCCCACATAAACCACATTCCAATCCCTCCCCCACAGTTTTAAAAGCATGATTATATCCCTCTTCCCCCAACCCAACCGCCATGCGTACACACAGTCAAGAGCAACAATAAAAAGGACATTGGGCCGAGTACAGATGAGCCAAGTAACGTGAGGAAACTTCATCAAAGGAGCCATCTGCACCGGCAGCAGCACATCAACTGCAGCAGCCAAAGCTCTGACACAGGGCACCCAGATGAGGCAGGACAGAGACCCCCACCTCCACCCAAGCACTACCACGATAGCACCCAGACAGCCACAGCCGACCACCGCTCCTGAGGCAGAGGGCTCCCATAGAGGACACACTGCAAGGAAGATTAAAGCAGCGGGTTAAACTGTAAAAATAAACAGTGGATAAATATGAGACTAAGTAGTAAAACACTGATAAAATATCCATCATCCATCCATTTTCTGTTCCTGTCCATCCTATGCAGGGTTGCGGCGAGTCGTCATTGCTAACATTAGCAATGCATTATCAGAGCCCGTTTCTCTGTCATTATAATTAAACATCAACAGAAAAAAAAACTTACCGTGTAGGACTCGTCACTTGCCATTGGAAGCTCCTTGTAGCAGCCTACGTTCCTGCAGCCTATCTGGCAACCTCTAGTCGAGAGGGGATACACCTCTCAACAGTAATTTAAAACTGATTGCAGTACCAGTTTTGGCCACAATCTTACATACGGCTCCTTTAAAAACATGAACGTTGCCTTTGCCTCTGAGTTGGCAGCTAAACACGTCAAAGCATTGCAAGCTCTAATTTGATTTCGGTGTGACCCAGAAAGTGATTATCTCTGGTCATGGGCGGATCTACTGGGGTGGCATAAAAGAAAGCCTTGCCACCCCTGCTGCCACCCTAGCAGCTATGAATTCAAACCCGTTAACGGGTGTCCAAACACCCTTTATAATCAAAATACAACATTGAAGGAAGCCGTGGAGCTTTATATGGTAAGATGCAGTTTTGATTCTGATTATATTTTTAATTCAGTGAGGACTACGGCATTTACCCAGGAGATGGTGCACATGGCACACTTTTGACCACCTTTGACCTGTAGTTAGAAAAATGTGTGCAGAATACACATTTTTTGGTTTATTGTTGTCAAATTCGGTGTGGATGAAGGTAATACTTCAAGCTTTAGACCCACAATGTGTTTTAGGCCCCAACCTATTTTTATAGCCATTTTTACACATTGTATTTTTATAAAATAAATAATCGGACATAAATAAATTATTTTTCAGTGTTTTAAAATTCATATTGCTTGGTAACAATAGCACTCAGAGATATTAACACAGTTCTGGGATACATTTTAGAGTGTTTGCTTTCCAAAGAGACCCCAGCCATGTCTGTACTCAAAATGGTTCAAGAACAGCTTTAAGTTAATTTTGGGTATGCGTTTTAAGAAAATGTAGGGCGGAAATTGGAGGAATGTTAAGGGGGTAAAATTGGACATTAGGAGCTTGAAGCTCATGAAAATAGTTGCATTATATTCTCTTTTGTGAACCTTTAAAGCTGCTAGTTTGCTGAAAGTGCTGCAGAGAGTGCACCATGTGGCCGTTAGACAAACTGCAATCAGCAAAATGAGCACTCCCATGACTTTCAGGCGTGTGCTCATTATTCCGAGCTCAAATCAAACTACAGCACTTGATTCAATTGTATCGTCAGGAGATTAAAAAACTGACTATAGATAAAAAAATTGTTTTATTTTAACAAAAATATTGCGCAATGCAGCTTTAATGTGCTTAAATAACCTGAAGCAAAACAAATACATGTATGTATCTATCATATATGTAAATACTGGGGAGTGAAGAGGTGAAGCATGTGTTTGACTGATCAATAAAACCAAAATATATATAAAATTCTGGAATATGGTGCCACCCCTGAAAAATTCTTGCCCCTTTCTTGCCACCCCATAAATATTTTTCTAGATCCGCCCCTGTCTCTGGTCTCTTACTATACTTGACTGCCCAGACCACAAGTGAAAAAGCCACAGAATCTTAAAAGCCCACAGGCGAGAAAAGAGAAAGAACTAAATGATTGATTAATAACCTTTCACTCAGTCAAATAATGGCTGTCTGTCTTAAGAGAGCTGGATGACTAATGCGGGCTTTTCACCATGACTGAGGGCAAAAATGAGGTCAATGAGCGACTGGTTGACTGACGTGCGCAGTTCACAGGCTGAGATGAAATTTTTTTTCCCCTCAGAAATGATTGACCAAGGAGGAAATTCAAAGTCTATAATAGCACTGTGTGTGGTAACAACCTACAAATATGACAATTATACACTTTTTTTGCACACTAACCACATTTTTAACCAACTCCACTAGGCATACTTACACACAGCATTCTTATTCTGTCAACTAAAAGTCTTCAGACAGGTAGGAGAATGTAAAAAAAAACATAGGGACATAAATGCACTGTATGGTAGATAGTAATAATCAAAATGCAGTTGTAAACATGCAGCCTGCAAATCTATGCAAAGTCTATACAAAGTATATGCAAATGGCTTAATTGAAGATATAATGCATGTGCTTTGTTGCTCAGCTTAACTCTAGGAGGGTACAAGCACATTTTCTCAAGTTGTTTCTTTTTTACTTCCTTAAAGGATACTTTGAAGGAGCTTTTTAGCTCTACATGGATAACAATTTACAGTTATATGCTAGTACAAAGATATGTCCTTGGTTAATATGTATGGTTACACCTACAGTCAATTTCCAATCACAACTAAAACATTACATGCATGTGTTTGGCATTTCCTCTCCTGGCAGCTTGGAGAAACAGTTTGTTGGGTATGGTTGGGTATGGTGTCAAAAGCATATCACTTTACATTAGAGGGTGAATTAGACATTTCCCCTGTTGCCCAGTAGACTTCATGGCATGACAGACTGTATCTGATTCAGACAGGAGGGCAAGTAATTGTATGATTGTGTCTCTTTTGATGCATATACTTTGCATGAGTCTGTGTTAGTTTACATGTAAGTTTGGATAGAAAATGAGAAGAAAGTTGTAGTAGGTCGCTGGTTCCACACCATCGCCCCCCCCAATATTCTAAAAGAAAACACTCCTCACCATCCAGCAGAATGCTGACCACCCAAAAACCACTCCAGGATGTGGACATGCAGGGGTCGTTGTAAAATTTCAACCTGCCCTGGGACAACGGCTTCTTTCTGTGAAGTAATGCACACGACTGCCAATATTTGAAGAGGGAGATGGAGGAGAAGGTGAAAACATGAGCTGTAACAAAGGGTTTTTGATATAACTATGCCATGATTATAGAAGACTCGTGTGATCACTTCACAGTAATCAGTGAACAACAAAAATTGGATAGCAGTTGGTAAAGTCAATTTGTGTATTTTTCCTACTGAAAAATATGCACACACACACACACACACACACATATATATATATATATATAGCTCCCATATTATACAGGGAGGGATGTCAGGAAACATCTTGGCAATCACACTGAAAACTGTAGTAGGAGTTTATACTGTGTCCCAGACTCCCTGGAGAACTTTAGGAAAGTCTGAATCCAGTCTTATAAGGACTTCACACCTCAATGTTTTTTAACAAACTTCCACTGTAAGTTGTTAGTCATGTTAGTGAGAATTGTGCCTTAGTTGAAAAAAAATGAAACCCTTTCTTTTAGGGTGTAAAATCTGCTCTTACATCACACATAGAAAAGTTTGAAGAAACGCTGTGCTGCAGAGGTGGTCGTCTGTAAAATGTCTCATCAGGGAGATAATATACATCATAGAAAACCCACAATATCATTGCTAATTTAGAAAAGTTTATGATTTTGTTAATTTTTGTTAATTGTCTGGAAGCGCTGTAGAGAGACTTGGTGCATTGGTGTTTATGTGTGTAAGAAAGGAAATATCACACAAACCAGTATAAACTATCGGAAACAAGAAGCAGTAAAGCTTCATCACAAAGAGTTAGAATAGACGTTGGCATCTGTTTCTTTTGCCTGTTTCTCTGTAGGCATGAGTTGGTGTGGAGAAACCCCTCCAGGATCACTTCTCTCCCAGCACAGCTGCTGCACGTCAGCTCATCAACAAAACATCTTGTCAGCTGAGGCTCTCACAGCAGTCTTTGCCAGATTGTTGCGCTGCTTCTGTTATTTTACATCTACCTTCAGTCTATCTCTTGTATCAACTGTATTAAAGTATTTCTTGTGAGTTCTTAATTCCCCTCTTCTTTGTGCCCCAGGTTTCTTAATTGTCTGTGTATCTCCCGCTGTTATTTTTAACTTCAGTGCAAAACCACCACATGCTTTGGATTCCGGTAAATGACAATTCGGCTTGCTCCCCTGGAGCTGGTCAACTCTTCATCTCTCAGTACAAGTGGACAATCCTGCAAGGCCAGATTGTTCCAACTAAATTTGAAATAATGTATCCCTTCTTGTGCTATGCTTTAAGGGGCTATTACTTGCAAAAAACCTTGTCTCTCTGTACCTTAGAATTTATAACCCTGAAACTCACAGAATGTAATCTCTTCTGCCATCATCTATTAAAGCTAGATTGTGCTTTTTTTTAGTTAATTCTTAGCAAAAAAACATTTGTTCTTTCAAAAATATGTGCTCATTCATGTGTAATTACTTCCACCTGCAAATGAAAGTATTTTCGTAAGTGTAGAATCTGCTATTCAGAATACATACACGCGAGTCGTGCAAATGGGTGAATTCATGTTGAGCCTCCATCTATGAAATACATTCCAATGAGGGACATTCTAGCTCCGCCTTTCCCGCTTTGGCTACACTCAGTTGCACCGTGACGAATGCCAGAGGGCGATTGTCTACTCACGATGCGGCAGACGTCTGACTATATAACTAAATGCAATGTAGTTTTCTAAAGTAACCTCATCACTGGAAGGAACACTGGACGAAGTCGTAGTACTGGAAGCCATGTTAACCTTGGCATGAAACGACCACCGTATGAGTTAAAACGCGCTCGGAATGGGGAGGTGGGAGGCGGGGCTAGAAAGTAATATTCAGTTGGTTGTTTCACCGCTAGATGGTAGAAGTTCTTACACAATGTAGCTTTAAGGTAGCAGCATCAGAACCAGGCACTTAAAACACCTGAACAATCTGATAAAGAAGGCTGGTTCTGTTCTGGGGACGACTGTGGAGCCTCTTGAGATGATAATGCAAAGAAGAAAGAATGAAGAACATTACGGACAACCCTGAACATCCTCTATATGAGACTGTCATACAACAGAGTGACTTTAAACAGAGGCTTATTCAGAGCTGCTGTAATACAGACTTCTATAGAAGATCCTTCAGCCATCAGCATCTATTAGTGTTTGAGGAAATTAAATGATTTACAACAGCATTTAATTTCCCTTTGGCATTTCTCAAGTATTTCTGAATTGTTAAAAAAAAGAAGATCCAAAGGATTACTGAAACTCTCATTGTTCAGTGGTTTCTGGGGGGTTTTCAGAGCAGACTTCTAGTACTTTTTTTTTCTTTTTTCATTTTCTTTTGGAAAAATTAGGCCGATTCTCTCTGGACAAATTTGTGAAATCATGCCCAGCTCATCTGTCATGTCTGCATTTTGACGCTCTTCCATGAACTTTAGAACAGGTGCATGTTTTTGTGATGTGAAGCCAAAGGCACTCATGGGATGATTCTAAAGCAACACATCCAATGAAATCAAAAGCATCCCCTAGAGGAGTAGCAATCAGGTGTAAAAACCAGCAATCATCAATATAGATGTGGGAAAAAAAATCTCCAGGTGTTATTTTAACCTTCAGCTAACTCTAAATGCAGTCCTGAAATCAAAACGGGACAATTCTAGCACCTGTTAAAAATTGCATTTTGTGACAATGTACCTAAAAGGGCTGGTTATAATGAGTTTATGATTTTGGAACCCATAGATATGAAAGAGACAAGACCAGATACAAACACTAATGATGCTGCATCCAAAGAAGAAGCCAGCTCCTCCCTGTTGCATCCTTTTCTTCCAGCTCTGCATTGCTTCACATCAAAAAGTTGTAAAAATCTATAGATTCATTTTACACAGAGTGATATAATCCAATTCAATTCAAAAATACATTATTAATCGCATGGGGAAAATAAGTGTTATTGTAGCTCATACTATTTCATTCTTCAAGAGTTGGTGTAGATCCTGATAGCTGTGGACAGGAAGGATCTCAAGTATCTGAAGAAGCCTCTGACTGAAGTCACTGTTGTTCTAGGATAGTCTCATGAAGAGGATGCTCAGGGATGTCCATAATTTTCTTGATTTTAATGAAGAAGCCTTCTTTTCTTCATCATCTCTAGATGCTCCACAGTCATCACCTGAACAGAACCAGAACAGAAACAGCCTTCTTTATCAGCTTGTTTAGCCTTTTCAAATCCCTGGCTCGGATGCTGCTACCCGAACAGATGACGGCCGAAAAGATTACACTTTTCACAACAGGCTTGTAGCAGATTTACAACATCTTGCTACAAACCTTGAAGGACCTAAGCTTTTTCAATAAGTCTTGTCTGCTCTGTCCCTTCTTGTAGACATCTTTATTGTTGAGTCTCCAGTCCAGTCTGTTGTCCAGGTGAACACAGAGGTATTTAAATTCCACAACCTCCACTTCTTTTCCATGATGAATAAAGTGTTTGACCTAACCTTCTGAAATATACATCATCTCCTTTGTTTTGTTCATATTTAAGGTGACACGATTGTTTCCACACCGTCCAACGAAAAGGTCCACCAGCTCTCTGTATTCAGCTTCTTGTCCATCTCTGATACACCCGATGACTAAAGGGTCAGCTGAGTATTTCTGCAAATGACAGGTCTCTGACTTTACTGGAAATCTAAAGTGTACCGAATGAAAAGGATTGGTGAGAGTACGGTCCCCTGTGGTGCTCCTAAACCCCTGGTTTGTAAATATATTGTAAATATCTTTTGTTTTTGGTGATCTTGATGATAATGGTATTCGGGTTAGTTAGAAAATTTAAATATTACACAAGACAAAGAAAAAGAATTTATTTGCAGAGATGTACTGAAATGCAATGGTGAAACACTTTAAATCTATTCTTCTTTATGTGTTTCACAAAGGAAGAGCAGGTCATAATCTTCCTTCTGCAAGGGCCACCAATCAAAAAAGCTCCAATGTGTGTGCAGCTTAGAGATAACACCTGGGTGGCCTAATAGGTAGAAATCATATACACACAATATATAGTGTCTGGGTGTTTGAGCACCAATTACAACTCCATCACAACAAGGTTCTGGAATAAAAAGGTTTCATTTAACTGAATTCCAAACGTGTCAACAGGCAGTTTGATTGTTTTCCACTTCGTATAATGAAGGGGTGCCAGTCCAGTCCTCCAGAGCTACTATCCTTCTCCAACACACCTGAAACCAATGGCTGGATTCCGTCATAAGCATTCAGTCATCCAGAGGCCCAGTAGTGAGCCTTTTATTTGATTCAGGTATGTTAGAGAAGGGAGGCATTCCATGCATGCAGGATAGAAGCTCTCAGAGACTGGACTTGGGCCCTCATGGTCTAAAGCAAACATAAGGGTTTCACATCAGGTAAGTTATTTGAATTCCTAACCTACAGCAATAATTTGTTATTGACCAACAAGATGGCATTCATCTGATAAAGGAGAACTCTTTTTCTAGTTCCTAGATACCAAATCTATGACTAATTAATTTCTGTGCTTCCGACTCCCAGCAACTAGCACCACTCCTAGGGCCTATATTTATTGGGACTTGTCCTTTTTCTCGGGCTCAGAACCCTACTCCAGTGGTGATGTACATCCTAGTTTGCATGAAAAGAGCCTATTGGGCTTCCTAAAGCCTGGGTTATTCTGTTTAGGCCATAAAAACCGCAGTCACTACCCCACCACATTGTAGTTGGCCTAACCTCGGCTCACCTCAGCCTCTAGTGTAACTAACAGGGACATTTATGTTATTTCTGACCCAGATTTGTGCCTTAATTCTAATTTTAATCATTATTATCCATTTCCCTTCTTCCAACAGAGTCATATAACCTAGATCAGAGGCATCCCTTCCCAAGGCAAAGGTGAGAAAAATTGCTTCATGAATAAATCACATTTAAGCTGCACTCCTGCATTGCCATTTCAACTGGATGTCCAAATAATTTTCTGAAAACCTTTTAAGTTGATCCAGAATGCTGCAGCCAGAGCACTGATACTGCCAGAAGGGACCCCATCCCCTTCTGTGTCAGCCTCTCTACTTTGGAATCCTGGAAAGCAGGAATGGAATTTAAATTCATTCTCATCAAGAGAAAAGCTCTTTAATGGCCAAGCTCAATCTACTCTGAAGGACCTCATCTTTCCCTGTCACCAGACATCAAATGCTCACTCCCATATTATGGGAACTAAAACGATAGGCAGAGCTTTCACCTCACAGCATCAGCTTCAACTGAACCAGCTCCCTGTTAGGGGGGAGGCATATACATCACCATATAACATTTGTAAACGCATGCTATTAGGTTAGGTTTTGTGTCATTATAAATAAGGTGTCGTTTGTAAAGTTACACAGTCAAGCATTAATAGCAATAATTTGGATTATTTCGCTTGTCAAAAGAGAAAAAAAATGAGGGATAGTTTTTCAGTCACATCTGCATGTTGTTTATTATTTATAAATGTCACAATTAAAAAATATAGTTACCAAGCTAAATATTTAGCTTGTAAACTAAATGTTTAGTTTACATGCAAGATATTTAGATAAATATTTAACTTCTAAATGTAATATTTAGTTTGTAATCTAAATATTTAGCTGGCTAACTAAATATTTAGCTGTCTAATTAAATGTTTACCTCATTACCTAAATATTTAGCTTGCTAACTAAATATTTTGCTATCCAATTAAATGTTTACAGTATTACCTAAATATTTAGTTTTTAAGCTCTTTAGCTTCCTAAATAAATATTTAGTTTGTAAAGTAAATATTTAGTTTTAAGCTGTGACATTTATAAATGAAAACATAACATGGTCCAAATACGGCTTTAAAAAGTTAACCCCCATTTTTTTTCTCTGACAGGCGATATAATCCAAATCATTGCTATTAATTTTTGACTGTGTAACTTTTCAAACAGTCCCCCTAATTGTACTCTGATTGCATCCTTCATTCTATCATTAGTTCACATTAACCCTTTGTTAATGTATTGTTTTTGCTTCCCTTGCACTTCTTCAACATAAAAGCAAATCAATATACTTTACAGAAAGCAATAATCTTAATAGTATATTATATATTATATTAATAATAAACAATCTTTATGCTTGTGTGAATAGAATATAAAAGACATGAAGTTCGTTAACAATTATGAAAAGCACTCCTGAAATGAGACTTTCTGATTTTGTTGCTTTAAGTGTTTGTTGGAGACATTACTCACGGCTGGCCCAAGCCAACAGATGGATGTAGTCTGGTTGGACGTGTCCAGCCACACACTGCTTCCTGGAAGGTTTCCTCAGCATAATGATTGGTTCAGTGTACTGTTTTGTCATTAGGCCTCGAATCAAGTTATACTACTTGTGACGCTTGATGTATGCAGTTGCTGCCTTCATAATAAAAGATAATAATTTTGTTATGATCAGGGTTTGAGCATTTTTAACAATTACAAACTCGTTGTAATGTTAGAACAAGTAATCATTCACCAAATTTGTTTCTGTGCTAATTAATTAGACAACTAAAAGACTCATCTCTCCTCCTCAGACCACAAATGAAATGTATTATCCATCAGTGTATTAAGCTGTTGGAGAAAAGCCAAACTGTAAGAGGAAATATCTGACAAGCTAATGTAAATCATTTTAATGGTGGCTCGAACAATTAATCTTTGGCTTGGTTTGATTAATGTAAAAAATAAAATGGTTGTTTTTACTTATTTATTGTCTGACCTTTCTGGGTGTTTGAATAATGAATGGAATATTCACCTGCTGCATTTTTAATCTGCTGCATTTTAAACTTTAATGTATTTAATTGTGCATAATTGTAAAGTGGATAAACAAATTGTACATGTTTTTTTGTTTTTTTTTTTTTAAGTAGCATTTTTATAGTGTTGGATACATCTTAATTCAGCCCCCCGTTACTTGGATACCCCTCAATAAGTCACCTCCTCCTGTGCGCTCTGCTTGGATGACTAAAATGAAAGTTTTTGACATACACACATCGGTAATATGGAGTGGAAGATTAACATTGCACATCACCCTGAGGATGCCCATATCTATCGTGAAACGTGATTGTAGCAGCATCATGCTGTGGTGATGCTGGAAAGTTGGAGCTTCGGTCCAAATACTGAATATCTCGGCACCTGTTAAAGGATGCAGAAGACTTTACCTCGCAGCAGATAAACAACCCTAAACATGCAGCCAGAGCTGCAACGTGGTGGTTTAGATCAAAGCAGGTTTGTGCATTAAAATGACCTACTCAAAGTCCAGACCTTAATTCAATTGAAAATCGGTGGTAAGGCATTTAAAAGTTGCTGCTCACAGACACTTTCCCATTCAGTCTTACTAAGGTTAAGCTATTTTGAAAAAATAATGGAAAAAGGTTTGTCTCTACATGTTCGATGCTGGTAAAGATATGACTTGCTGCTCCAATTGCATCAAAAGACGGCTCTACAAAGTATTGACTCGGGTTGACTAAATCAAAATGCACACCACACTTTTTTTTTTTACAGACTTTTAATGTAAAAGAAAAAACATTAATTTTCATTCCCTTTCCATCTATGTAATACTTTGTGTTCACAAATGTAATAAAATATTTATAAAATACCTTTAAATAAAGGTTGTAATTTAACAAAATCTGGAAAAGCTGAACTAAAGAAAAATATGTCCTGCATAGAACTCAGCTTAGTTTTGGGTTTATGTTTTAAGATTATTTGGGCCTTGCTGAGGGAGAGATATTTATCATTTTCAGGATTAATATATTTCTGGGACTTGGGGCTAAAGCTTTGCTTCACTCTGGCACAGGTTCAGCTCTGTCTGGCTTTGTAAGCCAACACAAGCAATTCTGATAAAGGTTTCTTCTGAATTGATAGAAAGGCCCATCTTGTGCCTGTCTTTGAGTGTTTGTGTGGTTTGTGGACAGGTAAACATCAAGCAATAAATTCTACAGTGATTATTACTGCCTGGGCTTGGTGCGAGGCTTTCATTCCTCACTCTCAAGCATCCGGAGCACACGTTAATCTTGTAAAGCTCCGTAGTGAGCAGCAGCAGGAGATTCCTCATCACCCCGCCTGTTAGAAAGCTTCCAAGGGAAAAACTAGAAGTAGTCCTAATATAGAGCATGTTGAATTAAAATGAAGCTTATTATTTAAAAATGAACTTATATAAACTGCAATATGCCTTCTTTTAGAGAAAGAAATTGCTGTGTTGTTAGTTTTTGATCATGTTCCTGAGTTCTAAATATTGTTCTTCCAGACCAACTTTCTAATAACGGTGACTCATTTATCAGAAATCCATCTACCAGCCACTCTGCGTTGTGTGCTGGAGGGTGAAACGGTCAAGGGAAAAGTGATCTCATAACTTGATATCGCTGTAGTTTGTTACTCGCCTCAGGGAAGTATCATAGTGTGGGATGTTGTCAGCAGCATAGCTCACCGAGAGATACAAGGGCACTCCAGACCTGTGAGGATCTTAAAGAGACAGGTCATGAAGCTTTGACTCAATGTTTTTTAGTGTACCTCAGGGGGTGAGCTGTCGCCGTAATAGCTATGCCGAGAAAACTATATCTCTGTTGATTTCTAGAACACTTTGCTCAGGCACAACTTAAACCATTCCTTTTCTGTCCTTGTATTCGTATGGCAGATATGGGCTGTGTATTGAATCAAGATTTGTCTTATAATCACCAATCAATCCTCTTAACTACAATAATATGTGGGACAGAGAATACTGAATACTGACCGGTGAAGAAGAGTAATCAAAGAATATGCTCTCCTTTTCATTTGACCCTTTTATTCCTTTTATTTTGTTTATTATGTGCTCTCTTTGGCATTTTAGGCATACCACATAGAGTAGATAGTTGCCTATATGTGCTAGGGCAGATTTGCTCTACAAAAATGAATATGGTAAATGGCCTGGACTTTTATAGCGCATCTGGCCCTGAGGACAACAAATCGCTTTACACTACATTCATGCAAACATTCACACACTCATGGTGGTAATCTACAATGTAGCCACAGTTGCCCTGAGGCAGACTGACAGAAGCGAGGCTGCCATACAGTGGCGCCACCAGCAGGGAAGGTGGGTGAAGTGTCGTTTTTCAGCAAAACTGAGGTTTTTCTCTCTGATTCGGCCTCTTGTTTACACGACAACGGGAAAACGGGGGGGCGAAAACGCAGCTTTTGTGAAACGGTTTCCAGAGTGGAGGGTTTTGAAAACGCTGGGGGATTCGTTGTCATGTAAACGCAAGCCGGAGACTTTTGAAAACGATGACGTCACTGCCAGCCACCTACGGACGTGTTGCACTTGCGCACTCCGCCTTTCTACAGAAAAACAACAACAATGGCGGATCCAGGTATGCGGTTACTGCTGATGCAGCTTCTGAAGTTATTTGGTCTCTCTGTAAGCAAAACTTAGAGATCATCAGGCTTCTATGCGATCGCCAACGGAAACGCATACAATACGTGCGCCAAATAATCAATATGCCTTTAGTTAAGCGGAGGAGAACTACAAGAAGACCGCCCGCCATTGTTAATTATCATGAAATGTTTCTTTTCCGGGTTGTGAGGGGGAAAACTTGGAACACTGTATTCACGGGGTACACTGCCATCTAAAGGCCGGGCATATGTACTACATCGTTTTCCATCGCGCGCCCTGTCGTATAAACGCAGTGTGTTTTCACCCGCATATTCAAACAAAAACGGCAACGTTGTCGTGTAAACAGCCCCTGAGACGAACGGAGTATGAATACAAACCAGCAACCCTAGAGTTACAGGACAGACTCTTAACTTCTGAGCCACGACGCCTCCAATATCTGAAGACAGCCACTTAATTGCATGATTGACTTTATTAAATTGAGACTGCATCCAGTGTCAAAGAAGGCAAGTCACATTGTTGTGATGGTAACCTGTCTGTATGACTTTCAACCATATGAAAGTGGGTGAGCATATGTGTAGAAATGATTGTGGTTGTGTTAAGTGGGTGTGTTTCAGTGAGTATTTCACATTGAGGTGCACAGTTGGTAGATTGGCAAGAACGGTGAAAGCCCTGCAATGTTCAGGACCCAAGAGCAGCAAAAGGCAGTTGGACCCGACTTCGCAATAAGTTAGCATTAGCCCCCACATCAAAGGGGCACAGGGTGAGATGCAGGGCACCCAGCCACACCATCACCTCCTGCCGTGCAGCTCACGTCTGGGACCCCCAGCTGCTCACAGCCCCCACTAATCACAGGGCAGGAAGACTGCCATGCACCAAGCAGTGGAGACCCTGGATAGTGGATGTTAATCCAGTTTTTCTGAACTGGCAACAAACATTTTTTGAAACCTAAAACAAATCCCAAAATATTAACTACCCTCACAAAACCCCAGACTTTTCTGTCAAAATCAAGCCATCACCTCATAATCAGTCATCATGTGCTCAAACCCAAACACTGTTCACTACATATACACAGCAAGTAAAAATATATTTACCACAGAACATTTATTAGACGTTATAATCAAATAATTGAAGACACAGCATGCGGGACATGTAGTTAACAGGAAATATTTTTGGTGCATTTGGTGCAACAAAAGAAATTGTCATAATTAGAGTGATATAAAATCCTGAATGTAGATTAAAAAAATTAAAACACTGAAATGAAAAGCTCATTATTGTAACTGTGTAATATAGTTGGCTGAATTTCATCAGTAATGACTGTTCTTGGTCGTCCTTGTTCTCTTCCTCCTCATGCACAACCTCACATATTTGAGTTTCCATTGTAGATGCATAAGTCACCTGTGAACTCTGAACTGACTTTTAATCAGCCCAATTGGTCTGATCACATCTCCAGATACATGTGTGTTGAATTGTGAGTTGCTGTGTGTAAAAAATGTCAGCTGTGTTTTAGTTGTGTAAAAGGTGCTTAGTGACGGAGAAGGTTTAAAGTTTTGAAGAAAAGAGTGGATGAGTTTTGCAAATTGTGTTTAAGTGATTCTTCCATGCACACTGACATGCAGCCAGATCCTGATACTTTTGTCAAACCAATTCTTAATTTTCACACCATTTACTAATTGTGTAGCTCTGAACTTGCTGTTTTGAGAAGGAGAAAAGTTGAATTGCAACTCTAATAAAACAAATAAAAAAACTAAAGTTAAATACCTTTGAAGGTATTTTAGATTTTAATTCAGAGTTTTCTTCTGGTGTCTATTTTCCAGTTTTGGGATAATAATAAAGAGATATGGAAAACGAGTAGAACAACAACTTAGAGACCATGTGTCAATATTTTCTACTCTGTCAAAAGCTCCTATTTAATCTTCTGTTTATTTATTCAGAAACTGTAAAATACTAGGGAGGAACAAATCTGAACAGGATACTTCAACCCTGAACAGATATTTATTTAACACTGTTTGAAATTGTGGAAACATTTTTGAAAACTAAGAAATGATTGTTTTATTTTATTTTATTTTTGCGCAGTGAGACCAACTTAGAATTAGTCGAGTACAACCTTGGTTGGATTAGGGTTAGGGTTTCACACTGACAAATTAAGCTCTACATCTGTAAATCAATAACCCAGACTCTCTTTGCTATGAAGCAGCCGTGGTTTTTTTCTGAAAGTGGGTGATTTGCTACAAGTCTTTGTTTTTTTTTCTCTTATAACCTCCTAATGGGGTCTTAGAGTGGCAAAGTATTGCAGTAAATCTGCAAAGCAGGGAACAAAAGTACACAGTCTTTCATTATGTGCAATCAATGAAAAGTTTTTCCCCCTTTCCATTGTCTGCTTTTGCTCAGATATATCAGGCTTGGAGATCTCCATTTCAGCCTATAAAGGATTTCAGACATGCTCTTTTGCAACTAGACTCCAGTAACTGATAGAGGAACTTAAACGCAATGTAGATTTTTATTTCCTGTTTTCTTGTTATGATCTATAAATATTGTGCATTTGTAATAATGATGCATGGATCATTATTTTGGTTCTGCTATTGTTTGCCCAGTCAGTTACTAAAAATGTAATTACGTTTAATCTGATTTATGAAAGTTGCCACCCTGCAGATGTAGGCTGGATCAGGAAATGGTGATTCCCTCTCACCAATCTGTGGTCTGCAGTATCTCCCACCTCACTGTATAATTTCAGCTCGGCTCATTTGGAAGCTCGGCTGAGATGCTAAGAAAACAAAGCATCGGTATGAGACAAGCTTCACGAAAAGCTGAAACAAAGATTTGTTTGAGGCGCTTTCAGCTCCCTGTCTAAGCGGTTGACAGGTGTATTTTTAGCAGCGATGCTTAAATCTCCCTGTCCACCTACCCAGCCAGATCCAATAACATTCCATTTATCTTACATGTGTTTAGCGCTTCTCCTTCCTCTTTTGCCCAGCCTTATTCAGTCTTTGTTTTACACATTTCCTCTTCTCCCTTCATTCCTTCTTAAATTTACATGTTTAATAACTGCTTTAAAAACAGCAGTTATTAAACCACTGCTAAAGAAGAAAAATCTGGACAACACGTTAATGCAGAACTACAGGCCGATCTCTAATCTCCCATTCATCAGTAAGATTATTGAAAAAGCTGTGTTTCAGCAGTTAAATGGCTTTTTGATGCTTATCAGTCTGGTTTCCGTGCTCACCACAGCACCGAGACTGTCCTCGTCAAAGTATTTAATGACATCCGCATAAATACAAACTGTGGAAGAACCACAGTGCTGGTTCTGTTGGACCTCAGTGCAGCATTTGACACTGTTGATCATGATATTTTATTGGAACGACTGGAGAGCTGGGTCGGACTCTCTGGTACACTACTTGGCTGGTTCGAGTCTTACCTAAAGAACAGGGACTTCTATGTTTCAATAGGAAACTTTTCATCAGAACGAACAGAAATCACATGTGGGGTGCCCCAGGGCTCCGTCCTGGGGCCCCTCTTATTTAATATCTACATGCTCCCACTAGGCAAGATTATAGCAACCAATAACATTAGCTACCATAACTATGCAGATGACACTCAGCTCTACATTACAATGTCACCAGGTGACTCTGAACCCATTCAAACCCTAAATCAATGCATTGACCAAATAAATGGATGGATGTGCCATAACTTTCTCCAGCTGAATAGAAACAAAACTGAAGTGATTATTTTTGGACCCAAGGAGGAACGATCAAGAGTCAGCACACAGCTTCAATTAATACAGCTAGAAACTACTGATCAGGTTCGTAACCTAGGTGTAGTAATGGACTCAGACCTGAACCTCCAGGGTCACATAAGCGCAATAACAAGGTCAGCGTTCTATCACCTGAAGAACATCTCTAGGATTAAAGGACTGATTTTGCAACACGACCTAGAAAAACTCATCCATGCGTTTATCTTTAGTCGGATTGATTACTGCAACAGCATCTTCACAGGTCTGCCTAAAAAGTCAATCAGACAGCTGCAGCTGATCCAGAACGCTGCTGCTCGCGTCCTCACTAGAACCAGGAAAGTAGAGCACATCACCCCAGTTCTAAAGTCCTTACACTGGCTCCCTGTAGCTCAGAGAATAGACTTTAAAATACTTTTACTAGTTTATAAATCATTACATGGCTTAGCACCAAAATATGTTGAAGACCTGTTGTCATGGTACCAACCACCAAGACCACTCAGGTCCTCCAACTCTAGCCTACTAAACATCCCTAGACTCAGAACTAAACATGGAGAAGCAGCTTTCACTTTTTATGCTCCCCTTATCTGGACCAAACTTCCTGACGAGTGTAGAGCTGCTGAAACTCTGAACTGCTTTAAATCGAGACTAAAAACCCATCTGTTTAGAATTGCCTTTGAGTAAATGCTTGATGTCATATGTATGAAATGTGTTCATGCTCTCTTGCTTTTTTTTTCTTTTTCTTTTTCTCTTGCTTTATTGTGTATCATGTGTTTCTTTTATGTGTTTCTTTTAAATCACCAAATCATGTAAAGCACCTTGAATTACCCTGCTGTTGAAAGTGTGCTATACAAATAGAATTGCCTTGCCTTGCCTTGCCTAATGTCCAGTACTCCTCCCTTGTCTTTGTGTAGGGTTTAGTGGCTCTGGATCATTGGATTATATCTCTGTCATTGACCTGTTGTTGCATCATATGAACATCAAAATCTTCTCAATGCTGTGCTAGATTATTTACTTTTGAGTGACATCAGACATCTAACTATGATTATATTGGGCATTGATTACTAATTGGAACCCCTTGTAAAGAGATTGCTCTGTAGAGGTGTCCCTAAATACATTAACCGAATATTAATTTATTGGTATGCAATGCAAGTGAAATGGGGCAATGTTTTATCAACCCCTTTTAATGTCCAAAATGGCGTGTGACAGGGTGGAATTCTGTCTCCTTACCTATTTAATGTCTATTTGGATGATTTGTCCAAATTGTTGAATGTTTGTAAGACGGGCTGTCTTGTGGGAAACTCTGTTGTCAACCACCTAATGTATGCCGATGACCTGGTAGTGCTAAGCCCGTAGAGTGCTGGGTTGCAGCAATTATTAAAGGTGTGTTCACAGTATGGTAATGATTTTGACATCAGATACAATTCCAGCAAGAGTAATATCATGATTGTCAGAACCAAGGAGGACAGGAGACTAATTTTTCCTGATTTCTACTTGAGTGATCAGCCTCTGAAGACGTGTAAAGAAATAAAATATCTGGGCCATATCATAACTGATGACATGAGAGACAACAGAGATCTGTACAGACAGTGCTGCGAATTATATGCCCAAACCAACATGTTGCTGCGAAAATGTAGCATGTGCTCACCTAATGTTTAAATGTTTTTTTTATTTAGATCCTGCTGTACTGCTATGTACACAGCACATTTGGGGTGGCGATATAAGAACAGTACCCTCTCTGTAGCCTACAATGATGCCATGAGGCTCCTCCTTCGTGTCCCAAGATGGCACAGTGCTAGTCAGCTTTTTGTGAACTCTGGAGTTCCCACCTGTGGAGCCTTATTAAGGCAATTAATGTTTATATTCATGTGTCGGTTAGACAAATCTGAAAATGGAATCATACTGGCACTCACCAGTCTTAAGAAAAGCTGCTACAGATATATGTCCGGTCTTTGGAAACACTGGCATTTTAGTCTTTCATGAATTTTTATTGCATGTTATGTCATTTATTGTATTGTACTTCCTCCATACTTTTATTTTTTATCTATGGACCAATTGTGTGTCTGAGAGAAAGCTTATATATATATATATATATATATATATATGTATATATATATATATATATATATATATATATATATATATATATATATATATATATAATGTATATGTTAAAAGTCTTAGATCGGTTTGTCTTCAAAGCCGTATAAAAACAAATACTGCATTTGTTGGAGTTGAAACAAACCTGGTCATTAGTGAGATTAAATATATCTTACTCGTCTTATTTACAAGTTAAAGGAATATTATCCTTTTTTCAGTTTAAAGCTCTAAAAAGGTCCAGCACGATACCCAAATGCACACATAAAACGTTGGTATGGATTCCAAATCCATACGCACGTTTTAGTAAACTGAGGTTACATATGAACCTCAACATATGAACCACAAAATGATTTCTGCACCTGTACAAAATGTAGATGTCAATGTTTATAATACTGTGTATAATATATTACTCACCTCGGTAGACATTTCTCCACATGAAAAAGGTGCCCCACAAAACCATACAAATGCACATCAGCTTCGGTAAGAAGGGGGAGGGTGCCGTAAGTGAGGTTTCTTTACGACAGTGTTGTGGAATATACGTCCCAGAGCTGTAGGGGGAAGTGAAGAAATGGTCAGAGTTGCCAAATTCCCCTTTAAAAGATGGTCAAAATAGGAAAAAAAACCTCAAAATCCAAGAGTTTCCTTGGACTGTAAGTAAGCCAAAAAGCCTATTTCCCTTAGTCAAAGACAACTAAAAAAAGGCACATGCTCTAAGTTGAAAAGAATGATCATGGCCATTAGTGAGTACAGGAGTGACTCTGTGGGCCCTATTTCCCTTCTAAAGGCTACAGGTGCAGTTCCACTATCAGAACTAAAGTGTGATTTTACCAGATCTTATCTGATGGGGTAAATCTGTTGGCCCGGTCCTCTTAGTGCCTCCATACAAAATGGGCCCTTTGAGGAATTTGCTAAGACATCCGCATATCGCAACCGTTTCGGCAGTGAGGAGAGTCACTGATCAGCTCCAAAAGGGCAGAGCAAGAGCTGTAAGAGCTGCAAGTTAGAGCAGCAAGTTAAGGTCTGAGAGCATATTTGCTTCTACAATTACTTTACACAGAGGACATATTTTGTTTGACAGACTTGTAAAAAAATGCTGAAAAGTGAAAATACTTTTTTTTTAAAGAGCTACAGCGCCTCAAGGAAACCTATTAAAGTCAAAAGTTCTTCGCGAGCAAATTCTGCTACACAGATTTACAGTGAATGGCCTCATGAACTTTTAATACAAGAAGTTGAAATGCCAGAACATTTAGATTAAAAAATCTGGGGTCTCATCTATAAAACTTGTTTATGCACAAAATGGAGCCTGAAAACTGTGTAAGTCACTTTCTACACCAAGTTTGGGATTTATGGAAAAAAAAACGTGGCGGAAAAATGTGTGCAACTTTTACCATCTAAAGACCCTGCTTACACACATTTTGGCACGGAGTGCACTGGCAAAAGCAGGTGTGATGGCAAAATTGTTAATTTAAGTTACATTTTCAGACCTGTAGAGCTTTGCACACACACAACCAACAGTCAGACCCCACCCCCCTCTCTGAACGGAGAATTAAAATGTGAATCTGAATGAAAATATGTTGGATTTAAGAACTTTATCACAGTATGTTGATATGTATGTCTTCAGATTATACTGCAAATGTAGTCATTGGTGCATTAATTGTGAGAAGTACAAATATAAATACTACAGTGCCACTCCTGCACAATGCTGCACAATGGATGCGCTGGCGCTTATAGAAGATCAGCCACTGGCAGCATCTGGATGGGGGGAGCCCATGTAGGTTCCCAAAAGCAGTCCTATTAGATCTATGTGCTGAACTGGGCCTGGTGTTAGGACTACTGACCCAGTGGAACTGTGCATCTTGTAGTCCCCCCCACCCCCCTCGTCTGCAGCACATGCTGGCCGTGGCATACCGTCTCTCTCTTTGCCTCCACCTTCTGTTTTGTATCAGGCACGCTGCTGCATCAACGCTGTGTCACTCGCAGCTCTTCCGTTTATTTGTGACCCCCAATTAATATTTTGTACAGGTGATTCTTTTTAAAAGTTGGCTTAAAACACACCTTTTCTGTCAAACTTTAAATATCTAGAAGTGATGAAAGTTATTACGTTCTGCTGTAATTTAGTTTTATTAGTTTGGATTTGCTTTTATTTCAACCTCATCGTTACTACAAGAGCTAATCATATAATTCAAACTTTGTTTAGTGTTCCTTCTTGTTTTCTCATGTGCTGCTGCTTTAATTTTTTTATTTGAATCTCTTTACTCTTGCTGTCTTGTTACACATTTTCTCATTGGTAACTATATTTTTGTCTTTTAACGCGAAGCACTTTGGAAAGTGCGTGTGTAGGAGGCGGGATATGATCCAAACCACCTGAGCACATTTCTATGGAGAGTGGGATTTATAAAACGTAAATTGTGTGCAGCTGTGCGTACTCAAAGTTTGATAGATCTAAAACTTATTAGGCGTAAGTAATTTTTTTGGCTGAGCTTAAAAACGGTTTTAATAAAGATTCTATGCAAAGTTTTATAAACGAGACCCCTGGTGAATTTCAAACTTCTTTCATAGATCTTTCCCCAGAAAAAAGATCCTGAGTATTTGGCTAAACAGATGCAAAAACGTTTCAGAGAAAATAATCAACCTTCTTCTTTGGCCACCTGAGTCCCTGGACCTATATCATAATGATATAATCATGCAGGCTGAGGTGAAGCTATGGATGATCAGAGATCCTGCACTCTTCACATTCCAACCATGCGAAACTCTGCAAGAGAAGACAAAGTGGTGAGATTTAATATTGGCAAAACAGGAACATGCAAATCATTAACAGCGGGGATGCCCACCAAAAATCCTCAACATGGGATTTTGTTTTCTCCTCTCGGGATCAAATTTCAGTTTTTCAATGAAAGATTATGCTACTGCACTACAATATTATTTCAGTTTTAAGACGTTTTACACGTGTGTGGAGAGTGTTGGAGGTGTTTATTTGCATACATTTGCAGCCTTTATGAAAAAGGCTTCTCTGCAGTTTATCCTCTTACCAATATTGTAAATTAATCTTCAAAGAACAATTTTAACTAATATTCATTGTTTTTCAATCCAGCCTTATTGTACGACACTTTGTATGATTGATAGCAGCAAATTTAACTATCTAGGTCTAATAATTGTAGGCAGTAACAATGCTCTATTTTTCTTTTGAGAAAAACAACAGATATTTTTTGTGTTACTTTGTGATGTTTTTCTTCACTTAGTTCAGATCTTGGTAAATCTTGGTAAACCCCAGTAAGCAGAAAACAATGTGAATCAGCTCAGTAACTAAAGTTTCAGTTCATTTTATCTGTTTCACCTTCCCTGTGATATAAGGATCTCCATTGTATTATGAAGCATTTTTCTCTATTTGATTTCAGAGTGACCAGGAGATATGAGGTCTTAGCCGTAGTTATGGTCACAGATCTACCCATAGATTTGCTGAAAATAGCCTCTCCATGTCTTGTGAACTGAACTGCTTTAGGGTCTGTGGCTACTTTGTTGTTTCAAAGAGAGATCAGGCATGGAAGCTGCAAAAATGAATATTGCTTCTAATAAACAAGCTTAAAAGTCATTGCATCAAAAAACGAATCAGCTTCCCTGAAACACTTCTCAATTCTTTAGCCATCCATCGTTAAACATGGTTCACCTTTGAGCTGTTTATCATTTGTTGCTGTGTTTCAAAGACAACAGTAATAATTTTTTTGTGCTGTTGCCAAGAGGGAGGGGTATATTCTACTATATTCTTATGCAACATATCCATATCAATGACCCTAATGACAATATCAGTGTGATTGTCATCAAAAACCAATAGAAGTCTATTTGCCTTCTACTGGGGCTTGTTGGTGTCTGGATGACTGAGAATCTACCAGCAGAAAACAAACACTAGACATCACTTAACATCAATGGTCTTGGTGAAAGTGGCTGTGTCATGGTGGTAGCATGCTTTTATTTAAAGAGGGACATGGAAGCTGATCAGAAGTGAAGCTACATAAAGAAAAAATCTGAAGTAAAATCTTTTGAGGCTGCAGCTGGCATTAGGCGGATGTTATTTTTATTTTTAATAACTGTGCAGTACTTTAGAGTCCTGATTGTACATATATTATTTTAATTCAGTTTTTTTATATTGTGTGAAACTAAAGGGTTCTACTAGCCGTCACTTTGCTGCTGTTGCAGCAGATTTCCCCCTCTTTGGGACAATAAAAGATTATTCTATTCTATTTTTAATATGATGTAACATTACAAAATGTCAACAAGCTAAAATCATATGGAAACTTTCACAAGGATGTATTCATTTATTTAGTTTTAGAACCAAGATAAAAACATTTGTCAGTTTAAATATAATTTAGCTGAGGAATGAACCTCTGCCTTTTTGCTGTGTGACGCTGCAGTGCCAACACAAGCTGAAGCTGGAGCCCAGTCAGAGGGGGGCGGGGTAGCCACTGAGCCTTGGGGGTGCCCTTTATTCAGGTGAGCGAATCCATATGCTATTGCTGTAAAGTTTGACAAAAATGATCCTTGCTGGGTGGAATGAGGTGAATAACAGGATTGATGTGTCCTCTTGGGCTTGCTTCATTGCCAACTTTCTCTTTGCTATAATTCTATTTATCACATTCCAGCATAAGCTTTAACGTAATCTTGCTTTATGAATGGTTTCTCTCAGAAACCAGTTTCGTCCAGGCATGAAGGATTAAGTTCCCTGCTTTTCCTCCTAACTACATGTGAACATCTCATGAAGGTGTGACAGCTCCAGAGCAGGGCCCCACAGTTCAATAAAGCAGCTTAGATATTGTTTGACTTGTAGTTCCTGTCAGTGGTCTCTGTTAGTGACAGTTGACCTTTAAGCACCAGTCCCCATCCTCTGAAGTCTGGATGTTTTAATTGGATATTGAGGAACGTTGGGATGTTATTACATGGAGGATTCGTCACAGCTACAATGCCAATAACGAAGCAGAAACCCAGTTAGTGCAGCTCCTTTCAGTCTGCCTTCTCTGCTAACTGTGTTTCTCTGGAGGAATGATTATTGCTGTGCCTTGACACACTTAGAACTCTTGTTTTTCACAGTTACTGTTATGTTTTATTTTAGAAAAATATCATACGTTTTTTTTAAGTCTTTAAGCTCAAATTAAGAAATGTTCTGCCTAAATATACATGGATGGTCCAGGTAGTTTCCTGACTCCTTTTTATTGGAATACGCATATTGTGTATTTTAATGAAGAAACCAGAAAAACGGATCAGTCTTGAACGAGGACAGCAGCACATTAAGAAAAGTAACAGAAGAAACCAGGAGAGGGTGGAGAATGACATTGGATGCAGGTGAGCTAATCAGGGGGACATGGAACAGCTGTGGGGGAGTCCAAAGCAAAGCCCACATTGTACAGAAAAGTCCCAATCACAAAAAAACGAAAGGCAATGCACAGAATGTGTTCTGTGGTGAGAGCTGACACGTGGGTTGTCACATTAGATATGAGCGGTTTCAAGAGTTTTGCTAAGTAAATTAAAGACTCTTTTGAGAAATGGTACTGCTCTTTCAAATATTCGTCTGGTTAAGAAAACACATTGATACGTGGCCTTTTCACCCTCTCACGGTGAAAAAGGCGTTGTATAATCTGTGCTTCCATGTCAACAGGATCATCATCAAAAGGTCACACCATGGTCAGAACTCTCTCTGGAACAAACTTACCTGGAACATAACCTCCTCAAATTGGTATGGTTACTAACATACCTTGTTGGTTAGTTGAGATAGTCTTCTAATTTAGCCTTGAACCTATGTGACGAGTATGTCACATAACCTGCTTTCTTCAACAGACCCCTGGTTGGCTTTAGATCATTTTATTCCTTCAATTTGTACACCCATTTTGATGTGAAAAAAGAAATGTCTTTTTAAAAAGTGTCTAAATATCTGTGTCGGGATGTTGTGTTTGAAAGGACCCGGGCACAAATAACTTCTTAGTTTAATAACAAAAATGAACCAACTTGTTAAATCTTTCAGGGAACCCAGAAAACAGAAGGTGAGGTGTACATGAAGTGAGAATCTGACGAGTAGAAATGAAACTGACCAGGCTTAAAGGGGGGGTATTATGCAAAATGGACTTTCTGAAGCTTGATATCCTGATAACCTGTCTTTCCCTCATTGTAAACATACCTGAAGTGTTGCTCTGACCCATTCACTCATGTTAGAGTAATCTTTGAGTGTCAGAAAGAGTAGGAGGGTCTTAGAGAGGCACAGGCGAAAATCAAGGCATCCAATACGGAAGCAAATTTCTTTAAGGTGGATTTGGATATATGACGGACTTTTAAAAGACTTAAGGTGACAATTTTATTGGAGTGTGCTATAGAAGGGTAATATGTGCCTGGATTCTTATTCAAGATGGCGCCGTGGACGGCCGCCTCGATTTGTTGGTGCCCTTTTTTTTGTCTCGTTTTGTGTGCAAACCCCTTTTTTTGCTTTGGTTTCTGGCTCACTCTCATCAGAGAAGAGCTCATAAACATTCGGGGAACAACCCCAGAGGGTTTGCTTCCCGAGTTTCTTGCACCCACGGCTGTTAAATGGACATTCTGGTCAAAGGTGCGCTCACCTTTGTGGCCTCACGCCGACGCAGAGGGAAACGAGCAGGGATCGTGCGCCTTTGCCAACGAGGAAGACAGACGGCGCTACCAGGAATATTTCTTTCAAACGTTCGTTCACTGGGCAATAAAATGGACAAAATCCAGCTTCTGTTGAGGAGGAACAGGTACTTTTATTCATCATCTGTTTTGTGCTTCACCGAGACGTGACTGTGTGGGAACATCCCAGACTCCACGCTACAGCTGGATGGTTTCCAGCTTCACCGTGGAACAGCTCCCATCATCACATCTAACCTCCACCTCCCCCCATCCACCGCCGACACCTCTGTCTGTCCTGGAGAGAGAAGTTAATAGGCTCTTCAAGAGACAGAATCCTCACAAAGCTGCTGGGCCGGACTCCGTGTCTCCATCCTGCCTAAAGCACTGTGCGGATCAGCTGTCTCCAGTGTTCACGGACATCTTCAACTCCTCACTGGAGACATGCCACGTCCCAGCATGCTTCAAGGCCTCCACCATCATCCCAGTTCCCAAAAAAACAGGACCCACAGGATTAAATGACTACAGACCCGTCGCCCTGACCTCTGTGGTCATGAAATCTTTTGAGTACTTTCTCACCTTAAATCCATCACTGACTCCCTCCTGGACCCCCTGCAGTTTGCCTACACAGCAAACAGGTCTGTTGATGATGCTGTCAATTCAGCCATCCATTTCATCCTCCAGCACCTGGACTCCCCAGGATCCTACGTCAGGATCCTATTTGTGGACTTCAGTTCTGCATTTAACACAATCATCCCGGCTCTTTTACAGGACAAGCTTTCTCAGCTCAACGTGCCGGCCCCCACCTGCCAGTGGATCATAGACTTCCTGACAAACAGGAGGCAGCATGTGAGGCTGGGAAAGCACATCCCGGACACCAGGACGATCAGCACCGGCTACCCCAAGGCTGCATTCTTTCTCCCCTGCTCTTCTCCCAGTACACCAACAACTGCACGTCCAGCCACCAGTCCGTCAAACTCCTGAAGTTTGCAGACAACACCACCCTCATTGGACTCATCTCTGGTGGGGATGAGTCTGCCTACAGGTGGGAGATTGACCACTTGGTGACCTGGTGCAGGGAGAACAACCTGGAGTTCAACGCTTCCAAAACAGTGGAGATGTTAGTAGACTTCAGGAAGATCGCAGCTCCCCCACCTTCCCCCATCATCCTGCGTGACTCCCCGGTAGACACTATGGAGTCCTACCTCTTCCTGGGCTCCATCATCTCCCAGGACCTCAGGTGGGAGCTGAACATCAGCTCCCTTATCAAGAAGGCACAGCAGAGGGCGTACTTCTTGAGGCAGTTAAAGAAGTTTCAGCTTCCACAAACAATGCTGGTCCACTTCTACACTGTCATCATAGAGTCCATCCTCACCTGCTCCATCACCATCTGGTACACTGCTGCCTCTGCCAGAGACAGGTGCAGACTACAACGCATCATTCGCTCTGCAGAGAGGGTGATCGGCTGTAACCTTCCTTCTCTTCGAGAAATGTACTCTTCCAGGACCTTGAAGAAAGCTAGGAAAATAGCTGCTGACCCCTCTCACCCCGGTCACAGACTGTTTGAACCCCTCCCCTCTGGCCGAAGGCTGCGGTCCATCAGGACCAAAACCTCCTGCCACAAGGACAGTTTTTACCCCTCTGCCATCAGGCTTTGGAACACAGCCAAAAACTTTGACTAACCTATGGTCCATACAACTGTCACATGTGTTGCATCAACGCCACACCCCCCCCCCCCCTTCACTGGACACTTTAAGCTTAACCGCACACTACCTCCTGCACTACACGTGTAAATAAATATACAAATATATACATGTTTATCTATATATGTACATAAATTCTATTTATGGTTAAAAGTTTATTATGCCTACGTTTTATTTCTCATGCATATGTTTGTTTCTTGTTTCTATGTCAGCACCTTTAAATCACGACAAATTCCTTGTAATGTAAATGACTTGGCAATAAATCTGATTCTGATTCTGAAGAAGCATTATACCCCCCCTTTAAATACATTGAGGAGAGAAGGGCATGGCATAGGAACCAGAGAGAGTTAGGCAAGGCAAGGTAATTTTATTTGTATAGCACACTTTCAGCAACAAAGAAGTTCAAGGTGCTTTACATGATTAAGGGGTCAAATAAAAATAGCAGTAAACCACAGACAAAGCATACAAAGTAAAAACAGCAATAAAGCAAGAAGCACACAAAACATGATACAACGTTACTCAAAGGCAGCTCTAAACAGACACGTTTTTAGTTGTAATTTAAAAGAACTCAGTGTTTCAGCACCTTTGCAGTTGTCTGGAAGTTTTTTCCAGATCAGAGGAGCATAGAAACTGAAAGCTGCTACTCCGTGTTTGGTTCTGATTCTAGGGATGTTGAGTAGACTGGAATTAGAGGACCTGAGTGGTCTGGGGGATTGGTATAGTAAAAGTAGTTTTTTAACATACTTTGGTGCTAAGCCATGTAATGATTTATAAACTAGTAAAAGTATTTTGAAGTCTATTCTCTGAGCTACAGGGAGCCAGTGTAAGGACTTTAGAACTGGGGTGATGTGCTCTACTTTCCTGGTTCTAGTGAGGAACACGAGCAGCAGCGTTCTGGATCAGCTGCAGCTGTCTAATTGACTTTTTAAGCAGACCTGTGAAGATGTTGATGCAGTAATCAATCCGACTAAAGATAAACGCATGGATGAGTTTTTTGAGGTCCTGTTGCGACATCAGTCCTTTAATCTTAGAAATGTTTTTTAGGTGATAGAAGGCTGACCTTGTTATTGCCTTTATGTGACCCTGGACGTTCAGGTCTGAGTCCATTACTACACCTAGAATTCGGGCCTGATCAGTAGTTTCTAGCTGAATTAACTGAAGCTGTGTGTTGACTGTTGAATGTTCCTCTTCAGGTCCAAAAGTAATTACTTCTGTTTTGTTTCTGTTCAGCTGGAGAAAGTTATGGCACATCCATCCATTGATTTGCTCGATGCATTTATTTAACCAGGAGTAAGCGGAAACAGAAGAGACACGGCAGAGGAAATTAATAGATGGGGAACAGTGAACAACACAGAGACACAAGGGGCCAGAACCACAGGAAATAAAAGAATATAAACCTAAAACACAGACATAAGCACAAGTGGCAGGGCATATGAACAAATGAAGTAACTGGGAAAACCAAACTGACAGAATCTAAGGAATAAAGCAACAAGTGAATAATCAAAGCAGAAACAGAAGAACCTAGAGTCAAAACATTATTGCAACCAAAAGGATCCCAAAACTGTGACAATGTGGTTTAAACTGAATTTACTTTTCCCATGATTTTGGTTGTATGTGGATCTAAGTCAACTTAAAAAAAAATATGGCACTCCGCAATATCAAGCTCCTATAGTGAAAAGAATTTCAAAATCAGGAAACAGTCTTTAGAGCAGGTTTAAGCCAACATTTTGCAGGATTAAAGTTTGTGGATGCTTTAAACTTTTTAAAACACGATGTGAGTTGAACCTCTTCAGCAGTAGTAAACAGATTTGCTCTTAGATTTGCTAAATTTGTCAAAGGGAATAAATAAATGTAAAAGTTTAAAAATTTATTTAAAAAATAAAACATCCCAAATTTGGCTTTGGGAGTTGTGGCTTTTATTCTAATTTCAATCTTTGATGTGCTTTTGTTTTGCATTATATATATTTGTCTTTTGATTAACATTCCAAAGGATGGTTAATCCCACTCCTAAGCACAAAGCCTGAATACCCATATGTATCTGTGAACAGGATCACAGAAAACCTCCTTTTTTTCTCCAGACTCCCACATTTAGGTGGACATGCTTAGTAGGATGTCCTCTACAGGATGTCCTCTGCAGGAGAACAGCTGCATCACACTGCTGGTGTATTTCTCTACATCTGCTCCAGAGGAAACTGTAGGTATGAAAATAGGAAATTCTCTTCCTCACACAATGTTCATGTTGGTTATATTTTCACAAAATAGTCATATTCCTGTGCCGTCTCCCATGTATTATCTGTTCAGTCACTGCATTGAACTCTGTGCTTTACTGGGATTTTAGCTTCAATCTGTCTCATTTATCTTTGACCTAGTGTTCCGGGCCATGGGATTTTGTTCGATCTTTATTCTCCTTTGAATTACTTCCAGCAGATATCTCTTTGCTCATTTTCTTTTTTCCTTGCATGTCTTTTAGTTTCTTATACCATTTACTACTGTTTCATTGTTTCTTTTTTTTTTTTTTTTATTCTTACTACCAGAACTCTTGTTTTTATTCTTTTCATCACTCCCAGAACAGAGTGTCCAAGAACATGTCTACAACTTGCCCTCTGAGTGCAATGTAATTTCAGTCCCCAAGTATACAGCCATAAAGCAGGTTCATTTTCCCGGCAAACCAAAACAAGTTGAACTAGTGGTCAGTGTTTGAAGAGTTGGTGTTCTGGGAGAAATCACTCTCTGGACAGAATGTCACCAATCCAACATGGGAAAACTCTATAAGTATTCGTGCAGAATTAAGAAAAATGTCTAAATGTTTAATTAAAATAGTTCTAATTGCATAATTTTACATTAATTTTTCATTGTGTTGCAGTTGAGAACAGAAGACAATCTACTGATGAAATGAGGAGGGCTATGTAGCTTCTCTTCATTTCTGTAGCAACTATCGGTGGATCACATCTCTTAGCCTCCCTGGACAAGTTTACTCTAGGGCAGGGGTGTCCACCAACAGTCCTCAAGGGCCGGTTGTCCTGCCAGTTTTAGATGTGTCTTTGCTCCAGCTGATTCAAATGGCCCAACTTCCTCCTAAGCGTGGTAAAGTTCTGCAGAGGCCTGCTAACAAGCCTTCATTTGATTCAGGTGTGTTGAACCAGGGAAAGAAGTAAAATATGCAGGATACTGGCCCCTGACAATTGACTTTGGACACCCATGCTCTAGAGCATTGGGAAGGAGGCTCTGGTTGATTGCTGGACCTTGGATTCAGGAGTTTTGTGGGTTTTCTCCTAGCTGTGGAACTGTGAACCAGATAGTAACCCTAACTGAGATGCTGAGAGTTTGGCTGTCCAGTCCACATGGAATTGTGAATCTGGAGAATGCTTACATGGGTGTCCTTTGGTACATTCTGTGTGTGCATTCTAGGAGTATGGGGTGATGAGATGCTTTTGGCTCAAGGTTGAGCTTGTTCTCAGTGCAGGTTGGACCTTACCAGGGCCGCCGTTGTCTCATTCCTGGTTGTGATGTATATGAACAGGATGTTAAGGATACAAATGTCTGGTTTGGAAACCTCTGTGTCTAATTCTTGCTCTTGCAGATGTTGTGGACCTGTTGAGGTCTTCAAGGGATTTGTTGCAGAATGTAGTCAGCTCCTCTCAGTCTTAGGCTGTGGTTCTTAACCGGAAAACTGATGCTTGCGCCTTACGGCTCAGGATTCAGTCTTTACCTGTAGAGAAGGAGTTCAATCTTGTGGTTTTGCTCTCAAGCTAAGGTAGGATGGACAAGGAGATGGGACTAGGAGAAGATCCTGGGATGAAGAGTTGATACTTGGTAGTGCTCCTTCAGTTTAATGACTGGAAATATTTCCAAACAGCTGGGTGTGTCTTTCTCTAAGCTAGAGGAAAAGGTAGCAGCTCTCTTTCAGCCAGCTGTTTTCATATTTCTTGGTGTAACCCAGTGAAGTTACATGTTTTAATCTCCACGATAGATTGTCATTGCTGTGTCCAGGAAATTACCCACCACCTGTCTGTTTATTTATTTTCTGAGAATCAGCTTTGCTGTTTATTGAGCTGCATCTAATCATCACAAGAAGTAAGTACACACATCACCCAGTGAGGACATTGCTGTGGCGCAATGGGACAGTCATTTATTAAAAAATAAGATTACATTAATCATTTTCAGAAACAGTTTTCATTCATCACTCCCTGTTCACTTGGTTCCAGTGACAGATACGTCTTACAAAATCAAAATCCTTCTTGATAATTTTTTCCTCTTCCATCTATGTTAATGTTTGTTGCCTGTTTTCTCTCCTGTGTTATTTTGTGGAGCTCCCACAATTCTAAAGCAAAAACAAAAAAACAACAACAAAGCAATATACTACGATTGGACACATCTCTATTATCAATTCAGAGGAATGAAGTGTTTTCTGGTGTGTGTGCATTTATGACTCAGAGTGTGAATTAAGGCTGTCTTATATATTTTATTGAAATTGTGTGAGTTATTCTGGCCTTGGAGCTTCCTTTCAGTTTGTTCTTTGCTGTGTGGGTGCACGTTTCTCTCCAGTACACAAAACAGGCCTCTATTATATTATGTCTCTGCACTGTGACCCATGCGTTTGGACTGTCTTTACAGATAGTCGAAGAAAGTAATTTTATTCCTTTGTCTAAAAAAGAAATCGCTCTCTCCGCATTTTCCCTTTCAGACACTTTTCTATTAAAGATTGACAGAGATAATAATATAGCCAGGAGATTTACATGGAATTAAAGAAGTTGTCTTGTAACATTAGAATCCAGCTAACTTCAAATTCAGTTAAAATTACTCAAACTTACAACAAAATACAATTATATTGTCAGATTAAGATCCAAAATCATACCATCCAGTTCAGTCGACTGTTGATCATGTAATACCAATTGGTAAAAAGTTATCTACCTAAAGAGGCTGATCTCTTATTGTCATTAGCTTTGTAGCAATCCTTCATCCAGAGCAAACATGTGGCCACAGTTCAAAGAAACAAACTATTTTTTTTTTTAAACAAAGAGACTTCCAAAAGACCCTGGCTTGACACACAAAAAGGACAAAAACACTGGACCTTCCTGTGAGAAAGGAAAGAGAGCTTATATACTACAGTTAAAGACAACAGCTCTGCCAACAGACTTTTCCAGTAAAGAGACAGTTAAACACAGAAGCATCGGGCCAGGCATGTTTAATTAATGCAAAGAAGATTCTACTCTGAAACTTTGGGCTGTGGAGTTAATAAGAGCGACAACACCCTCCCTTACAGGCTGTTCCAAATAGAAACACCAATTTTTCAGTGACAAGCAGTTTGGTTTTCTTTCACCCATAATTCCACTCAAACACACTTGTGAGACTGCGTCTAAAATTAATGTTACATGTAGAGCCTGTAACTCTAAACTTAAAGTGGTGTTTATGCATAGAAAGAACAACTTAAAACAATGTTTGTAAGAGGTACTACCAACAATGATAACCTGGGAATGGCATATAATCCAATTCCGACTTCTCTGACTATGTTAACTGGAACGCTGTTGACACGGGTGTGACGTCAAACCCAGCTCCAAGTTCTGACTTCTGAGATAAATGGAACGCACCAACAGTTCTAAAATGGTGGCCAAAATATCAAGTACCATTTTGACCCAAATATAGGAGGAACCAGATTACAAGATAACCCCCGCCCTTTCCAAGATCAATCTTCAAAAAAAAGACTCAATTCACTTTTTAAGGAGGCTTTATGCAACTTTTTCCCCAAAATAAACGTAGCAATAGCCTTTTCATTTGACCATTTATGACTCAAACATCTCCTGATGAGCATACTGACCTATAAGCCTGTGTCCAATTTTTTCTATTTTCGGTCGGGTTCGATTTTCCTGCGCTGTTTGCGGATGTGACGTCAAGCGCGTTCATGTTAAATGTTTCAGATCACTCTGCCACCACCGTAAGTAAGCACTCGCAAGCAGTTAAATAGATTTTGCGAATACACAGAAGAGACCAAGGACAACTTTGACACCAACAGTAACTCCACATAAGACTAAGAAAGTTAAACCCCTGACAAGTGCCCGAAAAAGATCGAAGATCGAGAGCGACCGGCGCAGGAGCGCGCGCTGTGAGCAGAAAGGAAGAGAAGTTCCGTTTTTGGCCACATGGGGTCAGTCGCGAGTTTAAATTTCAGAAAATTGCATATAGCCCTTTTACAGAAACTATTTTTTATTGACATTTTGAGAAAGTCATCCATCCATTTTCTTCCGCTTATCCGGGGTCGGGTCGCGGGGGCAGCAGCCTAAGCAAAGAGACCCAGACTTCCCTCTCCCCAGCCACTTGTTCCAGCTCCTCGGGAGGAACCCCAAGGCGCTCCCAGGCCAGCCGAGAAACATAGTCCCTCCAGCGTGTCCTGGGCCTTCCCCTGGGCCTCCTCCCGGTGGGACGTGCCTGAAACACCTCACCAGGGAGGCGTCCAGGAGGCATCCTGACCAGATGCCCGAGCCACCTCAATTGACTCCTCTCGATGTGGAGAAGCAGCGGCTCTACTCTGAGCCCCCTCCGGATGACTGAGCTTCTCACCCTATCTCTAAGGGAGAGCCCAGACACTCTGCGGAGGAAACTCATTTCAGCCGCTTGTATCCGTGATCTCGTTCTTTCGGTCACCACCCAGAGTTCGTGACCATAGATGAGGGTAGGAACGTAGATCGACCGGTAAATCGAGAGCTTCGCCTTTTGGCTCAGCTCTCTCTTCACCACGACAGACCGGTAGAGCGCCCGCATAACTGCAGATGCCCCACCAATCCGTCTATCGATCTCCCGCTCCATTTTTCCCTCATTCGTGAACAAGACCCCCAGATACTTAAACTCCTCCACTTGGGGAAGGACCCCATCCCTGACCCGGAGGAGGCACCCCACCCTTTTCCGGCTCAAGACCATGGCCTCGGATTTGGAGGTGCTGATTCTCATCCCAGCCGCTTCACACTCGGCTGCGAACAGCTCCAGCGAAAGCTGTAAATCACGCTCCGATGAAGCCAACAGGACCACATCATCTGCAAAAAGCAGAGACCCGATCCTGAGGCCACAAAAATGGATCCCCGCAACGCCTTGGCTGCGCCTAGAAATCCTGTCCATAAAAGTTAGGAACAGGATCGGTGACAAAGGGCAACCTTGGCGGAGTCCAACTCTCACCGGAAACAAGCCCGACTTACTGCCGGCAATGCGAACCAAACTCTGGCACCGGTCGTACAGGGACCTAACAGCCCGTATCAAGGGGCCCGGTACCCCATACTCCCGGAGCACCCCCCACAGGGCCCCCCGAGGGACACGGTCGAACGCCTTCTCCAAGTCCACAAAACACATGTAGACCGGTTGGGCGAACTCCCACGCACCCTCCAGGACCTTGCTGAGGGTGTAGAGCTGGTCCAGTGTTCCACGGCCAGGACGAAAACCGCATTGTTCCTCCTGGATCCGAGGTTCGACTATCCGTCGGACCCTCCTCTCCAGAACCCCTGAATAGACCTTACCAGGGAGGCTCAGAAGTGTGATCCCCCTGTAGTTGGAACACACTCTGTGGTCCCCCTTTTTAAACAGGGGGACCACCACCCCGGTCTGCCAATCCAAGGGAACTGCCCCCGATGTCCACGCAATATTGCAGAGCCGTGTTAACCAACACAGCCCCACAACATCCAGAGCCTTGAGGAACTCCGGTCGAATCTCATCCACCCCTGGAGCCTTGCCACCGAGGAGCTTTTTAACGACCTCTGTGACCTCGGCACCAGAGATTGGAGAGCCCGACCCCAAGTCCCCAAACCCTGCTTCCAGATTGGAAGGCGTGCCGGTGGGATTGAGGAGGTCTTCGAAGTATTCCATCCACCGACCCAAAACGTCCCGCGTCGAGGTCAGCAGCACACCATCCCCACTGTAAACAGTGTTGGTGGCAGACCGCTTTCCCCTCCTGAGATGCCGGATGGTGGACCAGAATCGCTTCGAAGCCGTACGGAAGTCGTTTTCCATGGTCTCTCCAAACTCCTCCCACGCCCGAGTTTTTGCCTCAGCAACCATCCGAGCCGCATCCCGCTTGGCCAGTCGGTACCTATCAGCTGCTTCAGGGGTCCCACAAGCCAATAAGACCCGGTAGGACTCCTTCTTCAGCCTGACAGCATCCCTTACCGCCGGTGTCCACCAGCGGGTTCGGGGGTTGCCGCCGCGACAGGCACCTACCACCTTGCGGCCACAGCTTCGGTCAGCCGCCTCGGCAATGGAGGCGCGAAACATGGTCCACTCGGACTCGATGTCCCCCGCCTCCACCGGGACGTGTTCAAAGTTCTGCCGGAGGTGTGAGTTAAAGCTCCTTCTGGCAGGAGACTCTGCCAGACGTTCCCAGCAGACCCTCACAACACGTTTAGGCCTTCCAGGTCTGTCCGGCGTCCTCCCCCACCATCGGAGCCGACTCACCACCAGGTAGTGGTCAGTGGACAGCTCTGCCCCTCTCTTCACCCGAGTGTCCAAAACATGCGGCCGCAGATCAGATGAGACGACAACCAAGTCGATCATTGAGCTGCGGCCTAAGGTGTCCTGGTGCCAAGTGCACATATGGACACCTTTATGCTTGAACATGGTGTTTGTTATGGACAATCCATGACGAGCACAGAAGTCCAATAACAAGACACCACTCGGGTTTAGATCGGGGGGCCATTCCGCCCAACCACACCCCTCCAGGTCTCACTGTCATTGCCCACGTGAGCGTTGAAGTCCCCCAGCAGAACAAGGGAGTCCCCAGGAGGAGCACTCTCCAGCACCCCTTCCAAAGACTCCAAGAAGGGTGGGTAATCTAATCTGCTGTTTGGCGCGTAAGCACAAACAACAGTCAGGACCCGTCCCCCCACCCGAAGGCGGAGGGAGGCTACCCTCTCGTTCACCGGGGTAAACCCCAACGTACAGGCGCCGAGATGGGGGGCAACAAGTATGCCCACCCCAGCTCGGCGCCTCTCAGCGGGGGCAACCCCAGAGTGGAAGAGAGTCCAACCTCTCTCGAGGAGACGGGTTCCAGAGTCAGAGCCGTGCGCCGAGGTGAGTCCGACGATGTCCAGTCGGAACCTCTCAACCTCGCACACCAGCTCCGGCTCCTTCCCCACCAGAGAGGTGACGTTCCACGTCCCGAGAGCCAGCTTCTGCAGCCAAGGATCGGACCGCCAAGGTCCCCGCCTTTGGCCGCCGCCCATCCTGCACAGCACCCGACCCCTATGGCCCCTCCCACAGGTGGTGAGCTCATGGGAAGGGGGGCCCATGTTACCTCTTCGGGCTAAGCCCGACCGGGCCCCATGGGTAAAGGCCCGGCCACCAGGCGCTCGCCAACGTGCCCCACCTCCAGGCCTGGCTCCAGAGGGGGGCCCCGGTGACCCGCGTCCGGGCGAGGGAACACTGAGTCCATCTGTCGTTTTCTTCATAGGGGTCTTTGGGCTGCACTTTGTCTGATCCCTCACCTAGAACCAAATTGCCATGGGTGACCCTACCAGGAGCAAAAGCCCCCGACAACATAGCTCCTAGGATCATTGGGACACTCAAACCCCTCCACCACGATAAGGTGGCAGCCAAGTGAGAAAGTCACTTAAATAATAATTACAGACTGCTTTAATATTTGCCTATTAATGCAATCACAAAGATCTCTAATGCATATTCTAGCATGTGTGGGGTTCTGTTAGGAAAGACACTAGCGATACTGAACAAAAACTGAGCAAAGAAAATACAACTGTAATGCAAACTGTCATATCAAATCAAAAGTCACATGACAAATCAAAAGTCTGAATCAGGCTTTTACTCACAGACATCATCTGCCTCGCTGTGCTCACTGTCACTGTCACTCTCATGCTGTGGTCCCGTCTCCTCCCACAGAACTTCAACCTCACTACCATCCAATGCATTAGATATGCAGCATTTTTTAAAGCCATTGATGATGGTCTCTGGTGTTACTTCATCTCATACCTGGAGGATCCATTCACAAAGCCAACGTAAAGCTGGTTTTTGAATTTTTCCAGATGGTGTGAGTGTGTGATCACCGGACAGGAGCCAGTCGGTGTACCTCCTGCGCAGATTATCCTTGAAAGGCTTGTTAACCAACACATCCAACACCTGCAGCTGGGTTCTCATCCCGCCTGGTATGATGACTAAGTCGCCGTTCATCTTCCTCACCTGAGTTTTGACAGCATCAGTCAGGTGTCCGCGGAAGGCATCCATAATGAGCATGTTACTCTTTTTTTCTGAGAGCCCCTCGCCATGTTCCCCATACCACTTTCAGCCAGTCTACCAGAAGTTCACTCTCCATCCAGCCCTTTTCCTGGGCTCTTACAACAATGCCAGCTGTTATTGCCCCTTTCGGCACAGTTTTGCGTTTTAAAATCACATATTGGGGCAACTTTGTCCCGTCTGACAGGCACGCCAACATCTGTGACCCGATTCTTTTCATTTCCAGTTGACTTAACAATAACAGACTTCTCACTTTTTTTGTACACAGACACAGATGTTGGCATGTCAAAAAACACGGGTGTCTGGTCGGGATTGCCTATCTGATCAAGGGCGTATGAGTGTTTTTTCCTCAAGGTAATCACATAGCTCTGAAAAGCTTCTGCAGCTTCTCTCCAAAGTCTGATTGGAGGTGCTGGGCAAGGCTGGTTCTGCGCCGTAATGCAATGCAGCTTCGGTGCATCATTCTTCTGCACCAACCGATGCTGGCTTTGAACTCTGTGGTGGGTATGTTCAACTCCTTGGCAATGTCCAAGGGTTTCAGGTGGACGATAGCTCTGGTAATGGGCATACCTTTGTTACATTTCTCAGTAACAAACTCACATACCCCCCTGTCAATTTCTTGGAAGCGACCACTTTGAGGGCCACAAAAAGACGGTCTTTTTGTACACACCATCTTCGGACATTACACTCCGTAACTCTATATTTCCTGGCTGCCTGACAGTTGTTTGACGCCTCCGCTGAATGGACCACAATCATCTTAAAATTAGCATCGTAACTCTGCCTCAGTTGTCTGTTAACATGCCCCACTTTTGATCCACTCTGCTCCGGACCACGCCTCTCCATTTTTCTTCTCCCGTTGATGACCCCAGCCACAGTGAGGTCACTGGCTTTACAAAAAGCTGGCGCCCTCTGCTATTGCGGTCGTGTAGCAACCCCAGACAACTATCAGCATGTGTCAATAGTTAGACCCCGATTATAAGACCACCCCACATTTTTACATTATTTTCAACGAAAAAAAAACCTTGTCCTATATTCGGGTCAATACGGTACATTTTTCTGTGTATCATGTGAGCTACAGGAAGTAATTATGATTTATTGTTCATTGTATCATTTGGGTTGAAAATGGCAAGGCAAGACAACTTTATTTGTATAGCACACTTTCAACAACAATGGAATTCAAGGTGCTTTGGGTGATTAGGGGATGGAATAAAACCAACAGTAAAAGCATAAAACACAACATTAGAGACACGTAACATATGACATATTTAAAGGCATCTTGGTTCTGCCCCCTACAGGGGACCGAGCCGAGGTACAAGAAACCCCACCTCAGTACATACAGTAGAAGCACATATTTAGACACAACATGTGATAACACATAGGAGGAGAGGTAGGTAGGGGATCCCCCACACAGCAGAGTTGGGGTCGCAGCTGTTCCAATATGGCGACTGTAAACAGGAGGGCCCTGTGTGCATGGCCCCATCCTCACAGGTTTGCGTGATGTGCATGAAAGTTGATTGACAGTCTACAAGACAGAAAATGGAATTCTATTTGCTAAAGAATTTGGCGGTCAGTGTGAAATGCATAGGGGTCTATGGGAGGAAGATGTGACCTAGAAAGAATGACAAATATTGTGGAGCCTTCTTAATAATTTTACCTGTAATAGATCTGTAAGTTCAATAAATGATTTATACTACCTATTTGAAATTTTGCACTCACTATACCTTTTATCATAGTATTGAACCCAACCATCATTTTAAATATTCATAAAACTTTGACAGACAATTATATTCTCCGGATTGCAGCTTTAAGGTAACCCTCAAAACAGCCAAGTACTGTACCCGAGAGTCCGACCAAGCTCTCCAGTCGTTCCAATAATATAGCATGATCAACAGTGTCAAATGTTGCGCTGAGGTCCAAAAGTACCAGCACTGTGGTTCTACCGAAGTCTGTATTTATGCGGATGTCATTGAGCACTTTGACAAGGGCAGTCTCGGTGCTGTGGTTTAAATTAGAATAAAGAATATTGCTGTTTTCTGTGCTTTAAAGGAGGGGTGGCGCGTTCTTCTTAAGCAGAAAGAGCAATTCTGAGGTCCAGTACATCAATAATTTTACCTGTAATAGATCTGTAAGTTCAATAAATGATTGATACTGCCTATTTGAAATTTTGCACTCACAGCATGTCTGCACTGAACGCCTTGAAATTAGCTGCTTGTCTCTTTAAGAGTCTCGGACATGCCCCCTTCAACACGCTGCCGTCAACGTCATCACAACATTCTCCAGTCGCATGGGGACGAAGCATTACACTACTGTAGCATCGGTGCGCCGGACTTTTGAAAGACAGGCATATCTTTCGGCCATCCACACAGGACATTGTACAAGCGTATGCATTTGATCCCGTCTCTGACCCTGAAAGTGAAATATTGGATGAACCGGAGCGCGTTCAGCGGCTCGTTCAAGACGTGTCTGCTTGGTAAAATATTGATGTTTCATTCACAAGAAAAATCTAACTTGTTACTTCCTTGAATCCAAATATAATTTTTTTCCCTGAAGGCATTAAGGAGAAATAAAAACCTGTATAGACTACTACTTTCCACAGTGCTACCTGATTGCTGCTGACGACGCTCTGCTTTAGTGCTCTGGGAGGGGGGGGGGGGAGGGCTGTGGAGAGACGTGGGCGGTAATCAACATTTAGGGGCGTTGCTGGGAGGTTAGGGTGTTCCTAGGAGGACCCTGGCATTCAGTGCTCAACATGGCAGCCGCAAGAGTTTATAGATATTACTCAAACATACATAAATTAACCTAAGAAACACTTTAGGTATGTTTTTAAGGAGGGAATGGCATAAGAATGTGATGAAAAGCTTCAAAAAGTGGATTTTACATGCCACCCCTCCTTTAAAAAGAAGGAATGTAATGTACATCCTGTGTCTAACACACTGAAAAACATGCTACTACCTTACATTTTACTGAATTCTTTGTTTTATCCAGGTCATCCCTTGAATGCTGGTGAGCTACTCTTTCATCATTTAACTAGCAGGAGGTCCAGTTGATGTTCAGGCACTCCAGCCTCCTATCTCATCTGCTGCTGCAATTTCTTTAAAAACACCTCACTATGCATGTGAGTCTAAATCATGCAAAACTAACATTTCATAAGAAGCGAGACTGCTCCTCTGACAGGATTATTAGTATTTCCCCCAAATCGTTAGTCATGTTTTAAACCCTCTAAATGTAACCTGAAATGTTTCCTCTACAATTTCAGGTATTAGCTGGGGGAAAAGCTAAGAAACATAAAGTTTGTGCTGTTATTTTACACTGATGTATAGTTAAAACTCCTGATTTTTCCCCCAATTCTGGGCTCACAGCTTTGCAAACCATTTTACAACTCTGAAAAATGGATTGTATTTTCCCTTAAAGCCTGGTTGAAAGAAAAACTGTCAGTGCTGACCAAACCACAAAGGAGCAGAGCTATTGTTTACTGGCAGCTTTTTAAGCAGAGGAAATCTAGCCAGGGACCTGAATGGAAATCATTCTACAATTTTAGCATTTTAACTAGCTAGACAACAGTTCATCTGTCTCATCCAGGTTGACCACAATCGACAGTTATTGTCCCTTTCACTTTAAAAACAAAACTCAACTGCAGCGCTGCTGCTACTTTTGGGTTATGCTGCAGCTGTTTGGACTTTTCATTTAACTTGTAGATGAATACCACTGCTGTTGGTTATTGCCTTAATCCAGAGGTCTGTGACCTTTACAGTCCAAAACTGTTGCTCTCACTCCTGCAAATTTCAACTTGTCTAACACAACTAAACCGACTTAACTTTGGAAGAAAGATAACTTCTCAAGTTTTATGTGTAAATGTTTACTATGTATCTTTTTCATTGTAAACAAAAAGAACTTCAATTGATTTAATTTTCATTCATGGATTTTTAATAAAAAAAAAAAAAAAAAAAAGACACCAAACTGTATCAACAAGTAAAAAGAACCAACAGCAAACCAGACTGTTTTCCAATCAAGGATTCTGTAAAGCTCCGACTGGTTGATTCTAATTTCTCTTTAGGAATTGTAGCTAACTAATTTTACTTTTAATTTGGGCAACTGAAAATGTAATATTGCATATTTTCACTGGATATTCAATTTCCTTTAACAAGATTACAAAGTAATGTCAACAAAACTACCTGATGTATTGATTACCTGTTTCACAAACCTTTTTGGGTCATAGCCTAAACTTCTATGGAATTAATATAAATAGAAGAGTATGGAAAATAAATCCCTGCATGGATTACTTTAAATACCTAATGGCATTGGTCTGAAATCCAATTTGTGAATGATGTTTGTATCAAAAAACACCTTTCCTTCTCCTATACAATTTTTACCTCAGGATGTTGCTTCTTGAGTAAACGTGAAGCATTTTATTTGGGTTCCTTCTAATGCTGGTGTATTAACTGTGTTTATTCTGTTCTTATAGAACTAGAGCTGCAAATGTCAAGATGGGTATCATGTATATGCTGAGACAAGCGGGATCAGCATCTCCAATCTGTACATAAATGACAATGTTAGGAGTTTGGAAGCATTAAAAGCAACCACACTTGAAACAAAGCTCTAATTTGTACCCATTCTGAGAAATGTTTCATGTCTTTTGGGGATTTTGAAATGTCATTGACGTATCTACAAAGGCTTTACACCTGTAGCCATAAATCCAGAGTGTCAGGATCTATTTCTGGGGATTTCAAATGTTATCGCCATTTCCACACCAGTGAAAAGCTTTACGACTGTGACCAGTTTGAGCAGAGTTTCAAGCATCCAGGGCCCTAGAAATGTCATCAACGTATTCACAGTGGAGAAAAGCCTTACATCTGTGACCTTATGAGGGAAGTGTTGCAGGCAGTCAGCTGATTTGAACTGTCACAAGTGAATCCACCCTTTACACAAGTTTTACTTTGTGAAATGTGTCATATTTCCATTCATAAAAAACAGTGTACTGCACATCTCCGATCTCTAAACAATTTGCACCATATATCTGAACTGAATAAATCAACTAGTTCTTACTACCATCAATCATTAAAAAACGTTCTTTTTCTGAGCTGAAAGTACAATAAGGGATTCACATGAACCACTATTAGAAAACAGTTGATACTTTATGCCATTTTGAGTATTTATTTTAAGCATTTTTAGCATTACTTTCAGAAGATATTTCAAAAAATGCATTGACTTGATACCTGATTTAGACTTGTGCTCTATAGACTCAACTCAGATTTGAGGTCTTGAACTCAAGCCACAATAATTTACATTCCAGTTGATCTTAGTTATCAAACAAAACAATTAGTTACAGTTCATTGTTCAAACTGTTCAAAATGTTTTCTATCTGGGGCAATGGTTACCAAAGTGGAGGGGTTCGCACCCTAGGAGGGGGCGCGGTACAATGGATAAAATTAAACATCACCAAACATGCGTCTAAACTTTTATTCAATTCAAATTCAATTCTGTTTATTTATATAGTGGCGATTCACAGCAGATGTCATCTCAGGGTACTTTACAAGAAAAGTCATTTCAATACAATCATACAAACATTCCAATCAGCTTAAAGTTTTAGTTAGTTTCGTATTTAAGGAATCCCAGCAGATTGCATCGAGTCATTGACTAGCAGTTTCGCCCCGTTGACTAACTTCCTTCCAAACCAAAGAGTAGTAAATATGACAAGGCATATCTTGCCTCTGGTTTTGTTACACCAAACACCTGCAAATGTTCAACTGAGCTCAACATTTTTTTCTTTCATTTTAAATAATATTTCGTCCGAATAAGCTGAACCGGGAACTACATATGAACACTGAAATTAAATGATTGCACTTAAAATACGAACGGTTCACCTGTGGCTTGAACGCACAGTCTCACATCCTCCTCCTGTCTGCATGGAACTGAAATAGAAGGGAAAAGCCATCTAATACTGCAGCGCAGTGCAGGGACTCCTCAGACTGGCAGATAGGGCTAAATGTGTTAAATGGGTACAGTAGTTTTCATTAAATGATTCCTTCTTCCTAACATAGCATTAATGTAAAAGTGGTTTCAGTTTCCAACTTTTATGCAAATCTGTGTGTTTTTTTTATTTCAAGGGTTCACACCTGTCTGCACACATATTCCTGTTTTTTGGACAGCACTGAAGGCGTCCCAGCCCTGCTCAGCTTTACCCAATATATTAAACCTTCAGTTTAGTTGTCAAGCTGAAAAATAGGCTACGATTCCTCCCCTGACTGAACCTGCATACATTAATCATACCTCAAAGATACATAGCCTCCTTCACACCTACAGACATGCTGATAAATAAAAACACCTCAACCTACACATTTAAGAACAGTTTCCACTGGATCTCTCTGATGTATGAATTACATTCACAGAGGGACACATTATCTCTTAGGTTCACAACATGTTTTTACCTAATGGTTGCACAATTTCTAAAGATCTACCGTAATAAGCAGAGCTTGTTTGTGTGATTTGCAAGGTTTCCCTCCACCAGATTGCAGGTTTTGTTTGTGTGTCTTTGTGTATGCAGGTGAGGTGTAATGTGTTTTCCTCGAGGAAGAAGGTCATCTCTAACCAAAAAGAAAGGGTTGTCCTTTTCTGTTGATCGATTTGTGACTCTGGACCAGTCGCTGTTGGAGCTCATCATGTCACAGAAGATTAGGTTTTGACTTGGAAAAGCTGATATCCAGAAGTGTCCTGAATCCAAAAGTAGAACAGGGTGATTAGGTTTTCAATGCACATCAAATGGCTGAAGGTGCTCTTGCATAATCAAATGGTAAAACAGTAACTAGATGCATTATTAAAATGTGCCTTTGGTCCTCTTTCCTGTGAGCTGGTTTGTGAATATTGCAATAATTACATTTGGGATATGGGTGGATGACACTGCCTTTATTGAAATGTTGAAGTAATATTCAGGTACTGTAACCCAAACCTTAAAACTGAGCCTAAAGCCCAGCTCTATCTCCTCTACCTACCAACTCAGCTTTTATTTGTCTTTATCTTGCTATTTTAAATTTCACCAAATTAACGATGGTTGGGTTCTATAGTGAGTTATAGTTTGTGTGACCAAAAAACATGTGTGGCATTAAAACTAAAGATTTTTTAGGGTAACCATCTCTTTGAAGTTAGCTTCTTAACTTCTTGCCAACTTCATCCCAGTGTACCATCCCAAATTACCCTTGCACAGATGAAAATGCACTCATTGCGCATTTAAAATGCAAATGCTGGGGTAGTTTCTGCTTGGCCCAACTCTATTGCAAGACCAAAAATATAACATGATTGGTCTCCAGCTTCCAATATGTAACTTCAAGGGCAAACTTATAGACTTTTATTAGATTTATTGTTCCATCAGAAAGTATCACTAGATGGTTGATCCTGCTTATATTCTTATGTAGTCTTATATTCTTACAGAATTCACTACATTACAACAACAACAGAGCTCACAAGGAGTATGCTGAAGCAGGGAATCTTATGTTCATCTACCCCTCATTCAATATAATCAACATAATCAATATTTGTGCAATTCCCAGTAGTATATATTTATGGAAGTAATAGTAGCATTTGATATACCTTTCATGTATATTTGTTATTATTTGTATGAATCGTCTTTTGGGTATTTACCTAACAATCCTGTGTGTATGAGGCAGAATTAAAAGATGAAGCTTACCCGTTACATTTCCTTGACATATTTCTTAATAACAGTAATCTTATACTGCTTTTTAAATTGGTGCAGACTAGCAGCATTCTTTAACTTATCATATAACCCATTCCGTAGCTCCACAGCTCTTTGAGAGATGCACTGGTTCTTGAGGGTGGTGCGAGGACACTCCACCTTGAAGTTAAGTGTTCCCCTCAAATCATATCCACCCTCTCTATTACAAAACAATTGTTGAATATTGCTTTGAAGTTGGCTCTTCCTTTCTTTTTACAAGATAAACAGTGATTTTAGGTTCACCAGATCTTCCAAATTTAAAAGTTTAGATTTGATGAAAAGTGTATTAGTGTGGTCCCTGAAACCATCATTATGTACAATCCTGACGGCTTATTTTAAAGTCTAAATACTGTTTCCAGATGGCTACTGTAGGTATTTTCCCAGACCTCCGGACAGTAACTAATATAAGGAAGGATGAGTGAGCAGTACAAGATGAGTAGAGCTTTGTGTACATTTTCTCATAATAGCAATATTCTTTGCCAATATATTTTGTATACTATATGTTTGAGGTCTCCAGCTGTTATTGTGTCTGAGGATCACTCCCAGAAATACTCTTTTACTCTTCTTAATTCAATGTAGTAAATTTTGACTAGAATTTCAATATCTTCTGTTCACTTATTAAACAGCATCATTTTTGTTTTTTATATATTTAGAGATAGTTTGTCTTTATTAAACCAATCTTAAATTTTTTCTAATTCTATTGTCGTCTTAGTCACAAGTAGCTGTAGTTCTTTGCCTAAGCATGATATTATGGTGTCATCAGCAAATAAGATGAATTTGAATTTTTATGATACATCACATGGTCATTCATGTGTAGAAGTAAGAACGTTGGTCCTAAGACCGAACCTTGAGGGACTCCACAATTTATATACCTCAGTCTTGACCTGTACTCATCCATCTATACATATTGTTGTCAGTCAGTTAATTATGATTTCACTCAGTTATATGCAATTTATAATGGAATTTCTCTAAAAGTATTCCATGGTCTATGGTTTTAAAGGCCTTTTGGAGATCTATGAATATACCCACAGAATACATTTGATTATCCATTTTATCAGTTACTTCTTCTATAAGATTGACCAATGTAAGAGGAGTTGACCTATTGTGTCTGAAACCATACTGACTATCATTAAATAATTTTTTTTTTCTCAATAAAACCATTCAAGTGTACTACAAACAGCTTCTCCAAAACATATTTATGTTCTTTAAATATGTCAACAAAATTGTATATGCTTCATTTAAATTATTTTCTCCAAGAACATCATTCCAATTTTGTTCAAAAAGGCTTTGGTTAAGAGCACTTACTGAATATTCAGATTTTGATATTCTTTATTATTGTTTCGCTTGTATTTTTCTAGTTTATTCTGTTTTCCAATGATTTAAAGATTAGCAAGTGGTCACTGATATCATTATCCAGTAGTCCCCTTTATGTGCCGCCATTCATAACATTTGTGAAAATATTATCATTTAAAGTAGGACAGTGTGCAGTTGGAGAGTAGCCTAATCACTGGGAATAATGAAAGACTGAACATGGTGTTTATACATTTTTCTATTGTCTGTGTAATTTTACTATTAATAAATCAAAGCTAAATTCCCCACATATAGATATATCTTTCTTGGTTGTATTTAAAAAAACAAAACGTTTTCTATATGTTCAATTAACACTTCCATGTCAGCACCTGGCGCTTTGTAAATACAAGACATAAGAAAATGTTTCCTTTTATCCATAATGATCTTAACTGTGAAACATTCAAACAGATAATCCACTGCCGTAGTTAGAGTCTCCACCAGTTTTCCATCTTATTGCTTTTGCACATGAAGGGGAACTTCCCAACCAGGGTTATGCTTTCTATTTTGATTGTACATCTGATAATCATCTAGTTTAAAATCTTCATATTTATTTTCATTTATCTATGTCTCAGATAGTGCAGTTATTTGAACGTTTATATCCAATGTGTTCAAATATTCTCTAAAATGATCAATATTTGCATAGAGGCTCCAGTGGTTTAGATGCATTATAGACATATCACCTGGTTTTGTTAGTGCTTTTATTTGCTCATCTTTATAGTATTTGCAGTTATGAGAGATGTTGTTAAATAAATGTATGTCAGGATCCACATCATTTTATATTCATTAGTTTGTGATTTTTATTTGTAAATATTTCAAATTCTGACTCCTGAGTATCACTTGCATCCTCATTATCTGGTGAGGATAAATCAGTAAGTAGAATGTCTGCCATGGTGAGAATGTTTGCTTGTATGTTTCCTTTTTATATAAAGTGTACTGGTCCAGTTCAGAACTTTGACCTGTTCAGAAGTTTAATTTAACTTGATGAAAATTCTGCTATCGGATGTCCAAGTTGCTTGGATCTTGTTTTGTTTGCGCAGTTGTCGGGCTTGTCTGGCAATGTCAGAGTTTTTCTTTGTTAGATATTTGTTTGCGTATACATTTGTACCTTTTAAATTTCTCCCCTGCTTGAGTAACGCAGTTTTTTTGTCTCTTGTTTGCAAATCTCAGAATAATACTTTGTTTGAGTTGTCGATCCTTGTCCCATTGTCCAGAACGATTCCTTTGCTCTTAATAAACCAGACCACCTGTTGCTCCAGCGACTCCAGATCCGGTTCAGTTGGTACTCTGTCTTATGCCGCTGCCCTGGCATTGGTATGCGGCTTTATATCCCAGCCTGTGATGATTACATCATTCATTCAGTATATTGTTCCAAATCCAACAAGCAATTTTCCAAAGCAGTTGTTTTTTGTCTTTTGATTCATTTTCTTTTCGTAGGTCTTTCAATTTATACATCAGATCCATTAGAGTCGTTTGTTGTGTTGATATTTTCTGTGTCTCAGAAGTTAAGAAATTAATAAATCTTTTTATCAATTCTAGTTCTTTCTCCATTATTGTAACGTTGGTTTTCTTCGGCCCCATTTTAGATTTTTATAACAGCTGTAGCAGCTTGCCTCCAGGCCTAGCACGTTGGCCCGTCATTTGAGTAGAAAATGAAAACTTTGTTTCAGTGAAAATTACCAGTATTGGTGAAAATTAAATAATAAAAAAAACTAAAATAAAAACATCAAATACTCATGATCAATCTTGAAAAATACTTCAGCAGGGGAAGATGGGTGGTTAATATTTGGTGTATTTGACCTATTCGAACAATTTAGCTTTCTAGAGACAAAGCCTACGGGTTTTCTTTCTGACCTACATGTTGTCCTCATTACCAACCTTTTTACACATGGGTTTTTATTTTTTGCAAAACACATTATTACACCAGACCATAATTGCTCACTTTTCTGGTCAGCAGCAGAGTGTTTGTGCGTTTGTGTGTGAGCTGTGACGATAGGGGTTAATTCAGGTTATACAAACATACACACAGAATACACACTGCCGACTGCTGCTGTTCTTGATTTTATTTTACACTACCCCTATCTCAGGAATGATACTGATACTGCAGCAGGTGTTCCTGCATGACTTGGCAAATGTGCCCTCACCTGTTTACTATTAGTTTGCAGCCTGTTCAATAAATCCAAAGCAATTCCTGGTTGATTGCTTGTAATATGCAGCTGGGGTTCTCTTTTGTCCAGAATTCAATGGTTTATTTTTCAAATGCATAAATATTAGAAATGGCTACTCAAATTTGGGTCACAAGACTTGGGATTTGACTTCCAAGTCTGAAAACCAAGCCTATCATGTAATTGGTAGTAAAAGCAAGCGGTAATTTAAACTACTGTTTGAACTATAGTAGGTGACAATATGTGGTGAAGAAGTAAATGATCGAAATATAGAAAATTAACATGTTTAAAATAGATCTATGGGCAAACAGTAAAGGATTTCAATCTCTAACCTACAGCAATGCAGCATAAGAAGCAGACTAGGTGGCAGGTATCTGAGTAGAAAATATAGTTTTTCAGTTACTATAGACTTACTTAAACTTATTTGAACTTGGGGAAAAAGCTTTGAGACTTGATATCAACTCGTCTGTCAAAACCGTGAAGCTTGATTTGGACTTTGCAGAAAAAAATGGTTTTAGATTTGACTTTATTTGCCACTCAGAGACTTGAGACTTGAGTTAGACTTGGAAAATATACCTTTTGAACATCTCTGATATACATAGACAAGAGGTACTGTCAGTTTAAGGTAAGAGGAAGAAAAATGTTTAGGTATTATGAGGTATTATTCTTCAAATTGTCTCTCGACTTCTATTCAGGATGGGAAAATGATAAAGTCTATTTCTCTGTTTCCTTATCTCATTTAACTGTAGAGTAGAACTCTTTGATGCACTCTGCCTCAAATGTCAGGTTAAATATGCTGGACAGTCAGTCTGTTGTGTGATCACTGCTATGTGGTCTTAAAAAACTGCAATTTGTTTGGGAACCTCTCAGCTCTGTCACAGACAGAAAAAAGGCTCACATCCGTGCTTTTAGGCAACATGCACATCAACCCTAATAGATGCAATTCTAGTTTTCATAGGGTTTTAGGCTTCACTTATTTCCCCATCTGTAGTTTTCAGACAGCTTTACTGAATTGTTTGAATAATAAGAAATAAAAATAAAAGATCATCCATGGCAGCATAATTATCAGCGCCCCCCACAAACTCATCAACATGTTAAAAAATGAAGTCCTATGTGTTGTTGAGGCAGTTAATGAGCTTTTCCTTTCATCTTTCGAGCTTATTTTTTCCATTATTTTCTAACTTGTTTGTTTTGCTGATCCTGTTGCTGTGACTTACCATGGAGTTGTTTTATTTCAGGATTTCACCAAAGATTTGTTCATGAAGTAATTCCCAGTGACAAGAAAAACTGCATACACATAAAATATTTACAGTTCTTCCGAAGTGTAAATTGTTTATGTACCCTTTACATTGCAAGTAACACTTGGAGAGACTCTTTCCTTATCGAACAAAAACATTTTTTTTTTACTGGTGTATCTTAATAAGAATAGTAATTAAAACTACATTAATTTCACTTGTTAAATTCAAAAAATGAAATGTATATATATTATACACAAGGAGATGTCTTTTGAGCATTTATTTCTGTTAATTTTAGTTTTCATGGCTTGAAGTTCATGCAATATAAATATATGTTTCTTGCTAGTATTTAAAATAAACTTTTCTATATATTCAATTACCTTTTATATTTCTATATTTTCTGTTAATCAAAAAATTAGTTAATTACATAAGACCAAATAAAGAATTATTTTTATCACAGAAATATGTTACGGTCATGCTATGGCAAACAAAATCATGGCAAGACTGCTGCCTTGACAGCCCTCCAGATCAAAGTCACTGACAAAATCAATAAGGTGATTCCAAAAGAACCTGGATGCTTACAGAGTGCTGTGAACATCCATATTAATGGAAAGTCCAGTGGAAGGAAAATGTATTGTTATAACGGTAGACATGCTGGAGTAGTGGTCACCATGATATCACTTTGCTTGATTGGAGCACAAACTGTCCCGACCTGAATCCCACAGATCAGTGGTTCTCAACCTTTTTTCCTTGTGTACCCCCTTGGCTTTGTCCAAAACAAGGACCCCAAGGATTACTTTAAAATTGTAAAAGTAATTACAAACTTTTATTTGCAAAATACGAACAGCAACTCTAGGTTGTTGTTCTTATTCTTCTTTTTTTACAATGTAGAGATTATACATACAACGTACAGACTATTTCCTTTTTATCTTTTGGATAGTGTAAATGTAATATTTGAGTGTATTATGTGTGTATTCAAATATTATTTTGGTAACCTCAGCACTGCGATCTCTACAGACTCCTTTGGGGAGTCCAGGTTGGGAACCACTGCAATAGAGAGTCCATGATACTCATGATACTCTTGATGATACTCTAATTCACAAAGATGCATCTTTATGTGTAATTCTTAGTTTTCATCTTTTATATCCTTCCAATATAGATTTCTTTTTAACAATAAAATAATTAACCATGTATTTTCTGAGATTCTTCTACTTTTTTATTTCACAGTTATTAATACAAGTAATATTCAAACATGGCCTCTTACAAAAAAGACACATTTTAAACACCGTATACACTTTTGCCATCAGAATGGAAAACTCTGTCAAGATGAAAGTGACAAAAATGAAGTTATCCTTAAATCAAAATTAAATGTCTCCTTGTTCTTTCTATACTTTCTATACTACAAAATCTGTTTCCAGATTTAGATGGGACACTGAATATATTTCTGAAATCAGTTGTACTGTAAATGACATATAAAGAAACAAATTCACATCTCTCCTCATGTCATTTCAAATGTCACCTTCAAAGATTAACCCAGAGGTATTTGGGGATGGGTGGAGCTGATGTGATGTTTCCAGCACAGATCAAAAAGTGCAATGTTCTCACACCAAGCCAGACAAGTGAACTGACAAGGAACTCACCAAGGATACATTCTGACACTTCGTCTCTGTGATCACACTTACGACTAGATGCTGCTAAGTTAAGTAACGATGTAACTCTCTTCTCCTCTTTCTTTTGCTGCTTATTTCTCATACTATTCTCTTTCTCCATCTCCTCATCTCAGGCATCACCAAGTGGTCTGAATTAGTCTATGACCTGACATGAAGAACTCAGTGTTTACTTCGAGGAAGTTATGTATAGATTTTGCTTCTATCTAGGGTATTACTTATATTAGGATAGCTTTTCTAGGGCACCAAATTCACAGTCCCAAAAAATAGAGGCACTACACAAATCTGTGCAATGTCAGAAGGGGCAGGTACCTATCTCCAGTGGCCAGTGAACAAGAGACATGTAGATCTGGATACAACATAATATCCAATTCTACACAAACTATAATGCAATATAGTAACATGTAGCTAATCATGTTAATCACTTCTTGCAAAAGAAAAAAACAAACAAAAAAACTTGTCTTAAAACGTTGCACTAGCTTTGAAAAGGAATTGATCCAGAAAAGAGATGAAAGAGACAGAACTGAATAGGAGAAGAAAAAAACACCTGGCAAGGAGTACTTTCTATGGAGAGAAAAACAGAGAGAGAAAGAGAGAACACATATTTATTGACCACAAGAGCTATATCAAACTGAGGAAGTCCTGGCATTTTGTGCTGGCAGATAATCATAAGGTTTTAAGCATAGAGCTTCAAAATGCAAAACAAGGTGAGAAATAAATCAAAACAGACCAGATTTTATTGGAAACAGCACTAAAACTCAAACAGGCCGGTAATCAGGTGTTTAAATGTTTAAGCCCATAGCGCTAAAGGCTAATACATGCGCCACAAGAACAGAGAAATTTATTTTTTTTACTTCAGATGGCAGGAACAAGAACAAACTTCTTTCTGGGAAGGACATTTCATGCTTCACTTGAACTCAGGAGAAGGGCTCCTGTGAAGTCCTCCCATTGCTGTAATTATATCTAATAAATAGACACCAGAAAAGAAAAAAAAGGTTCAGCCCGATAAACATCAAACCACATCTGAGATAAAAGCTTAAGGAAACAGAAATGTGTTCAAAGGCCACATCTCCTCCCACACCACAAACCTCCCTTATTAAAAGGAAACTCCAAAGATGGAGCACCTAAAGTTGGAAGAAAGTTTTATTCTCTCTATAAAAGGTCATCTGCATGGTCTTGATGACCTCCAATGTTACTGGCATTACAAGGAAATTTCACTGGAGATGTTTTCTGTGGAGCCAAGTGAAAGAGGCTCCATCATGATCTGGGAGGTTTTCTGTAATTCAACTATGGAGCTTCAGGTTTTGCAGAGATCTTGCTGGATGAATCCCTCTTGATTATTGGGTCTGCAGGACATAATGTCAAATTCTTTTCCAGTTGACCAATGCCCTCTTTAGCCCATTAATAAACCAGGCAATCCAAAGTGCTTTACATGACATCAAAGAAAGGACAGAAAGAAAGAATGTTCCAAGTAAGAATGGTAAACACTTTGAATTCAATTCAATTCAGTTTATTTATATAGCGCCAATTCACAACAGATGTCATCTCAAGGCACTTAACAAGAAGTCATTTCAATACATTTATACAAACATTCCAATCAGTTAAAAAGTTTCCTATTTAAGCAATCCCAGCAGATTGCGTCAGTCATTGGCGTGAGGTTGGGCCCCGTTGATGCAGACTTTCCAACCACAGCAATCCTTCAGCAATCCCTCATACTGAGCAAGCATGTAGCGACGGTGGAGAGGAAAAACTCCCCTTTAACAGGAAGAAACCTCCAACAGAACCAGGCTCAGTAGGAGCGGCCATCTGCCACGACCGTCTGGGGGTTTGAGAAGACAGAGCAGAGACACAGAAGGAACAGAAGATCTGATATAAGAGAACTTTCTATGTTACAGAAAGTAAAAAGTTGATAACAGGACACAGTGGATGTTCAGTTACTGAGAGGATCATCCCAGTCGAAGCCCCCCGTCCAACAGGGCATTGCAGCCAAGCAGGATACCAGACCAGGTATATCTTCTATGGAGAGAAAAACACTGAGAGAAAACAAAGTTAACAGTCGAAATAACAGAATGTACTGTAATACAACTGGAGAGTCATAGGAGAAAAGGAAGTAGCAGAGTGAAGAAAATTGGTAAGTCTGTCCTCCAGCAGTCTAAGCCTATAGCAGCATAACTACAGCGATAGCTCAGGATGACCTAAGCCACTCTAACTATAAGCTTTATCAAAAAGGAAAGTTTTAAGCCTGGCCTTAAAAGTAAACAGAGTGTCTGCCTCACGGACTAAAGCTGGGAGCTGGTTCCACAGGAGAGGAGCCTGATAACTAAAAGATCTGCCTCCCATTCTACTTTTAGAGATCCTAGGAACTACAAGTAAACCTGCAGTCTGAGAGCGAAGGGCTCTGTTAGGAACATATGGAACAATTAGATCTCTGATGTATGATGGAGCTTGTTTATTAAGGGCTTTGTATGTAAGAAGAAGGATCTTAAATTCTATTCTGGATTTAACAGGGAGCCAATGAAGGGAAGCTAAAGCAGGAGAAATGTGATCTCTCTTTTTAATATTCATCAGAACTCTTGCTGCCGCATTTTGGATCAACTGAAGGCTTTTAATGGCATTTTGTTGACTACCTGATAGTAAAGAATAACAGTACTCCAGCCTTGAGGTAACAAGTGCATGGACTAGTTTCTCAGCATCACTCCTGGACAGGATGTTTCTAATTTTAGCAATATTCTGGAGGTGAAAGAAATAAATCCTAGAAACCTGTTTAATATGGGATTTAAATGTCAAGTCTCGGTCAAAAATAACGCCAAGGTTCTTTACGTTATTACTGGGGGCCAATTTAATGCCTTCCAGATGAAGTGATTGACTAATCAGTTTCCGTTAAGAACTTCTGGTCCAAAGACAGCAACTTCTGTTTTGTCAGAATTTAAAAGCAAAAAGTTTAGGGTCATCCATGTTTTTATATCTTCCAGACATGCCTGTAATCTACCTAACTGACTGGGTTCATCAGGATTTATGGATAAATATAGTTGTGTATCATCGGTATAGCTGTGGAAATTCATCCCATGCTGTCTAATGATTCTACCAATTGGGAGCATTTGGATTTTGATCATGAGTGTAACCCTATTAAGGCAAGAAACAGCTTAAGTGAGGAACACTGGGCCTGGTGCACCTTATATGAAAAGAAGAGAAAACATAAGGTTAATGGCAGCAATAATTGGATAAATCCCAGCACCCAGTTAGTCTGTACTGGACTTTTTTTTAAGTTGATAATTTTCAGCCTCATTAGAGTTTATGGTGGCAATTTGCAATCACAGGAAAAAAGGTGTGATATGTCAGCTCTTAAGTGTTAAAGAGAAATGTTTCCTTGCCTCAAGTACATTCTACACAAGTCACAAAAGCATTCTAGCAGCTGCTGGGGTTCTCACCTGTATTATTTTTTTAAATATTTCCTATATGCAGAGAAGAGAGTGGCCACGCAATTATGTTACACTTGTGTAATAACAAAGCATTCTGATTAAGATGATGGCCACTTGTTAGAGCAAGTGAAGATTGGCAATGTTTACCTCTTTTATGTTCACCATGACTTAGCATAAACTAATTTGATTTGGTGGTAGAAATATTACTGAAAAAACTGTAATTATAAAATAATGAAATAAAAAATAAAATTGATTTCTTGGCTGCCTCATATATGCTTTGTTATTGCACAAAACTGTCGTCCTTTACCCTCATCCTCTTCCCAAATCACAGCTTTTCTTTGTCTATATTACAAAATGTCTTTAAGTTTAGCTCCAGATATTCAAAAAGAATGCTAGCTTATTCTCTGTCTTGGTCTTTGGGAACATGTATCAGCTCATCTTTGATATAAGCCTCTCAGATGACATCACATAGCACTGTAACCATGACACAGGGTGCCATGCTTGGTGAACAATATATATTGGTGTTTAATAATTGAGTTTAACCCCCTCCCATTGCTTGTTGCAGTTTCTCATTTGATTGCAAGGCATAAACAACATGTTGATAATGTGTAGTAAAATAATTATCTAACAGAAGCAAATGTCTATGATTAGTCTAACCACAGCGATGTCAGGAAACCTACCTTTCCTGAATGAATAGGATTAAAAAGACAGGGTGGAACACGCAGCCCTGTGGTGTCCCTGTGTCAAAAATTATAATGGACGATGTCAAATTCCCAGTTCTGACATTCTGTGATCTGTTTAAGAAAACTCACAATTCCTGACAGAAGTTTTGGAAATGTATGGTTGGTGGTGGATGATAGTATTGAAGGCACATCTTAATTCCACAAGCAGCATGTTGAGAGTAGCGTATGGGGTAGTATCACTTATTAAAAGGCTTCGGTAATATCTTTTGTAGATCTGTTTCCCAATAGGCAAACTTTAAGCTTTAATGATGCATGCAATTTATCTTCTCAAAGCAATGCATTATTTCAGTGGTCAGAGCAACTACTCAGTAGCTATCAATGTACATAGCAGTGTTTTAGCACAGTAAGAAATTGTGATGCTTGTAAGGACAAGTTGAAAAAATCCTTGAAGACTCTTGCAGGTCAATAACATTTGGTCTATCTCTGGGAGATGGAGAATACCTTTTCCACATAATCTTATCATTGAAACATTAATATGATAAATAATGCATTTCTGTCTTCAGTTCAACTAAGATCAAAAGGTTTCTTTAGCTGTTATTCTTAAGTATTGGTTAACTAGGACATTTTAGTGAAGCCACATGTGTCATGCTGTTGTTTCATGTGAGAATAGTGAAGAAACAAAACAGTTTAAGGTGTTTATGGGCACACAAGATGAAATGACTTCTACCAGAGGAGGACCCAAGAAAGATTGGAAAGAGAGATAACAGTTTGCCAAGAAGGTCTTTTTATAATAGAATAATAAATAATTGAAATCCAGATGCGTGCCTGTCTTACTTTGTCTGGGTTTCCAGAAGGACAGAGAAGTTGACATACTTGCCATGTTTTCCAGTCTTCTCTCTGTCTGAGTGTAAGTGGCTGAGGGCATGCAGGTGAGGGGTTTCCATTAAGGAGGAGAGCTCAGGCAAAGATTATTAGAGGAAGCAGTTGGAGAAGCAACAGGAACTAAGAAGGTAAAGTGAATGACCTTTCAAGGTCCATCTTTCTTTAAAATGTGTGAGCCACACTAAACAGATAAATCACCACCATGCCATGCTACTTTCAGAGTCCCTCGCAATGCTGCTCTAAACAACAACAGAAAGCAAACCCTGCTTCATTAATTTCTGTTCTCTAATGAGCAGCAATACCATTTCACCAGGATTAATTAGGCACAAGATTTAATCAATTTCTGGTGTTAGGAGATTGATCAGGAGAAAACACCACATTAAAGCAGGCGCCGGTTTTATTTTAATGAGAAAACTTGGTCCCCACACAAAGAAAACCTCAAGCTTTAATGAACAGCGCAATACAAACATAATACAATCCTTAAATTGCTTGTGCTTTTGTGTGAATTTATAGGAAACATATGAGGTGTTGACATCTGGTGCAGGAGAATTTCTGCTACCATAGGTGCAATTTAAGACTACATTTTAATTATTTTCGCACTGCACCAAATAGCTATAAAAATATTTAACCTTCACAATAGAACATTTCTTGATGATCACATTTTTTGGTGCGGTTGCAACTCTTTCAGTTACAATTTTTACATCTTCTAAGGAATAGTGGAAAAAACCCAAGTCAAACAAATACAAATAGAAGTTATTTAAGTAATAATTAAATCAAGATTAACCTTAGGTTGTAATTTTGTGATAAAACTAGTTCAATTTTCTCTTTTCCTGCTCTCTAAACTTGAAACTCCTGGCAGTCGGCTGCAGGTGGGTGGGAGAAGTGCTTTATGGTAATAAGCCCAGTAGCCTCTGCCCTTCCACAGACAAGTCAGAGGAATTCAGGTCGTTTAGACTCTCATTTTCATTTAATGGTGACTTTGACTGCTTAATCATGGGGCTTTTATGATTCAGGTTGTTCTGTTTGAGCTGAGCCAACTTCCCAAAAATGGACATAATTCAAATTCCATGCCTCCCAGCATTTTACACCTTCCTCCTGGATTGTATAAAAGAAACTGGTCTACCATTAAAGAATTAATAATTCCTTTGCTGGTCTTGTTAGCAATACACCAGCCAGGCCTTTTCTGTTTATTACCCATTTTATCTGTTTGCTTTAATTCAACAATCAAATGAAGCAAGCATTAAACATAAAATACTAAACTCTGATGTGGGTTGCTTAAATGTTGTATACATCAAGTGTGATGGGAATATTTCAAAATAATGTGAGTTAATTAATTTAATTACATGTTAGTATATGCATCTAGGGAATTTGTCATTTAGGAGATCATCAGAGTGTTTAAACAGACTACAGTGAGGAGCAGATTTGATTAGTAGGCTGTCTGACCTCATACCCTTTCGCTCTGCAGTGTGAAGTATTTTGTTAATCTTGGGGGACTAGACATCAAGACAACATCGGAGGAAGTGAGGAGGATAATATTGTTTTACTTAATACCAGAAGGTTTTTAGGAAGGAGAGGGTGCGGAAGAGTTTGAGTTTTGTCCAGCTCTGGGCCCTGTATGGCACAAGTTATTAAAAGAGGAATGGATATCATTACATTGTTAACACTGTTTGTGCATCGAAGCACATGATCACATGTTTTAAATGTTAAAAACAGGATTAAAGAAGGTACTGCTGATGTATCACACACTGGAAAAAGTGGGAGGGTTCTGTTTTGATGTATTCAATAAACGAAAAAAACACATTTTTATTGTATTTGGTTTGCTGATCACTCGTAAGAGCCAAACCAAGAAAAATAGCTGATGGTTGGTTTTAATCCCTGGAGCAATTCCCTATTCTTTTTATAATGTCGATGTTGTGACACAGAGTGAGCGAATCGTGTCTGGTTTACATCACCATCCATAATTATGATCAATAATGTAATATTAATATAATTATTGATGAAGTTCAAGTTTAATCTATTAATATTAGGGGCACCACTTCTGTATTAGAAGACCAGACATCCAGTCTCTTCTTGAAGGTATAAGTTCACACGCCATGGACAATAATTGTACCCATACACCGAGTAATTACAGAAAACTTCTCTTTAACCTCAGGGGAATATATTAAGAAAATAGATTTACCTTACAGCCAAAACATTTCGTTAATAATTCCCATCTATTTTAAAGCATGCAACTAACTAGAAGATCTTAGAAAACCAATAATATGTGAAAATTAACACGAAGGGCATCAGGGACAAACAGACAGCTCCCCTTTCGCAGGGGAGAGGAGGTAGCCCTCACTCCAGGGGGCTCAAGTAAGAGATAGCATATGGGACAAAGGGTCATAAACTTTGCTCTGGTTTAAGATGGAGGACAGCACATGGAGTGTAAGGAGACAAAGGGCCATAAAACTAGCTTTGGCTAAAATGGGGCAGAGCACATGGTGTGAACTGTCCACGTGGAAGGCCACAGCTTTAACTGACAAAGAACAATGGAGTTAACCTTTTAGCTAGCAGACCAGCTAACGCAGGTCGGACAAAGCCAGACTCTGCTGATCAGGTGATCAGAGAGCAAGAGAAAGAGTAGAACTAGGAAGAAAGAGAGAAAGAAAGTGCGTTCAGCTCATGATAAAAACTAGTTTAAAACAAGGCAAATAATACAGCTCACAAATGTATGCGTGCGGCGACACTAAATGAGCCAACATGTTCAGCGCTTAAAAACACTTTAAACCAACAATGAAAGAGATCTAACTCTTTAAGAACTGTATTTTCCCTATTTATCTGCCCAGACACAAAAGTACGTTGAATGAACCAGTTCAGTCCTACTTTGCTTTGAGGGAGGTCCAGTCAGCGAAGAGGGGAGCAAAATGTGTCCGTAGTTGAGCAAGAAAAATGAGAGCTAGAACCTGGCACAGGATTTTAGGACCGTGTGTCCAAACTGCAGGCCGGACAGCTTGCAGGTCAACATTGTAATAAACTGTCTTGGAACAGTCCCTATATAACCCAAGCTGGACAGCAGTGGGCACTTCGAAGCTTTGAAATGAGAGTTTTCCCCGGTCCAGCGGGTCAGAACAAAGAAGAATCTTCACTGGTGAGACGTCCTCTCTATAGCAGCGGTTTCTGCTGAGAACAATTTGAAATGGCCGCCACCACCATTCTTATAGCCATTTGGCCGTGATGTCATCGCTGATGTCACCATTAGTGGCCACGGACCAATAGGAGTGTGTTGGGGTCACCGCTAGGAATGCGGTCTGCTCAGTCTATCTGGGGAAAATGGCTTCCCGCCCTCCAACAATCTGTTCAGTTAATCTGTGGAAAATGGAACCCAACACCGGTTCATAATTAAATACACAATAATTAGCATATCACAGTCTTGTTTGACTATATATCTTTAAAATAGTTTTCTTTGGCTCCAGCTTTAAGGTCCTTATGCTGTTTTATCTCACATCTAACTTATTCATGTTCTAGTTCCCAGTCTAAAAAACAGACATATTTGCTCATTCTTGTATCCAGTGACTAGGTTAACTTATTAAACATAAAAGCCGCAAAAATAGTTTAAACTTGCATACCACAATAATTATGATGGAAAGTTGACCCAAATAAAGGTTGTAGAGTCCTACATACTAACTGACTTTACAAAATAGAGGCTACTGCAAGCAACCTTTCTGGCTAAACTTAGATCTCCTGACTGTAAGGTTTGGATGGAGCAAAACCATAAGATTCCCTTTCACTTAAACATTTTTAAGTAATAATATCAGTAAGAGTAATCTATTTTACTGTGAGGGCAGAATGTTTACCAACATGCTGTTATTAAATAGATCAATCAATTCTTCTCAGAGTTAGAGGTAATTTCTAATGTACTGTATACTTTATTTCACAGGAAATCTCCCAAACTAAATCACAATAATGACTTCCCAACTCAACTCAAACTTCCAATTTATGATCATTTTAACTCCAGAAGACTTTGCTTTGTGGCAGGAATTCACTGACAGATGGTGGACTGCACGCTAAGTATATTCACTATATGCAAAGATTTTTTAAATGACAATATGTTAAGGTTATTAAAGGAACCTCTGTTCTCTGATTAGTGTTTCATCTTGAGAATGCCTCCTGTGTGATTCAATTTTTACTTGAATGAAAATGTGGCACCTTTAATTGGCTGGCGCTTTGTCATGTCTGGGTGCAGAGCGGCTCAGCATGCTGGGACTCTCTCATGCTAATGATGAAACCCAAAGTTAAATTCATGACATAAGATGATATCCATATGTGCCTTAGTCTTCTGACTTTTAAAAGAAAATATTCATATGTTGTACATAATAAAAGTAAGGCCATTTGCTGAAAAAAACTTGGATGAAAAGACCAAATCGGCAGGGGAAGGAGCTGTCACAATATCTTTTTTTTCCCAAAAGGTAATGATAAAAGTATAGTAAATATGTCGAGTGAATCCCAGGTGAAAAAGATTTCCCAAAGGGGGGTCAAAAAGGTTGAAATGTCTTTAATGCTGCTTAGTAAAAGACTAAAGCAGGGTCTTTTCCTTGCAAAATTCCAGACTTTTCTTAAGTTGTTTTTCTATTTCTTATGTAAATAAAAAAGTATAAATAAAATATAAATAAAAAAGTTTGAATTAAATGTACTGCAGACATTTAAATGGAAATTAGAGATTGAATGGAAAACTTGCAAATATCATAATGATTGATGGATGGATGGATGGATGGATGGATGGATGGATGGATGGATGGATGGATGGATGGATGGATGGATGGAAACACTTTTCTATGCTCTATTATCTTCTTCCATACTGGCCCTGACGTTGAAAATACTTTAATCAAATTCCATGCTCTTTATATTTTCCGAAGTGTGTGGGAAAATCTACTGAAGGCGGTTTCTACAAAAATATTTTGCAAGCTTTCTAATGGAAAAGGTTCTGAATAAAAATATATTTTCAAACAATATTTTGCTCAGAACACATTTGTGCCCACCCTACCCAAATCTCTATGTCCTGTATTAATACATCACCTGCCTCATGCTTAGAGGTATGGTGGAAAGGAGTGAAACTACACTGCATCAGAAGAAAACATTTTAGCATGGGAAGAAGCTTAGATGGAAAGAGTGCCACCTTTTATGAAACAGTAGATTTCAACATAGATGATATCCCTCCATCTAGCCCACTGTGACGGACTAAACTAGCTGCATTGTGTTTTGAAAAAGTGTTCCATCTGACAAAATGATGCAATTGCTGTACGCAATAACTGAACAGGAGTAGCTTGGCGTTTAGAGGACTCACTTTCAAGGATATACTATGTATACTTATGCCTTATGCTAGATAATGACAGCTCAATCAAATAGGTGATGGCTCACAAAATGTTTTGCGGCCAGGAAAAAATGTCATTGTGTAGAGGCTCTTTTTGTTGCAAGAACTCAAAGCATTTGACTCTGTCATGACCTTTTTCCCGTTGTCAGGGAGAACTTTAGTCCTGCTCTGCTTCAGTGTTCCTTCAGTTCACTGAGGGTTACACACTATTTCATTTTCTGTACTACAACTCTTTTAAGGTCTACCAAAGCATTCCAATCAAGTCGATGTCTTGACCTTGACCTGGATGGTTGAAACAGCTTAATTCTGTTCTTCTTCAGCTTTTTCTACTGTTGTACAAGTTGTTGCTCTGTTTGGGAGCATTGTCCTTTTAACCGACCGTATTTTGCCAGAGCCTCAGCTGTCACATAGACAGCCTCATGTTTCTCTCTAGAAAACTTTAATTTACTGACAAATGTGAGTCTACAAGGTGTAAATAATCACCCCCCTTTCGCCATGTTTGACAGTTGGTATGAAGCTGTATGTGCTTGGCGTCATGTATATGGGTTGCAATTAATGCGGCATTATGTATCTCATGATCTCATGGACTTATTACTTTTGTCTCAGTTGTGTATTTTGGGTGTAGTTTTGAGTCATTTCTCTATGATCTATATTTATCTCTGTTTGTTTTTGGTTGTACTTCTATGTTTCCATACTGTTTTCAATCTCTTCAGCTTCTTAGACGTGTTATTCATTCATCCATGTCAAAAATCACACATCCTGAGTATATGAACCCTCTGGTTTCTACTGCTGATTCTATCCTGCCTTCTGTGTTCTGCATTTCCTTTTCTTCTATTCGTCATTAAATCTTCACTTCATCCTGTGCCGACCTGTTGGCATTTGGATCCTGATTATGATGATGGCAGGCACCTCCCCTTTGGTCTTGTCAATTCAAAAGAGACAACAGCAGAATCACATCTTTGAAACATTGCCAACCTGAAATGTACTGTCATGTCAAGTGATTTTCTCCTGGCAGTTTTTCTTTAAAGACGAGTTTATAAAACTTATTTTAATTTGTCCTCCCTTAACTGCTTACTAAGAGCTGCAGAGTCTAATAAGTAAGGCTTTGGTATTTTTCTTTTTTTATCTGTCTAAACATTGTATAATTTAATCTCGATATAAATTTGTATGGACATCCTGCTATTAATACTAGTTTACATAGTTCTAGCCATCACAATGCCATCCTAATGGCATTGTGAATCGCGTCAATAGGCCTGTGTTTTAAGATGAAACATAGTCTACAAAAACCTCTGTTAAACACAATAAATCACATGATGCATTGCGCTGCTGAACTTGAATTTGAAAGTTAATATCGAAAATGTGAATGCTCTGCCTGTTTTTGCCCCATGTGACGGAACGTCGCAGCAGCTGCTGCGTGAAGTTGGGAAAACGGAACTTTGGGGCAGCAAACATGGGGCATCAACCAATCGTAGGGACTCTTTGTATTGACATCATTACTCCTTCCATGCGTGGATCGGCAAGTCATTCATTCAAAATGGAGGATCTACTAATCGTCGCCGTCTGTAATTTTCGTGAATTGTATGACCCGTCTTCGTCTTTTTACAAAGATAGGAAGAGATCTGACCTTATTTGGAGGAAGATATCTGAGGATATTGGAGTGCCAGGTAAGCAGTTAAATATTTTCTTTTTACTTTCTTGTTATGTTAGCTAACGCTAGCCAAACCCAGTTAGGGCAACTTTAAGGTTCTAAATACTGACGTGTCGCGCTGACACGCCGACACCGACTACAAAGTGTGCAAGCAGCTGGGTTTTAATTTTAAAGCATCAACTTTTGAGCGAATTTACGCGTGAACGCGCTGACCGGTGTGAACCCCCCATAAGGCTGCACTACGGTCTTCTGTCTCACTGCCCAAGTAAAAGCTACGCTGGGTAACAGAGGAAACCAGAGGAGACTACATCACTCTCCTCCTTACAATGGAGTGTCACACCCTAACAAGAGAGGAACCTGTAGCCCTGATGCCCGATCCCCCTCAACCTGCTGCTGTTGCCCCAAGTGAGAAGGACTTTTTCTCTTTTGATGAACAGGTGAATGTCTCGGCTGATGCACTCATGTCGGTGGATACAGTAGTATCATCTTACTTGAATTCTGCCCCTGTGATGGAAAGTCTTCATCTGTTTCCAAAAATTAAAAACATTGCACTCTGTTACAAACACTATCCAGCGCATCAGTAGAAATACTTTTTAGTCTTTCAGCGCCTTCTTCTGCACTTTAACAGATATTTCACTCAAGGATAGCTGCACACACACACACAAACACACTATAAATCCGTTTTACAGGCCTTGTTTTACAGTATACTGCCTCTGTTTGTATATTTGGTAGTGACAGTCTGTTTACATTTTTGTCCTGTATAGCTGAGTTTATTTTCCGGTCAGAGTTCAGACTAAAGGGATTCCTTTGAGGGCCAATAGGCCTAAGCACTTCCATATCATTAAAAGCACTTTGATTTTGTTATTTCTAATTCCGTTTCAAAATGTGACTTGGTAGTCTCATATAGCTAGTCATTGTCTAGCTGTGATTTAAAATGCTTGTGTTTTTTTGCTTAGTTTTTTTCTCAGGCCAGTGTTATTTTTAGGCTACGATTTGCCATAATATTTTCATTTTGGTTAAGTTTCTGTAATGATGGAGTAATATCCCTTAGGGCTAATCTTTTTTTATGATGCATAAACTGTGCCTAATGCAATAAACTTGAAAACAATAAAGGTACAGAAATGCTAATTTTGTATCCTGTCATATCTCAAGACATTACAATACAATACAGTTCAATTAATGTTAATATAAATAGGCCTAAAGTTGTAGTATTTCTATCACAATTAGCCAAACTTTGACGTTTTGTCTGTTGTTGCGATCATTGTTCCTTTTATTGCACCCTGAGCCATCACTGTGGCTATTATATCTCTAATTTTTTGACCACAATCCTAGCTCAGTCACATACCACATCAGCTTCCACTGGATGTGTAATGAGCTAATTTAGCATCATGAGCTACATTTAGATTTGCCAAATACATATTTGCAGTTATTTTTTTAAGATTTACTTAAAAGTAATGCAATAGTAGTGCAATGCCTTACATTTTAAATACAGTAGAATTATAATGTAACAAATTACTTTGAAATGAGAGTAACAAGTAATAAATAACACATTACAGTTTTGAAGTAACTTGCCCAACATGGCAATTGAGCTTTTCTGTGAAGGCTCCAGAGGTTTGTTGGAACACATAGGTGAACAAATAGTATTGTGAAGACCAAGGAACACAGCAGACATGTCAGGGTGGGAAGTTGTTGAGAGGTTCATCTGCCAAACACTTGAGATCGGGGTGGAAGTTCAACGTCCAGTAGGAGAACAACCCTAAACATACAGCCAAGGCTACAATAGAAGGGTTCAGATCAAGACAGGTTAACATGTTAAAATGGCCCAGTCAAAGTCAAGTTCTAAATCCAATTGAGAATCTGTCTATAATACAAATGCACACCCCACTATTTCCTTTTGATTTGTCAGACATCTTGAAAACCTTGCATCATTTCCCTTCCACTTCATAAATGTGCACTTCTTTGTGTTGGTCTATCACATAAAGTCCCCAAACAATACACAGAAAATGTGTGGTTGCATGAAAAAATATGCAAAAAAGTTAAGGGGTGTGAATACGTTTGAAAGACAAATTCTGTGTTTTCAGCAGAAGCTTTGAAACTGTTCTTTGTTTTAGTTGTTTTCTTTTGCTTCGTTTGAAGAGGGAACAGGTCTCAACCTCTTCGATGTGAGACAATTTAATCATTTCAATGGGTGGCTCATTATTGCCTCGCTCACCTCTGACTACCGAGAGAAAAAGAGAGAAAGTGTGTGAAAGAGAGGAGGTGCAGATGGAAGACAAAAACCATGTGTTTCCTTGTGCCTCTAAAATTGGAAATCCATCTTATTTTCCTTGAGCTTCAGCTTGTTCTCCTTCTTTCTCTGCTGCTGCACCTCAGAAAAAACACTGCAATTTAATCTTACCACCTGCTGTAACATCTTCTTTCCACTGGCAACTTTCCACCCCTGAGAGTCAGAATTATGCAAAGCATCAATGTGTCCCTTTAAACAAAACAAGAATGTCCTTCAGGTATGTGCATTCGCATATCCCCAAGGAGGTGCTGATCTGATCTTGTGAAGGACAATTAAGGAAGTTGCTTGTTTAAAATGTAAAGGTCATAGATCTCCCTGTGCTGATTTAGAAGGTGAGTGGCCCATACGGTTTGCTGACGACTGCAGTGAAGCTAATGAAGAGCTGTTAATAATTACTTCTCTCATTTCCTAATTGTAACACAGTTGGAGTGGTCACATGTCCTGATTACAGAACTTCTTTTGAGGCATCTCACTCTTCACTTCAACACCCTTCAGGCTGCAATCAGATGTTTCAAGTGTGCAATTTAAAATAAAATGTACCATGTTGTTCACCAAGAGGAGCAAACAGACAGGGTACAGTTGTCTCTTTCTGACTAAAAAACCTTTAAAAAAATCCTACTTACTGTTCACATACCATGCTGTTAAAAACGTGCAGAGATAAATATTTTGTGTCATTTTCAGTCATAGAACTTAATGAAATGCAGTACCAACTCTAAAAAAAGTCATATTATACAGTACCTTGGAAAACTACTTTGAAATTGTTCACATTTTTAAGTAATTTGTTAAGATTTTATGTAATAGCTCAACTTCAGTCAGATTTGATGGCATTTGGGGACACAAATGTTTAGGTCTTGCCACAGATTTTCATTTGGATTTAGGTTTGGACTTTAGGCCATTCTAACACATGATCATGCTTTGATCTAGATCATTCCTTTGGGGAAAATGTGTTCAGGATGTACTGTGAGGTATCACCACATGTCATGTTGCATGTGGGTGAACTAGTTGAAGTTTTGTCTCATCTAAGCAGACCACCTCCTTCCACGATTGCTTTCTCTCCTAATGTGAACAGGATATAGCATTCCTTTAACAGTTACTTTCTTCTTGCCAATCTTCTATAAATGCTAGATTTGTGGAGTGAATGACTAATGCTTCAAATCTTGGCAGATTATCGCACCTGAGCTGTGAATCTCTGCAGATCCCCCAGAGTTTCCATGAGCCACTTGGTTGATTCTCTGATTAACGAACTCCTGACCCAGCCACTCTGTTTAGGTGAACTATCATCAAATGTATAATTTTCCTTTATCTACCTTTCAATCATGCACTACTTTCTGTTGCACTATCATAAAATCCCAGGAAATACATTGAAGTAGTATTTGTGACAAAACACTGAAAACTGAAAGGCTTTTGGAAGTATAGTGGGCCCCGGTATGCGCAGGGGCTAAGGTCAATTGTAGAAATAAAGAATCTGATTGTTTCACAACAGCAGCTAACAGTACACAGTAAGATCATTGAGAAAGATGATTTTCCATCTGCCATTTTTTAAACTGATTATAAAATGTTACAGCTATAAATGATGTAAGGATCAGGTTTGAGTGAAGTAGATCTACAGATAAAGTTAAAAATGTATAATGTTTCCATCAGGTTGTCTGTTTTCTCTTTCTTTGTGTGGTTTCCTGTAAATATTATGCATTGAGAGATGCACAATGATTAACTTTGACTGAAGCCGTCAGATCCTACTCATCTCATCCTCCCCGTTTCTATGCAAGACTAAACACATCCCAACCCAATTTCATCTCCTTGCTGAAGAGACACAGAATAAATTGATATTGATCTTTTCTGTTTAAAAGGAAAACTAAAAGTATTTCTCAAAATGTTTCTAAGCTAAACTGCACAGACATTTGTATAAGCATGGGATGTGATCCAGGACACTGAGTTCTGTCTGGATAAGCAGCATATTGAGGAATCCAAGTCACTACAGGTTGTTTGAGGTTGTCAAAAACATAAAAAATCTAATGTGAAGAGCCTAACCGAAACCAATACTACAGGCTGTACAGACTGCATGACCCTGGTACTTGAAAAAGAAGCCGTCTGCACTGGTTCACTTGTTCATTGTCACTGTGAAGCCAAACAGTTAGAAATGCTCAGGAGCACACACATAAAACAGGTGATATTTGAACAAAAGAAGAATAACTGTTTAAATCCTAAGCTGCACCTATGTTCTTCTTTCCTGCCATTTGGAGAGCACTGTTTCCAGAATCTGCTCCTGCAGCCTTTTTTCAGAGATGCCGGGAAGAACAAGGTAACCCTCTGTGATAACATAATACTGTTTATTTAGTTTAGAAATTATTATGTGTCTTCTAGAGAGGAAGAATAAAGGTTTTTACAGGAAGAATTCAGAAAATGGAAGTCAATGAGTTAGGGATGATCTGTTTTTTTCTTGTCAGGAGAAAAGGAAGCTTAAGATGCAATTCAATTATAAAAGGTTTAGCTCATGGGTTCATATACTGCGTCATTGTTCGTTTTCACTGCAAATTTTAATTTAGTTTCAGTCATAGTATTTTGACTAAAATGTAATTTACTTAAAGTCACGATTTAGTCTTCAGCATTAATTTTAATTGATTTGTTCTTCCTACATTTGAAGTACATAAAATTAAATTAAGTTAAATTCATGTTAGGGTCTCTTACCTCATTAGTGCTTTTTGGCTCCTAATGGGGAAAGATTAATCTTTGGATGGAACTAAGTTAATTCTACATTGTGAACATATATACATTTGCATGTATTATTTCAAACAACTTTTGTCAGATTTCTTTTCAACACATGTTTCTAATACCAAAAATTCAAAATAGCATGTCTGCTGTATGAAGAGATTAAGTTTCCCAGTTTTTTTCACTTATTTTTTTCAACCTCATTCCTCTCCTGACAACTGAAGTTTGATCTGATGGGATTTAATCTCCCTCCAATATTTTCATCTCGGCATTGGGTATGCATTTTAATTCAGTTTTCATCTAATTGTCATTTGGGAAAAAAGATAGTTGACAAAAACTATGACAACATTTTCTGGTTTAGTTAAAGATCTGGGGTCTCGTTTATAAAGCTCGCTCATGCACAAAAAGCGGCCTGAAAACTGCATAAGTCACTTTCTACTCCCAAGTTTTGGATTTATAGAATAAAACAGGGCGGAAAAATGTGCGGAACTTTAAGCACACTAAGGACCTTGCTTATGCACGTTTTGGACACAGAGGACAGCGCAGCGGGTGAGACGGCAAAATTGTGACTTTAAGCCACATTTTCAGACTTGTAAAGCTTCACACACACAAAGACACAAGCAACAGTCACACCCCACCCCCATCACTGATCATTAAAATGAGAATCTGAAGGAAAATATGTTTCATTTAAGAATTATATTACAGTATGTTCATATGTATGTCTTCAGATTATACAGCAATTGCACTTATTGGTGCATTCATTGTATAAAATACAAATAATGATACTACAGTGACAGTCCTGCACAATGCTGCACAATGGATGCGCTGGCGCTCATTGAAGATCAGCCACTGGCAGCATCTGGATGGGGGGAGCCCATGTAGATTCTCTGAATCAGTCCTATTAGATCTATGTGCTGAATTGGGCCTGGTGTTAGAACTACTGACCCAATGGAACCGTGCATCTCGCCCCCGCCCGTAGCAGCTTTCTTCCTGTGGCATGCCGTCTCCCTCTTTGCCTCTCATTCATGTCAGGGATCAAGGCTATGTCACTCGCAGCTCTTCCATTTATTTGTGACCCCCTAAATAATGTTTTGCATGGATTATACTTTTTAAAGGTAGACTAAAAACGCACCTTTTTGTCAGGCTTTAAATATCTAAGAGTGCTGAAACTATTCATGTTCGACTGTAATTTAGTTTTTATTTGCTTTTATTTTAATGTTATTGTTGCTACAAGAAGTAATCATATAATTCAAACTCTATTGTTCTTATTTGTTTAATCGCTTGAGCTGCTGCTCTTGATATATTATTTGAATCTTTTTACTCCTGTTATCTTGTTACACATTTTCTTATTGCTAACTATATTTTTGTCTTTTATTGTGAAGCATTTTGGTCGCCTTTTGGCTCTATATAGATAAACGCTGATTGATTGGAATGAAAAGTTTTTCTGTGCCTCCATGTGCCTCCTTCAGTCTCTGTGGAATTGCACTTTCTCTCCCTCTCAGTTGCCATGGTTACCTGTGAACCTATTTCAGCCGGCTTAATTCTATGGAGAATATTCACTAGGCACTTTGCATTGACTATGTGTGGCAGAAAATGGGTTTGTAAGTGGCGGGATATGAGCACATTTCTAGGGAAAGTGTAATTTATAAAGTGGAAATTGCTTGCAACTGTGCGTACTAAAAGTTTGATGGATCTAAAACTTACTCTGAGTAAGAAAAACGACAAGTTGTGGTTGAATTTGTAACATGTTCATGGTGCTGTGAGAAGAAATGACAAGACAGGAAATAGTTCAGAATCACCAATGTTAGTTCCTTGTGGGAAAAATGTTCTACAGGCAACGATCTAAAGGCGGGTTCTATCTTTCCTAGATGTAAACAATTTATTTAATAAATTGAACTGGGCAGCCTTGTTTGATAAGTAGGATTAAACCGCGGCTTTGAATGGGTCTGTATGATTGGATTAAACCTTTTTTGTGTAAAATCCCTTAAGAATGTATTTGTATTGAGTTGGCACTATATAATTTAACTATAAATTTATAATTATTATTATTATTATAATTTATAATTTAACTGAATTAAAAATAAAGGGAATGAAATGTGAAAAAGAGGAGAAAACTCCTGCACAGTGAATGTATGTGCTATGTTCTGTTTTACTAACCTAAACTAGATAACGCTCTGTATCACTTGGCCTTATGTTTCAGTCTACATTGTTGTCACAGAAGGCTAAGATTCCACCAAGAAAAAAGAAAGGTTATTTTGACTCTCTGAAATGAAAATGCAAGAGTAAGTTAAGATGGAGACTTTCTCTGTACAAACCTTCGCTCCTTAGAACGTTGAATAATTTGTTCTGAAGCAAATATCCTCATAATCTGCTACACATATACCACATGGGGAAAATACCTGAAAGATATACTGGTGTAAATACACAGCGGAGTGTTATAATCAAAGGAGTGATGTAATCCAACACCAAATGTTCTCAAATAAAGAACCAAATGTGTTGGATTTCAGAATCAATACAGACACATACAGAACTGAAAAGTAGAAAAAAATGCATTTGTCAACCCAGTTTTCTTATTGATTGATTGGACAGGGATGGATAGTGATGTATACATTTGCAGGGAACTGTAATAAAACAATAGAGAGAGAAAGTAATGATTAATAGGTCTGACAAAAGAAAGAGAAAGAAATACCAAAACTAACAGACACAGAAGACTTATTGATGGCAGCAAAAGAAAAAAAGATGTTATTGTGTACTGAAAGAATTTCACATAGCAGGCTGAAAAGACTTTGTGCAGGGATTAGATCTAAAGTTAAGAGGAGGTCTGGAAAAAAAAATACTTGCCTGTAAACTGTCTGGACTCACATCAGCAGAGATTTGAGCTCCATCTTTCACCATGTTGCCCTCCACAGTGTTGTGATAGATCTACCCATCTCTGTCTGCCAATACAAAGTGCTCTGGGAAGGTCTGGCTGCTCACTTATTCGCCCTCGATATCTTGCAGGAGACTGTAAGGGGAAGAATGAAAGGTAGAGGTGTTTAAGGGTGAAAGACAAAACAACTCTCATCATCATCATCATAAGGATTTTTTCAAAGCTACAATTTAACTTGTAAGGCATCATTTAGTCCAGTGATACACGAATAACGATGACTTATCACACTTAATAAGTATAAATTCTTCATAATGAAATACTTTTTTGCTTCATGGGAGACACAAAACATGAACAATTTGCTTTCCTTTTATAAAGAAACTGTTAGAAATTGTTGAGAATTAACTTAAATATTAATAGCTTGTATTGTTTGTCTAATTAGAAATAATTATGAATTTCCATAGAGGCTAACATCTTTTACTGTAAATTTTATTTTAAAGAACCCCACATAACTTTTTAATGATTTCGATAACAGGGTATATACAAGGATCTCAAAATAAATTTTAATACCTTTTCAAGGCATGTTAAGACCTAAAATAAAATTAGGAATTCATCGCAATGCACTGATAAATTATTAAATTATTAATATTAAACTATGTAGTTATTCAGGTATTTTGCAATGGCCAGCTCAGGAAGCATTGACTGAAAAGTACCATTTATTCCCTCGTTCAGTTCAGTGAGTGATGGATTACTGCTGTCAACACCTAATCACCTCAGCCTGCTTCATTGTTGTGCCCGCTAGCGCCACACAGTGGTCGTGTGCGGCAGAAGATGGGGCCGTAGTCATTGTTGTGGAGGGGTTCGCGTTGGAGAGTGGTGTACTCACAGGTGTTTCAGGAGCCACAGTTGCTCCCACTGTCACAGTAGCAGCTTTAGAATAAAAACTTGCGATTGAATGCTGCACACGTTCATGGTGCCGATGTCTTACCGAGCTCCATTCATGTTGAATCCCGTTGAGGCAATGCTGATCTTTTTATCGAATGCAAAGTAATCCTCTCTGTTGTTTTCGGCCAGAGACTTCAGCCACTGTTTAAAAGCCTCTGGCCAAGAATCAGCAAATTTACACAGTTTTTGGTAGTACTGCATCGCTTCTCTGCACTTCACTATCAGTTAGTGGAACACGTCACGTCGGCTCATCTTTAGTAGGGCAAACAGCCAGCATAAAAGAACAAAAAAATAATTTTATTTTATTGGTCTACGTGTGTCTATTTTTGATTGAAAAATGTATTTTAAAAACATGCCAGAACAAACAAATTTAAGCATTTACAAAATGTATTTAAGACTTTTAATACTACTTGGGTCTTAACTTTCTTATATCAATTCATCAACCTTCTATTTAAGACCGTGCAGATACCCTGGATAACAAATGTTATTCAACTCCTTCTTTTTAACTTGTTCACTCCTTTGTGTCAGATTATTTGTGTCAATATTACGAAACCATCTTCTAAACCTAACTTCAAAATCTTTGTTGACGATTCCAAACAATAGACATCTTCCAAGGTATGTTAAAAATTACAACATAAAGTGCAAGGTCTCAGGTTTTAAGTGCTTAAGTCCAAGTCAAGTCTCCAGAATGTGAATTGAGACCAAGTCTTGAGTCTTTATAACATAAGTCTAAGCCAGATCTTGACTCTTTATGGCAGCAGTTCAAGTCAGGTATGAAGTCTTTGTATGATTTTAAGTACCATTCAAATCTCAGACTCGAATCGCCAGATCTGACACACACATGGAAGACTACAAAGCATACATCTTGAAAAAAATGATGTTGCCAGAATAAAAACCAGGAAACAAATGCAAAGGCACCAAAGATGTTGAGATTATTGACACAGATGTGGACACACCAGACACACAGGCATTGTGTCACCTAGCTCTTATGTCAAAGTGTTAAAGCACGGTGGCTGCAGTATGGTTGGCCCAAGGCTTTAATCAATATGGAAATGAGACAGCAATATGGGCCTGGGAGAGGCAGGCATGTATTATTACGTTTATTGCTCTTTTCATTCACTCCAGGGAAGACATTACAGCGCCCCAATAAAAGTTTGTCCACCATGAATCTTTTTTATTAGTCTTTCTGTGTCACAAGAAAACCACAGTGAAACCTTTGCTAAGGTTGGTGAAACTTTCCAGACAAATAGTTTAAATGGTCCTTTGAAACACAAGAACGGAAAAAATACAGCATGAGAGACTGTTATTAAAATCCTCAGTGGGTTTAATTTATCCATGGATGAATTAAAAGACAAATACTTCTACCATGCAAAAAAAAACTTAAAGAAAGAGTTTAAAAAGCAATACAACTGATGGTAGGTAAGGAAAGATGCAAGTTTGTCCCTGGGCTGACTAAATTCTCATTCTGTAAACGCTCATAAGTCAATAAATTCTTAGCACAAATCATTACAGAAAGCCTGCGGCAAAAATTAAGAGCAGGCCAACCTGTAAAGGGATGATCAGAGCTTTTTTCCTCAACCAGTCCATGGACTGAAGTGCAACAATGAGCCCTGAATCACTGAGATGACAAACAAATATTTCAAGGCATTTCTAAAGCTGTAAATTGGTGACAGAAAAATCTATGACACAGCACTTTGTGGTATGCAGAAAAGTGAAATATTACTTGGCATGGGCGAGTAACTTAACATCTATCTCATTGGACGAAAACAATACAGGGTATTGAGTTTGTGAGAACAAGATGGGATTTTAGCAATATTTTTGGAAGCCTAAGACCCCTGTTCTGTTTTCACAAATGACACCAGCAGATATTTTCAAAAAAGACTGCTGTATTTAGAAGTATCTGTAAGTGGTGTAGAATAAATGAATCCTACTTTGACCATTTATTGCTATTTTTATGCTTGTATAACTTTAAAGACAATGATTTTTGTGTTTTTACAAGAAAATGGAAGCAGATGCTAACTTTAGTGTCATTAAAGTCAGGAGAAAAGGCAGCTGTGGTATTTTCACAGTTCTCATTCTGCTCTTGTTGTCACTCTAGCACCTCGCAGATCATCCTTTAATTTTTTGATATTCAGGTGTTCTTTATGCCCCAGGTCCTGACATGTAGTGGGGGGTGAAGTTATCCCACCAATATTACATCCCAAATCTACCTTGGTTAGATGGTAACAAACCTGTAGCTATCTAACTAATCGAGGGGTAAAATGGGATTGTGGAATAAGTATGACATAGTAATCTGATAAAAAACAAACAAACAATACTTTAGTGGTTTTAAAACCAGAAATGAATAACCCTTGGTAAACCTTAAAACTAGAAACAGACCTATGCTCAGGTTAATAACAATTCAGCATTGCCTTTCCAAACATCTGACGCTGTGGAATATGAAATTTGATATCCACCAAAAACCAGACCTTTATAGATATTTTGGATATGGTTAAAACTTTGGAAAAATAAACATCACGACAAGAGACACAACATATGCATAATAATAAACAATTTGTATAAATTTTGCTCAAAGAACCCAGTAAAAATTACCTCATCCCACTCTTGGCTCTGCAGACACTCTCTCTGCACTGATGAAAATTCACTAACTTTGGCATAAAGATTGAAGTGGTTGACAAATATAATTTCTGTGACTTGTGATTTGTTTGACTACTCAGGGGCACTTTTAGATACTGTATTAGGAGTTTTACATGTATTTCTAGGAAAGAAAATGTTATGTGGCAACAACAATGGTGACATCACTATAAAAAGATTAGTGATCTCTGCTTAATTAGTACCAATGTAATTAGTACATTTTCTAGCAATTTAACACATCTTTCCATACATTTGTAATAGCATCACCTTATAAATGCTACACATATTTCTGGAAGTGACAGGTATAGTTGTGTTGCAAAATCTGCTTTAATTCATCATGTTTAATATCACTTAAAACACAAGACAAAATAAGGCACACAACCTTTTTGTAGTATAAAGATATAAGCAGCTCACAAGTGGAGATAATCATGATTTCCTGAGAAGGGACGACATTTTAAGCACTATTTTTGGAAAAAATTAAAACATCTATTTTTTTCTCAATAAAAATAAAGGAATCGGAAATCACAAACTGTATCTGTTAAGTCGAGAATCATACATTTTAGTTTAGATTAGTCAAAGCATTTTAGATTTTGAAATAACTGAAAAAGCCTTTTAGTGCCAGTAGAACACTTCAATGTGATGTATACTTCAAAGAAACTGTTTCAAGCATTTGAACTGGTAATAACAATTCCACATGTCCTTGTTAAAATGCCTGTGATGTAAAAAAATACTTTATAATGTTTTTCTACCTGTAGGGTGACATATGTTATGTAAATGTGACAGAAACATAAATAAATAAGAGAAATGGACAAAAAAGTGAAAACCTGCCATAACCTGGTTTCCTGAGATTCCACACTCTAAACTAATATGTTATGGAACCACCTTTCGATTCAGTTTCAGCATTCAGTTTTCTTCTCCTCATGCTATCAATCATAGCTAATCCAATTAACCTAAAGTTTAACTATCCTACTAACATTTTCTTGACATTTGCTATTTTGCCCTGATTAGCTACACACATGGTTTGCAGAGAAGCTACAAAGGATCAAAAAAATCTAATTGTATGAAAGATTAAAAATTCAGTATCTAAAAACATGACATCGTCAGCAGTAATTAGGGAATATAGGACGAACTTAACCTTAAAATCTGTATGTTCCTCCATAATTGATACAAAACAAGGTCTGCAAGTGTTTCAGATTTTCACTGGTTGTATTCTATATGTGACATTAGTCTCCTGTATTCTCTATATATCTGATTTAAAGAGTATGGTTGAATGATGGACACCTTTTCATTGAAAACATATTTTGGCCTCCAGGAAGAACAGCAGCAAAGTCCATCAACAAAAACAACATATTTTCCACTATGAAAGACTGCGGTGGCAGCATCATGTTTTGGGGTTACCTCAGATGGAACTATGTCTAGGTAGATCAAATCATAAGTCTAAATACCAGTGAGTTTTGACCCCAAACCCTCAAGTGTCTGCTAGACAACTGAAGACAGAGAGGGAGTTTATTTTTAGCATCACTATGAGTCCAAACACAAATCAGAATTCACAAAAGTATAGGTTTCAGAGGAAGACTGAGGCTGCATTCACACCAGCCCTGTTCAGTCCGCTTTAATAGAATTCTAGTTTGTTTGACCCGAAAGTCCAAATCGTTTGGGGAGGTGTGAATGCGATCAGTCGAACTCTGATGCAGATGTTTAAAAAAAATGGACTCTGGTTTGCCTAAAAACCTAGGTCTCGGCTCGGTTGAAGTGAACTCTGGTGTGCTTCAATTGCATATGAGAATACCAAGCGGGCTGGGGGAGCAGCAAAAGCAGGAAGTGGACTATAGTCCAGGGAATTCTGGGTAATTACAACCAAAACAACAACTCTGCCTCATTCTCTGCTCATGCTGATCACATTGCTGCAACATATTTTGCTGGCACCTTTGCTAAGAACAACAGAGTAATCCTTAAACCCCTAAAATCTGATGCCAATCCCTGTTTGTTTACATTTTAAAGAACGCAGGAAGTGTCCCTGTGTTCAGTGGTTCTTGCTGCGGTGCCACCACAGGAGAGGAGGTAAATACGCTGCTCAAAACGTTTAGTTTGTTTGACAAAGTGAAGTGAAAGCTAATCGCACCAGCTAAAAAAAGCAACAATATTCCAATTTTGGTCCCCGATTGAACAAAGTCTACAGGACTATCTGGTGTGAAAGTCCAGGACTGAATCCGCGAAGAAATCTGTGCTAACAAGAGATGTCCGACAAAATGGGTAAATATTACAAAGTCAAAATGTTGAATCCTGATAAACTGCTATGAATGTTGAAATCGAATGAAAAGGTGGGTCAGTAAAGTGCTAGTCTAAAGTTGTGCCCGTCCTCTGACGTAATCAGTGTTGTAGCGTTCTTATGTGTTCAAAAGATTTGTTCATTTTTAGGGTAAATTCTGCAGTATCAATCTCATATTTTTTTGCCTGTAGTAACTAAAATGACCCCCTTAAGACAGAATAGTATAGCTGTAAAATGGTTTAATACCAAGTCATAATATTCCAAATAAATAAAAATAATAATCTAGAGGATTTCTTATGTTATGTAAAGGAATGTCTTTTCATTTTTCTTTCTCAGAGTTTCTCAGACTTTCCATTTCCCCAAGTGTTCTAATATTTGTAACAGTCGAGTTATGCTCTATGCTCCCAATATTTGTTTTTTTATTTCTTCTGTTTACTTTTTAATTTAAGATATTGTTATTTATCTTTTTGCATGGACTATTTCTAATGAACTTCCTGCTTTTTGTTAGCAGTGCTGTCTCATAATCCCTGAAGGTGAACGGGGGTTTTAAAACACATCTTAACCCAAGAAGGATCCTTTACATTTTGAGAATCCCAAAGGATTAACTTTTAGTGTGATAGCAGGTATTTGTATCTCTGTAAGAAGAATAGTGCCAGAGACATTAATGAAATGTTTTCTACAGCAAACTTTGTGTGAGCTTTTTGTCTTCAGGTCAGCATTCTGTCTTGTATCACGGCCCAGCCAAACGTGCGGTTATGTGCTGTACTTGTTTACCACTTAACTGCCAAAAATTTCACAATTTAGTGTCTCATTTCCATCTGTGCTCAAGCATTAAATTCTTGTGGGAAAGATGTTTAATAGCTGAAAGTAAAGCGCTGCTGTCACGCTGTAGAAATGCTGAGTTTTGACAACCTTCAGGGCTAGCTGGATTAAAGATGTGACATTCAAGCATAACAAGACTTTCTTTCTTGGGGAGGGAGGGGGAAGTTGTTTCTTTTTCTAGGGTGTGATTAAACCCCAGACTGAATATCATGTCAGCTCTTTTCTGCAGCTTTTTCACTCTGTTCCTTCAGGGTATCACAGGTAAAATCAGCTGCATTACCTGTAAATGTGTAGATGGACTGCTTGGAGATTTGGATAACAATCTCAGTTTCTGTCTGAGATGTTCTCAAGTTCTTTTTTAAGTCCAGGTCAAGACTTAGAAAACATCCTTATACTGGATGAATGCCTTCAACTTTGTCTATTTGTGTAAATCAATATCCTTAGGTCTAATTTAACACATGCATATTTATTATCATTGATCTTTTTCTGATATTTTGATTCAAAAGCCTGCTGCAAATTATTATTTTTTTAATGAATAAGGTGTACAATTTACCACATTAAAAATATAAATATCCATTTTTGTTTGAAGAGAATTAGTAACAGTATGTTACATCATTTGTTGTTGGATTTTTTAATGAATCAAACAGGAAATATTATTTGGAACATTTCTAAAATTTTGTCAGTTAACAGAATAATATGCTGGGAGAGATTTAGTTTGTAGGGATGCATCTAAACTTTGCAGGGCATTAACACTGAAAGACTACAAGAGACCCCTGATCTAGACTTGCTGGCTTTACCTCTGATTAGGTGAGAAATAAATTGTTCATAAGACTAAAGTTCCAGATCTCGAGTCCAAGTTAATTCACAAGGTATTGGGTCATCATGAGTTTAAATCAATTCAGAAGTCTTTTGTTTTGCAAATTATGTTTGCATCAAGTCAAAGTCATAAATTAGGTCCCCTTCTCTGTGCTTCGGATTTCTTTAACGTTAAGGCGTATTTGTTAAGCTTAGTCTGAGCTGATACATCCATCCTTTTGTTGTCTGAACCTTGCAGGTCTGGGGCTGGTGTCTATCTGTGGTCGTTGATGCACACACTCACCTAAGTGCAATTTGGAGAGACCATTTAACCTAACAGTCATGTTTTTGGACTGTGGGAGGAAACCAGAGTACCCAGGGAGAACCCTTACATGCACGGGAAGAACATAGAAATTCAATGCAAAAAGACTCCAGGCCGGGATACAAACCCAGCACCTTCTCGCTGCAAAGCAAGAGCCTTACCAAACTTAACTAACTTTTGTGTTTAAAGGTTTTGGACTCAATGGACTGACTGTGTAATGCTGTAATAATAATATGTGTGTTGTATGTTTATATTTGTAAAAACTCAAAATTAACCAGAAAGGTAGATATTTATTATTTAAAAGTCAGTTAATTGGGAAAACAGTATTTATCTATAAACAAGAAACTTGATATTTTCAGGAACTGATTAACTCAGGCCAGGTGAAGAAGAGTCTGGTGAAGCTCATTAAACCCACCCATCAAGACAACTGAAACAGTACCATGGTTAACTCTGTCTGCCATCTTTGGATTACATTCTAAATTCCCAGCAAGCAACGCCTTTACTGCATGGCACAACAGACAGGCAGAAAGCTGCTGCAGACGTCTGCAAGTTCCTTCGCTTGGCAGGCTCATTTAGTTTTTGTGCCACTGAACTCAATGAAGCACAACAATACTGTGGCTGGGTGCATTTAATTAATCACTATAGCTGTCACTGCAGTGCCAGTGTCCTGTTGTATGAAAAAAAACATTAAAGTTCACTGTGTAAATCGGCATTTAGAGGCATTTAAGTAGTTTAGCGGATATACAGGTACTTTTTAACAAATTGGAATATCAACACAAACTTAATTTATTTCAGTAATTGCATGCAAAATATGATATTGATATGCAGTTGATTTATGGATGGAACAGAGATTACATGACACATTTCAAGCATTAACATAAATCTTGATGCAGTGAATGTGGCCTTTTTTGCAAAGCTGTCGTGAGGGTTTTTCACATTTCACAATTTTTAAGACAGTTCAATCAGTGAGATTTATTTATTTGAGTAATTCAACACCAAAGTGAAACTTATTCATCTTAGAAATGCATTACAAACAGAACAAAAGATTTAAATAGTTTTTCTGTTAATTTTGATTGTTATGGATGACAGTGAATGAATGAATGAACAAACGAATGAATGAAAACCCTAATAATTCTTTTAAAAAAGTTTTAGGGAATTGAAAGGTGCATGTTCTGTTACAGCTGTTCTAAAACTAACAGTGTTTCTGAAAAAGAACATCATACAATCAATCATGGTGCTGGTAGTGTGATCATCTGGGGCTGCTTTGCTGAGCTAGGACCCTGACTACTTTCTGTATCTGATGGAAACACGGATTCTCTCTACAATAAGATCCTGAGGGAGAATCTTCATTCATTAGTTAGTGAACCTTAGGCTTTAGTATGTTTGCATTGTGCAGTGGGATAACTATCCTAAACACACCAACAAGTTCACATCTGTATAGCTCAAAAGAAAAAAGTTATTGCCCCTGGTGAAAATCATGACCTAAAGGCAACTGAAATGTTGTGGCATAACCTTGAGTAAGCCAGTCATGCTCAATCACCCTCCTGTTAGAGTGAATTAAAACAGTTCTACAAAGATGAGACAGACAAACATCCTCCACAGCGATGTAAAACACTCATTTACAGTTATTCCTGATGACAGCTGTTGTAGCAGAGGGACACACAACCAATTATTAAGTTTAGGGGACAATTGTTTTTTCCATCCATCCATTGTCTGTACCTCTTATCCTTTGCAGGGTGGCGGGGGTGTTGTTGCCTATCTCCAGTGGTCATCAGGTGAGAAGCTGGAACAGGTTGCCAGTTCATCGCAGGGAAACAGAGACACAGGACAAACAACCATGCACATGCCTGAGGCCAATTTAGATGGAACAATTAACCTAACAGTCATGTTTTTGGAGTATGGGTGGAAGCCAGAGTACCTGTAGAGAACACATGTATGCACAGGGAGAACATGCAAACTCTATGCAGAAAGACTCCAGGCTGGGATTCGAACCTAGAAGATGTTGTGGAAAAGGTTTTGGGATTCAAACCCAGGATCTTCTTGTTGCAAGGCAACAGGGCTACTAACTGCGGCACTTTTCACCCCATTAGTTTTTCATTAGGGAACATTCACACCAGCCCTTTTTAGTCCGATTTAATCAAACTCTATGTCGTTTACCCAGAAAGTCTGGTTCTTTTGGGCAGGTGTGAATGTGCAATCGAACAGTGATGCAGACTAAAAGAAAAACCTAGGTTTGTGCTCAGCTGAACTGAACTCTTGTGCGGTTCGATTGCATATGAGAATGCCAAGCGGGCCCGGGGACGCTGCAAAAGCAGAAAGTGGACCGTAGTGCAAGTTAGGTTTGGAATTTTCCCTTTATAAATTATCTTCATTTCATTTGAGAACTGTTTTTGTTCCTTGCTCCGGTTATTGTTTCGGATGTTAAAATTTGTTTGTAGATCTGAAAAGTTGAAGGATAACAGAAAAATAAAAAAAACAATGAGATGGAATCTGCAGGTTAGTAAATGTTGTTTTCACTGCACAACATATTGTTTGTGTTAATTAAAAAAAAAAAAATGCACACAGATCCAGCCCTCGCCAGGATCCTTTATTATAGACATCAGTCAAGTTTAAATCTCTATTTGTCGAGTCTTTTAGAAGAAGTTATTAGACAAACATACAAAGTGTGGAAAGAAAATATGTATTTCATCAACAAATGTTATAAGAAGTTATTTGGTTGTCATGTAAGGTATTGAATTTTTTTTTTTTTGGCCTCAGGCTTTAATAGTTGAACAACCCTCCTCCAGGTATAACTACTTTTTAACTTTAAATCAGGATACAAACTGAAGATGAGACAGATTCTTAAAACCTGTTTTCTCAGCAGTCTTGTCACATTTATCAAGTTTGAGTTTATATGCAGTGGTTTTTAGCTCTAACCATCCAAAAATTATCTTTCCTATTAATAACAAAGAGGACCTATTTTCAGGCTGATTCGTTTTGAGCAGAAGTATGAATCAACCAAGTTGAATTTCTATAAAAGCTTGATAATGCCATCCATTTTTAATGCAGTTTCACTTTGCGCTTGAGGCTGATTCTAGTTTGTTATAATCAACTGAAATTACTTTTACAAGATAATGTTGTACATTTTATAATGATCTAAGCAAGTGTAAATGCATTAATAAGATTAGAAATTATGTAAAAAGTAAATAAGTATGATGGTTTTTATTACAATTCAATCTGATGGACCAAAGTATAAAAAGAGTCAACATATCATTCGAAATTTCAGCTGAAGTGACCTAATTTTTTTTCTCTTTTTGACATCATCTGGCAGTTTATTCAGTCTTAAGTCCATTCGTTTTGTTTCATAATTCACAGATCAACAAGGCAGCTGCATCATGTTTTGACCTCAGTATGATCGTCAGAAAAACACTCTGCCTGACTCCAAAGACAGATTTCTGTCAGCAGGCAAGTTCTCATGTTTCCTTTGAATATTAGGTTTTACATTAGGAAAAAAATCAGTCGAGCTGTTTCACTTTATTTGATCTCCACCGTTTTAGAGATTATCTTGAAAAAGAAGAGATGAAAAGCCTGATCTTGGAGCAGATGACATGCAGCTCATTCATCATCAGCATTGTGGGCGTTGAAATATTTATTCAGACTGTTATTTCTTTTAATAAACAAAGCATTGTGTGCACAAGTTTGAATTTTTGGTGGATTTTCTCTAATCTACAAAGGGTCAAATTAATAGAAACATGTTCAAAGGATTCACACACACACCTCAATACTTTCTTGAGAAGTATTTGTTATCAAATTGCAGAGATGCCATACGCTTTTCTCTCATAACAATGGCTGTTTCATCTCTTGTTCTTGGCAGAATCTGTAGGTTTTGTTAGGGAATATTTCAATGGAATTAGGATTTAATTAATTAGTCACGTTCTTAGTAAGTGCATCACAGAAAAGGTCATGTTAGAAACAAACAAAGTCTTCTGTATGTAATGTTTTGATAGCAATTTATCAGAGTGCTTAAACAGACGTCAGTAAAAGCAAGAGCGAGCAGCAAGATATCAACAGGACGTTCTGACCTTGTGAGCCTGCTTCACGCTCTACTATCAGAGTGATTTAGCCTTGCTGGGCCAGACAACGAGCCTGGGTGGGGAGGTATTGGAGAAAATAATCTTTGATTACCAAATACTATATAATGTTAGGAATAAGGCTGATGAGGGTTTAAATTATGGCACCATTTTGGGTGCACTCTGCCCTCCACATTGGCCAATATGCTGTATTAAATATCAAAAGGCCTCATGTTTCATCTTTGTTTAAGAAGAAGCTAATTTTGCCACAACAGTTTCGTTCAAGTTCAATTTCAAAAACCTGACCTTAAAGCTACTGTCCATTCATTTTCATTCGTTTAGGTGGAGGTTGAGCTAGCCTACTTTATAGATTCTAAATGCAGTTTTTATCTAACGGTGCATTCACATCTGTTAATCCAGTAGACTCGATTCAATTGGGGACCAAAATTGCAACATTGTTGCTTTTGTTAGCTAGTGTGGTTCACATCTACACTGCTCTGTGTCAAACAAACCTAAGTTTTTGAGCAACATGTTTAACTCCTCGCCTGTGGGTGGCGCTGCACCAAGAAACACAGAACACAGGGACACTTCCTGTTCCGTGAATGTAAACAAACATGGAGTGGCGTCAGATTTGAGCGGTTTTACAATTGCTTTGTTGTTTTTGGCAAATGTTCCAGACAAAAACCTTGCAGCAATGGGCTCAGCATGAGCAGAGAACGAGGCAAAGTTGTTGTTTTGGTTGTATTTACCCAGAATGCCCTGCTCTATAGCTTGCTTTCTCTTTTTGGTGCAGTCCCGGTCCGCTTGACATTTACATAGGCAATCAAATCGCACCAGGGTTCATTTCAACTGAACCAAGACCTAGGTTTTTAGGCAAACCAGAGTTGACATTTTTTGGTCCCCATCAGAGTTTAATTGCTCATTAACACCTCCCCAAACGAACCCGGACGTTCTAGGCAAACACACTAGAGTTTGATTAAACGGGACTAAACAGGGCTGGTGTCCATAAGTTTCAACTGCATCGCAGTTAATTTAACAACAAGCTGAAGAATTTGGATGTAGTTTTCCTTCATTATTTCCTCCACTTTACACATTATACCAGGACCACTGACACTACAGCAGGCACACAGCTTGATGCCACCACCACTATTCTTTAAAGCTGCTACACTACTCTTGGGTTTCGAAAGGTTTGTCTCATTTGACTCTTTAAGCTCTCTCCAGAGATGATCTGACTAGCCCATGTCGACTTTGGCCCAGGCGCTCCTCCCCTTAATGCAGTTCAGAATTTGTACAGGTCAGTGGCAAAACGACAAGCAATCAGGGAGTTAAATGAAATATTCAGTTGTTTTAAGGTACAAACATTCATTCCATGTTATTCTGACAATGATCATCAGTAGTTTATGGGAAATTCTGCCATCCAATTCAACCAAAGTTGTAATATTACATTTAGCACAGTACTCTGACAAAACCATCTGAAAAGTTGAATTTTTTATCATGTTTTCTATGAACAAATTCTCCAGGGTTAACCAAAAGTGGGTAGTTACTGATTACATTTTCTACAGTAATTTTGGAAAAAAAATGTTCTTCTCGGAGTACTTTCACTGCATCATATGCCTATATGCTTTACTTCTGCTTGAGTAATATATACACTATATACACTACATCTATCTATCTATCTATCTATCTATCTATCTATCTATCTATCTATCTATCTATCTGTCTGTCTGTCTGTCTGTCTATCTGTCTGTCTGTCTGTCTGTCTGTCTGTCTGTCTGTCTGTCTGTCTGTCTGTCTGTCTGTGTGTCTGTCTGTCTGTCTGTCTGTCTGTCTGTCCTAACACAAACATAGATTTTTCCAAAGTATGTATACTGATGAAGTTATGTGCTTTTATCAAAATGTGTGTTTCTACTTCTGAATTTATAAGATCTGGCTGTTTGTCAGAGTTTCAGGGTCCTTTAGCTTTAACTTCAGGGCCAAAGCAGCTTATACCCAGTAATCTGCAGAGTAGGAACAGTCACACTGGTCCTGCTGTGTTCAAGAAAAGCAATTGGCTCTAGCCGTGTACTGATTGTCTGTCTGATTGGCTCCCCAGTGATATGTTTTATGGGCCCTGCGGTCAGTTTTCCACTGCACTGTCTCCTGGGTTTTACCACCTCATGGATGTTGGTGCACTTAGTTGGTGTGCAAATTATAGTTGTTTGGGTATATTGGTCCATGTTCACCAAGCAATTCTACAAAGAAATTAAAATAATCAACAGTACTTGCTTTAAGATGTACCATGGGATTTTGCTGCTTCACAACAAACAATAAAAATAGAAAGATAAATAAATAAATAAATACTGCACACAAGCTAATTTCAGCAAACTCAGATCTCATCACAGGGCAGAACCATAATCCCTTCCCCAGTTTGCATCCTATGGCCACATCACACAGGAAGCTCCTGATCACATTTCTGCGTTTTGTCATCCAAATTTTCATGGCATTGTTAATTTTGCAAGGTAACCTAGCAACAGCTGTGTGCTTGGATGCTGTGAGAAGTAAATGATGGAAGGAAAAGCAGGAGGAGAGTGAAAGAGTGAGGTGTGGGTTGGAAGATACAGGAGCTGTGGTCATTAGTGAGAATACTTCTAAGAGAACCAAGCAGCCTGTGACATAACAGAATCAGACTAATTACTCCAAAGAGAGTTCCACTGTGTTGTGGTTGGCTATACTCTGATGAGTCTCACCTTTACGTCTGGACAATGGCATCCCACCACATCCAATTATAGTGGATTTTATTTTTACATTTTTTGGTGGAATTTCACATTTCCATCTATGTTTGCCATGCTGCTAAAATCAGAGCCTTAAAAAGCTGCCGCACCTATTTTTGAGATCTTGAAACTGTATCTGTAAAACATTGGTATACCTTCATACCAGTAAGAGGTCCAAGCCTTGTCATTCACAATGTTATCATAACCGCGGCCATTTTTTATGTCTCTTTAACTAACACGGCCTTGTATCTCCTTTGTTGTCCCACTCTGGTTAGAATTTCTAAAGGCATTTCACATTTTATACACTCTGAGGTCACATTTATCTCCCTTTATTACACTTATCATTAAATTCCTCCAGCACATTTATCTGATTAATTGTAGCCTTCAGTTAGATACACTCATTTCTAAAGAAAAACCTCCCTCTTGTTTGAGCTGTGGTATCTCAGATGAAATAAAGAAATCTTGCTGATGATATAACTGAAACTGCATCCAAGGCCGATGAGAACAATAACTTGATTCTTCTTCTTTTAACTTCATCAAATTGATTTTTTTTTCTTTAGAAAAACGTGGACCGATGAATTCCATTTTTTATGTTACTGACAGTTTTTGGCTTAAAGGTTTCTTCTTATTGTTTAGTAGCAAGGATGTACGGCTGTAAAAAAGGCTGAGGGCAGTTGAAAAACATGTGAGAGATAATTATAAAGTTTGCCCACTGTGAAACTGTAGCTCTTTTTTGCTTTAATGTGAGAATAGAGGTTCTAGCCTGCACTTTGTATCTGTAAACCCGGGGATACAGAGGAAAAAAACACATTAGTCACTCAAGGAAAATATCAAGCAGTTTTTAGCAGGCATTGAGGTTTCAAATAGCAGAGTGTTAATGAACTGCCTAATTTTTAGCTCCAAGAGACCCAATTAAAAAGTCTCAAATAGGAGGGTAATATTTTCCCTTTGAATGAATTCAACTTTTTTTTTTTTTTTTACATAATCCGCTCTTTCTGTTTTTGTAAGATTTCTGATGCCTGGTAATGAGGGGCATGCAGTGATCACAAAGTAACAACTTCTGAAGAGATATTCCGTTGCAACAGTTGGCTCTTGTTTTAGCATTGGTAGTCTGACATGATTAATATGCAACTCCTTCTCTATTTCTGCATAGATTTAAACCTACAGCTTGAACTCACAGGAAAATTCAACTTGATAATAAGCAAAATATTAAAAAATACTCAAAATTGAAAGACCAATACATCCACAGTATAGCACTGTCCAGAAACTGTGGCACCCCTGGTAAAGATTAATGCAGTCGCATCAAAACATTTTTTATCAAACTGCATCAACATTGCATCAAAATATTTTAATACAGTAGCAAAATCTAGCAAAAACAGAAAGAAAAAATAAATATATAATAATTTTTTTACACAATATGGTATCCCTTGAAACCCAGCCACGAAAATATATTTTCCATACTACCATGACAAATGTGAAGATGTGGAGTTTAAAAAATCCTGATAGGACTAATGAAAAGATTTTCAGCAACAAACAGGTGAAAAGTAATGAGTTATATGGAAATGTCTGTAATACCCTATGTTAGGTAAGGTGGAGGATGTGTGATGCTGTGGGTGTGATTCACTATCTGTGACCCTCCAAACTTCATCAGTGTGTGTTAGAGCAATTCCTTTACCCTGGAATAAAGCAAGAAGAGTAAAGCTCAACCAGATTTAATCAAATAAACAGATTCCCTGACAGCATGTACAGTAGATCTACAGGCTTCCCAGAAGGGATGCCTGACTTATAGCGTTACACAATGTTATAAAGGAAATGTGCAACTATCTTGATTGGCTAAAACTATTGCAGGTATGCTATGTTGTAGCTTGCAGCAGCCTCGTCGTTGACTTACGGGTTGAGAGGTTCATCCCATCTGAGCTTCTTCCAGGAATTTCTCCACCCCTCAAACGGCTCAAACCAGTTACGTTAGAAAAGGTGCTCTCTGCTATCATCATCATCAAATTAATCAAATTTGTTTATTGATCCATGGTAAAAACACAAAACATTTCATTTTCCTCTATAGATCATTTAAATTCCCATGTGCAAAAGGGGGCAGAAAGAAGATAAAATCTTATAATATCTGTCCCCATTCCAAAACAAAATAACCTTACTCAAGCAGCTTACAGCCAAAATTACACCATCTACCTAATTCAACACCATAAAACGTCCGTAATCAATTTCAACAAAATAAAAGTTAAAAAAAGACAAAAAATGTTAGTTTAAATATCAGCATTTATGCAGTATAATAAATCATGCAATGCACAGCTTGCAAAACAACAAGCAATCCAATACATAGAGAAGAAAACAAAACAAAGAACAACATAGACCTAATCATATTAATACTGACTGAATATACTCTGTTTATACTTATACTTAAACTGACCAATATTCCTACAACTTTTAAGATTATCATGCAATGAGTTCCACAATTTTACTCCAATAACTGAGGGGCACATTTGTTTCATTGTTGTACGTGCAAATTTATGTTTAAAATTAAACCTTCTCCTACTGAACTCTTTTTCTAACTGATAAAGGTGTTGTATTTTCTCTGGTAAACTGTTATGTCTTGCTTTAAACAAAATTATTAGTGTTTGAAACTTAACCAAATATTCTAACTTTAATATTCTGGATTTAGCAAATAATTTGCATGTATGTTCTCGGTAGATAACTTTATGAATAATTTTTATAGCTTTCTTCTGTAGAATAAATAAAGGTTTTATATTTGTCTGATATGTGTTCCCCCAGACTTCTATACAGTAATTAAAATACGGTGCGATGAGTGAACTAAACTCAGCAAAAAAAGAAACGTCCTCTGACTTTCAACTGTTTTTACTTTCAGTAAACTTAATGTGTGTAAATATTTGTATGAACATTAAAAGAGTCAACACCATAAGACATAAACTAAAAATGTTTCACAGACCTGTGACTAACAGAAATAGAATAATGTGTCCTTGAATGAAGGGAGGCTCAAAATCAAAAGTACCAGTCAGTATCTGGTGTGGCCACCAGCTGCTTGAAGTACTGCAGTGCATCTCCTCCTCATGGACTGGACCAGATTTGTCAGTTCTTGCTGTGAGATGTTACCCCACTCTTCCACCAAGGCACTTGCAAGTTCCTGGACATTTCTGGGGGGAATGGCCCTAGCCCTCACCCTGCGATCCAACAGGTTCCAGACGTGCTCAATGGGATTGAGATCCGGGCTCTTCGCTGGCCATGGCAGAACACTGACATTGCTGTCATGCAGAAACTCACACACAGAACAAGCAGTATGGCTGGTGGCATTGTCCTGCTGGAGGATCATGTCTGGATGAGCATGCATAAAGGGTACCACATGAGGGAGGAGGATGTCTTCCCTGTACCGCAAGGCATTGAGATTCCCTGCAATGACAACAAGCTCAGTCCGATGGTGATGTGATATACCGCCCCAGACCATGACGGACCCCCCACCTCCAAATCGATCCCGCTCCAGGGTACAGGCCTCGGTGTAACGCTCATTTCTTCGACCATAAACACGAATCCGTCCATCACCCCTGGTGAGACAAAACCGTGACTCATCAGTGAAGAGCACTTTTTGCCACTCCTGTCTGGTCCAGCGAAGGTGGGTTTGTGCCCATAGGTGGCGTTGTTGCTGGTGATGTCTGGTAAGGACCTGCCTTACAACAGGCCTACAAGCCCTCAGTCCAGCCCCTCTCAGCCTATTGCGGACAGTCTGAGCACTGATGGAGGGATTGTGTGTTCCTGGTGTGACTCGGGCAGTTGCTGTGGCCATCCTGTACCTGTCACGCAGGTGTGATATTCGGATGTACCAATCCTGTGCAGGTGTTGTTACACGTGGTCTTCCACTGCGAGGATGATCAGCTCTCCTTCCTGTCTCCCTGTAGCGCTGTCTTAGGCGTCTCACAGTGCGGACATTAGCCACATCAGCAGTCCTCATGCCTCCCTGCAGCATGCCTAATGCACGTTCACGCAGATGAGCAGGGACCCTGGGCATCTTTCTTTGGGTGTTTTTCACAGTCGGTAGACAAGTCTCTTTGGTGTCCTGCGTTTTTAGAACTGTGACCTTAAATACCTACTTTCTGTAAGCTGTTAAGGTCTTAACGACCATTCCACAGGTGCATGTTAATTAATTGATTATGGTTAATTGAACATGCATGGAAAACATTGTTTAAACCCTTTACAATGAAGATCTTATTTGGATTTTTACAACATTTTTGTTGAAATACACAGTCCTGAAAAAGGGACGTTTCTTTATTTGCTGAGTTTATAAAGTATTTTCATTGTTTCATTATTTATTGCCCACTAGTGCTACTAGTGGCCGTTAAGTGCTACTAGTGGGCATTTAGAGGCCACTAGTAGAACTAGTGGGCACTTAACGGCCACTAGTAGCATTAGTAGGCACATAGTGCTACTAGTGGCCGTTAAGTGCCACTAGTGGGCACCAAAATCAAATGACATCATGTTTCCAAATGAGTATTTTAAGTGTTCAGGACAGTGAATAATTATGAAGCATAGGCATACACTTGAATCTGAATGTCAAATTCATTATATAATCAACAAACAACCATTGTAGGTTATGTAAAAAGGTAAGACTACCAGTTACAATAAAATTTTTCTCTTTCCCAATCAGCACTTGCTGTTATTTGCTGCCGCAGCTTAAACTTCCTCATGATGAAAAAGAGATGCCTATAACATAATCATTAATCCTTTTCCTCTCAGAGATATATTAGTATGACCTAATTAATCATCTATATAGTATATATATAATAGTTATTTTTAATTATATTATTAATTATCATTATTGTTATTGCCAACAACAACAGTGAAAGTTCATCAGGCTTTATAGGGTTAAATTTTGGCTGGGTGCAATTCTTTCTGAAGAGCCAATAGCAAGAAGTTTCGGTGCATGCTGTCCACACCTCCTCATTAGCATTTTATTGAATTAATTCGAGTAGTGCTACTAGTAGTTGCTCTGGCCCTTACAAGTAGTACTAGTGATATCAAAAATGTCCACTTGTAGTACTAGTGGGATTTTTTAAGCTTACTAGTACTACTAGTAAGACCCAAAATGTCCACTACAACTACTAGTGGACATTTTGGCTTTCACTAGAACTACTAGTGTGCATCCTCGCTGTTACTAGTAGTACTAGTAAGGGAAAACAAATTTTTTATCTTACTAGTAGCACTAGTGAGGTAAAAAATGCCTTACTAGTGCTACTAGTGGGCATTTCTGCACTACTAATAGGGTCCAGGAGACTACTAGTGCGTGACACATGCCTACTAGTTGGGTTTTGTAGTGTCACTACTGCTGCACAGTAGTTTACTAGTAAGGTTTGATTGCATACTAGTAGTCCAAAAGTGGCACTAGTAGTGGAAAAAACGTGACAAGTAAGACATAGTCGTTATACTAGTGCACCCTAGTCATTATACTAGTGTGCCAAATTGTCTTACTAGTGAGGACGAAGTGTGTACTAGTACATGGATTTAAAGTTGGATATAAAAGATATCTAATAAATGCTCAACCGGCTTTCCATAGCGTGGACCTTTTTTGCCTAAAGCCGTACTGGCTTTCAATCAGCAGGTGATGCTTTTCTAAAAAACTGTCCAACTTGTAAACAAAAAGTTTTTCCAGTACTTTTGAAAATTGAGAAAGTAGTGAAACTGGTCTATAGTTATTGAAGCTTTGCTTATTTCCTGCTTTAAATAAAGGAATAACTTTGCCCTCTTCATTCTATCTGGAAAAATACCCCTTCTAAAGGAAATATTACAAATATAACAAAGGGGTTTGACAACATAGTCAATTGTCTTTTTTAATATAACCATATCTACTCCATCACAGTCAATGGAAGTCTTACTCTTTGACTTGGAAACAATAGATTTAATTTCTGATTCACTGACATCACCTAGAAACATTGACTCCAGTACTCTACTATCTCCTCTCCATCCTCCTTGTAGTGAAGTGTCATGTATCATGATACTATCTGCCAGATTTGGCCCCACATTTACAAAAAAAATAAAAAATTTAAATTCGCCACCTCATTCAAATCATGCAGTGTCTTATTATTGTAAATAAAATGATCAGGCACGGTTGTGTGTGCTGTTTTATTACCCATTACCTTATTCAAAATGTTCCATGTACCTTTTATGTTAGATGATAATAAAAATAACAGTATATTATAATAATCCTTCTTAGCCTGTCTCATAATTAATACTAGCTTATTTTTATACACCTTATATTTCATTTCAGCAGTATTTGTTCTATATTTTTTAACATTTCTATAAAGTTTTTTTCTTTTTTTTTTGCATGCATTCATCAATCGTTTTCATATCCATGGCTTTCTATTTTCATTTGCTTTTTGTTTTTGTACCACTATTGGGCACTGTTTATCATAATGTGTTATATACATTTTCAAAAAGCATTGTAGGCAGCATCAACATCCTCCACATACACCCCTTCCCATTCTTCATTTAGGAGATCATTCCGAAACCTATTTATTGCATCATCGTTTCTTGCTCTTACAGGTCTACACCCAATTTTCTCTTTACTTATTTTTAATTGCCAAGTAAAAGTAACAAAAATTGGCAAGTGATCACTTACATCATTTATAACTAATCCACATTTAATGTTATTTTTAAAGCAGTTTATAAAGATATTATCAATTAAGGTTGCTGATTGTTCTGTAATTCAGCTGGGTTTATCAATCAACGGATATAACCCTCCTCCGTACATTAACTCAAGAAAATCAGCAGATGACTTCTGCTTGGTAACCTTTAATAGATCAATGTTGTAATCTCCACAAACTAAAAAAGTTGTGTTTTCGTTTACCTTACTCAATAACTCATCCATCTTTTCTATAAATGTTTCCATCAGAGACCCAGGTCGTCTGTATATACACGTAACAATTATATTACTGATTTTCTTTCAACTCAATTTCCACCTATATGCATTCCATTATATCATCAATTGCCATCATCATACACTGAATTTGTTTACATTTTAAATCTTCATTCACCAACAAAGCAACACCTCCTGATCTCTTATTTGTTTTATTAATGTGATCCAATTCATATCCATCAATATGAAATACAACACCTCTTTCTTCTTGCATCCATGTTTCTGATAAAGCTATTAGCATAAATCGTCCCTTGAGAGTATGCAAGTAATCATTTATCTTATCGAAGTTTTTATAAAGGCTCCTGGAGTTGAAATGAACGAAAACGTGGAATCAATAACTATTTGTTCGGTAAAATGTTCTTCAGAATAATATCGACAAGTGGAATTGCTAGAATTAAATACGTGTCTTTTTGGGTCATTGTCACATTCAAAATCATGCACTTTATGATCATTTGAAAGTAAAGATTGATCTTTTGGTTCTGTCATTTTTCATACCCAAGTGTCTCCTTTTACTTTTGAGTACCTTTTGTTCTTTTATAAAAGAGTTCATCAAACCTTTTTTGTCGGCTCTTCTTAAACTCCTTATATAAACCTTGAGCCAATCACAGCGCATGCCTAATAACTTAGCATCCAGGCCCTCTGGAATCATTATCTTAATCTTGTAGTAATATATTTGTACGCACATTAATCCATTATCCATCCAGTTTGCTAAGAAGCCCACCTCATCCATAAGAACATAGAAACCATATCCAGCCAATTGGATCTTGATCCAGTCTATAAACATCCCTCGACCAATGTTCATATTCACGCCAGCATATTCCATGTGATCCCTATGATAAAAATCATTCGTTATACTTGTCCAGTTCTTTAATATTTTTAATTTCCATTACTTTTGATTCTTCCGGTGTTCCGTTAAGCTTTATCATTATTTTACAGTTCCTTATCCAGGTTGCTTGTATCTTTTTGGCTTTTTTCAGCATATGAGCTTGCCAAGCGATGTCTGCGTTCTTTTTGTTAGATGGTCATTAATATATACTCCAGTGCCTTTCAGTAAATATCCTTGTTGCATTAACTCCATCTTATGTTTGCGATTTGCAAATCTCATTACAATTACTGGCATGGCCGGTTTGGGAAATTTCTTTGAGATACCGTGCTTTCTTGGAATTGCATGACAAGCCGCTATGCTATCACTAGGTATAGACATTCCCCTACTCTCAAAAAACTCCACCACTTGCCGTTCCAATGTTTGCAGCTCCTCTGGAGGGTCCAGCTGGCCTCCGACGCTCCCAGACGCCTTTCCGCCACCTGTTCCTCCCTCCTGGGCCACAACTCGCGCATAGCTCCTGTGTTTTGTTGCCAGTCCAGTAATAATTACATCCTCCACTCGAGTGTATTGTTCCAAATCATCCACTCTCCTTTCAAGTTTATTGATTCTGTTATCTTTCGCTTTGATCATTTCTTCCAGAGTGTTATTTTTTGCCTTGATTTCCTCCTTCAACTCGTTGATCTCACTGGTTCATTAATGTTTCTTTCAGCGTAGCCTTGATTTCCTCCAACTCTTTTTTTTTTTTTCTCCATGTTTTCATTTGTTACCGTCTTTTCTCTCTCCTCTCCTTTGCTTTGCAAATAAGTAAATAACGTTTCCTATAAATTCTGTTACTTTATCACCAACATTTCTAGGGCTCTGGAGCACTTTACGCACTTTACGCAGCGCAGCTGCTTCATCATATCTGCCTGCCTAATTCCACTCCGTCTCTGAGGCCGTTCACTGTCTCTGCCTGTTGTCTCTCGTTGTCACTAACTTGAGGTCAGAACATTGTGCTGGCTGTAGTCTCTTATCTCAGTTTGATACGGTGTTCTCAGTGTTACAGCAGACTCACAATGATTAATATTAAATTCACTGTGATAAAACATTAAGCTGATTAAGTTTAGTAATCAAACTAATTAAGCACAGTGGTTAAAAAGTAGAACAAAACTCTACATGTGCATAGCATCATGAAGTCTTTGAAATAAAAGAAGATTTTAAAATAATAACTCACTAGGGCAGAGCTGAGATGAAGAGGGGACAAAGGACTCTGGACAGAGAGATTCCATCTCTCTCTTCGCGCAAACCTTGTGAAACAAACTGCTGTTCTATTTCCAAAAGCATTGACAGCAGAGGTACCCATGACTGTGGTATGCATTGTAGTGCAATTGTTACCGCTGTTGCCTTACAGCAACTTTCCCAATGACTGCTGGAATGCACCAGCTCCCTACCTGCATGGATAGGAGGGTGTAGAATAAATATGATTTTACTTTAAGGCTTTTAGCAGATCTTTAACCAGGGGAAAATGTAACGCCGAAGTCCTATACCTTAGCGCTACAGGCTACTGACGTGGATAGTGATGTTTCTACGTGTGCTTAAAAAAACCTGCCGCTTTGTTTTACTTTGATGATGTTTATTAGCTTGATGTGGGGTTTCCTTTCTTGTTGTCCATAATCCATTTTACATAATCAAGTTGCTTTCAGTGCGGTACTTGACACATTTCTTTGACTTCATACCCGGGTCCTTTTCCAAGCGCAGGGCACAGAACAATAGAGAACTGCTTGCGCTCCATCCATTAGCAACCCCTAAACTTAGTCTTAATCAGCCTTAAAAAGTCTGATGTTGTTTCTCCAACCAGTCAACTCAGGACACATTTCAACTTACTAGTGTGATACAAAACAATAACACAACTACACATGGCTCCTACACACAGGGGTTGCAAAATTGCAGAGCCACTGTAAATCCCATTGTCTACTATGGGGTTTTTCAAATTTTCTGGTTTCCTGGTGTTACTGAAATATGTTTTACCGGTGAAACAGTTGTTACTGTTTTCATGTTTTATGACTATCATTTGCTAACTGAAAGCCTCCCATCAGGGAACGAGTAATAAAATAATGAGGAATCAGCCACCAGTAATGAAAGGAGGTGTAGGAGGCATTGGCACAAGAGAGCCTGCTGAATTTTTTAAAGACTTTATAATTACGCTCTCCATCTCTGGGCTCCGCGGTCGTATAATTGTCTTCCCATCTCTCTTTGCTCATCATTACTCAGTTAAACTCAGCAGTGTATTATCACTGTATGCATACCTGCTCATTTCTCTAGTGTCTCTTCAGGACATGAGGAACATTCAACCTTTAATCTGTGCAAGTCTTCTGCTCTTCCTGTTTCACTTAGTAGAAGTTCCGTTTGGATCAAGTTCAGTTGCAGGAGGTGAAGTGATCCAGTTCATGAACACGCCAAGAAATGTGCTGACCAGCTCCTCCTGCTGGATCAGGCAGGTACAACATTATCACAACAACTTGACAAGGGGTTCTTACACTCAAAGGCAGGTTTTGTTGATGATTTAATTTAAAACACAACAAACAATAGAAATGGCACTTTATGCCAACAACTGTTTGTGACCCTGGGTGTCCAAATTAAATAATAATGATAACTTTTATTTGACAAATTTTTACTTACACTTGAACAACATAATGACTTTTGATGCCTCAATGAATAAGCACCTTTCTTCACCCAGAAGTGTAAACAACATACATGAATTTGGCATTAAGTGCACTATGATTACCACATGAAAACAATCCAGGTAAAACTTACAGGTAGCCAGTTAGAAAGAATACACAGCAAAAGCTATGAAAAATGACCCTGATTGTCTTCAATGAGCTAATGCCTTATTATGGGCCATATAAGATTAGCTTAATTAATTTTTTATTTTATGTTTTTTAACGTAAACACAATCTTTAACCTAAAATATATCAGATCATATAGTTAACGTGCAAATTTCAACAGTTCTGTAGAAATATACCAACTTTATTGGGCTTCATTTAATGTTTATGTAAAGTTCTGAAAAATCTACCTGTTTGTTATCCATAACTATTTTAATAGTGGTGAAAAAGTATTATAAGCAAAATAGAAAAGGTTGAACTCCAAGTAAAGAGCACAAGTCTGAACTCTGCTTAGTATTGCTGAAAAACAAGTGACAATTGTGTGGAAGCTATGGAATGAGAGGTTTTTATGCTGAGGCATACAGTATAATGGATGTGGGAGTGGCCTATTTCCCCAAAGGATGATTACTTCACAATAACAGTTAAAAGAAACAATATTTTTGTAAAAAAGAAAGTCTTTGGCACATAGGTTCCTTCTCATCAATAAACACTCAGAACACTTAAAAAAAGAATGATATGTTTTTTGTCTTTTGAACATTAACAAAAATGTGCCTCCAGAATATGTGGACAGTCGTTTCTGCTCTAACACCAGAGGCTAGCTGGTTTCACAAAGTTGCTATCACGTTCTAAGAAAACTCAATCTAAAACAGGTGGGACCTCATTTACAGTATTACAGTATTTCAAAGGGCTGTCTAGCTCCACCCACAATATTAAAAAGCAAATTCAAATCTTGCTCTACTAAAGATCTGGGAAATATTACCTGACACTTGATAAGCTTGCTTCTTCCCTGTTTTGATATGACTTTGAAATAATTTTTCTTGGCTCATATTTTCTTTGTTATTCCGGTTGATTGTATCCAACTTCAAATCTCATTTCTTTGCTTTTTGCTGACTATTAATGTTTGTTATTAAAGTATTTTGTTTGTCTGTGCTCAGGTCTCTCACAAATCTCTTTTGGTTCGGGTGATCGTACCCTAAGAACAATGTGTGAAATGAGTCTGGGTTGACTTGACATTTGGTGTGAAGCCAGGTGATCTGGACTGCCAAACTCATTTAAGGTGTGATAGACATTTTCCCTTAGGTCTTTTACAATTTAGAAGAAATATATGGCCATGAAACTGATCACCTATGTGTTTTTGTGGGGACCAGTTTGCAACATCTTAGTCCCACGTGAATGGGCGAATAAGTATCTTATAAGTAACTTATAGTTTTATATTCAAATAGACAGTCAGACAGTCCTCAGCTATACATTCACACAGATGTGACTCTAGATAGATCATAAACATTATACGGACAGTGAGAGCTACATCCATCACCACCTCCCCTCTCCGTGTCACTGCTCTGTCTAATCACAGGCTGCAATCAGGAGGATGTGTACTGGAAGTGCAGACATCCAACACTCAGACAGACTGAGGCCAGCCTGTGCCGACCCCAGCATGAGAGCCTTCATCTATGCCAGATGAAAAGCATGATAATGAAGATAATTTCCCCTCACAATTCTGCTTTGCTCAGCTCGCTCCCAGCAGCTACCTGCCAGAGGTCCTGTTGCCTTGTTTTTCCCGCACTCCCTCAGCCATTACATCTCTTCACTTTGTTGTGGCTCTCAGACTGACCAGGCAGTGTAATTACTGCTGGAGACAGGTGCAGACAAGCCCAGCTACTACTGTGAATCACTCAAAGCCTGCCTGCTATGCCACCATCGCCTTCATGGGCCCCTTCAAAGGCAAGTGGCTCTAATATAGTCACTAATGCAAAGCCTGCAGGTAGTTTTGTTATCATGAAGCCACCTTCTTGTCTGTAAACTTAAAGAAATGCAAATTCATGACGTGTCGGTGCTCCCAGTAAATATAGTGCATAAATCAGTTGTAAGTTTTAATGGGAATTTGAGCCCCAGTTTCTCTGACTTGTTTATTTTTCCTGTGTTGCAGAGGGAGTTCCATAGCGTGTGTGTTTGATTGACAAAACTATGGAGGTCTGCTGCCACTTTCAGACTTACAGTGAGTAAAACTGAGCTATGAATTTATGACTTGGTTTTTTCTTTCAATTAAGCCTGATAACTGTAGAAATATCTGCTAGAAATTTATGCTGATTTTTTTTTCTGATATTAAAAGGCATGAAAAGGACTTAGAACCCTGGTGTGGAAAGGTATGGAACTTTGACATGAAACTATGCTGCTTCAACAAAGTGGGAGAGATGCAGTGTTTGTGTTCAAACTGGGACATATTTGGCAATTGTAATTCACCCCCTACAAAAAAAACCCAGCTTATTTCCAATATAGTTATCTGAACAAAAATTATGTTGTTTTTCAAAACATGTTTAGGTTTTAAATGCTAATATCTATCCATGGAGGAAAGTTTTCTGGTTGTATTTTTAGGGTCTTTTTTCTACTGACTCAATTCCTTGCAACTTCTAAGGGGATTTCCTCCCAGACTAAATTGTATTTAGCTCTATCAACTGCTCATAGTTGATAGGCTTGTTTTGCATGTAGGGCAAACAGTTTAGTGTTGGTCTTATCTGACCAGAACCCCTTCTTCCACATGTTTGCTGCACCCCCTACACAGCCTGTGTCCACCTGCAAACAAGACTTATGGGTTTTTCATCAATGGCTTTCTATTCGCTGTGTTCCTTGGTCTTCATCACACCGTTTGTTCACTAATGTTCTCTAACAAATTAGGTTTCAACAAAACAAATCTGCCCTCAAGTCTCACTCAAGTGGGAACTTACCAATGCAAATCCACTGCCTTTTGTTGAGGGGTAACAGAGTAAAGGGTGATGGAAAAAATGTTGACATATCTGCACTTTTTTGATTTTTCTTTTTGGTAGAAATACTTTCCCTCAGTTATGCACTACTTTGTTTTGATATATAACAAAATCTGGATTATATACATTGAGATTTGTGGTTGTAACATGACAAAAAGTGAAAAGCTCAAGGGGTATAAATACTACAAACCGTTTTTCTGATTGTGTTTAAGATTAGATCACAGTTGGTACGGACAGGCTCTGTATCTTTTACCACATCATCAATCTGATGCTTGTATACTAGTTCTCTTCCACAGCTCTAATTCTGGGATGCTTCTGGCAGCAGAAAGCTTTCTCAGTAAATTCCACAACCATTAGGGCCATTCGACTGATGTATGCTTCATGATCACAGAGTTGAAGGTTGGATGACGCTGGTTTGTGGCAGTAGTTCTATCCGCTTTTCGTTTTCTTTTGTCCTCCTGCTGGGTCAGGATAGGGTACTTTGATTGCACCACTCTCTTCAGTGAGGCTTGTCCGAAGCGCGGGGTGATGGGTGCCAACAACTTTTCCTATATTCTCTTTGAAAAGCCACTCAATGCATTAGATGACCATTCATAGCTACTGTTTCTGTTTGGGACATGTGTCTTTTGTTCTGTGAAGGTAACTTTAAATTATGTTCTCATTAGATAGATGATATGAAGAACAGAAGGGCATTTCTGGGCGAAATATGCACTATTTTCTGGCCAAAGATTATTACAAAATATCACTATAAAGGAAATAAATGCTCTAAAGTGTTTTAAAAAATTCTGTTCTTTTTTTGCTTAAGATTTGAAACCCTATCATTGTGGATCACTCCAGCAGATAGAGTTTTACATGTAAAAGTCAATAAACAGAACTCAAATAAATAAACTCTACAAAGCAGATCTGCCCAAATTGCACGACTTGTTTGAGGTACTAAGGGGTGTATATGTGCCCTACTTTGCTGCCACCTTTTGATTGTGGAATTAATACCATTCTGAGCAGACTTCCGGAGTTTAAAGGACTGATCTTGTCATGTCCTAAATTCATTGTTATTTTGAATTTAAAAAATCAAAAACATGCATTTCCTTTCCCTTTTTTATCCCTTCTGCACCTGCTGTGTATGCACATAAAGTGAGGCCAAATGTGCCCCCATGCAAAAACAGCTGCACATTGCTCCCATCTGCTGGACTTGATGGGATTGTCACCATCTAAATGTTTTCAGTGGAATCTGACTGGTAGTCCATTGCAGAAATAAAGCAGCAGTCATATGTGCTCATATTGATCATTTCAGAGTCCAGTTGAAGCTCTGTGGGTGTCGTAGAAAAAGAATATGTGTTTCATTTTAAAAATGTGTTTATAAAAGGGGCCAAAAGGCTGACTTACTAGTTTTAGTAATTGCACTTTTATTTTACATGAAACACCTATTGATTTCTGAGAAAAACTTCTTGAACTGCCCAGTACGATGCAATCACACACAAACACACACAACACTTAACATTTCATCTACATTTAGCAACATTTTCCCTGGGACTGTAAGAAAAATTGCATAGTTTTCACTTTTTCTTTCTCCAACAAACCTGACAACTATTAAATACATTTGGTTTCATCCCCCCTAAGTTAACCCTTTGAAGAAAAGCCTGCATCAATACTGCAATCACATCTGCAAATTGTTGGGTTTTAGACCAGCTTTGCACATGACTGTGCTTTTATCTAAATTGTTCCATTGAAGCTCTGGCTGTATGTTTTGCTGCTGAAGCCTTTTACTGTATCCAACAGGTTCTCATCCAGGGATGCCCTCTATTTTGCTCCATCCATATCCCACATTCTCTGACTAGCTTTGCTCTCTCTTCTTCAGAAAAGCAACCCCACAATATAATGCTGCCATCATTACATCTTTCTCTGCCAACCGTGAGTTCAGGATGATGTACAATGTTAGTTTTCCACCAGAAAGCATTTTCTGGTCTCAATTTAGCCATATACCTTGGTAAGTCTGCTTTTGTATTGTACTCCTTCAGGTGATTTTCAGATGGTAGATTGAACAGATCTATGTGATGCTAGAAAATTGGGATACTATTTAGTGACCGAAACCTGCGTTACACTTCATACTAGCTTCAATTACAAAATCAAGTGGACCTGAGGGCAGCTGGTTCCATTGGATTGTATTGAGCGGTTAAGTGGAAATCAGTGGTTTAAGAATTTCGTAAAAATGTTGAATCCCATGTATTGTATTGCTTCCACTTCACAGTTATCCACTTCTTTGTGTTAAAACTAATATCAAGGAAATGCTCATTTACTGCAATCTGTGCATTTTGATATCCAGAGTTGTCAAACTTTGCTAATCTGACCTCTTACATGTGTAACCAGTCTGTGCTACTCATCACACTCACAAAAGCCTGTATCATAGTTGTGCCCTGCTTTAGGTGCTGAACATTATCTGAATTGTTGGGATGACGCAAAGATTTCTGTATTCATGTCATGATGGCAGGGATTCACTTTCAGTGTTTTTGTTTCATGATTGCATCAGTGGTATTTAGCTTTCTCTGTGTTACAGTAAAACCCCAAGCAGAGTCACTATGGTAACCCATGTTGACTTAAGCGGCCTTCACACAGCCCCACTAAGAGACATCCATGTGATTCCAGGAAAACTACAGATCTGAACACAAGAGGGCGCCCTCGTTTCTTCTAAGTATTGAAGACCTACGACACTTCACAGTGCTAGTAAAAACAAGGCTCTGTTAAAGGTCTGTTTTTTTAAGTTGTACTTGTTAATACTGACCCAGACAGACTGAATTTTGATGTTCATTCTCTTATCAAACAGTCCTTGGACTCAATTGGTCCCTATCATAAATATTCACTCTTTTTCTACCAACAGATGGCCTCAGCTCACTGCTCAGGTCTAAATGTTTTCACCCCTTTCATTCCCCCAGACTTATTCTTTAATCTGCAGTCTTCTTCTCCCCCCCCCACCTTGTTCAAAAACTCATCACGAAGAAAATAAAAAGTGTCTGGAACACACAGACCTCAAAAATGACTTGCTTATGCTCCTTTAATGGCCTGGTGAATAACTGCCAGAGAGCAGCTACGGCCAGGTCATCAGTATTCATGCTGGGTCTCACCGCAGGACTTCTGCACATAGACTTCTTCAAAACCAGCCACCCCAATTATGCTTCCTTTTTCCCAACTTACTGTTCCTTTTCTATGTTTATTTCAGCCAATGACAGATGTCAGACTTGTGTCTACTCCACCACCTCTACTGATTTCCTGCAAGACTCATTTTTGTCTGCTGCTTGGCTTTCTCCTCAGTGCTTGTCTGTGCTCTCCTGAAATCAGATTCAAGGCAGAGTAAAAAAAAACCTCAAAAATAAGTGTGTTAAGAGCCAATGCTGTGAGGAGCACTTACATTTATTGTCACCTCTCTAGATGTGTGTAAAATCTGCAAAAAAAAATCTAGTATTCCAGGAACATAATCTCGCACTCAGGAATTGAATAGCTGTTCTGAACAAATATATCAATGACATACTTTTTGGCACTCTTCTAAATGGGTCTGTACCAATAACTTATGTCTTTTTTAACACAATTTCACAATGTTGGAGCAGAAAAAGAAAGGGATCTTTGACCAGTCCTCTTTGCACAGTCTGTGGATTTTCAGTGGACCTGACTTGTTTATGATACTCTTTTCTTTTAACCACATTTATTTATTTCTTTTTTACAGTATTTAGCTCTGAGGACTGAGTTGGCCACAAAAAAAAAACAGATGAAATGATCATATGTCAATCTGACCAGGTTTTTTGGACTATTATTTGACTGAAAGGACCAGTGAACACCGATTCTCAGTTTTCTGGAATTCTGTTCTGGCATTCAAAGAGTTCATGATGTAATGCACTTCCACAAGGTTTCCAGGGTCTCTGAAAAAAAAAAAAACAGCCCCTAATCATCACAGATCTCCACCATGCTTAACACCGGGTCTGAAACACTTCCAAACCCACCAGTTAGTGAAAAGTATAATCTTAGTGCATTGGACTAAAACACAATTTGTTGCACTGCCTCAGCCCTGTTTAGCGCTCTCACCTTTTCTGATGCCTTTATGGATGTCTGTTGTAACAGCCATAATTGTGTGGTCTCTTTAAAGTGCATTATTCCGGAACTGCGCCGCTCAAGGTGGCAGCATGTTGGAGTAGCTCTGTTACTTTGGTTCATGTTTTTTTTCTTTTTTAAAACTTTAATTCTTCTATTTCTGGTAGAAACATTGTTTTTGTGGACAACTGTTCTCTCTGGTTTTGAATGCTGTGCAGCTGGAAGGATTTTTGCTGATACTTTTTATTTTTGGACATTTGTTATGATGCATAACCATGGCAACAAGGTGGTTTACAACTGGCAGCAGCTGATTAACATCACAAAAGCTCAAATAATACCTCAACTACAGCCACAAAACCCTGATGAGTTGAAAAGAAGACGCCATAGATCCAGAGCATCCTCTACATCAGACTGTCATACAACTACAGAGCGTCTTCAGTCAGAGGCTTCTTCAGATCTGCAGACTGCTACAGGAGATCATCCCTACCCACACCCATCAGCATTTACAACAAATCTTTGAAGAAACTTGCATAATGAGTTACAACAACATTTAATTTCCCTTTGGGATTAATAAAGTAATTTTGAATTTGAATTTGAATTGAATTATGCAACTTTTTCCCCAAAAATAAACGTAACAATAGCCTTTTTATTTGACCATTTATGACTCAAACATCTCCTGATGAGCATACTGACACCTTGTCAGCTCACAGTGGGTGCACCTATAAGCCTGTATCCAATTTTTCCTGTTTTCTGTCGGATCGGATTTTCCCACGCTGTCTGCGGATGTGACGTCAAGCTCGTTCATGCTAAATGTTTCAGATCACTCTGCCATCACAGCTAGTCAGCAATATAGCCTATACTCGCAAGCAGTGCAATGGATTGTGCGAATACACAGAAGAGACCCAGGATAACTCTGACACCAATAGTAACTCCACATAAGACTAAAAAAGTTAAACCCTTGACAAGTGCCCAAAAAAGTTTTTGGCCACAGGTGTCAGTCGCGAGTTTAAATTTCAGAAAATTGCATAGAGCCTCTTTAAGACAGCCTAAGTTATTTGTTAGTGATGTCACAAGTATGCGCCTGTCCTGCAGAACGTGGGAGAAGCATGCTGCAGATGGACGCATGGACTGTTATGGACTATGCTTTTCTTCTCCCCAATTCAAGTAACATTATGGGTTGAATGAACTCTGCTTATTTTCATGTATGACTAGATAGCAGCCGTTCAACCGGGCCTTGTAAGGTTGTTGAAGAGTGTGACTATTAAAGGACAAACACTGTGGAATTCCCAGCACCAGTGTAATTGTGAGTTTTTCACTGTTTTGCTGAGCGTTTCCTCCGCGCCCTCTCAACCACCGAACACAACCTGACTTTACACTGTGTTACATAAAGTAGTTTATTAGAAAAAACATTTTCCACATTTACTGTACTTTTTAAGACAGAGTATTCACATCATTCAAATGTACTTTCCACTAACGTATATTGATTTCAGACCCTGGTTCTTCTTCCCTATTCCTACCCTTATCTAGCATGTGTGTGATGTCCACTGGACCTTCTAAAAACAATTTCTTGATTGTAGAATATTTCATGGCACTAGTGTTCTTTATTCATTAGTAAAAGGGCAGAAAGACAGTCAAAAATAAAAGGGGATGAAATGCAGTAAATCTTAAGGTTAAAAAACCTAAGACAGCTGCATGGCTAGGATAGCTCTGCAAGGATAGGTCGGCCTCGCCTCCTCTGGGCGCCCTGTGTCGGTGCCTTGGCTGCTGCTATTGATCTGCTGCTGCTGGTGCAGATGGCTCACTTGATGGCGCTTCCTTACCTGGCTCATCTGTACTTAGTCCATTGGGCTTTTACTGTTGCTTTTGAGAGTGTGTGTGCATGAAGGTTGGGTTGGGGGGAGGGGGTATAACTGTGATAATGCTTTACGTCTGTGGGGGAGGGATAGGAATGTGGCTTGTGGGGTCATTTTAATTCTGTAAAGCACTTTGCACTGCAATTTCTGTATGAAAAGCGCTTTATAAAGTTTGATTTGATGTTGGACTATAGTCTTCTTAAATAGGGCACATAATCCACCTCTGAGCCACTTTACTCAATATCACTCATTGCTTTACTCTGTATTACTGTTGCTAAATACTAACTTGATCATGTTTGTGCAATTACGAGTACTTAAAACTTACTTTAACATTATAACTTCTTTTGACTATGACATTTTGGTTAATATACAAAGCAGTGTTGGTTACTTACCTCTGACAGCAATACATTTAGCATGTACTTGATCCTGTCTGAAGACACCATGCTCATGACTTCAGCGGATTTATTTTTTAAGCTGTTCAGCATGTCTGACATGATCCAGTCAAGCTGTTTGTCATCATCAAAGATGATAGGTACCCACTTTTCTTTGAAACTGAAATGTGGCACCTCATCACCTGATAGAATGGCCTGTTAAAAACAAGGACAGCAACAACTCCCTTTTAACATTTTGAGTGGGCATCTTCCATGACAGTGAAAATTTAAGAGACATCACATACACACAAAAAAAAGAGAATAACTTATATAGGACAACTTTCTATGTTAGAAACAACTAAAAACTTGAAAGGAAAAAACTAGAGAGGAGAAAGAGAACGTCATGGTGTTGGTTGCAGTTTCTCAGTGTATGCTCCCTCCATGAAGGTATCACAGCTATACAGAATGCCAGGTCAGATGTATGGTTAAAGTCGCAAGAAAAGCTAATAAAGCAAAATTGGATAGTAGTGTGAGATTGGTTCTACTGTGGTACAGAATCATGAAAATTGCTGAAATCTGCCTTTATTAAAGTTTCACAAATCACAGAAAGGTTTCACAAATCCCATTGGTAGTTTAAATTGTTCTGCTATACGTATATAATAATCTAGTCAAGGTTTGAAATGTCTATGTTATGTAGTTTTTAAACTAGAGCAGTTTAAAGATTGCATTGATTGGACGAAAGAGAGCTGCCTGTGATTGGCTGGTGAAAAACCTGTTCTGAGCAAAGACTGAGCCGTGTGCAAGCAAACAGACTTGAGTGAGCAGAAACAGAACCGCGCGCGAGCAGATAAGAGTTGAGCGAGCAGAGACAGAGTAACGCGTAAGCACAGAGCTGGTCTTCTTGTTCGTTCACATAGATGTTTGCTCTCTTGCACCATAGGCAGTGACTTCTCATGCTCCTCACTAGCCTCGTGATGTTGTCCTGAGGCAATGCGTTCCACTCTTCCACAAGTGCTACATGCAGTTCTGCCAGGTCACATGGGGGTGGGGTACAATATTCCAGTCTCTGCTTCAGCTGGTTCCAAACGTGCTCCATGGGGTTCAGATCAGGGGACACTGCTGGCCATACCATATGAGGCTACTGTGACAGCTGTGACAATTCTGTCACAATATGGTGGAGCATTATCATGCATGAACAGAAAGTTGGAAACATCTGACTTTTGTCAAATCCTCTCTGGCCATCATTAATTTTCTGAACAATGCTTTCTGGACCAGTGATAAACAGATCCATCAAGATCACACCTTGGTTTAACATATTTCAATATTGAATACCATACCACTCACTGTGTGTGGTCGCTAAGATAAATGTGGGTAATTATATGGCCTTGTGGTAAGTGGTGACAAAATATTGACCTCTATATCACAACGCTTTTACACCTCATGGAACATCTCTGATACCAATAAAAAATCATGTTTATATTTGTTTGAGTGTGAATCTCTCTTGTTGTAGATGTAAACTTAGGTAGTCAAAGTTTGGTCATAGTTTTTGTTCCTTTTTGTGTGTTTGTTTTTGAATCACTGGAAATCTTCAATCACCTACAGTTGTCTGAACCTCATCGACCTCAACTTAAGGTATAATCTGCCCGTCACCTGCATATTTCAACAGGAATTCAACATCTCGGAGATCACCTGGATCTCTGTGGATGGTCTGTCTGCCAGGCAAGCAAAGGAGGCGGCTGATAGAGAGGAAGAAAAAGTAGCTGTCAGCCACAGATTCTAAACTACGTAAACGACCACACAGGCCAGCACTACCAAGCTTCTTCCTCTCAAACAGATCCATCACCCACAAAATAGATTAACTGAAGTGACTGATGACCATAAACTACTTTGTACGTAACTGCAGTGCTACTTTCATCAAGGGACGTGGCGTCACCCACTGATCCCTGACGCTGCTGGGGAGCTAGTGGGCCGTAGTTACATCAGCAGGACAGAGACAGAAACTCGGGTAAAAGCAGAGGAAAAGGGCTGTGTGTTTACATGCATTACGACTGGTGCAATAACAGCAGAATCATTCCCACAATATGTACTCCTCACTTTTATCTCTGGAGGAAGTTTACAGTAGATAATGTGATAGTGGTTTACATCTCATCTGATGCAAACGGCCCTCAGCCTCCTGCTCACTTTGGTCAACAAACAGCTGCCTCCCCACTCTGATGGAGTTTCATCATTGCCAGTGAATTTAATCAAGCATGCTTAAAATCCGTGCTCCCCAAATTTGTATTTTCCACCAGGTGGAAAAACACCTTGGATCATGTTTATTCTAACATTAAACATGTCTATAAAGTTATTCCCCTTCCCTACCTTGCTGAATCTGATCAACTCTGCCTGTCTCTCACTCCCACCTGCATTCCCGGGTGGAGACAAATAAAGCCGGTTCCTAAGTCAATATAAATTTGGCCTGAAGCAGCCCTCTCACAGTTGCAGGCCTGCTTCTTCAGAACGTACTGGGCTTTATTCTTCTGCCATGACCTCCAAGAACATGTTGACACTGTTCTCTCCTTCATTAGGCATTTGTATAGCACACTTTCAACAACGGGGCAATTCAAGGTGCTTTATATGATTTGATGACAAAGAAAAAATAGAATATAACATTGGAAATTAAAAGTAGCATTAAGAACCGTATAGACACTGTTACAGTCATACAGAAGTTTCTCTCTGTGGCAGCCGGGCTGGTTTGGGGAAATTCTGCTCCTTCCTCTTGGATAGCTTGCCCTGCTTCAACAGCATGTTACACACCTCTGCTTCTCTGTGACTCGCTATCCTCTCCCTCATCTCTCTCCTCTGCCTGTCTCAACTGACGCTGAATCGTCTGATGATATCTTAGTCCGTTTAAAGAAGGGGAAAAAATACTACAGAATCCACTACCTTGTATCCAAAATGGCAAATAATCAAATATATAGCCTCAGATACTGTATGTAAAATAAAATAAAGAAGACAATAAAGTTTGCTTGTTACATTAGTTTGGAGTCATTACAACTTTGTTAATTGCTGTTAGCCATGAAATACAGCACACATAATTAACATCAACATAGCTAATATAACAAAACATAGTTTTTATTACTCAACACATATTTAGATAAAATTTTGAAAAAAATACAGATTAGTCATTGATGACATATTGCCTTTTTAATCCATGTGGGCTACTGTAGCTGCAATACATACTCGGAACTGTGTGGCACCAAAGAATAAAAAAATGCACACACTGACCGCCCACACTCCATCAACCTTGGTCCTCACCTCTCATCAACCCTCCCTGTCAGCATCTTTTCCCTACAAGGTTGTATATATGAGGTCAAGAGACTGTCAGTTTGGTGCTCAGAGAACAATCTCCCACTGAACACCACAAAAACCAAGGAAATCATCCTGGACTTCAGGAAGGACAGAACAGTCCCGTCCCTTCTCTACATTAAGGGGGATAATGTGGAAAGCGTCTCCTCCACTAGGGGTGAAGATCTCTGATGACCTCTCCTGGGTTGCCAGCACCACCGCAGTAGTTAAGAAAGTCCAGCAGTGACTCCACTTCCTGAGGGTGCTCAGGGGAACAGCCTGGAGTAGATGATGCGGGTGACATTCTACAGAGCAACCATAGATACCATCCTGGCGTACTGCATCACAAAATGGTACACAGGAAGCTTGGGAGCGGACAGGGGAGCGCTGCAGAGAGGGAACAACACAGCACAGAGGATCGCAGGTTGCTCTCTGCCCAGCTTGGAGGACATCGCCCACTCTTGCTACCTGAGCAGAGCTAAACACATTACCAAAGACTCCTCTCAACCCCGTGAAACCTGTTTGAGCTGTTACCTTCAGGACGGCGCTACAGGTCACACAAAGCCAGGACAAGCAGACTAAGGGAGAGCTTCTTTCCAAGAGCAATAACCACATTAAATAATGCAAAATCTCATCTATAAAACTGTTCAATAACATGCAAAGATGAAATATTCTGTGCAATATAATGTTTACATTCTCCTCATCTGCACCAGCCAATTATTCACATTTACCGTTCTGTTTATATTCTGTTCATTGGCACTATTTCATTGTATTTCATATATTCATATATTTTATTTATATGTAAATACTTTTGCACTATTTGCATAGTACACATATGACTATTTGCATACTATTTTTATTATCTTATATTGTAAATATTTAAAGGCACCATTTTTAGAAGAAGCTGTGCAAATTTTGTTTTACAACAATGATAATATAGGGAATTCTGATTCTGAAAATGTCGTACAGTAAAAAAGTCCAATATTTTTTCATAATTTATACTTCACTTTTAAGTACATTTCCGTATATGCAAGAACACGGGACAATTATTTGTTTTTACCACCAGATGGCAGCAGAGTACGTATAAATGTTGGTTCCTAAAGTATTGGAATTTACCATGCTCCACACTAGTTTCCAGATGCTTCCCATTGATTATATATTGAATGTATTTCATAGTGTAGGTTCAGATTTTATATATGGCAAAAATAGAAATGATAAAGCTGTGGTGTCAGAAACTTTTTCGTAATGAACTCCTTGTTATAATAGGGTGTGGCACATGGAGGAAGACATAAAGTAAAGATTTTACTTTTCTTAAAGCGGAAAGTATTGGCCGACGGTGTAATAGAAAGATCTTACCCAAATACTACAATGATTGAACTAATGCCAGTTTGGATGGCTTCTTTAATTCTGTTATGGTAATGTAGGATTTAATCCCAGCTTTCTCCCACTTCTTTTGCCATCCTAACTTGTGTCCACACTCACACCTAAGCACTTCTAGCTCAAGAAAACACCAGCACAGAAACCTTGGAGGCATTGTGGTAAACCTTTGGTAAACTGCATCCTCAGTTTTAACTTTTAAGTGTACTAGCAGATCAGCTATGTGTTTTTCTTTCCTTCTTTACAGTGGAACCATTGCAGGTATGTATTAGCGTGACAAAGAGCATTTTCAGGCAAATTCAGCTCAAGCTCTAAGTGGACCTTTACAGGAGAAAGTCCACTCTAGAGATTTAAATTTGTATTTAAAAATGCATTAATCAAATCATTGGTTCCAGCCAGTGGCGTCGCCTGGCCTTGCCTGGCCAGTCCCGGCTCTAGTCCCGAACATTTCTCATCGAGGCTAGAATGTCTGTTTTTTTTCCATCCCAGAAGGAATGAATTTACATCGCCCTATGACATTAATGAAGACGGCAGTTTTGTAATTTCCTGGCTTCAGAGAATGCAACTGAGCTACAATGGTATGACCGATTAGAGAGGAGGTGAATGGAAACGAGGAATCTTTCCTGTTTTAATGGCTGACAGCCCAGTGTTTATTCTAAATTCTTATTTTGAGCAGTCTGATAGAAAATGGACATCAGGGAAAGAAAAATGAAAAAGATTGTTACCTATTGACTAATTTTATCATCCTGTCTTACTTAACATCAATACTGATTCTAGCACTCTTGTTTACATTGTCACGTTTAAGTTTGAAAATAAATACATATTGTTCATATTGCTGTATTTGGCTTGCCTCAATGCTCAAGAAAGCTTTAATGAAGGCCGTTTTTACTGTGTACGTTCGCCCAGGTTTGTCTACGAGGGTTTGGTCTCACCCCCCAATGTTTCCAGGTTTAGGAAACGCCCCTGGTTCCAGGCAGTCTGAGACATGTTGCTATCCTCACGAGAGTGTGTTTCAAAGCATCAATCAGCCTACGAAGGCCACATTGGACAGGAACAATGTATCACTATAAAGTAGGCTATCAAGCTCCCTGCATTTACAGTAACTGATAGCAGTGTTAGACCAAGTCTCCGAAAAACACTTTGACTAAGTTTCTCACTGAGAATATTCGTCTTCTCCATCAAGCTAACAGCTCAACTTTATTCAAGCTTTAGTAACTGATCAATCCCTCTGGCTGAAGTTTTTTTTCTTTTTTCGCCAGGCTTAGTCCCTGGAGGAGAGGAAAGAGAAGGAAGTGTCTGATAACCCCTCTCCATCACTCTGACATGATAAACAGAGGTGCGTCCCACTGGAGTGATAGCCCCCAGCTAGGAGCTGGAGGAGGATGATGAAGAGCAGAATCTTGAAAGGAATAAAGGACAGCAGAGTAGATAAAGGGCCAGAGTGAATAATGGAGGTGTAGCTTGGTTATCTGTTTGACCAGATGCTTGACAGACTTTCCCTTCTTATTATAATATTTTGCCCTTCACCATGATACCACTTATAATGTGGCTCCACCTTGTTATCAGGACATCCAGGAACCCACAGATTTGTGTACATAAGGTTTATCATAAATGAGCATTAGTACATACTGACTCTGTGACCCAGCTGAGCTGCACAGACAGGGTTTGGGTTTAGCTGAAAGTAATTTGAATTTATCTGATTTGCTTGCTTTTGACTGTTGCAAGAAACACAAATAGACTCTGCAAATTCAAGCAAGAATGTCTGCATAAATGAAGGAGTTTGTTTTACCTATATATAGATATTGGTTCAAACATGAAGTTACTTACTGGAAGGGAAGAATTTCTATTGGAAAGTGTATAGAAATCAAGTAGTTACAGCCTGGCTCAAGGACGTTAACAAAGGGAGACAATACAGGCAAGGCAAGGCAATTTTATTTGTATAGCACACTTTCAACAACAGGGTAATTCAAGGTGCTTTACATGATTTGGTGATGAAGAAAAACATACAATACAACAAAGGAAATTAAAAGCAGCAATTTAGCATGAAACACACACAACACATGATACAAAATTAAGCATGAAAAACAGCATTAAAGCATTAAAACATGAACATGTGATACATATAACATTAATCTTTTAATCAAAGGCAATTCTAAAACGATTACTTTTTAGTTTTGATTTAAAGCACCTAAGTGTTTCAGCAGCTCTGCCATTTGCCAGAAAGTCTGTCCCAGACAAGGGGAGCATAGAAACTGAAAGCTGCTTCTCCATGTTTGGTTTTGAGTCCATGGATGTTTAGTAGGCTAGAGATGGAGAACCTAAGTGGTCTGGTGAAGAGATAGAAATTCTGTAAATGTTGTATGAGAGCGTACACTTATCTTGGGTGTAAAACTAAGTTTTTTGCCTAACAGGGTGTAACGGAAAAAACATCTGCGTCAGGGGGCATGTGATCTTTAAAAGTATGTTCTTGCTGATAAATGACTTGCATGTGACCTTTAAAATTATGCTTCTGCTGAATAAATGTCTTGTCTGGGGTTCATACAGAGTGCACAAAGTTGTTTACTGTGGGTCTGATTCTGCAGTGCATGCGGAAACGTTTAGCAACAGTGATCAATCAATCAGAGTGTAGTAGATAACGCGTTGCCTTATGCGAAGATCCTTTGACAGTTATTCTGTGGAAAAAGATGTATGAGGGGTGGGGGGTTTATGCAACTTGTGGTTCAATAAAAGCTGTGTGCCGCTGTAGTCCGTCGCTCAGTTGAAGGAAAAATTTTCCTGAAGCTGGGCCCATCGGGAGATGTGTTGCTGGCAAAATCTATAACTGTTGTCTGTTGCTTCTTATTGCTCCTCTTTACAGAAATGAACAAGCACACTGGAAGGTGAAACAAGAGCCTGAGAGAGCCTAGGAGTCAGAAAATTAGATTGGTGTCTGTCCCTTTAAGAGAGGCCTTAAATTAGATTGATAAAATTCCTTCCAACACTGGTTGGTTGGTAAGGTGACAACGGATCTTCAACCAATTTTGGTGCTAAGCTATTCAATGATTTATAAACTAATAAAAGTATTTTGAAGTCTATTCTCTGAGCTACAAGAAGCCAGTGTAAGGACTTTAGAACTGGGGTGATGTGCTCTACTTTCCTGGTTCTAGTGAGGACGCGAGCAGCAGCGTTCTGGATCAGCTGCAGCTGTCTAATTGAATTTTTAGGCAGACCTGTGAGGACACTGTTGCAGTAATCATCCCACTAAAGATGAACACATGGATGGGTTTTTCAAGGTCTCGTTGCGACATCAGTCCTTTTATCCTTGAAATGTTCTTCAGATTATAGAAGGCTGACTTTGTTATTGTCTTTATGTGACCCTGGAGGTCCAGGTCTGAGTCCATTACTACACCTAGATTTCAGGCATGATCCGTATTTTCTAGCTTTATTAATTGAAGCTGTGAGCTGACTCTTGATCATTCCTCTTTAGGTCCAAAAATAATTACTTCAGTTTTGTTTCTGTTCAGGTGGAGAAAGTTATGGCACATCCATGCATTGATTTGCTCGATGCATTTATTTAGAGTTTGGATGGGTTCAGAGTAACCTGGTGATATCGTAATGTAAAGCTGAGTATCATCTGCATAGCTATGGAAACTAATCTTGTTGGTTGTTATCATCTGGCATAGAGGGAGCATGTAGACATTAAATAGGAGAGGCCCTAAGAAGGAGAACTGGGGCACACCCCACATATGATTTCGGTTTGTTCTGATGAAAAATTGCCTATTGACACAAAAAACTTCCTGTTCTTAAGGTGAGACTCAATCCAGCCAAGTACCGTGCCAGAGTTTCCAACCCAGTTCTTTAGTCGTTCCAGTTATATATCATGATCAACAGTGTCAAATGCTGCGCTGAGATCCAGCAGAACCAGCACTGTGGTTCTACCAATAGTTATTTACAGTAATGTAATTAACTGTAAGAAATAAAAAGTTATACAATGTTATATGTATCAAGACAACTGCTCTACCCGTAAGAGGTCACTCACAGTTGTTTCATTTATGCCTCCATCCATCCATCCATCCATCCATTTTCTTCCGCTTATCCGGGGTCGGGTCGCGGGGGCAGCAGCCTAAGCAAAGAGACCCAGACTTCCCTCTCCCCAGCCACTTGTTCCAGCTCCTCGGGAGGATCCCCAAGGCGCTCCCAGGCCAGCCGACAAACATAGTCCCTCCAGCGTGTCCTGGGCCTTCCACTGGGCCTCCTCCCGGTGAGACGTGCCTGAAACACCTCACCAGGGAGCCGTCCAGGAGGCATCCTGACCAGATGCCCGAGCCACCTCAACTGACTCCTCTCGATGTGGAGAAGCAGTGGCTCTACTCTGAGCCCCCTCCAGATGACTGAGCTTCTCACCCTATCTCTAAGGGAGAGCCCAGACACTCTGCGGAGGAAACTCATTTCAGCCGCTTGTATCCGTGATCTCGTTCTTTCGGTCACCACCCAGAGTTCGTGACCATAGATGAGGGTAGGAACGTAGATCGACCGGTAAATCGAGAGCTTCGCCTTTCGGCTCAGCTCTCTCTTCACCACGACAGACCGGTAAAGCGCCCACATAACTGCAGATGCCCCACCAATTCGTCTATCGATCTACCGCTCCATTTTTCCCTCATTCGTGAACAACACCCCCAGATACTTAAACTCCTCCACTTGGGGAAGGACCCCATCCCCGACCCGGAGAATGCACCCCACCCTTTTCCGGCTCAAGACCATGGCCTTGGATTTGGAGGTGCTGATTCTCATCCCAGCCGCTTCACACTCGGCTGCGAACCGCTCCAGCGAAAGCTGTAGATCACATTCCGATGAAGCCAACAGGACCACGTCATCTGCAAAAAGCAGAGACCCGATCCTGAGGCCACCAAAACGGATCCCCTCAACGCCTTGGCTGCGGCTAGAGATCCTGTCCATAAAAGTTAGGAACAGGATCGGTGACAAAGGGCAACCTTGGCGGAGTCCAACTCTCACTGGAAACAAGCCCGACTTACTGCCGGCAATGCGAACCAAACTCTGGCACCGGTCGTACAGGGACCTAACAGCCCGTATCAAGGGGCCCGGTACCCCATACTCCCGGAGCACCCCCCACAGGGCCCCCCGAGGGACACGGTCGAACGCCTTCTCCAAGTCCACAAAACACATGTAGACCGGTTGGGCGAACTCCCACGCACCCTCCAGGACCCTGCTGAGGGTGTAGAGCTGGTCCAGTGTTCCACGGCCAGGACGAAAACCGCATTGTTCCTCCTTCTTCATTTATGCCTGTGCCTCAAATAGTTCTTGTGCTATTGACATGCAAGGCAGACACACAACAGTGTGAAAGAACCAATTTTTAAATTCTTACTGGCCACACATAAAGACTGGACTCAGAATTTCTCAAACATTTGAGAAATGACAATCAGGTTTACATTTAAAGATCACAGGAAATTTCTGGGCCCAAAAAGAAATAATAAAAAATTTAGAGTTGGTTAACATATTGTAATAGTAGTGTTAAAAAGTGCTCATAATAATATAATGTGTTGGAGTTAAGATTTTTCATTTGCTTGCCATCTTTCTTTTGGTATTTTTTTCTCAGGTTTTTTGTGCTTTTTTGTGCATCCGTGTAGATTAAAGGGAAAATGTGACTTCATTTTTCCACTATTTATTTTATATCTTACAACTTTTGTAATAAATTTGAGGCTGAACAAACCCACAGACAGATACTTGGCTAATGGTAACTAAACAAGAAGTGATGACAAAAGTTTCTTAGAGTACCTGCAGATGATGATCTACCAATACAAAATATGTTTAGAAGAATATTCAACATTGATACAAATATTGTAAAATGATAAAACAAAATGCTACAGGAACACAAAAAAGACAACAAAAATATGTTCAGAATCACAACGGAACATAAAGGCAATACATTTCCAAGATCAATACACAAAAACATAAGCTTTATCCATGGAAACAAAATCAACATGGCTAAAAAAACTTTTTTTTTTATTTTGGTCAGCTTTTAAAACCTACACTGGTTCATCACATGAAGCAGACACATTATCAATGTCCACACTATTTGTTTGCAGCTCATCAGATATTTTGCAACAACAGAGTGATTTCAATAGCTTGTCGACGGCTCCTTTTCTGATAAAGAAGTACATGGTCAAGTCTGCAAGAGGATTCAAGTTAAGAAGTATGAACATTAAACCACGGAAAGTATGGTGATTTCTGGTTTCTTCCACCAGGGACCAGGTGATGCTAGGAATGAACAACAGCGTGTAAATAAGCACCACCACAACCAGAATAGCTACAATTCTTCGTTTTTCTTCTGCAGAGACACTGCGAGCTGTTGATAGGGTTTTGATGGTGCCAACCAAAAAGAAGATGAAGAGGGGGAAGGGAACGAGGTGAAAGACCGCATAAACAGTTTCCACGAGCTTAAAATTAACATTAAAATAGAAAGGGATGACGTATATGAAAGGCAGGGTCCAGACCACAATACAGACCACAACGAAGGTCTTGATGTTCCTCTTATATCTGTACCACAGCGGCTTGGCGATGACCAAATATCTATAATTAAAAAAAAAATGTCTTGGGTAAAAAAACAGATTTATGCCTAAATAAATTATTGGATATCGAACTGGAAACATCAAAAAATATTTTACAAGTTACCTTTCCAGGGAGATACAGACCATGAATCCAACGCTGACCATCTCTCCAAATATGTAGATGTAATAGCTGATCTCACGATACTTGCCTACCTTCCAAGATGCCATGCAACACAGTTGAATCAGATCAGAAATGTGAAGGTTGAGGATGTAGACTGATGCAATGTGACCTTTTCGCATCTGCAAAGAAACATTGCTAAATTAACCAATGCCACTCATAGCTGCTCATTAAAATTGAATTATTACCACAATGACAGAGGGATTATGTTGGATTTGCGGCTTCGAAACAGCTGAAACACCAATGATTAATATTTTAGCTATTTATTCGTTTGAATTAACTATTACACTTGCTCAGTTACTACAAATGCCTATTTATAATTGACTCAGATCAGCATTAGATACAAAAGAGTTCTGATGGGATTTTACTCATATAACTTTTATTGAAGGAATAGTTTTAGCTTAACATAAAAGTATTACACGTTTAATACAGTTTAACATTATATAACATGATCATTTTTTTATTTGTATACATATATGTAATTATTTATTCAGTTGTTTATTAAACATTTATTATAGAAAGTTATCAATGCCATTGACTCACCAGACAATAAACTGCAACAATCGCTACGAGAGTCAATGGAAGACCAATGCAAATGATGATTACTTCAAGTACATGAAAGACTGAGTAAAAACTAAAGTTATATTGAGTGTTGTAACCAGCAGAGATGTTCTTGATGCTGTTGTAGTCATTGATTTGGCTTAAGTTGGTTTTGTTGATGTGAAACTCTTCCATTCCTCCGTTGATAACCTGCAGATGGACATGAGATCATGGTGAGCATGAACAAGCATAACCTGTCAGATCACTTCCTGGATATCCTCTGTTAAATACTAAATACTTTCAGGCTGCACAGTCAGTTCAGTGAGCAGTGTTGAAATCCCCCTTTTTCTTAAGGTGACTTCAATTCGTTACTAAAAGTCATAATCAATTGTGGACATTCTGAAAAAAAGAAAAATTAATACATATTTGCATATCTTGGCTATTTCTTAGTTAATGTTTATTCTACTGAATGTAAGATTACATGCTCATTTAATTTCTAAACAGTTTGTTTATTTGGTACTAGTTCAAATCAAATGTCTTAATGCGCTTTACTAAACAAAATTATTTGTATACAGCAATCTATGGCCATGTCAGTAAATTAGAATATCAATCCGATGAGGCTCTTTTGTCAGATTACAATGCCTTTTGAAAACAACATTTATGCAGGTAATAAGCAAATATTTCCTTAAGACCACAATTCTATAGTAAAAATTAGTTTTTTAGTTCTGATGTAATATTCTAATCAAAAATTTCATACTATCATTAGCTATAAGCAAATAATCATCTAAAGGCAAGGCAAGGCACCTTAAACGCACCTTGAATTACCCTGTTGTTGAAAGTGTGCTATATAAGTAAATTTGCTTGCCTTGTCTTACTTCTAAACAACCTAAAAGACCCAGATAATGCGGTTAAAAAGCCTAATTTCTCTAGATATAAACAAAATTCCCATGTACATGTTTAAAATGTCACAATAGTTTAAGATGGACTGTCATTTTAAATATATTATATAAAATTGGATTCATATAGAGCAGTCATTTTGGAAGTTTGACATTGAAAAGAAAAAAGTAGTTTCTTTTTCTCACTGAAATTTTTGATAACGTGGTAACCCAGCATAAAACAGCACAACAACAACAAACAAAGATCAAAATCTTCCTTACTTAAAAATGTTGGGAAAATATCTAACAGCCCTCACAAACAGTGGCCCTAAGCATCTATACAATAGTGATGGGTTTGTGTTGGTTCCAGTGCCTAAATGTGTTGGTTATTGTCTGGTGTGCACACACACGCACACGCACGCACGCACGCACGCACGCACGCACGCATATATATATATATATATAAATATATATATATATATCGTATATATGTAAAATGTGTGTGTAACCATCCATCCACTTTTTGTACCCGTCATTCCTATGCAGGGTTGCGGGGGGGCTGGTGCCTATCTCCAGCTGCCATATATATATATATATATATATATATATATATATATATATATATATATATATATATATATATATATATATATATATATATATATATATATATAAAAATATAATATATTTTAAATGACAGTCTATCTTCAACTATTGTGACATTTTAAACATGTTAGGATTCATTTAAAAAAATGAAAATATGTAAAAAATGTAAGCTAAGATATTTATTAAAAAATCAATAACAAAGAGCTGAAACATTCTTCCTATATATAGTACAGTCTTTAAGTTTTATATAAATAAATTTGTTACCTTTAAAAGTTTTAAATTGCTCCAACAAATGGTCCTTTTAGTCTGCTCTTTGTTTTTCTGATATCTACATCTAACAAGAGGCTTATATATGTTTGTTGTTTGCGATAAACATCTGACTTCTGCAGAAGTGTAAAATTATGCAATGATGACATTAATATTTTTGGAAGCCCACAAAGTGAACCAGAAATGTTGAAATGCTGCAATGGCAGACCTTATTGTGCACATCTAGGATTTAGATTTTCTTGTTTTTGATATTCGTGTTCTTTATTCTTTATGGATTTTGGGATATTATTGTTCAGTTCTATCAGTTTTAAGATTGATTATTTAGGGATGTTGCAGAGTCCATTAATATTTAATAACTTAATTCGTATTGCAATTGTACGAAGGATGTTTTAAGTTGAAATTCCGAGCGCCCGCGGGCGGGCCCAGCGCATTTCTTAGTTTAAATCCACCAATTTTCTGACTTCTAACTTTCATGAACCTATACATGTTTTATATCATTGGAAAGCTAAGAGTCTTGTGATTCCAATTATGCCTGGCGTTTAAGGATACAATCATAACTGAAGACACAGTGACACAAACGTTCTCCTGATGAAGGTATAAAAATATGGAACTCACCACTTTGTAGTCCAATAAACGTGACAAAACCGATCCATTGCGAACAAAAATTGTCTTTTTACATCAATAAGGGTCCGATTAAAGTCCTCCGATAAAGTGATTAGTCCAGGACAACACCAAAACCAATAAAAAAATGTAAAACAAACAATGAAAATGCGCTCCCGAAATGTCTGGCCATTTTTGTAGTTTTTATGGCTTTGTTTCCGATTCATTCGCTTCCACTTCCGCCTAAAAAGGTCACTGAGCATGCCCAGAAGGAAAAAAAAACAAACAAAAAAAATCATCCGGTGTTTTCCTTACGTAGGGTACATCTCCAACCAATGGCGCATGGATGGAAAGTCACGTTATGGTAAGTAACTCGAACCAATTGCGGTCCAAGAACTCTGATGATTGACGGATCGAATAGCCAATGTAATGCTGTAAACACAGATATATAACATGACCGGGCGGACTTGTTCGCAGCCATTGTATATGACGTCCGTAAAATGTCTTATTCATGAAGAGATTACGCACAGTGCGTACCAGTAACATATTGTTTCAGCACCGTGTCCAAACACCCTTTATGATCAAAATACAACATTGAAGGAAGCCGTGGAGCTTTATATGGTAAGATGAAGTTATTATTCTGATGATATTTTTAATTCAGTGAGGACTACGGCATTTACCCAGGAGATGGCGCATATGGCACACTTTTGACCACCTTTGACCTGTAGTTATAAAAATGTGTGCAGAATATAAATTTTTTGGTTTATTGCTGTCAAATTTGCTGTGGATGAAGGTAATACTTCAGACTTTAGAACCACAGTGTGTTTTAGGTCACCACCTCTTTTTAAAGCCATTTTTACAGCATGTATTTATATAAAATAAATATTCGGACACAAATAAAAATAATTTTTTGGGGTATTAAAATTAATATTGCTTGGTAACAATAGCACTCAGAGATATTGACACAGTTCTGGGATAAATTTTAGAGTGTTTGCTTTCCAAAGAGACCCCAACCATGTCTCTACTCAAAATGGTTCAAGAACAGCTTTAAGTTAAGTTTGGGTATGCGTTTAAAAAAAATGTAGGGCGGAAATTGCAGGAATTTAAGGTGGTACCATTAGGAACCACTGCAGCGCGTAACCGACCTTCATCCAATGTAGACTGGGAAAGGCTTTAGTCTATCCAGAAAATGGATCTGGCTCCAGTCACTTGAATGTAATACAACGCAGAAGTATTGCATTTGCCTTCTCAGGTCATGTCCTTCTCTTAAGACATTTTTTTATGACCAAAAGAGGCAAAACAGAAACCTAATTATTAGTGAGGATGAGCTTTTTAAGCCATCCATCTCCCTTTACTGGATAGGTTGCAAACTGGTTGCAGTTTGGCAGGATGTATTTCAAGTCTTTTAAAACTCATTAGGTCCAAAATGATTCATACCCCTGGTAGTTTTAGTTTTAATGTAATCTTAGAGCTTCAGGGAGGTTGCTAAATGCAGTGGAAATAGAAGAAATACAGTGATTAATTGTTATATATCAAGCAGTAGTTGTGAATTTGTTGGTGGTCATTTTGTTGATGTCTAAAACTTACTGGACAGTGATGCCTGAAGAGGACCAATAGAAACAGAGATCATTGCATTGTGTTTAGACACATAAGAAGAGTTGTCAGATTTACAGCCTGTTCTAGGACATGAAAAGTAATTGCTCAAAGATATACAGTAGTTCCTTGAAATATTATTTATAATTTTAACACAAGATTGTTTTATGGTGTGTCCACACAAGCGTTAGGTGGACGGGTATCGACATATTCTTCAGGATTAGTCTTTCAATGCGAATTAAAGGTAATCCACATTCACATGTCTGGCTATTCTATGATGTTCTCGAAGAGCACCAACTAGTCCACATCCAAGACAAATATTAACTTTATTTTCAATGTTAAGAATCTTTTTTCTGGGGCGTCACGTAGCACAGTGGTTAAGGCAGGCGCCGGATGTTCAGAGGCCTCAGTCCTCGATGCGGTAGTCGGGGGGTTCACTTCCACTCCGCGGACATTCGCCGATGTCGCTTCACCACTTCTCGCCCCCTTTCTGTACAGTCCACATTACAATAAAGCCTACTGTGGCCACAAAAACTTAAAAAAATATTTTTCTGTCCACAAACAGCTGTTTGGAGACTTACAAAAATAGCTAAGGATATAGTTTACTGATATGACTGATAGGTCTTTCAGAAAAAGCGTCTTATGAATATACCCGACCGTACCATTTTTTTGGGTAAAGTGCTTTTCACACGGCATGACAACCGACCAAAGTGCTCACCTCAATGATTGTTCTTGTTCACATTTAGAAGTCAAAATAAAACAGAAAAACTAAATTAAATAATGGCGGATTCTACTGCAGAAAACACTATTCATCTGAAGTAGATATCAGAAACACCATCAGACTGGAACTTCGTGGAGCAGGACAACTGTTTGGCTACAGGGTAATGACCTGAGTCATTCTGCGGTAGAATCTGGCATTACGATTACTTTTTAGTTTTGATTTAAAGCACCTAAGTTTTTCAGCAGCTCTGCCATTTGCCAGGAAGGAGCATAGAAACTGAAAGCTGCTTCTCCATGTTTGGTTTTGAGTCTAGGGATGTTTAGTAGGCTAGAGTTGGAGGACCTGAGTGGTCTGGGGGGTTGGTAAGATGATAACACGTCTTCAACATTAATGTTAATTAATGTTTGGTGCTAAGCCATTCAATGATTTATAAACTAGTAACATATTTAGAAGTCTATTCTCTGAGCTACAGGGAGCCAGTGTAAGGACTTTAGAACTGGGCTGATGTGCTCTACTTTCCTGGTTCTAGTGAGGAACACGAGCAGCAGCGTTCTGGATCAGCTGCAGCTGTCTGATTGACTTTTTAAGCAGACCTGTGAGGATGCCGTTGCAGTAATCAATCCAACTAAAGTTAAACGCATGGATAGGAAATGGCCTGTACTTGTATAGCGCTATATTTAGTCCTTGAGGACCCCAAAGCGCTTCACACTACATTCAGTAATTCACGCACACATTCACATAGCTACATTGTAGCCACTGACAGAAGTGAGGCTGCCGAACACTGGCACCATTGGACCCTCTGATCACCACCAGTAGGCAGGAGGGTGAAGTGTCATACACAACAAATATCCCATGAGAAATAATCCGTTCTGGGTAAATAAGTTCCTGAGCCAAAACAACTGAGGGAAGCAAAATGGAGCAACTACAGTTGTCCTCTGAAGAAATGAGCACAAAGTAATTGGCCACATCCTCTTCATTAGGCCACATCTTTAGAAGATCTGTAAACAGATAGTGTTGAGATTATCCTGAACTGTCGTGTAAGACTCAACCAAACCTTAAACTATCATAAATTATTACATCCTCATCAGGTTTAGGTTTCTGCTCTGTCATTCTATCATAGCAATAATTCATGAATTCTCAATATATTTAGATTTTCTTTTCTCTTTCGACTTTTGTTGTCACTTACTAAAAGATGAAAATCTATTAGCTTTAAGGCAACAGAATCAGATTTCTACTTGAAATTACCGAGACTTCTGAGGATTTTTGTTGTTTATTTTTGTGCAGATTCTCCTGATAACACTGTAACACAAAATTATTCAAACCCCTGGGAGATTTAGGTTGAAGTACTGTTTTATTTGACCAATTTTTTTCTTCTGACTGGAAGTAATGCTAATGTTTTGGAGTGACCTCAGAACCCAAACTTGAATCTGTTTGATAATCTGTGGAAGGAGCAAAAGATTAGGGTAATGGCAAGGAGGCCTTCCAACCACTTGGAGCAGAATTTAATGTCATCTTTTAAAATAAATAGTGAAAATACCAGTGATAAACCAGTAGTATTTATACCAGAGCTTTGAGAAAAACCAGTCCAGTCAGATGATTAAAAGCAAACATGTTCATTAACTCAGTTGAAATCAGAATGTCTCACCAGCGAAACCACAGCAGCAATGGTCACTACCGTTAAAGGAAATCCAATGCAAACAACTGAACATTTTACCACAATTAAGTGGACGCCATCAACAGGCACATTGCCATCATTGCAGTATTGTCATAATCTTTGTCAAAGCCATTATAGTAACTAAGGTTCCAGAAGTGGTTGCTGATGTTACAATCTTCCATCTCTCTGCTGAAACTGCTGTTAGATAATAATACAAGTAAAGATTTTTCTGGGATTTCCTGCTGATACTGATAAGTAAAATGTTGATGTAAAACTATAAGTAAAGCACTTTTACCTTTTATTTTAAACATTTCATTTTGTGCAAGTTAACAACTATGTACAAATTTTACATTTAGGAATATATAAAGATTTGCTTGGTTTTGAGTATTTTATAAAACCAGGTTAAAGTCTCAGCAAAATGGGAAATTCTTCGCTGCTTGCACGTACATTTTTTTTTCTTAAAAGAAAGCTGAATTGGACAGGCAAAATATTTAAAGATATTACACTTAACAACAAATAAAAGAAAATTAGCAAGAAACGTCAAACTATTTGAGGTTTCCAATGGCTTCTTCTGTCCCGATTGTAGACACTCTGCTAAAACTAAGAACTTTATTTTAGGATGCAATATGACATTATCTAAAAGTAGTTTAGTAAATTTACTTGTTGTTACTTGTGGTTCTTGGTGTCTATTAAAGTACAATAAGAGGCGTTAGGTATTCAAGTTCTTCTCCGATAGAACCTGCTTACTGTTGCTTTTTTTGTCCCACTGATGCATACACCATGTCTACGCTTTCCTTTCTGACAGCTTGACCTAAGCTACTTCTTTATTTTTGCTGCTTTAAGCTTGGGCTACTTTCCACTGTTTCCTTATGGTTACTCAGAATAAAAGATCACTGCCAAGTCAACTCAACACTCAATGACATCTGTAGCTACTACAACAACAAAACAGAATGTATTGTATGACTGATATTCCTAATAATATTAAGTCATAATTAACCCTTTAGTAAATCTGTTTTACTGTACTATACATAACAACTTTTAATGATGCTTTATTTAATACACAGATGTACAGTACATATTTTTACAGTAGCATTTTGTAAAGAAAGATACAATTAAGTAAAGATTATATGTATTTAAAAACAGAATAACACATAACTGAAATTTAAACGAATATATTTTTTGCTTACTAAAAAGGGAAACAAAAGACATGAAAAGCTAATTTAAACAAATGCAATTAGTCATTTAATTTCTTCCGTCTGATTTTACGTGACCAATAGAATGAAGGTTTATTCACAACATGCCAAGGAAAGGATTACGTTTGCAGAAAATCTCCCAAAATTGCAGATAAAATTATGTTTCTTATTCAGTTTTAATAGAATATTGTGTTGCAGGTTTTACAATATATCTGTTTTCTAGGCTCTGGAAATAACACACAAAAAATTATTTCATGTTTCCTGTTTTTGCTTTTTTAGGGTGCAGATTTTTTAATAAAATCTGGGATTAAAGGGCTTAAATCTCAAAAACAGACAAATATTTTTTTTATGTTTTGAGAGGACTGAAACTAAGGATGGCAGTTGTGCAAAAAAAATCAGTGTAATGAAATATTATGTGATTTTATTTACAGTTTTTTACTCTTGGACAATTTTTTGTGTAGAGGATCCCCAGTGTCGCATTTATTTGAGGGACTATTAAAGGGGCTATTTGCAACTTAGCCTTTTTATTTGACCATTTATGACTCAAACATCTCCTGATGAGCATACTGACACCTTGTCAGCTCACAGTGGGTGCACCTATAAGCCTGTATACAACTTTGTCTATATTCTGTCGGGTTGGATTTTCCCACGCTGTCTACGGATGTGACGTCAAGCACGTTCATGTTAAATGTTTCAGATCACTCTGCCACCACCGCTAGTCAGCACTCGCAAGCAGTTCAATGGATTGTGCGAATACAGAGAAGAGACCAAGGACAACTTTGACACCAACAGTAACTCCACATAAGACTAAAAAAGTAAAACCGCTGACAAGTGCCCGAAAAAGATCGAAGATTGGGAGCGACCGGCGTACGAGCGCGCGCTGCGAGAGCGAGCAGAAAGGAAGAGCAGTTCTGTTTTTTGGCCACAGGTGTCAGTCGCGAGTTTAAATTTCAGAAAATTGCATATAGCCCCTTTAAGGGTTAAAGAAACACTTCAAACCAACAATGCACGAGATCTGACTCGTTCAAACTCTATTTTCTCTATTTATCTCCGCCCAGACACAAGATTAGCATAAATGAACCGGTTCAGTTTACTTTGCGTTGGGGAAGTCCGGTCCAGGGAGGAGAGCAAAATGTGTCCGTAGTTGAGCAAGAAAAGGAAGAGTTATAAACCTGTGCTGGATTTTTAGGACTTTGTATCCCAACTGCAGGCCGGTAGTTTGCAGATCGATGTCGTAACGAACTGTCTTGGAACAGTTCTGATATAGCTCAAACTGGCTACACAAACAGGATGAGCACTTCGAAGCGATGAAATGAGAGAACAAAAGAGAATCTTCACCGGTGAGATGTCCTCTGTGTAGCAGGAGTTTCTGCTAAGAACCTCTGCTGAGAACAAATTTGAAATGGCCGCCACTACCACTCTTATAGCCCTTTGGCTGTGATGTCATCGTTGATGTCACCATTGGTGGGCACGGACAAATAGGAGTGTGTTGGGTGTCACCGCTAGGATTGCTGGGAAATGTGGTCTGCTCAGTCCACCTTTGAAATGGCTTCCAGCCATCCAACAGTCTGTTCAGTTCATCTATGAAAAATAGAGCCCAACATACACATATACATACACATATATATTCAATTCAATTCAGTTTATTTATATAGCGCCAATTCACAACAGATGTCATCTCAAGGCACTTAACAAGAAGTCATTTCAATACAATTATACAAACATTCCAATCAGTTAAAAAGTTTCCTATTTAAGGAATCCCAGCAGATTGCGTCAGTCATTGGCGTGAGGTTGGGCAGATTTCCAACCACAGCAATCCTTCAGCAATCCCTCATACTGAGCAAGCATGTAGCGACAGTGGAGAGGAAAAACTCCCCTTTAACAGGAAGAAACCTCCAACAGAACCAGGCTCAGTAGGAGCGGCCATCTGCCACGACCGTCTGGGGGTTTGAGAAGACAGAGCAGAACACAGAAGGTACAGAAGATCCGATATAAGAGAACTTTCTATGTTACAGAAAGTAAAAAGTTGATAACAGGACACAGTGGATGTTCAGTTACTGAGAGGATCATCCCAGTCGATGACCCCCGTCCAACAGGGCATTGCAGCCAAGCAGGATACCAGACCAGGTGTATCTTCGATGGGGAGAAAAACACTGAGAGAAAACAAAGTTAACAGTCGAAATAACAGAATGTACTGTAATACAACTGGAGAGTCGTAGGAGAAAAGGAAGTAGCAGAGTGAAGAAAATTGGTAAGTCTGTCCTCCAGCAGTCTAAGCCTATAGCAGCATAACTACAGAGCTAGCTCAGGATGACCTAAGCCCCTCTAACTATAAGCTTTATCAAAAAGGAAAGTTTTAAGCCTGGCCTTAAAAGTAAACAGAGTGTCTGCCTCACGGACTAAAGCTGGGAGCTGGTTCCACAGGAGAGGAGCCTGATAACTAAAAGATCTGCCTCCCATTCTACTTTTAGAGATCCTAGGAACTACAAGTAAACCTGCAGTCTGAGAGCGAAGTGCTCTTTTAGGAACATATGGAACAATTAGATCTCTGATGTATGATGGAGCTTGATTATTAAGGGCTTTGTATGTAAGAAGAAGGATCTTAAATTCTATTCTGGATTTAACAGGGAGCCAATGAAGGGAAGCTAAAACAGGAGAAATGTGATCTCTCTTTTTAATATTCATCAGAACTCTTGCTGCCGCATTTTGGATCAACTGAAGGCTTTTAATGGCATTTTGTGGACTTCCTGATAGTAAAGAATTACAGTAGTCCAGCCTTGAGGTAACAAATGCATGGACTAGTTTCTCAGCATCACTCCTGGACAGGATGTTTCTAATTTTAGCAATATTCCGGAGGTGAAAGAAAGAAATCCTAGAAACCTGTTTAATATGGGATTTAAATGTCAAGTCTTGGTCAAAAATAACGCCGAGGTTCTTTACGTTATTACTGGGGGACAATTTAATGCCATCCAGATGAAGTGATTGACTAATCAGTTTCTGTTTAAGAACTTCTGGTCCAAAGACAGCAACTTCTGTCTTGTCAGAATTTAAAAGCAAAAAGTTTAGGGTCATCCATGCTTTTATGTCTTCCAGACATGCCTGTAATCTACCTAACTGACTGGGTTCATCAGGATTATGGATAAATATAGTTGTGTATCATCGGCATAGCTGTGGAAATTTATCCCATGCTGTCTAATGATTCTACCAATTGGAAGCATATATATGGTGAAAAGAATTGGTCCAAGGACAGAACCCTGTGGAACTCCACAAGTAACCCTTGAGAGTGAAGATGATTTATCATTTAGATGAACAAACTGGAATCTATCAGACAAATATGATTTAAACCAGCCTTGTGCTGTTCCTTTGATCCCTGCAACATGTTCAAGCCTTTCTAAGAGAATATTATGATCGACTGTGTCAAAAGCAGCACTGAGATCTAACAAAACCAGAACAGACACCAGTCCATTATCTGAGGCCATGAGAATATCATTAGTAACCTTCACCAGTGCTGTTTCAGTGCTATGATGAGCTCTAAAACCTGACTGAAACTCTTCAAACAGCTCGTTACTGTTTAGATGTTCACAGACTTGATTAGCAACTATTTTCTCAAGGACTTTGGATAAGAAAGGAAGGTTAGATATAGGTCTGTAATTCACTAAGTCATCTTGATCAAGGGAAGGTTTCTTAAGTAAAGGTTTAATTACAGCTATTTTAAATTCCTGTGGTACGTATCCGTTTACTAAGGATAGATTCATCATATCCAAAATGGGGCCAGGAACCAAATGGAACACTTCTTTAAATAATTTGGTTGAGATTGGGTCCAAAATACAAGTTGAAGATTTAGATGAGGCTAATATTTTTGATAATTCTGAAAGCTCGACTGAATCAAAACAGCCTAAGCAATACTGAGGTTCTACAGTTCTTTCCGATACTGACTCATTTACTGAGGAAGAAGTAATCATGTTTGGGAGGGTGCCAATGATTTTATTTTTAATAGAATTAATTTTATTTATGAAGAATCCCATAAAATCATCACTGCTAAGAGCTGGGGGAATAGTTGGCAAAACAGAGCTATGACTCTGTGTAAGTTTGGCAACTGTACTAAAAAGAAACCTAGGATTGTTTTTATTCGCCTCTATTAATGATGAAAAATATGCTGTTCTAGCTTGTCGAAGGGTCTTTTTATACAGCAGTAGACTGTTATTCCAGGTTAAATAGGAATCCTCTAGATGTGTAAAGCGCCATTTTCTCTCCAACTTCCTAGTATTCTGCTTTAAAGTACGCAACTCTGCGTTAAACCAAGGAGTCAGCCTCCTATGGCTAGCCACTTTCTTTTTTATTGGGGCTACACTATCTAATGCCAAACGCAATGAGGACGTAACGCTGTGAACCAGACCATCAATTTCTGAAGGGTTAGAGATAGAATTTCTGCCATCCACTGTGTTACTCTGAGACACTGAGGAAAGTAAGAATGGTACAGATTCTTTAAAAATTGTTACAGCATTGTCTGATAAAGTTCTACTATAATGAAATTTTCTTTCAGATTTAAGATGGTCAGTTAAAGTAAATTCAAAAGTTATCAAGAAGTGGTCAGACAGGACCGGGTTATGTGGGTGGACTGTTATTTCCTCACACTCAATACCGTATGTCAGTACAAGGTCCAAAGTGTGTTTACCTGAGTGGGTCGATCCCTGTACTTTTTGAGTAAAGCCAATTGAGTCTAAAATAGCATTAAAGGCTGCATTTAGGCTATCACTTTCAGTATCCACATGAATATTGAAGTCCCCCACTATAATAACCCTATCAGTATTTAATACTATATCAGATAAAAAATGTGAGATCTGATCCAAGAATTGAGAGTAAGGGCCTGGTGGACAATACAAAACCACAAACAAAAATGGTCTTAATGTTTTGCAACTTGGATGCAAATATATATATATATATATAGGCTGCACAGTGGCGCAGTGCTAAGGTCCTGAGTTAAAATCCCAGCCTGGGGTCTTTCTGCATGGACTTTGCATGTTCTCCCTGTGCATGCGTGGGTTCTCTCCGGGTACTCCGACTTCCTCCCACCGTCCAAAAACATGACTGTTAGGTGAATTGGTTTCTGTAAATTGCCCTTAAGTATAAGTGTGTGTGTGTGTGTGTGTGTGTGTGTGTGTGTGTGTGCATGGTTGTTTGTTCTGTGTGTCTCTGTGTTGCCCTGCGATTGACTGGCGACCCGACCAGGGCGTATCCCGCCTCTCCCCCATGACAGCTGGAGATAGGCACCAGTCCTCCTCGGAACCCTGCACAGGAATGACAGGTGCAGAAAATGGATGGATATATATATATATATATATATATATATATATATATATATATATATATATATATATATATATATATATATATCCATTAGTTTTCAAATGCATTATTTAATTTATTAAGGGAGAGAATATCAAACTCAACCTGTAAAAAAGTAAAAGCACCTTAAACCTGACATACAATATTTGTACCAACTACAATAGTTGTACCACCCTTTTAGATCATTGTGTAGGAATTTTGGATCTTCCTTTGCAAAAGAGTTCTAATTTAGCCACACAGGAAATATTTACATTTTAAATCCAATTTGAGTCAAAACCTTCACTTGGCCACTCCAGAATATTCATTTTATTCTTTGAACTTTTCAGAGTTAAAGGTTACCATTCGCTGACTTTAGTTTGAGCATCTGATGATAGAAAGCAGAAACAATGGTTTAAACATCTGTAGCAATTTGTCCAGGTCCTGAATCAACAAAACTACCTCCCTGACCACCTACAGTGGTGTCTGACAGGGTGGTTGACAATACATAGCCCCCAGAGGGAACTGCACTTACACTGTTCCTGCTCTTCCTCTATACTGCTGATGTCTCCCAAAACTGACATCTTCAAAAGTTGTCAAATGACTCCAAAGTTAATCTTATCACAGGTGAGGACAACACAGAGTAGAGATAATAGGACTAGTCAACTGGTCGGCAGTGCTAATTCCAGAGAGCTGGTGGTGCAATGACACCACAGAACATACAGGGAATTTACGTTGAGAGAGCGGTATCTTTTAAGTACCTGGATGTTCACCTAAACAACAGACTGGACTGGAGTTACAGCACAAATGTGACTCTCAAGCTTCTACCATATCACACTCCCAGAGCCCCCATCACAACCGTAGCAGTCCCCACCAATCCAGTGGGGAAGCAAAGGCAGGGTAAAATTGGATGCTGTTTCTCCAGATCAGACAATGTTTTCCCCAAAATGTTTGCCAGTTATCAATGTAGCCCACATCGTTTGCAGGACACCACCCAGACAACCTTTGGTGGAATGACAGCATGCGGCTTAACATGTCATCACTGATCCGATCGGGCAGGGGACCAGAAAAGATTATCGAGTCTGACATTGTTTTGGCAAACTTACACACCGAAGCAACACTCATTTTAGTGATCTCCGATTGGCGTAACCGGGTGTCATTACCGCCAGCATGAATAACAATCTTACTATATTTATGTTTATCCTTAGCCAACAGTTTGAGGATTTGATGTCACTCGTTCTGGCCCTTGACAAGCATTTGACTATGGTCAGTGGTGTCTTTAATGCCAAGTTTCACTGTGTCACTGAGAGGGGAAAATCTGTTAGAAATGCAGGCGGGTTGGTGGTGACCCGTGGGCTGGGTTCTAGAACTATGTTTCTACGTACCATCACCCAGCCGTCCTGAGGTCCCGACTGTGCGGGTTCTGTTGGAGGACGGCTAGCTTAGAAAGGCCTCAGCATAGAGAAAACTAGATCAATTCAAGAAAGTCTGAACACCGCACAGCTCCACGGAGTGCAACAGCGACAACAGGAAATGACGCAACACGGCTTCCCCAATCAAGATCACCAATCTCAATCCAAGCAGATCAATTCTGGCATTATTAAATGCATAAGCAAAACATCAAACCATGTGTAAAATGTATATATAAAAACAAATATTCACTCTGTCAAGAGAAATGGGCTAAGGTTTTTTTAATCTCCAAAACATTTCGTCATTCAACTACAATGAACGCAGTCAAAGCTGTGAAATACAGAAAATTATTGGAAGATGTGAGCGTTCATGAAAGAAATAGGATTTTGTTGGTGAATTATTCAATGTCAGGTTTATTTTTATAATACAAAACACTGAAACAGAGAAAATGAATACATTTCATTGGTCTCAGTTAGTCTAAATATCCAGCTGGTCCAACAATAAACCAGCCTTGTTCAGCAAGACTTCAGGAAGGGTTTGACTATTTCAACATAATATTTTGTCACATATCTATGATGTTACAGATGAAACAGAATATGAGTCCATTGTATTTTTAGATGATGATTTAAAAAGTGCACTTAGAGATGGTTTTGTAATAATGAGGGTTTCGCTTGAATTGATTTAACCTAACCCTGGTCATTCCTAACCTTCTCTATATTTATATCCCTGCCGGTCTGTTTTGTTCATTGGTCTTCATGGTGTTGTTAACACTAATATTTGCTTACACACCACTGAGGCCTCCACAGAACAGCTCTATTTATGCATGGTCTTCATTTTTAGTATAATATAAATACTGGAGTCTGCAAGAGTGTTGATGCTGACACAAATACCTGCAATGCTGTCGAAGATGTCGTATTTTTCCATCAGTAAATTTATGATATGAGGCACGAACATCAGTGCATATGTAACTACCACCACAACCAGTATTGCAATAATTTGCCGTTTGTCTTCAGCAGGGACACTGATAGCTGTGGACAGAGCTTTATTTATCCCAACTAGGAAGAATATAAACAAGGGAAGAGGGATGAGTAAATAAGAACCTAGGAATATATCTGCGAGCCTTTTATTAGTAGTGAGATAAATATATATTGTCAAAGGAACAGGCATCATCCAGAGAACGACACAGACAACCGCCACAGATATCTTTATGTTTTGCCTGGATCTGTACCACATCGGTTTGGTGATGGCAAGATACCTGCAATGAAAAAACAGATTATCTCAGAGGAGTAACAGTTATAGTGGATATAGGTGTATGGACCCCTCTTAAAATGCCAGTAATAGTTTCAAAATTTCTTCACTTTTGATTTGACATATAGCTCTCCTGTACAATCCAACTGAAGGCCATGAACTGATGCAATGTTGACGAACATTTTGATCAAATTTCAGCAATCATTCTTCATTTCTATATTTTTGCCTCGTCAAATTGTGGTCATAACCAGCCTTAAATATTTTCTGTGGGATAATTCCAGCTTGTGACCCTACACCTTGTTGCATACATGCAAGTTGTCAAATGTAGGACCGAGAAGCCTCTGCTGCTCCTTCTGTGTTGCTGTTATTCTGTTGCCAGCCGCCTTGATTTATTGTGTTGCTGATTCTTCACCCAGAGGGATCTGGCATTTTAATCGGAGTGTGCAGTTCCTTATCCAGTAAACATAATAGTATTATTTTCAGAGAATAAATCAATAACACATTTATACAGATAAATTACCTTTCCAGAGAGACACACACCATAAATCCAACACTGGCCATTATGCCAAAAAAGAACGTGTTTTTGGCAGCTTTATTTTCAGCATCAAACATCAAAGTGATTCTGCTCCAGAGCTGAATGAGATCAGAGATGAGTAGGTTGATAAATATTAGCCCAAATTTACTCACCATTGAAAAAACCGCACATATGGCCAGTAGTATCAAGGGCACTTCCAAACAAATGATAATCCACTGAACCACATCTCCAAGTTCAAGGCCAACAACAGTGATGTTGGTTTTATTACTGTTGTTGTAGCTGTTCTCCATAGAAATTTTGATGTGCAAATTGTATGTCCTTAAGGGCGAAACCTGATGTAGGAGAGACACACTTGAGCCAGGATAGGCTTGTTCATCGAAGAGCTCTTCGCATCGCTAAATTGTATTTCAAGAAAAAAATAAACAATGAAGATACATACCAATTTCTATAAAGAACAGCAATCATCAAGTTTATATTGTTCACATCTGCAATGCAATACTTTATCAAATCAGACAACTCTGTCAGTGAAACTTCAAACCTTTAAAATGTATTACAGGAGCATATTAGCCTCTTAAACATCTCTTAGGCTGTACTTTGTGAGTTAAGAACTTAAATATCGGATTTTTCTCTTTTTGCATTAAGACCTATTTAATGGCAACAATGTACATACCTTCAAAAGTAAGTTGAATAAAGCAACATATTGTCACGATAAATAAATACAAATACATCATAAAAATGTTTAGATTTACCTTTCAGAGCTTTGAGAGTGACTTCCATAGAATAAATGTCTCTTTCCTTAGCTTCACAGCCACCAATTTGTCAAAGAGGTTTTAAATGTTACAAAGGAAAATGCCCCACAGTAATTTCTAATAAAGTTTTCTTACACATATATATATATATCAAGCGGAGTACTATAGCAAAAACCGTAATGCTCCTCTTGTGATAGTAAATCTCTTGGGCTCCTACTTAGTACTCAGACACCATTTCTGAGCTCCACACAGCCAGACAGGACACATGTTTTTTTTTAAAACAAAGAGGTAATTCTACCTTTCAGTCAAGTCAACTAAAAATGTGGCGGAACATGTGTGGTGGCTGTTTATCTGAAACCTTAACAAGGTTCAAAATGGTCTGGTCACATGACTGATTGCTATAATGATAATGTGTCCTTCACAGCAATGGTTTCTCTAAATAATAAAAAGAAATAATCCTTCAGAAGTCTTGTATAATGTTTAATATCAGTAGAACTCAGCTTTGGACTTTGTCTTCAATTATTAAATTACAAAATTGACTTTTCAGTAGTTCAAATGCAGATTTTCTTATCTTGTAGATCCATAGAGAATCACAGAAAACTCATTACTAATCATACGGGTAAGGAGTTGTGATCCTATAAAGCCAATTTGTCTTGCATTTAGCATGCTGTGTGTTAGTGCTGTTGAGCAAAAACACAACAAGCTTCTTGTTTTTGCTGAGGCTGGAGGAAACTGATGTGCAGTGTTTCACCACAAGGCAAAGATCCTATCTTTAAAGGCCTGACTTGGTATTTTAAACACAGCACATAAAACTGGAATATATAAGAATAAAGCATGAATTTGAAAACTTTAAAAAACCCAACATAATTGCTTATAACATTTAAGTCATAATAACTAAGTCTTGGCATTAAATCCCAATTCCTTTTCTCCTGGGTAGAAATGCAAAATGAATTTTTGCTACCGGGAGGCAGTACTGGTCTTCGAGATATAGATGATTTTCTTCATTCAGCATCCTCACTCTACCAAACACAATTTACTGAGCAAGAAAACACGATCACAATAAAGTTGAAAGAAAAACAATTATTACCTTGGTAAATAAGCATAAGCAATCACACCCAAAGCATTATATACTTTACTATTCTTTAGCCCACTTTAAAAAAAAGAAAAGTTAGCAGAACTCAAAATGTCAATTTAACAAAATTCAGTAGAAAATTAAACTGGAACTTTTAAGTTTTGCTCTTGAATTCGCCCAGCTTGGATTTTTATGTTATTCTAACTCAACCAGTAGTTGTAGAGACTTCGAATTTCAGGCTCTAAGAACTTTGAATCCTGAGTTTTACTTACCAATGTGAAAGTACCAGTGACTTAAAATGTTATGTTGTACAAATTATGAATCTCAAAATTCTCTAACTCAGTCATAGGCTGGGGAACTTAAAAATATAGATTCTAACTATTTTAAATCCTGATTAATGGTCTGAACTTTTCAAACCATACTGACCCTTTAAAGCACCTACAAATGCGTCGATACAATAGGGAACTTGGGTTTAAGTGCACGGCAGAGCAACATATCACAGGTGATGGCTGGAATTGAACCTACCACCCTCTGATTTTAAGCCAACTACTGGTACTCTACCCACCGAGCCACAGTCACCCATAGATCTTTAACTATGATTTCTAATAACCTAAAATAAATCTCCTATTCTACTGTTTAAATGTTCTTTAAATGAAGCGCAACTTACAGATTTAAAGAGCAACTCACCCCCAAATCAACTTTTTTTTTTTTGCTGATAAACTGTATAAATGAGTTTCTAATAGTGCTGTCTACATGGGTGGTCGTTATATTTGTTATTTTAGTACATTTTAGTAAAAAATATTACATTTCTACCAAAAACCCTCAGTGTGGCGCCTTCTTCAGGTTAAAACTTTACACTGCACTTGAATTTGAATCTGGCATTGCTGCTGGCTCAGCCACTATAGCTGACGTCAGCTTGGAATACAAAGGAATTATTGATGCCGCAGAAAGTCTGATATAATTTAATAACTTGTGAAGTTTATATGCATGATATTTATTTCTGCAGGCCTTGCTTCAGTTCAACACTACCTAGACAGAGGATAGCGGTGTATGGCCTAAGTTCCTCATAACATGGCCTGTTTTTAGCTGTGCCTTGGCTAATACTGTCTAACCTTAGTTCAGCAGATACAATGGGGGGGTTGGTGATTATCTCCAGCAGTCACTTGGCTAGAGGTGGGGTACACCCTGGACACATTGCCAGTCCATCGTAGAGCAGACTTTGGGCTTGTTCTTCTGTAAATACTGACTGTCTGTAAATATTGACAGTTGCGGGTTGTCTTTGCTTTGGGACTTAGTCTGACTCAGTCCATTGAGTGGGATGATTAATTTCTCCAGAGAACACAGTTCTAGAGTCCAGTGGATTCATGTATTACACCACTGCACCTGACACTTTGCACTGCGTTGATGTAAGATTTAGGGCAGCTCCGTGGAAACCACTTTCATGAAGCGCTGTGAACTACTGTCATTCACAACAAGGAAACAAGGCCCGGGTGTCTGTCTGCATTGAGGTTGCATGTTCTCCCTCCCATGCAAGGCAAGGCAAGGCAAGTTTATTTTGTATAGCACAATTCATGTTACAGGACAATTCAAAGTGCTTTACATAAAACATTAAAAGCATTACAGCAGGGTGCAGAAAAAGCAAAAGTACAGGAATAAAAACCAAGAATTAAAATGAGAAAAAAAAAAACTCTTAAAAGAAGCTGTGCAGATTTTAAACTTAGAATAAAAATCTAATCAAAAGCAGCTGAGAACAGGTGGGTCTTTAACCTGTATTTAAATAAACTAAGTGTCTCCGCTGATCTGAGGCTTTCTGGGAGTTTGTTCCAGACATGTGGAGCATAGAAGCTGAACGCAACTTCTCCATGTCTGGTTCTGACTCTGGGAATTGATAAAAGAGCGGATCCAGATGACCTGAGGGGTCGAGTAGGTTCATACTGGGTCAGGAGATCACCGATGTATTTTTGTTGGTTTGCGTTGGTTCTCTACAGGTACTCTGGCTACCCCTGAGAATTCATGAAGAAGACTGTCATGCTAATTGGTTACTTTCTAATGAGTGTGTATGAGCAACATTGTTTGTCCTCTATGTCGTCTTGTGATGGACTGAAGAGCTAAGCAGAGTGTACCTTGGCTCTCACCAAATGGCCTCAGGAGATACAACATGCAACAACACTTTAAGGTTAGGCAGGTATAATGGATGGATAAATGGATGGAAATTTGTGACTAATGCTTGAAAGATGCAAGGCAGGGTTTATGCTGTCTAAAATGTGGCTAGGACCTGGGAAACAGACAAAAAGAAGAAAAAGCAACTGTTTCTGCTAAAATGAGCAATGTTCCATTTAATCACTAAATCACGATGGTAATCTCAGTATGAAGGCATGCCTGCATCACTTATCTCTTCAAACGGCCCACTTTGAAAAATGCCGAATGCTTGCAAATCTTTAAAGGGTATTTCCAGATTTTCTTGCTTTTGACTGCATTTTTTGGGGACATCCTGATAGTAAAGAGTTACAATAATCCTCCATTGGAGGAGCAAGTAGCAAGATTTTAAAAAGATGTACTACATTGTGTTGGTCTTCGCAGTTACATTGTGTTTCAAAAAAATGAAAATTGTGTTTGCGACGTAAAAATGTTCCAGAAGTTTGAATACCTGAACAAGGTACTGCATGTCTTTGGGCTGTTTTTTGAGGATTATTCTGTCTGATTCTGTGTTGATTCCTTGTTTCTGAACAATGCAGAACAAAACTGTAAATACAATATGAATATGTGGAGTTATGTTGTTTACACTGAAAGTAGTTGAAATTAATAAAATGCACAAAATCTAAACCAAAACCAAAACATTTTGGGTTGAAGCATCCTAGTTCAAAATATTTAGCAATGAGCACCATTAGGTAAGAGAACATTTAATATGCACTGCACTACAGCATTATATGACTTCACAAGTACTTTCTTGATGTTTTTTGAATACCATGAACCAACTTATTTCCTGTATTTACAGAATAGATGCTGTTAATGCTTCCCATTTATTTACTACCTGGTTCCAAAAAGTTAACCAAAAATCCCTTTGTGGAGTTATGCACAGTAGCATTTAGAAATCATAGCTATACTATGTTAGAACGTTGTTAAGAGGCATGAAAATCGACCATGATCGGAACATACAGACCTGAGATAAAAGAATGTTGATGGCCACAAGTGTCAAAGGAAGGAAAATGCATATAATTATCCATGTCAACAGTTCTCCCCTGCTGGTGCTATGCCAGCAGAACAGGTTTTTATTTTCAAGGACTCCATACATGAACCATGGTCTGTGAACATCTCAAAAGATGGGTGATAGTAGTTTTAGTAGTCATATTAGTTGTTCTGGAAAAAAAGAGAAGTTGTAGAAGTCGATGCTCTGATTACAACTTTGGAAAAGGTTGGACTCATCTATCTTCAAAGTGAAACCTGCTGGGCATTTCAGTGATCGGAAAGCAGAGTTATATCATTAGGTGGTGCACTCTGAGGAGTAAATTCACATATACACACATTCATTTTGGTGATTTAAATAACTGATAAACAGCGGTTCTTTAAACTAGTCTTTTTTTAAATGTACAGGAATTAATTGTTTTCAGGTACTTCCTTGAATTTATTGAGCCTCCCTAACTAATGTGTGCAGCATTCAGAGTCTTTGTGTTTGGTAAGTGTGTAGGATCTTCTAAACCTCTGTATCAAATCTCTGGCTGCTGAACTAATGACTTTCTCTTTTAATGTTTTCATTTGACTAAATTGGATCAGGAACTGAATGAGATCACAACTGATCTAGACACCTGGTCAAAGACAATCACTTCCTTTACATCGAATGGGCACAGATTGAGCAGAACCTTTCAGCTCTGCTATAGAGCAACGTATACCAAACATAGGAACAGGTTTCAAAGTGTTGTGCTGTTCTAATCATTCCTTATAAGATACCTTTGAGCCTCCAGATTTTTCAGTATTTTAATTAGTTCAGTATGATAATCTGTAAGAAGGTCATAGGATCCCAAATTAACATTTATAAGTTCTTTCAGGCAATTCCTCATTAAATTCAGAATATGTTGACTTGTTTGTCCTTTCATCAATATGTTGATAAAACCAAAAAGCGAAGAGAACATTAAATAGTAAAGGTAAACAAGTTGTAATTATTATAATAATGAATACATTTGACATAATAAAAAACTATATTTCCATTAACTGTGACTTATCTTTTCAAAGAATCCTCCCTAATTGGACCAAACTGATAGAGATTGTGTTTATTAGACAAAAGTTATTTTAACTTTTAAAACTTGGAAGATTGAAAAAAGTATTACTGTCATTTGCAACTTCTGTAGTGTGACATCTTAAGATTTTAATAATAAAACCATGTTAAAAATATTGGTAAAAATTTGCTGTGCAAATAAAAAAATTAGTAGAAGATACAAAGTAAGTGTAAAAAAATAAAACAGTTTACTGATCAGACACTTATGTTTTTTTTATTGAATTTGATTTTCTACAACAAAAATATTCTTAGTTACACTTTTTAAAACAAATGTTAAATGGATATTATAATCTATTATAAATTTAATATCCGTATTTTTGGTGACTTAAAAAAAAGAGAAATATCATAAAATAAAATATTTACCATTAAAAAGTGAGAATAAAAGTGCAGGTGTTTTGTCCAGTTGTGTTTGAAATCAGGTCCTCTGCATTCACTCAGTATGCAGTATTTACAGAAACGTTTCCCTCCTGGACACACCTTTTTTCCAAATGTAACTTGACATATAAATATTGACCGATCTTGATGTCAAATCATCCTGACAAAGATGTAAAATTTCCTGTTCTTTGACGCCAACTTTGAGGTGAGATGCTCTGAGTTAAATTTTAGTATCACATTTAAGATATTTAAAAAGTAAATGTTCACATTTCATCTTCGCACAAGAAAAGTGCAGTAACATGAAACTGCCTACTTAGCTGTGTCGATTTATCCATGACATAAGTCTCCCTGTAGTGCAGAGGTGTATGGGGTCAAATCAGTCTCATTAAGAATAAAACTCATGCAGGGCTTTTCACAAATTCACATGGTCTTTCGGAAATGCAAACGCTCTGGTTCACAAATATAATTGTAATATAAGTTCACAAATGCACACGGTCTGTTTCACAAATATAAAAGACACAAAAAGAAATGATGAAAGAGTACTTTCTATGGTAAAGAAAGTAAATTGTTAATCACAGGCGAGGGAGAACATTCAGTTACTGGGAGCATCATCCCAGTCGATGCCGCCCTCCAAGAAGGTTTCACAGCCGAACAGAACACCAGACCAGGTGTAGCATCTATGGAGAGAAAAACACTGAGAGAAAACATCAAATTAACAGACGAAATAACAGCAAAATATGCAGTTAGAGTAGTAGAAGAATAAAAGTAGCTGTGTGAAGTAGGAGAGTGAAGAAAAATAGTCAGTCAGTCCTCCAGCAGTCTAAGCCTATAGCAGCATAACTACAGAGATAGCTCAGGATGACCTTAGCTCTAACTATAAGCTTTATCAAAAAGGAAAGTTTTAAGCCTGGCCTTAAAAGTAAACAGAGTGTCTGCCTCACGGACTAAAGCTGGGAGCTGGTTCCACAGGAGAGGAGCCTGATAACTAAAAGATCTGCCTCCCATTCTACTTTTAGAAATCCTAGGAACTACAAGTAAACCTGCAGTCTGAGAGCGAAGGGCTCTGTTAGGAACATTTGGAACAATTAGATCTCTGATGTATGATGGAGCTTGATTATTAAGGGCTTTGTATGCAAGAAGGAGGATCTTAGATTCTATTCTGGATTTAACATGGAGCCAATGAAGGGAAGCTAAAACAGGAGAAATGTGATCTCTCTTTTTTCTTTTTATGGTAACCTTTTGTAGTACACAATCTATATTTATTCTAGGCTTTGAAGAAACAGATGCTAAATTTCCAATTGAGGGTATTGACCAATGAGCAGCAAGCAAGGAAAAGCTTGTTGCCCTGATAAAATCACAATGACAGTATAACAGAACGTTTGACAAACCCCCCCCCAAAAAAAACATAAATTATCAGAAGCTCATATAAATAGTGTTGATGCTAAATGGAATTAGTTACAGGGTTGGTACATATTTTGGGATCAACCTAAACTCCATTGTATTTTAAATTGAAAAGCTCTTAAAAAACTTTAATTTGCTGGGATGTGCACAGTAAGAGAAGGGGATAAACAAAGTAATTGTGAGGCATATTTCACCCTTCATAAGTAAACAGGATGCTACAATCGCTTGTTGACAAGTCCAATGGTTGTTATTCAGCAATTTTGGGGGTATCTAAGATGATGTAAAGGTGACAATGTTTTCTGATGAGAGCAACAACATCAACAGAAGATAATACAGATATTTTGAGGCATATTTAACCCTTTATAGGTAAACATGATGTTATAATCACTTTTTTGCAAGCAACTTTGTCCCATTAACCCATTTTTAGGGATATTTAAGATGATACAAAGGAACCAGTATGTTGTGATGAGTACAATAATATCAACAAATAATTAATAAAGTCATTTACAGGTCAGTTTAACCCTGCATGACTAAACAGGATGCTCCAATCACTTTTTGGCAAGTAACATTTTTGTTTTTTGAACTTTTAGAGGTATTTATGACGATGCAAAAGACTCAGTATGCTTTGATGTGTACAGTAACAATAACAGATAATAAATAAAGGCATTTATAGGTAAATGTAACCCTTCGTGACTAAAGAGGATGCTCCAATCACTTTTTGGCAAATGGTTGTTTTTTGCCATTTTCAGCCCACAGTTTAAAAACTCTTCTGGCTTCTGCATAGAGCTCATCTACATGTACGTTCCATCCTGGCTTAGCTTGGTTCTTTGCTTTTTTATAAAGGGGTCTGCTTGCACTAAGTAGAGAATCTACAATTGCTTCATAAAGAATGCATATTTCAGTACCATGTTGCACATTCTTACAATTTATGTCACAGCATGTGATTGCGCTTTTTGACAGCTTAATATTACTTAGCAGAGCATCAGACCGGCTACAGTACTGATGAATATCCTGCTCAGTTAGGCTGTCCCAGTTTATTCTCTCTTCTTGTGTGACAGATTTTGTAGGCAAACGAGCTGGTAAATTACCCACATTTATTTTAACACAAAATGGTATATGATCCAACATAGCAAATTCATAGTTTATGCTGATGTTTTGAAAAGACTCATGTGCATCTTTAGAACAGATACAGTGGTCCAGCCACGAAGTTGTGTGCCATGGTTCACTGATAAACATGAAGCTATTCACAGGCAGTAAGACTTCACGAGAAAGAATCAGCCCATTATCTGAGCAAAACTGCTTTAAATGGTTACCAAATAGAGACTTACTATTTGACACATCAGCATTCATATCACCCACAATAAATAGGCAAGTGGGAGGGTTGTCCTGGATATATGATGTAATATAGGCCAACTTGTTGAGATATTCATCTTCATTATTTGGGCATTCATAAGGTGAATAAATGTTCAGTATGATAAATTTCCTATCACCACAGCTGAACTCAAGACCTATAGCCCAGTCGACTTCCAGCCTGATTACTTTAATCAGCTGATCATACCTTTTGAGCCACAGAAGAGCCACTCGTCCCGGTATTCTGCCCCTCACTAACTTGGTGCTACAGTCAGTGGTAAGATTTCCCTGCCCCATAAAAGTCTACATGCAGAGAACTAAGCTTTGCTAGATCTTGCTTAGATAAAAAAGTCTCTTGTAAACACAAAATATCACACATATCCAAGAGCTTGTCCACAACAGAACAACGTAATTTATCCTCCTGTGTATGACCCACTCTTAGTCCTCGCACGTTATTTGATCCAACATTAATGTTCATTTATTTCAACTAGTTTTGCCAACTGGCTGTGCCTCTGCTTTGCTGGATGAAGCTGCAGGTGCCGCACTCTGCAGCACCAGGTCCCCCCGATCACTGCGGGCTTGAATTTGAGTTTGTTTACGTGTTTCAAAAAAGCGGCGGACATAGGTCCCCCGCTGGCCAAAGTTGTGGATCATACATGTCAGATACTTCATCACATTCTGCACTGACCTGGAACGAGCCGAATCTGTTGCTGTTGGTGTCGATTTTCCGACATGTAACCTGCTTCCCTAATCTCTCAGACAGGTAGGAGGATAAGGTGTCAGCTTCCAGCTCGGAGGAGAATCGGGTGGCAAAAACACTCACCAGTTTCGTTCTTATCACTGGGATGTTTGTCTCTGCTCCAGTTCCGATGATTGCAGTTTTCTTGCGCTGCTCCTTTTTTGGACGGGAAACCAGTCCTCCATCATGCTGCGCAAATGTTTTTGGAGGCCTTTGTCGCTTTTGAGTAGCCTTTTTCAGGACAGTACTCCATGCCGGGGAATGAGGCGTTTCCGTTTTCTCCACCTGATTGCGATACTGGCTGTGTTGCTATTTCCAACTGTGCAGGCGCCTGAGTTCCCCTCGTCTCCACGGGTAGATCATGGGAGCCCTCCAAAACTCTCAGCCTTTGCAGTTGCACCAAGGTTTTCGCTCACTCTTCCCTGGGCCTCTACAGCCATCTTCAGGTTCATGATCTCCCCGTTCAGTTGCTCCATCCGGCTGAGTGAAGCCGACACGTCCATGTTGCCAAATCCCACAGTTGGCAGATCATCCAAATTATGTGAAACAAATCTGGGTATATTTTCACCGCACTCATTAAGCACCTTTAGGCAGTCTTTAATATTGTTAATATCCTTCTGTGGGCCTTTATGCCTGATGCAGCGTACAGAGGATCTGCACATTTCAAACAGCTGGCGTTTAGGCTCTTCAATCCACTCAGAGGAGAAAATGTTTGAAACTAGCAATACAATTTCATCATGCGAAAGAGTCCTCATTTTGATGACAATAAAGTTTAAGAGTTCATCTTCTACAATTACTTTCCCATCTGCTGTTTTACATATAAAAATCTCAGATTTTCCATGAGATCCACCAACCCCTCTAACACGCACCACTGCACTCGACGCCATGATTTGTACAATACACGCTACATTTGAGCATTAAAAAAAACTATTCTGAGGAAGAGCGGGTGAATACATGTAAGCAGACTTCAGTAAAAAGGCAGAATGTTCAGAGCAGTACAACAATGAACTGAAAACCTAAACTGAAAACAAGGAATCCGCTTGTGGTTTGAAAGGAAACTTCTTTGATAGTTTATTAGAAATTTGAACAAGTGGGAACGACTTGAGCACTTTTGTCAATACCGCCTTAAAATGTATATGTTGTGATAATGAAGAACTAGGATGCAGTAGAATGTTCCAATATTGTAAAGACCATGTAATGTTTTAAAGTTATATTGAAACATTTCTACCTTTTTAATGTGTTTGTATTACGATGAAGCTTGTAATTGTACTAGTTACTACAAAAACTTAAGTAAATTAACAATAATCTACAGATCTGCCTGTGTGTTTCGTGTAACCACTCTCATAGTTCAGAAACTGAAAGTAGCTCCCTAGAAAGAGTCCAGTTTAGCCACATTATGAACAGAACTGAATACGTCTGATTATCCAAAGGAATTAAGTAATCTAGGCATAACTCCCTTAAAATCACTAAAATGACAACGCCGATGAATTCAACAACTACTTCAGTTCAGGATTTGGTTTTGAGCAAGGACCAAGTGCAGTTAGTTCTGACAAAAATCTGAGTGGATATGAAGAAGCTGTCACTCATGAAAATTTCAAAAGAAATCTATCAACACACCAATGTAGATATCACTTTGAATTTTTGATACTAATAAAAAAAGTTAAATAAAACATACATATTTTTCTTCCTTGTGTTGTTCTCTTTTACATTCACAAAAATAACTTGTTAATGATTTACCTTTGAAAGCTGAAAAGCCCCTTGTAGCTGATTTCTCTCCACCTGTATTTGAACGATTGAAAGGTCTTTATTAACAAGCTGCAGAATTTAACACCAACCATGAGAACTAGCAGTTGGTTTCCACTGTTAAGCATACTGCATGCATGTCCATGTTACGTATGCTGTCTTCCTGTTTGAATACTAAGCTTGCTTTTTTCCTCCTTCCTTCTATGGAACTTTCAGTTTTCACTTTGTTTTTAATGCAACTTCAATGAATTATGTGCAGATGTTAATATTCACAAAAAAAAAAATGTCTCACATATAAAAATTTTTACGTGTGCATCAGTCATAACAAACCTTACATCTTTTCTGGTGACCAACTCACCAAAACAAGAGCTAAACATTAATTTTTTTGCTTTTTTGATTGTGTAGTTTTTGTAATAAGTCTTCTGAGAGTTTATATATCTTCTAAGAATCCATATCTCCCATACTGATTCGGTTTGAGTTAAAATATTGGGCAACAGAACAATCCACAAATACTTCGTCATTGTGCAAAGATTTAGTCTTAAAATAGATTGATCAGATTCTAAAAAGGAACTTATAGTTGAGATTAAAATTTTCTATCAGCTCCTATACTTTCAATACATATGTTTATTACAGTTGCTGAATTACCCTGTGTGATGGCCTGCTCAATAATCCTGTGTTTCAGGTTCATGCTACAGCGTTGGGAGCAGACCATCTGCTGATTGGGAACACCTTTGTCCAGTGTAATCTTCCCACTATATAAGATCCTCTTCACCTTCAGTTCAGCGAAGAGCTTCTCTTCTCTGCAGACATTTGTTTTGTGGTTTGCTTGGTGTGGGAGCTCCCCACTCTTGTTTGCTTTGCTTGTTCTTTTGTTTTATATTATTTGAATAAATTCTTTAACTTGCTTTAAGTATGGCGTCTCACCCTTATTATTTGTCATGGCTTTCAGCCAGGTCATGACAAAGTGGGGGCTCGTCATATGTTTGCTTCCCCACTTGACAAACTAGGGGCTTTATTGCTTGTTTACCTCTCCTTGCATGTTTGGGGACCAGTTGGTTCATTTCCTTTTGGACATTTAGGGTCTTCCCTATTGCTGATTTTGAAATTGTTGTTTAATTTGGAAACTTCAGTGGCTTGTTTGTGTTGGCAATTGGAGGTTGTCGACTTGTTTGGGAGATTTTCTTTTCTCTTTGTTCCACTTTTGTTGGGGCATGCACGTTGTAGCCAATTGGGTGGCATATGACGTGTTGTCTTTGCGTCATTGGGATTCCCTGGTTGTGCCGGTGGAAAACTTATTTGGTGCAATCAGCATTGCTGATATTCTGGATGTGGGAAATTGGTTGTTTAATGAGTCGCTGTACTTTATTTGCATGGTGTTTTTGTAGGAGTCTTTTCTCTCTTTCCTTTTGCTGGGCATTTTTGAGTGTCACCTGACTAATTTGTATTGAGCAGAAAATCTGCTATGACCCCCCTATGAGGTTTGGTGGTGTCACCCCTTTGGGTTTTGTCATATTTGGTTTGTAGTGTTATAGAACCTTGGTTAGCGCACCTTGTCTCGGGAGCAACTCCGTGGATCTGGGTAAGTCGCCAGTTTCTGGTTGCTTGTCCTTCCAGTGGGCTTCACTGCTTAAAACTTCTACCAAAGTTTTCTACATGAAGACTAGAGTTGAGTTAGCTAGTTTTTGAGTCAGAAAGAGGGATCTGTTCTGGAAATACAGTTTTCGTGATCAGTTGGTATGATCAGTAAAATGGCTAGTGTGGAACAATTTGTGGCCTCTCCTTTGGAGGTTTTGTTGGAAAAATGTTCGAGAGAACAATTAGTGAAAATTGATGAATATTATAAAATTGATGTAGGTGATAAACGCCAAAAGAAAATGTGAAAGCAAATTTGTTTGAAATGAAGATTTTGGATGACATTCTATCCGTTTCAGCTGAGTCCCCTCCAGTTCCTTCGGGGTTATTGTTTGAACAGCAAAAGGAGTTGTTGCAAATAGAACATGATAAACTTAAACTGGAGAAGGAAGTAGTGTTGGAAAAGATGCATCAGGAATTAGAATACACTTGGATTGAAGTGGAGAAAACAAGACTACAGCTGATCACAGAAAGAAAATTGTCAGTTGGTTCAACCGACTCTAGCCAGACGGGGACTCAACGCTATATTTTGACGTCCTGGGTAATCTGAAATTGTTGCCAAAATTTTCAGAACAACACCAGAGTTTTTTTTGTTTTTTTTTTCATGTTTGAGCGTGTTGTAGATGCACGCAGGTGCCCTGAATCTGCACGAACCCTGATGCTTCAGTGCACACTCACTGCTGGAGCACAGGAGGCGTATTCAGCTTTAAGTGATTCTGACAGTCGTAATTATGCTTTAGTGAAAGCTGCTGTTTTGAAGTCCTACCACCAGCGGTTTAGAACCTGGAAAAAAAAAGGAACAAATCAAAGCCATCTTGAGTTTGCCTGTGATTTAACAGCACATCTTTCATGGTGGTGTTCAGCTTTTGGTGTGGAGGATTTTTCTGCACTGTCTGATCTGATTTTGCTGAAACAATTTAAAAACTCAGTGTCTGAATGTGTTGCTACATACATTAGTGAGCAAAAAGAAAGCTGAAGCCGCAGCACTCGCTGATGATTATGTATTGACGCTTTAGAGTACATTGTTTTGATCCACAGTTTACTTCCTGACTTAGTAACCTTACTTCTCAAAGTGCGGGATGCAGAGAAAATCTGTAATTACTGTCATCATTATGGACACTGGAAAGAAACTGAAACTGAAATTAAAATCTAAGTGTGTTACCCCTCCTTTCCACCCGAGGCGAAAGCAACGCGAGTCTGCCGCGTCTCAGGGGCGTCATGTCACGGCACTTTTCTAAATATACGCGGCAGTCCTATATTCTACGCAGTACGCCTCTGAAACACGTACATGTCGACATTTTGGATAGGGGAAGACAGAAAATCAAACGGCTCGGCATCCGGAGATTTTCAAAATAAAAGAAACGTGCTGCTTTGCGGTTGCTTTACTTAAAAAAATGGTCACTACCTGTGCGGCCCGGTGAGAAGTCAGTACCTCCCGGGAGGGTCTCTTTGTGTGTTATTATGTGTGTGATATTCCCTGAGATAACATAAACTTATTGACGAATATAAAACGAACATAGCATAAAACACAGACCTTTTGGAGCCATGTTGTTGTCTTTTCCTGATTGTTGTTGTGTTTACTGACGAAACCAGGTGTGATTTTGCTAATTTTGCTTGATTTCGTGCTCTCTCGGTGACAGCTGCTTCCCTGCGGCTATGTGCCTCATAACCACCCGGTGGAAAAGGGCCAAGCATCGGAATACCCAAGTGAAACGTGCTGCTCGTGTAACGCACCGCTTGCGTGTCCGGTGGAGTTACTGCAGCTGCAGTAAAAGGTGCTGGTTTAGCCACACCTCTTCGCAAGGTCTGTGGGACTGATTGTTGTCCTGACTCTCAAACTGATTCTGGTAATTCTGGTTTAAAGTCATATCAGCCTTTTATTATGACAGGTTATGTGTCTTTAGTCGGCAGTGGAAAAAAAGTGCAGATGAAAATTCTGCGGGACACAGGCACGTTTGATTCTTTTATCCAGGCAGGGATGCTGCCTTGGTCTCAGCACTCTGACACTGGCTGTTCAATTCCAGTTAAAGGACTTGGCTTGAAATATTTGTTTGTACCTCTTCATAAAGTGGTTCTCTCATGGGTCGTGGGGGCAGCAGCTTGAGCAAAGATCCAGACTTCCCCCTCCCCAGCCACTTGGTCCAGCTCCTCAGTGGGAATCCCAAGGCGTTCCCAGGCCAGCAAAGAAACAGTCCCTCCAGTTTGTCTTAGGTCTTACACTGGGTCTCCTCATGCTGGGGGATCATGTGTATTTTTAATAGATATTTACTTGTGAAACAAACAACTGTATTCCATATGACTTCAAAATGAGTTAAGATTGTCTGAGTGGACACTTGAAATTAAACCTGTTTTTGTTAATTAGAACATTTGTCACGAGTGGACAAGGCATACAGGAACTCAGGAGAAAACACGGAGGACTTGAGGTTGATTACCAAACGCTATTTAACACTCAGTTGCCAAAGATATGTCAGCCAACTCCTGATATCCTCCAACTGTGATGAACTCAATAAGCTGCACTTGTGAAGGTGCAGCAGCCAGGCTCTGCCCTCGGCTTGATGGACAGGTCCTCAGCTCAGCCGGGACCTGTGGTGGCAGTCTCCAGAATGGTGGGGAGAGCATCAGGAAGCAGACAGACAGAGAAACACAGACAAATACCCCAGACTCCTAACAATTGTAGGCTGAGCCCACACCTTGGTAGAGAAATCTGGGGGAACCTATGCAGTAAAAAATGCTTTTTTTAAAGCTTTCTTGAGCATTGTGGCACCTTGTTTAAACCCAAATACTGTCATATGTACTTCAAAATATATTTCTTTTCAAACTTATGCATGCTAATGTAAACAAGATCTCTTAATGAGAGATCACATTTCTCCTGTTTTAGCTTCCCTTCATTGGCTCCCTGTTAAATCCAGAATAGAATTTAAGATCCTTCTTCTTACATACAAAGCCCTTAATAATCAGCTCCATCATACATCAGGGATCTAATTGTTTCATATGTTCCTAACAGAGCCCTTCGCTCTCAGACTGCAGGTTTACTTGTAGTTCCTAGGATTTCTAAAAGTAGAATGGGAGGCAGATCTTTTAGTTATCAGGCTCCTCTCCTGTGGAACCAGCTCCCAGCTTTAGTCCGTGAGGCAGACACTCTGTTTACTTTTAAGGCCAGGCTTAAAACTTTCCTTTTTGATAAAGCTTATAGTTAGAGTGGCTAAGGTCATCCTGAGCTAGCTCTGTAGTTATGCTGCTATAGGCTTAGACTGCTGGAGGACAGACTTACCACTTTTCTTCACTCTGCTACTTCCTTTTCTCCTACGACTCTCCAGTTGTATTACAGTACATTCTGTTATTTCGACTGTTAACTTGTTTTCTCTCAGTGTTTTTCTCTCCATAGAAGATATACCTGATCTGGTATCCTGCTTGGTTGCAATGCTCTGTTGGACGGGGGGCATCGACTGGGATGATCCCCCCAGTAACTGAACATCCACTGTGTCCTGTTATCAACTTTTTACTTTCTGTAACATAGAAAGTTCTCTTATATCAGATCTTCTGTTCCTTCTGTGTTTCTGCTCTGTCTTCTCAAACCCCCAGACGGTCGTGGCAGATGGCCGCTCCTACTGAGCCTGGTTCTGTTGGAGGTTTCTTCCTGTTAAAGGGGAGTTTTTCCTCTCCACCGTCGCTACATGCTTGCTCAGTATGAGGGATTGCTGAAGGATTGCTGTGGTTGGAAAGTCTGCATCAACGGGGCCCAACCTCACGCCAATGACTGACGCAATCTGCTGGGATTCCTTAAATAGGAAACTTTTTAACTGATTGGAATGTTTGTATAAATGTATTGAAATGATTTCTTAAGTGCCTTGAGATGACATCTGTTGTGAATTGGCACTATATAAATAAACTGAATTGAATTGAATTGAATTAAATCTGAACTGATATTAGGACAAGATGATAAAATTTGTCAATAGGTAACTTTTTTTTCCCTCTGACAAACAAAAGTTAGTTCTGTCAGGATGCATGGTGAACCTTTGTGTCTGCTGTTTTATTTTCCTCATTCTGTCCTGTCTAGGTCATCTGTAAACCGGGTTAAACATCGGATTTCTTTTATCATAGGTGTTTTCAAAAGGTAACTGACTTTTGCACCATGATTAGCATTCAAATGTCATTTATTGGGGGACATTGGCTCAAATATGTATTTTCTTATGATATTATGAAGTATAATTGATGCCACTCAAAGTTAAAATGTAAGAATTTTATCCTACCTTGATATTAGACATTTTTGACTGCATGCAAATATTTGTGTATATGATAAATATAGAGTGGAAACATAATGAAAGATTTATTTTCCTGAGTAAATCCATGGAAACGCAAAGAGACACAATGCGTTGCATTTTTTTACCCAAGAAAGAGGAGCAGAGGAATTAACTGTTGGAATTTGTCTTGGGTGTTGTGGGGAGAAAATTGGGGTGAAAAAACATTCAGGGCTTGTTGAGAAATGTTTGGGGCTAGAGCCGAGAATGCCCAGGCCAGGTGACACCACTGGGGTTAAACCTTTCTGATGTCGTTCCCCCAGCAAGATTTAAATTGGAGATGCACTTTTCTCCCTGATTAGCCTGGCTGTACTCTCCCTCAGCTGCTCAGCATTCCCCTAAATGTGCCCACCTAGATACCTTGTCACTAGTCACACCTCCTCAGTAAAGCTACTTGGTTCTCATTGTTCTCTACTGGTTTCTTTTTTGGAATGCTCACTCTGGTTCCCTGTCTTGGTCTCCTCCTGCCTCTGCTGTAAGTCTTCATTGTTTTACTATTAATGAACTCCGCTCATCACTACCGTTGGAAGGTTCGTGGGATTCCTGGAAGGTGGGGTCCAGCACAGAGAACTGCTAGGGGGGAAATTGGAGAACCCGGGTGAACACAAAAACACAAACTTTACAAAGAGCTGAAAGCTCCTAGACTGGCTTGTTTTCCACACAAAGTGATGCAACCATCTGGCGTCTGCCTCTGGGATCTTCTCCTCCTTTTAGGCTCCTCTTGATTGGCGTCTGATGAAAAACACCTGGAAAACAAGTCTACCTGTCACACCCTGCATAGGAACCAGGTAACCACACAGACCCATCCAGAACCCAGTCCTGATAATATAACACAATTTTGTTTAGTTTTTTGTTTAAATGACAATATATGTGATTTTCCTTTGTAATTCATAAAGTATTTTTAAATTGAACTGAAATGAGTGCATTGGCAACCTGTCCAAGATGTACCCTGACTCTCATCCAATGGCCGCTGGAGATGGACACCTGCTCCCCCACAACCTTGCATGTAGAAGTGGGCAAATACATTGGATGGATGAATTCAATGTAGTTAAAATGTTGTCATAACATTCAAATAATAACTTTAACAGACTGTTTAAATGTTTGTAGACCACCAGAGGAGTCTGGGTGCTGCTCTATGAACAATATTTTGACTTTCTGAACCACTGCTGAGCCAGAACATGTCCTGGAGATAAAAATCATTCAAAGTAAACCTTTTTAAATGCTGATCTGTTCCTAATGCAAATCCCAATGCACATCAAAGTACCCGTCTCAAAACAATCCTCTAGTTTTTTTTTAGGTTCCCCTTGAAAAACACGTGTGTGAAATGTGTTTATTTAAAATGTATCTTGTATTTGTATTCACTTTATGTACATTAGCTGCATCAATGCTATAAAGCTTGCTTTAAACTTCACAAGGTATGTTTCATTCTGAATCGCTTTGTCAAAATAGAAAAAGCCATCTGACTGTCTTAACTGGTTTAGTAGGAGTAAATCACCTGAAAAGTTTGATTTGCCAGGTGGAGCTTTTATAGAATGGTAGAAAAAATGTAGAGCCTTTAAACATCAAACTGCTGTAGATGTATTGTGCTCTACTTTTTTACCTCCATACTGCACATATGTGTGTGTATCTAGTGTGACAGAGCAGCTCTCTCACTAACTACACACAAACACTTCCTTCTATCTAATTCATATCTTTACCTTCTTTGCCTTCAATATTTTATGTAAATCTGCATCAACCTAAGTATTACTCTGATTACTACTGAAGTACTGACAGATTGAACTCGAGTGTCTGATCTGGTTTTTGTGCATGAATGACTAAATTCCGGAATTGCGCCGCTCAAGGTGGCAGCATGTTGGAGTAGCTCTGTTACTTTGGTTCATATTTTTTTCTTTTTTAAAACTTTAATTCTTCAATTTCTGGTAGAAACATTGTTTTTGTAGACAACTGTTCTCTCTGGTTTTGAATGCTGTGCAGCTGGAAGGATTTTTGCTGATACTTTTTATTTTTGGACATTTGTTATGATGCATAACCATGGCAACAAGGTGGTTTACAACTGGCAGCAGCTGATTAACATCACAAAAGCTCAAATAAGACCTCAACTACAGCCACAAAACCCTGATGAGTTGAAAAGAAGAAGCCATAGATCCAGAGCGTCCTCTACATCAGACTGTCATACAACTACAGAGCGTCTTCAGTCAGAGGCTTCTTCAGATCTGCAGACTGCTACAGGAGATCATCCCTACCCACAGCCATCAGCATCTACAACAAATCTTTGAAGGAACTTGCATAATGAGTTACAACAACATTTAATTTCCCTTTGGGATTAATAAAGTAATTTTGAATTTTCTTTTTGAATTTTAAACTAGTTCCTACACATGCAATATTATAACACTGATCAAGACACACAGCCCCATTTAAACTTCTTCATGTTTGATATGTCTATTGTTTAATTTAGGGTCAAAACTCATAAATCCATTTCAATATATCCTGAATTCTTGAAAAGTAATAATTAGGTTATGAAAACGAATATTCTTTGAAAAGCCAAGGGAGAAAACAATCACAATACATCAACACTCAAGGTGTGAGGGCAAGGTACATCAGCCACCTTTGCAGTTGAAGTTGTACAATTGCCTCTGATGCACAAAAAAAGAAAATTTATAAAAAGCAAAATATCAATGAACACTATACACTTTGGGATAGAAAGGAGTTGTTTGTAAATTAGCTAAATCGATAGTTTTGAATTGCTCCACATCAAAAGATTAACCAGAAATACTATTTAAATTCAACATTTTAACTTAAAACAAGATGATTTGGTTCTACTGTACATTATAGAGTCACTCTCTGCTTCACAAAACCTGGTAATGAGTCAAAATAAGAATAAGCAGCAAATGGTAGCTGTGTGGTCACGCAGAAAATAAAATATCATTGTTCCAATATTAGAGTAGTGTTGCTGACTCTGTTCGAGTTAATTTCAGTTTGTAAGTAAAGACTTCTCTTCTGGATTTCTCACCCATTTTAGAAACATGGTGGCTGAACAAGAGAATGAGACAGATTGGTGGATGGATGACAAGCTGACTCTTTAAATTATTAAAACAATTCAATTCAGTTTATTTATATAGCGCCGATTCACAACAGATGTCATCTCAAGGCACTTAACAAGAAGTCAGAACAACAGGGGTGGATTGAAATCTCTACAAAGTGTTAAATCCAATCAACATGAGGTACAGAGACAGTGATAGAGAGGCAAAGTCAAGTAAATGAAAACTAGGTTGTTTTATATAGCACCAGTCATACACAAGGTAATAAAAAATGCTTTACAGGACATCAAATGAAAGACAAAACAAAACAAGAAAACATAGAAGTATTGCATTAAAAATGTAAACAATACAGATACTAAAGACAAAAAAATAAAGGTTTGAAACTGTCCATTATTCAGAATTTTCATTCAGAAGCTGCAGTAAACAAACATGTATTCAGTCCTGATTTAATGGAACCAAGAGTTTCTACACAGGGAATATTTGATATTGCAATATCTGCACAATACGAACCTTTTCCAGAAATCTTTAGACCTACCACCAGTTTGCAAAATCAGGGGGAAGAACCTCTGTTGTCAGAAGCTGGGGAGGGGGGGCGAGCTCCTGACGAAGATCAGCACCATATTTAAAACTCAGGAGCTTTGTTTTTGATTCGTCAAATTTAAAACATAAGACAGCAACCAGTGAAAACATCTCAAAAATACTAAATTGAAGAAAGATATGAGTGAGACAGGCTTAGCAGTAGTTGCCGGTTCATATTTCCGCTCTGTCCATCTCAATCATTGTGTCTTTGGACAAGACACTTACCACCATCAGGCTAAATGATTGAATAAAGTGTAATCCACTTCGGAATCCTCTGACTTGAAAAAGAGCTATACATTTACCATTAAATACATTATTTCTGACTTAGCAGAGAAGCCTTTTAACAGAACCAGTTAATATCTGGCTTTAACACCAGCCCTTGTTAAGAACTAAAACTTATTTGGTGGAAAAGCCATAAATGTGCCTAAGCTGATTTGCTTTCACAAGGATATATTGAGCTAGTTTATATGTTGTGTCAAATTTATGTGTTTATGTTTATTTCTTTGTTTAAAATTTAGAGACAGAAACAAGAGATGGAGATCATGTTTATATTACATGAGGGACGGGGTATGTTGAGGGGGTGGGCTGGGGGTTCTTTGATTGTTTGATTATGACTGTTTGTGTTTTTAAGTTACTAGGCTTTAATTTTGTGCGATGTGATTGTTTTCATTTTCTATGGTGCTTTGTGCTGCCAATGGCATGAAAAGCGCTTTAATAAATAAAGATTGATTTGATATAACTTATGTTGTGAGTAAATATGAGGATCAATATTGCTGATGTCCAAACATCTCTGATGTTCTGTTACACTGTTTCAGTCACTGATGGATTTCCATTGTCTCTTGTGTCTGTCAGCAGATTGCTGGGGTTTTTGCAGCAACAGAAAAAGGACAAAATCTTTTCCAGGGCACCTTTTCTCATTAAAATATACATAGTAGAGTCTACAAGTGGACTAAGAAACACACAAATTGGGGCGGCACGTTTAAGCTGAGTATTTGAGTTAGTCTCAAATACTATGAACAAAGTGATAATAGGCAAGAAGAGCAGAGAGTACATAAGCAAAACTACAACCAGAATGATCACAATTCTTATTTTTTCAACAGCAGAGACACTCTGGCATGCAGAGAGGGCTTTAAGGGTCCCAAACAGGAAGAAGATGAAGAAGGGAAAGGGGATGAGCAGAATGACACCAATTATAAATTTGATTTTACAGTTGAGAAACAAATAAAAATTGGGAATTAAAATAAGAGGAAAGACCCAGACCAGGACACAGACCAGCACAGTCATCTTGATGTCTCGGTTGAATTTGTACCACACCGGCTTGGCAATTAGCAAATACCTGGAATGAAATACAAACAGTCTTTTGGAAATCAGTTACATACTAATGGAATAACCTTAGACAAAAATTCATGGACACAGAAAGTCACCTTTCTACGGAGATACAGACCATGAATCCAACACTAATCATCACTCCTAAAAAATAGGTGTACATGGTTTTAGAATCAGGTTTGGGTAGCAGAAGAGCAATCATGGTGCTGAGCTGAATAAGGTCAGAGAGGAGGAGATTGATGATGAAAACTGGTGGGTCTTTGTCTTTTTTCATCTGTAGAAAAAAAAACTTTTCATCAGTAAACTGCTGCCGGTTTGCTCTGAAGTTTTTCATTGTAGTTGTATCCGACAAATCCTAAGAAACAGATGATTTGCTGTACAAAGCTAAGGAAGGTATAGCTACAATGTACTCACCATTGAAAAAACAGCAGTCAGGGCAGCTAGCGTCACAAAAATTCCAATGCCAATGATAGTGAAATAAACCACTTTCATGAGATGATTTTCAATCTCGAGGAAGGTTTCGCTACAACTGTCGTTTTTGCTTGTGTTGGAGCGTTCCATCATTTAGAGTAAAACAGCTGTTGGTAAAATTTAAGAGTGAGAAATATTAGGCTTATTTCGCCCGTATATTGTACCAGAAATCACTCTTTACATCTCTGTGTGAATCTTGAAACAAGTAAGTAAATGATAACGAAAGAAGCATATGTAATTGTTTTAGTCTTATATTAAAGTATTTTGTCATTATGGACTTTCTTATGTAAAAAAAACTCTCAAATTGAAAATCTGTACACCACTTTTCTAAAAGCAGTTAATGTGTACAGGGTCAAAAGGACTACTTATCAGTCCATCACAGGGAAACATAAAAAAACACACATGCACACACAAAATAAGGGCAAAAAGGAGAGAGCACTTAACCTAACATGCATGCTTTTGGACTCTAGAAGAAAGGTGGAGTACCTGGAGAGGGGAGAAACTGTACATGCATGTCTGAGAACATGCATAAAGTTTGGTGGGATTTGAACTGCGAAGCTGCTGTGGTTGTATTTCTTAGATGCTTAAAATGTAAACTTAAATCTAATAACAATACTGTATCTGACCTAATGAGAATGGTGATAATTTGATAGTCTGCATCTAATTTAGATCCTCAATATTTATAAATTTTTCCTAAGAATTATAGAGATAGTTTTTACATGTCAAATTTTGAATGCACAGGCTGTATGTATAGACATACATATATGCATATATGTATACTCACATACACGTGCATAGTACACTGCCCTGAACACTGTTCCTTCACTGATTTGCAGTATTTCCATTTTGAACGCTCACCACATGATATGAGGTCAATAATTGTTTTTAACCAGAGTTAAGTGCTTTTAGGTTACTGCTGTGGGTTGGAGCAGTTTTCTTTGAGATCAGTTTGAAAAAAAAGTTCAGCCAAACAAATAATTTAATTATATTCATATATATATATATATATATATATATATATATATATATATATATATATATATATATATATATATATATATATATATATATATATTTATATATATGATAAAATTATTTGCTCAATTTCGCTGGGGGAAATCCACTTCATCTACAGTAAGACATCTCCTCAGTATCTACGATCATCTATTTATTCTCATTTTTCGTATATCTTCTGCTTCCTCCAGTCTTCCAAATTCCCCCATGCCATAGGATTTCACCTGCACCAGAACCTGCACAATATTTATTATTGTTTAAATAAACTTCTTAAATATTCAAGGTTCTCCAAAGTGGTTTTCTACATGTGGGTCAGATCCCTTAACGAAAACATAACAGAGTGACCATAAAATCACCTTTTGGCCAAAAAATACATTAGTTAAGAGTTTGTTTGTTTCATATGTCTAGGTCTGTAATCAACAAATGCCATGATGTTGATGGGCCATTGGGGCCCAGACACTAAGTCAAGCAGTGTTTACATTTTGAAAATTCCAGATTATTGTTAATTTACCTCTCAAAGCCAATAAAGATGCATTCAAATAATTCCATAGCTGGCTTTTTATCTATTTTTTTCAATCTTTATAGAAACAAAAGACAGTTCAAGAAACGTACCTTATTTGTATTTGATGTTGGCCTTCTGCATTCACTCAGTCTGTGGCATTACCAGCAATGCAAAAGCATTTATTTGGTTGTTAATGAGAAACAAATGACGTAGAAACACCTGATTTAGATGTGCACAGTTTTATGTGATTTGTTTAAAAATTTCCTGTTGAGTTTATTTACATAGCTCAGGGCATATGGAGAGAAAATAGTCTCAAAAGATCTGTGTGTAATACTTGATTTGTAACTTGTGTCAGCCTGTTTGTGTGTAACTAAGGGTAGTTGTATGTGTAAAACAGGATTTCTAACCCATAAAAAACATTTTGTGCGTAACTTCGAGTACTTGCAGCTGTGTGTTCAACTGTACACACAAATATCAAGAAAGTACGAGTACAAAATACATTTACACACACAGAATTCAACTTAAAACTAGCTACGAATTCAAAACGACTCCTACGCATACAAATCGTTAAATACGTATGCACCAATCGCCTGATACACAGACAAAACCACATTCACACACAGATTAAGGTTACAAGTGCATGATGAGTTTTGAGACCGATTTCACGTCTCCAGATTTGTGCGTACATGATGCGTTTAAATGCTGGTAGAATGCTGGGTCATTTGAGTTTTCTTATTACGTTCCCTCTAAACTTCCTGTTAAAGTGGCAAAAACGTTTGTCTGTAAAAGAAAGAATATCTCAGCACTGCTTAGTTGTAACACATAGACCAAAATGTACTTATTTTTAAATTCCAAAATGTATTTCAATTAAATTAAATTTTGGGGGTCGGACATCCAGGTCCTTGAGAAGTAATTGAGCGAAGAGTAATATAACTACTTAGATCCTGCGGCATCTTGAGCTGGAGTTTTTAGGGGAGAGTGGGGGCAGTTACACTTTTTACATTTACATCAGTTTCTTTTGTTTTAGAAAGACAATATATGTTTATATTAAACCCATACATATCACCTACCTGCCCATACTGCTGCCACATGTGTACATATCATGATATGGAAGTAATTTGTACTTAAATGGACCCTGAAAAATGTTTCAACTGTCCCCATATATGGACTGGAGGAACTGTAAGAGAACTGTAACAGAACTGTAAGAGAAGCAGAAGTCCCAGCTTGCACTGGAGGAACTGCAGAAGGAGCAGAAGTCCCAGCTTGCACTGCAGGAACTGCAGAAAGAGCAGAAGAAGAACTGGTGGTGGTAGCCGGTCTGTCACCAAAGATGGTGCAAAATCACTGTAGTTGAATTTATCACGTTATACGGCCAAATTCCAGTGCTGCTAAAGCCATTCTGCACATTTACTGGTGTTCCAGCCATTGGGAGGGCCAGCTTAACAATTCCAGGAATGTCGTAGATGGACATTGTCAGGCCTCGGTGGCTTCTCATGCAGGTATCGCAAAATGCGTTTAGATGGCGTTTTAGGGGGCCATAAACGGTGCGATCCAGTGGCTGTAATTTGTTGGAACAATGGGGTGGGAAAGATAACATGACAATCCCATTTTTTCTGCAAAAGTCTATTCCTCTTACAGAAAGATGGGAGGAATGATTATCAAGAATCAAGAGGACTTTGGCATCCAATGAGGCTCGCGTGTGGTGGTGGAAATGCTCAAGAAACTGATGGAAATGGTCCTCCAACATCCACCCTGATTTATTGGCAGCTCCAATGCATCCAGGTAGGCCATCACGGATAAAATGGTCCTTGAAGTTACCCCGCGGGAATATGAACATAGGTGGAATCATGTTTCCTAATGCATTGCCTGCACATGCAACTGTTACCAGTGTTCCTCTCTCTCCGGAGGTTACTGCCCCCACCTGTCTGACGCCGCGCCCGGCAAAAACATTTTCTGGCTCTTGGACAGTTGTGACGCCGGTCTAATCCATATTCCAGATGTCCTTTGCTTCAAATGTTTACTTGTAAAGGACATTGGCAAGGTTGTCATAAAACACGGACACATTGTGACGGTTGAAGCTCGTGTTCCATGTGAGACTGGTAGCTTGAGGGCACCGTATAGACAGACGGGGCTGTCTTTTCATAAACCCCATAAACCAATCCCGGCCAGCCAGTGAGCATTCATTCCAGGTTTCAGGGTAGGAGCACTTGTAATGGACAGCCAGTTGGAAGGCCAATCGACAAACCTGCAAAATGGATGGAATACTTTATCTTATCTTATTATTTTAACAACTTCATGTTCTTATATAATTCTCCCTACCAGCCCTCCTTTTAAACCTACACTCTGCTTTAATACCTTCCTCATGCTTACCTCTGTAGTGCTGAGACCATAGAAGAGGTGAGCTGCCCTTTTTAAGTATTCTGCCAGGCTATCTTCCTGTTGGGATGAGAAGACCCTCCTGGGAGTCCAGTAACCTGTCCTCATCTCCTCTCCTGGACCTAGCCTCTCTCTCTTTTTTATATAGCGGTAGAGGGTTGTGTGGCAAACATAATATTGTTTTGCCACATACCTCACTGTTCTGCCTTCAGTAGTTACTACATCAGCAGCTAAGGATAGAATAGGTAGAGGGACACCCCTATCTGTTGTCCTTTTCCTGTCTCGTGGCATACTGAAAAAAACAGAACAGAAAATGTAGGATACACGGCAGCCTAGTTTGACTTTAAAAAAGTAACTGGCAGAAATACAAAGAGGAAACACCTGGCTATTGAAATATGTTCTTTATCAAACCACTGAATTGCCATTTATATCTATTTTATCTAATTGTCATTAATGTTGCCATGAGGGACAGTTGCAACAACCCCCCCCCATAGTCCTCCATACAAATCTGGAGATGTGAAATCAGTCCCAAAACTCCTCGTGAACTTGTAGGCAAGGCAAGACAATTTTATTTGTATAGCACACTTTCAACAGCAGGGTAATTCAAGGTGTTTTACATAACCTTAATCTGTGTAAATGTGGTTTTGTCTCTGTGTATCAGGCGATTGGTGCATACGTATTTAACAATTTGTATGTGTAGGAGTCGTTTTGAATTCGTAGTTTTAAGTTCGTGTAATTTGAAATGGTGCGTGTGTAAATGTATTTTGTACTCGTACTTTCTTGATATTTGTGTGTACATTTGAACACACAACTGCAAGTAATCCAAGTTACGCACAAAATGTTTTTGACGGGTTACAAATCATGTTTTACACATACATCTACCCAAAGTTACACACAAATAGGCTGACAAGTTACAAATCAAGTATTACACACACTCCGATCTTTTGAGACTATTTTCTCTCCATAAGGGTGACTTTTCCCTGGACCTGGCCAATTTCAAGTGCTTTCCAGGGCATCCGGGGGGATTTAATAGATTGATGAAAATGTCTGGCTTGTCATTGCTTTTTAGGGTTCCAATAAGCATACTTAAAGTAACTGGTGCGATGCATAGAAAACTTCTTCCTCTCATCTGACATCCTCTCTGAGCTGCTGCCTAGTGGCTGTGATGCACTGCACCGTGTTGTCCTACGCCGCGCTGCATGCATGTCATTGTGCAGCATTATGGAGGAGTGTCACTGCAGTAGCCTATTTACAGTATATTTGTACTCCATACCAATAAGTGCAATTGCTGTATAATCTGAATACATACATATTAACATATTGTGATATAATTGTTAAATGCAAAATATTTTGTCAGATTGTCATTTTAATTTGCAGTTCAGAGACAGAGGTGTAGACGGATTGTTAGGTATGTGTTTTTGTGTGTGCGACGGTCTACAAATCTGAAAATGTGGCTTAAATTCACAATTTTGCCATTTCACCGGCTGGCTTCCAGTGTCCTCTGTGTAAAAAATGTGCATAAGCCAGGTCCTTAGTGTGCTGAAAGTTGCGCACATTTTTCCACCACATTTTTTTTCTCTAAATCCCAAACTTTCAGATCCCATTTTGTGAGTAAGCAAGCTTTAGAAATGAGACCACTGGTTTTCAAGATCCTCCCATGTTTTGATCAATACCACATCTCATTTAAAGCAAAAGACTGAGAATGAAACAGCTTGGATTGTCAGCAATGTCTGGCAGTCATCAGCTGAGATGTCTCTACAGTCAGTTTCAACAGCATCCAGTTAGGTCATGTAATTGCAGACTTTCCACCAGCTCACATTTTTATGCAATTTGTTCTCTCCCAGGAAGTAACATCTGCTGGGTGTTTGTGTCTGTGTCTGACACTGGGCTCACCATTAGCAACAAGTTTGCCAACAACCACAGGAATGGTCTCATTTTGCAAAGATGTAATTTCTTCATATTTTCTTGTTGGCAGTAGCTAGGGCTAGCACTAACTAAACCACTCTTGCTAGCAGCAGAAGACATCCCATGTTAACCTAACCTACACCTCATGTGGGCTAAGTCTGACTGACACCCTGTCTAGTGGAGGAGGGTACAACCAACATTAATGTGGGAACTGGGATTCATTGGATTCATGCCGCTGTTCTTGTCCTCACTAGAACCAGGAAATTAGAGCACATAACCCCAGTTCTAAAGTCCTTACACTGGCTCCCTGTAGCTCAGAGAATAGACTTAAAAATACTTTTACTAGTTTATAAATCATTGAATGGCACAGCACCAAAGTATGTTGAAGATCTATCATCAATATACCAACCCTCAAGACCACTCACTTCCTCTAATTTTAGTCTACTCAGCATCCCTAGAATTAGAACCAAACATGGAGAAGCAGTTTTCAGGTTCTATGCTCCCCTTATCTGGAACAAACTTCCAGATTACTGCAAAGCTGCTGAAATACTGAGTTTTTTTAAATCAAGGCAAGAAACCCATCTGTTTAGAGGTGTGTTTGATAAATGTTTTAATGTGTCATATGTTTGTGTGTGTTTTCTGCTTTATAGCTGTTTTTACTTTATCCCCTCCCCTAATTACCCAAAGCACCTTGAATTGCCTTGTTGTTGAAAATGTGCCAAACAAATAAAATTGCTTTGCCAAATGATTATCAATTCTGCAACATTAATGATTGGCATGAATGTTTTCACTGTGATCAGCATGTGTGACATTGATCATTAACCATACATGGGAGCGAAATGATCAAATGGATTAGCCAGTGATATGTTCTTAAGGGGGGAAACTGTAAAAATCTCCATCTCTCACTGGAAAACCAATGTTTAAATAGAGAAATCTAAATGTAAGGGATGGTTTGATGGCTGGATCTCAACATCGTCAACTCAAACATTATTGTGTTTGCACTTCTTCACAGGGAAAGGGAAATATGAAAACCAAATCAAAGCATTGAATGTTTTGTAAAACAGAATCTCACTTTGTAATCAAACTGTTTTGCTCCATGTCTGTTGATACTCACTGTGTATTTGTTGGGTTTATTTTACAGTAAGTAAAAGAAAAAAAGTTGTCTTCTGTCATCCCAATCTACTTTGTTTATATATTCCCCTATATTTTGCATATTTTCTTTGCATATCCAGGCATTACTTTAAATATCAACCAGTAAAAGCTCAACAGTTTCTGCAGCACAAAACTCTATCGTTTCCTTTTCCATGATTCACATTTGTCACGGATACCATGCAAACCTTTTTGAATTTTCCTATATCAGTGTCATATAGATCTACCCAGTATGACACTGGGAGGCCCTGTGGCACCACAGACTACATTAGCAACTGTGCCATATAATTATGTCGGCAAAACTCCAAAGAAGATTGCAAACTTTCATTTTCAAAACTAAATATAGAGTGATATTTGCAATTCAGTGAGTCCAACTGAAAGCAAACGGCAAATGAAAACCGGGTAGATATTATTCAGATGAGTCAAAAGTCATATTTGGCAGTTAAAACATCCATTTATATCTTAAACCCATCTCCAGTCATATTCAATAAAATACAAGTTAGTTTTCAATTAGACTGTTTAGTCAGATTAAAAGTACGTTTTGAAAATAACTTAAGCTGCTTCAGAATCCGACTTTATTGTCAATGCCTGTATCACATACAACGGAATTGCATTATCTCACCTAAAATAACTGCATACACATGTACCACAGTTCAGTGTAACAGTGGATTAATAAATGCTGAAGTAAAAGTTTATATAAATAGATACAAAAGAATTCATAACATTTCACAAGAATAACATTTGTTTGGGCGGTCAGTTAGTTGTGATATGTGAAGGGGGGAGACAAATAAGAGGGAATTCAACTCTGATTGCTGCTAGATAGAAACTGTTTGAGAGTCTGATGGTCCGTCTTTTTAGGGATTGATATTGCCTTCCAGAGGGCAGTAAGGTAAACAGATGGTGGAATGGATGAAAAATAACCTGCAGAATAGAGCACGCTCTGTTGCGTTTCCTGGAGTGGTAGATGTCATCCAGCTGAGGCAGCGGGAGGCCAATAATCTTCTGCGCTGTTTTCCTCACCTGCTAAAGAGTAACTTTGTCAACTGCAGAGCAGTTTCCCTACCAAACTAATTCAGTAGGTGAGGACCACTTTCACTGAGCAGCGGAGGAAGGATTGTAGCAGGTGTAACGGGTAATTGGGGCGTACTAGTATAAAGTAATAAGTATTAATACTTGTACTAGGAAAACTAACATTCAATTAACCATTTATTGAGAAGGGAACAATCATAGGCTAGTGGGCAAAATAAGTCTAGGACTGACTGCAGGAGCTGACGGACAGTAATTAAAGACACAGAAACAGCTTATTATCTTTGGTGTAGGTACCGTATATTGTAGGTGGAACAACAAAATATTTACAAAACACAAAAGGAAAAAAATAAGAAAACCCCCCAAAAACATTTACAGACAGCAGTAAAGATTTGACATTGCGTGCACTTTCAAGCTATTTGCTAGTTGCAATTGACCATATAACATAAACACAAATGTCGCACACCGAACAGAAAATGTCCAAAAGAACTGGTTCAATCCACGAGGAGGTTGGTGAGAGTCTGTATTGAATGTCCAATAGTTATTTTAAGGAAAGGGAAGTGAGTGGGATAATGCACCAGTTCATGGAGTGTGTGTGTGTGTGTGGGGGGGACAGGCTGCAGCCAGCCTTCCTACCAGACCCGTTGGTGTTGTTGGATTTCGGTGGGCACAGCATCTCCCAGCTGTAGGCTCAAGCTCGCCATCAATTGTCTCCAATTAAGACACCTGGCCTGCAGTACAACAGACAGGACCAGTAAATACCCTAAATTCAATTGAAGGCTCCTTTAACCTTAGCTTTACATTTAGGGCTCTATGTGTACACATTCTTAAATAATTAAAATAAATGCATAAATAATAAATAACCATCCAATGCCTGGCACAACAAAAACAAGCTATAATATGTCACATAGCCTGCACATTCAACACTTCAATAGTTCAACAGTACTGTGTAATCAGATTCCATAGGTGCAAACACACATCTCATTTAACAAATTCCTAACGCTAAAGAAACTACAGCAGGCTTTGCTTTAACCACAATGTAAACCAAACATTGCATCAGACCGAAGCTAATGCTAACACGCTAATGCTAACCCCGGCACCGCTAGCTTAGCATGCAGCATTGCATTCATTACTCACCAGTTCCTTTATCAAAGCGAGTTATGATGGCGATAACAAACTCCCTGCAGCACAGTAGAAAGCACTAAAAGTTACAATAAGTACAACCGTGTAAATAAAATATAGGAGCGGATGTTTATGAATGTTTAAAAGACACGAACCTGTCCACAGCTGTCGGTTGGCTTCCCCACATCACTCAATGAGGAAGTCACCGCAGCACGCTTAAGCACCCGTACTCCGTTACGCGGTTGGCTAAGCGCAATCACGTGACTGGATGGTGACCAGAGGTCGCAGGGCACGCAATACACCGATGGTTTAAAGAAACAGGGGCCAACATATACACGGCTTGTATAAATGTCTAGAATGGGGCAGATTTTAATCCGGGTTTACCTTTAACCTTTTAACCAGGGTTACACCCTCCCCCCTTAAACCCATGCACGTCCCGTTGCATGCTAAACCATGTGAATAACTGAACTGGGGGTAGATACAGGATTTAAAGTGTCTTAACAACTGCGTAAAAGAGTTTGAACAACAGATATCAGGGGATTACCTAACAAATTGTACTGCAACCGTTTAGGCGGTAATCGTTGACGCACAGGATGCGTTGAAACAGGTTCTCATTCAACTGGATCAGGAATTAAATATAAGTTCAAGGGCTCAGAGACACTGGAAACTGACATCACAGGATCGACAGAGTCTTCGGCGTCATCATAGAGTGGAATTTCAACCAATTCGGGACTGACTGGTTGAAATGAGAAGTCCAGTGGGTTTCTTTCCACAGGTAGTTCAACAGATGAGTCTTCCTCAGCTTCAGACTCAGGTAGGTGTTCAGGTAAGTTGGTTTCAACAGGTGCTACAGCTCCTTCGGCTTCAGGTAAGTGGTTAGGTATAACAGACAACGTCTCTTCTACATGTGAATGCTCACTCTCTGACCCTTCATCAACAACAGCTGGTTCACTCAAGGGTATCATTGGTGGAGGAAGATAGTCATTGGCAACACTTGGAGATGAAGCCTTGTCGTAAACCCTCTCCACAGTGAACTTCACTAGACTTGGGTCCAGATTGAGAGCTGTTGGGTCAAGTGGAGGGTCTTCCTCTTCAGAGACCTCAGAGTCAGGAATAATCTCACGCTGCTGTCGGGTTCTTGGCCTTGAGGCCGGACGGACCTCAATAGACGACTCTTCATCAACAGCAGGGAGGAAACCACATGGTAAAAGAAGATCTCTGTGAAGAGTGCGTTTAGGACCATCACAACGCTCTGGCTTCACTGTGTAGACTGGCAGATTTCCAGCTTGATCCACCACAACGTAGATGTCCTGCTCCCACTTATCACTGAGCTTGTGTTTACCTCTCAACCGAACACTGCGCACAAGCACTCTGTCTCCAGGCGCCAACTTTGAAAGAACGACTCTTTGATCAAAGTGGACCTTTTTTTTGGCAGATGCTTTGGTGGCATTCTTCGAGGCAATATCATAGCTTTCTTGCAACCGGGACTTCAGACTTTGGAGATACCGTGAGTGAGGTTGATGTTTCGCCCCATTCAGCGGTAACCCAAACGCCAGGTCAACCGGAAGACGAGGGGAACGTCCAAACATCAGTTCATACGGTGTATACCCTGTGGTCTCATTCCTTGTACAATTGTAAGCATGTACCAAGGGTTTGACGAAGTCTTTCCATTTTGCCTTCTGTTTTGCTTCCAGAGTTCCCAGCATGTTGAGTAGAGTACGATTAAACCTTTCTACAGGATTTCCTCATGGATGGTAAGGTGTAGTCCGACACTTCTTGATTCCAGCCACTTCACACAACTCTTTGATCAATTTGGACTCAAAGTCCCGACCCTGGTCTGTATGTAGTCGCTCTGGTATCCCATAATAGACCATGAAGTTGTCCCACAGACATTTGGCCACAGTCCTAGCCTTCTGATTTGGTGTTGGGATGGCCAGGGCAAACTTGGTGAAGTGGTCTGTTAACACAAGGATGTCTTGGGTGTTGCTGGTGTCTGGCTCAAGGCTGAGAAAATCCATCCAGATGAGTTCAAGTGGCCTGGAGGTCTGAATACTGACAAGAGGGGCAGCTTTCTCAGGAAGAGTTTTGCGACAAACGCACCATCCGCAAGTTTTTATCTTGTGCTCTACGTCAGCAGACATCTTGGGCCAATAGAAACGAGTGCGAGTGAGGTCTAACGTGCGCTCTATACCCATGTGACCCATCATGAAGACTCTGCAAAACAGTGGAACGAAGTTCTTCAGGCAGGACGAGTTGATAGGATGTTTGTTCATTGTCCTGTCGCTTCCTGTAGAGAACGCCTTCAACCAGCTCAAGCTTGTGGAGCTCCCTCAGCAGCAAAGGGAACTCAGGCAGTTCCCCCCTAACAGTAGGGGGAACTTTATCACCTGTCTCCATCTGGTGTATGACTTCCCGAAGATGTGGGTCAGCCTTCTGCTTTTCCCGGATCTCATGATGGGACAGAACCGGAACCACAGGCAGCCCAGGATCGTCTGTATAACCCTCAGGAAGAACGTCTGCCATGATGGACAGGGACTCGATCAACGTGCTTGCCGCTTCATTCCGGACAAGACAACCCTGGCAAATGGCATCGACAACCTCAGATGGAATTGAGGGGTCACCAGGATGGGAAAAATGTCTTGAAAACTGATAGAGGAGTTCTTGATCAGATTCGTCGCAGGGCGAGTCTTCCTGTGGACGCCGGGAAAGTGCGTCCGCATCCTGATTCTGTCGTCAAGCTCGATATTGCAACTTGAAAGAAAACGTGGAGAGCGCAGCCAACCACCGATGGCTTGTTGCATCCAGCTTGGCTGAAGTCAGGACGTACGTGAGAGGGTTACTGTCGGTAACCACGGTAAAATTGGCACCAAACAGATAGTCCTGAATTTTTTTTGTAACACTCCACTTTAGTGATTAAAACTCAAGCTTATGAGCCGGATAACGACTTTCGCTTGATGAGAGTCCTCGGCTTGCAAAAGCAATAGCCTGAAGATTTCTGTCCTGTTCTTGATAAAGTGCTGCACTCAGTTCAGTGGTGCTCGCATCCGTATATAGAATGTACGGGCACTTGGGATCAGCAAACCCCAGGACTGGTGCACTAGTAAGTTTCTCAATCAAGGTGGTGAAAGCAAGTTGACATTGAGGACTCCACTGTGAACCGAAGGGTTGCTTTGGATTGCAATGGTGAACCTTTGAATCAAGAGGTTTAGCGTTCTTTCTTGTGGAAGAATATCCACAGGTCAAGTCATTGAGAGGCCTTGCAATGGCTGAATACCTCTTAATAAAACGGCGGTAATAGCCTGCGAACCCCAGGAAGGATCTTAAGGTCTTGAGATTAGTGGGAACTGGCCAGGATTTCAGGGCAGATACATTCTCTGGGTCGGTCTCAACACCATGTTCAGAAACGATGTGTCCCAAATATTTGACTGATGTCTGAAAGAATTTACACTTTTCGGGTGATAATTTCAATCCGTACTCTCACAGACGATTTAGCACCCTCAGCAGACGGCTCTCGTGCTCCTCAAGGGTGTTGGAAAAAATAATCAGGTCATCCGAAAACACAAGAACCTCTTTCAAGTGGAGATCACCCATACACTTTTCCATTAACCTTTGGATGGTTGACGGTGCGTTGGTTATTCCCTGGGGCATCCTGTTGAATTCCCAGAATCCGAGGGGTGTAACAAAAGCTGTTTTTGGTTTGCTTCATTCATTTCAATTTGGTAGTAACCCGACTTGAGGTCTAGCACGGAAAACCACTTGGAACCAGTGAGTGCAGAAAACGATTCCTCCAAATTTGGCAATGCATATGCATCCTTAACCGTCTGCAAATTGAAAGCGAGTTATGATGGCGATAACAAACTCCCTGCAGCCCAGTAGAAAGCACTAAACGTTACAATAAGTACAACCGTGTAAATAAAATATAGGAGCGTATGTTTATGAATGTTTAGAAGAAACGAACCTGTCCACAGCTGTCGGTTGGCTTCCCCACATCACTCAATGAGGAAGTCACCGCAGCACGCTTAAGCACCCGTACTCTGTTACGCGGTTGGCTAAGGGCAATCACATGACTGGATGGTGGCAAGAGGTCGCAGGGCACGCACTACACCGGTGGTTTAAAGAGACAGGGGCCAACATATACACGGCTTGTATAAATGTCTAGAATGGGGCAGATTTTAACCCGGGTTTACCTTTAACCTTTTAACCAGGGTTACACAGGTTTGGAGACAGATGGATTTTTCTCAGTGTCCGTTAGCCTCCTCACTAATTGTTACTCCCAAAAATGTTAAACTCGGCACCCGTTCTACCTCCTCATCCCAAGCTATGAAACATTGCTTTTTTTAGCCCACATTTGTGTTATTAAAAAAGATTTTTGATTGGTTGGATATACTTTTCTGATTCTAACTGCTGTGTTTTCCAAAATAATGTAAGTGAAAATCATCATAATTGACAGTAGGAATGGCTTGAAAACATCAGTTTGTGAGTAATTACAACATATGTGTATCACTTAGTGATGGAGTTACTGAAATAAATGAACTTGTCTCAGATATTGTAATCTGTTAAATATAACTACTGTCTTTTTCCGGGGGGGGGGGGGGGGTTCACTGCCTACCTCCAAAGGTCCATGAGTTAGAGGTAGGGGACAACCTGGAGATGTTGCCAGTTTTCATCACATGGCAACTTAGAGACACACAGGGCAAATACCATGGACACACTTACATGTAAGGTTAATTTAGAGAGGACAATTAATCATGCATGCATTTTTGGGAAAATTGTGGAAGGAAGCCAGGGTCCCTGGAGATAACCCACCCAAGGATCTTGCCAGGAATTGAACTCATAATAAAACAGTGCAACAACTGCACCAATATGTAACCCATACTTGAAGCAACAGGTACAACATTAATATTTATATTGAAACCAAACATTGAGAGTAATAGTTGGATATTATTGTGACATTCAAACTTGTTTTGGACTAAGACTAAAGAAGTCAAGAGTGTAACCAAAGTAATTTTATTGAGTCAAATAAAGTGTTCATTAACTTGCCATTGAGAAAAACTCAGCAGCCAATAGTCCTGCAGGGACTTTGTTCAGGCCTCTTCAGGTTAGCTTCCTTTTCTTCTGTTGGATGGTTAACATCTAGCGGTTTTAATGCCCATTAGGCTACAAGATGGATAAGCACACTTTCATGACAATGGAAAACCCCGAAGAAGAATTCTAAGAAAACAGTTTGTTGAAATTACAAATTAGCTTTCATCTACATTTTCTTTATTTAGATAGATAAATAGAAAGGGGAAATTCCCTTTGTCCAGTGCCCACATATTTAGAAATGTGTGTGTGTGTGTATATATATATATCTCCGACGGTCCGTAAACGCATCAGAGCAGTAGTCGCGTGGACGCGCTGATGCCAGCTGCGCCGATGCGCATGACTTGCTGCGGGGCAGCTTGATGCCCACTTGATGCGTAGATACCATAGCCTTGCATGTAATCTAGCTGCCCTGCTGCCTGGACGTGCTGACCGGTGTGAACGTGCCATTGAAGGAATTTTATCAGATTCTAAAACTTGCGTAGTTGAGATTTCAAATTTCTATCAGTCTCTGTACTTTAAATTAATATCTAAATGGCTTTTAGAATACTTTTATTCAACAAAATCCCCCTAAAATTGATAAACTTAACATTTTCACAGTCAGTATCTAATGTTACAAAAGACTGCAAAAGTGTGAGTACACCTGAATTCTTTAAAATAAAGGACTAAAAACATGACAACAATTCAACATCTTGACCAAGATGGTGGAAAAAATCTTCAGCATGAAGCGGGGAGAGAAGGTGACAACTGTTGGTGCAATTGTTTGAAAATTGAAGGAGCACAAAATGACCATAAATCGACCTTGGTCTGGGGCTCCACCCAAGATCTCACCTTGTGGGGTGTCAATGATTCTGAGAAAGGTGAGAAATCATCTTAGAACTACAAGGGAGGCGCTAGTTAATAACCTCAAAGTAGCTGAGACCACAGTCACTAAGAAAACCATTGGAAAGACATTGCACGGCAATGGATTAAAATTCTGCCGAGCTCGCAAGGTCTCCCTCCTCAAGAAGTCACATGTGGAGGCCCCTGTGAAGTTTGCCACTGAACACCTGAATGATTCAGAGAAGGAGTGGGAAAAGGTGCTGTGGTCAGATGAGACCAAAATTGAGCTCTTTGGCATTAACTCAACGCACCGTATTTTGAGGAAGAAATATGCTGCCTGTGATTCCCAAAACACCGTCCCCACCGTTAAGCATGGAGGTGGAAACATCTTGCTTTGGGGCAGTTTTTCTGCTAAGGGCACAGGACAACCAGAAAATGGACGGAGCCATGTATCGTAAAATCCTGAGCGACAACCTCCTTCCTTATGCCAGGAAACTGAAAATGGGTCGTGGATGGGTGTTCCAGCACGACAATGACCAAAAACATACAGCAAAGGCAACAAAGGAGTGGATCAAGAAGAAGCACATTAAGGTCATGGAGTGGCCTAGTCAGTCTCCAGACCTAAACCTATGGAGGGAGCTGAAGCTCAAAGTTGCACAGAGATGGCCTCAAAACCTTAATGATTTAGAGATGATCTGCAAAGAGGAGTGGACAAAAAATCCTCCTAAAATGTGCGCAAACTTGGTCATCAATTACAAGAGACGTTTGACCTCTGTGCTTGCAAACAAGGGTTTGGCCACTAAGTATTAAGCCTTTTGTTTTTGTTAGAGGGTTCAAAAACGTATTTCACTCAATGAAATGCAAATCAGTTTCTATCTTTTATTTAAAGTTATTTTTTCAGTTTTCCTTTTGATGTGTTATCTGTCACTGTTAAAATGAACCTACCATTAAAATGATACTGTTCTGAGACTTTTACGTTCTTTGTCCTTGGACAAACTTACAGAATCAGCGAGGGGTCAAATAATTATTTCCCCCACTGTATACCCTCTTACATATATGTGTATATGAATTAAAACCACATCTCTGTTATAACCAAACATCTGCTAAAAACATAACCCCAAACAAGCACATCAAAATGTTAGAAAGTTGTTGCTTTGGCATTTTTTGTTTTGATGTGGAGCTATAGGGCCACACCTTATTATGAGCGATCAACTCAATATTCTCACTCTGGCAAAGACTACCTTTTTCTTGCAGGCTCCATCTGTAAAAATTAGTTGGATTGTTGGTGTATAAATTAGATTATGTGACTGCAGAATAAAGTGCCCACACCAAACAGGAGTGCATCATTTACTGTAAACGCACACAAACAAACAACCGGACTTTTAATCGACTCCCAAGGGTAAAGGAAAATAGAGTCTAAAGCTCACCTCAGAAGGCTACAAGTAAGTAAGATTTTCTATTAACTAACCGACTGACTGACTAGCTAAATAACTCACTACAAACGGTGACAACACCACAGTGCGCCTCGAGATTCAACGCGTTTCTGAGGAAGCGACACGCTGAATGAACCAATGACGTCACCCGCACAAACCGAGGCCTCTTTCACTTGATTTCCCCATTCTTGACGCAAGCTTCGAATTGAGGCTTCATTTTGCACGCCCACTTTTGCTCGAGACACACCTCAGAGCCTTGGTTCATTTGTCCCATCACTACTCCTCACAAGACATGACACCGTTACCCTGCCAATGTTTCTCCATTTACTGTTAGACATAACTCTTATTTATTTTAGTTCATTTCTATTTGCAAAACAATATAGTAATACTTGGGGAAAAAAGAACTGTATTCAATGAATAACTTCAAAATGATTTAAGATTAAGTGGACACTCGCAAAAAAACTAGTTGTTTTTAGTCAGTTTTTCACAAGTAATAGTTTTGAAAATGTCATAATTACAGAATTTGACTTTTTTCAGTTATGTTTGAATGATTTACAAACCAGGAGGTATTTAATCAGATTTCGTTTTCTAAATGCTAAATAGTTTTTTATTTTATCAAATTATATATAGTATGCTGCTCTGGCTTTTCATTATTGACACATTTAATTATTAGGCAGCAGTAAAATCTCTGTGTAATTGTATCATAAATTTGAAAGGTCTAACATTTGACAGCAATACCTTCGGGGCTTGGATCCAAGCCCTTAAAACATACCTAGTTCAGTAACAAGAGCCAGAAGTCATTTAGAGGGAAGTCGCTGTTAATGGGCGTGGCTGCATTTTACTGCAGAGCTACTCAGTCTACCTGCCTTACCAGACAGAGCAGTGAAGGTTGCTTGGCAGTGTTGCCAACTGTCTCTGACGGAAAGTATCTACAGTTGCTCCAGCCCACCCTGGCGTACCGGTTGCCAGCAGAGCCCGTGGGCTCATTACTGCGGCCCCCTGCATTGTAGCTGCTGGATATTCCCCTGGGGTTCTCCTCTGTTCCTCTCTTTGGGGATGCGGTCGGGCTTTGGGAGTCCTTTGGACGTTTTGGCTCTGATCTCTTTCATGTCTGCATCGATTCCTGTGAGACAGATCGATGGCTGCTCACACCAGCTATCGAACACTTGTATGGAGAAACCTTATATGCACCATCATGCTCACACACACACACACACAGGTGTTGGGACTGGTGTTTACAGATACATTCTTGGGCTGAGGTTATCATTAGTAGATCTTGATTAATCAGTACCATGAGCTTTTCAGTGACATTGTTGTTGTATTTTTATATCCATTTTTGTGTGATGTTGTGTAGTTATGTTTTGTCTATGTTCTTTTTTGGTTTGGTTTTTCCCCTCGCTCTGCCGCCCTGTGGGTATGGAGGCAGATTTCAATTTAAAAAAAGAAAAAAAAAGTCGCTACAGGGTGTGTCCAGATTCAGGGGTTGGATCCTTCTAAGGACCTGTCCTCACCAGCTGGTCGGGTCCTTCTTCAACGGGTAGACCGGATGTTAGTGGCTGTGAATTTGGCTGGTTCTAGTTTTCAGATGAATTCCCGCCCCTACCTCGGCGGATGTGCTTCTGCTTGCAGAAGCTACAGAAATGGAGGTAGAACTTGTGAACTTTTTCCTCACTTTTGTAATTCTTGAAGAGCTACAGCAGCTGTACCATTGTCGCCGGCATAGTCTGTATCTTAGGCTGAGACATAATGATATGCTGGTAAAGTGTTTTTTTTATTGTTTAGTCTAAAAGCTCATAACAGTTTAATATTAAGTTAAGTCTATATATATATATATATATATATATATATATATATATATAAATTACATAGTATGTGTAAATTCAGACTTCATTCAAAAACCTTAGACCTAAGATGTTCACTAGATCTTTTAACTTTTACTTTATGAAGTAGGTGTTAAAATGTTGAATTTTTTTGTGTATTATTAGATTCATTTTAAGTATAATAATTATAAACGTTTTGAAATCTCATACAGAACTGAAAACCAAACCTCCATACTAACAGTGTAGTTGTTCTTTATATTTCCTTAACCAGACCACACATTACTGCAGGATCAACCTGAGTGTACCAGTCCTGGACCGTTTTCTTTTAAGCCACCAAGATACAAAACCGGACTTCTGCTTAAGCCGGCAGTCTCTTACAGCGCTGCTGAATCTACTGAACCAGGATCGACGACATGGTTGGGGTGCCTCCATTGAGACACTAGTGTGTCTCTTCTGGTTAGCAAGTGGCAGATCCTACAGGGTGGTCTCCAGAGTTTTTGGGTTGCCTCGTTCGACTGTCCACTCAATCGTCCACAGAGTCACAGAGGAGGTGGTGGCCCTTCACCACCAGGTCATTCACCTTCCTAAAACCCCTGAAGACATGGAGGTGGTTTCAAGTGGGTTTGCAGGGTTGGCACGGCACAGAGCCTTTATGAAGGCTGTAGGTGCCATCGACGGCTGCCACATCAGGGTCAAACCTCCAAGCTGTCCTGATGGTCACTGCTACAGAAACAGGGAACTGTTTCCATCAATCATCCTGCAGGCTGTCTGTGACCGTCAGGGCCGCTTCATTGACATGTACGTGGGCTGGCCTGGGTCGGTGCATGACTCCAGGGTGCTCAGCCACAGCCCACTGTACAGGCAGTCGGTCTATCCTCCTCCAGGGCACTTCTTCCTCACAGATGGTGGATACCCATGTCTCAAACGTCCACTCCCCCTCATCACTCCCTACAAGAAGCAGGTGCAAGATGTGGGAGCCGAGTGCTTCAACAGTCATCATTCCAGGGCACGCTCCATTACAGGGCGTGCTTTTGGAATGATGAAGACGAGGTTCAGTTCCATCTTCCTTCAAGTGCTGGAGGTGCACCACACCTTTGTGGCTCACGTAAGTGAATCTTTAATATTTAATATTTATATTAAATTTAGTTCTTTCATCAGCTGAAATTTCTTTTTCTTTTTGTAAATAATGTTTATGTTCTTATTTCATAGTTATCTGCTTATTTTTTTTCCCCATGCTTTAAATGTTTATTTTCAAAAGGCTCACTCAAGGTGCATGTTCATAAAAAAAAGCAAAAATAATAAAGATAATTAAAATAAATTGTCAACGAATTTTCTAAAATGTATTAAAACTTCATGATAATATTACTCAGGTAAAAGTATGATGAAGTAAAAATACTCCTAAAAAGTAATTATTTTCCAACAAACTACTCAAGTAAATGTAACTAGTTACGACCCTCTGTCATGTTTGGAGTAAGTGAGGACCCAGATGCAGCAAGTAAAGAACAAAAGATTTAATAATAACAAAGAACTAGGAACATGAACTTGCAAAACTCAGGAGGACCAAAAATGCAGCTATGGGGAAAACAGGAACCAGTAGTGATGTTAAGATGTGTGCCGAGGCTACGAAGCGTGTGTCGAGCAGTAGAGGGGGCGTTTCCGCAAAGCGCGTATCGAGCCCTGCTTCATTTAGGGGAGGAGCCGAAAAAGATGACGTCTGAAGACCCCCTGCCTGGCTGTACCACGTGACTGCTTCGGGAAGTGGTTCAGAGTTTGCGGAGTGGTTTGACAGCAATATAAATCCTTTCAGGTTCCATTCAAAATGTGGGTTTGTGTAGGAGAGTTGCAGTCAGTTTGGAGTTTAGATAGGAGAGTTTGGTTAGCGTTTACATAGTTTGGAGATAGTTTTAAGAGTATAGAGACAGATAGTTTGAAGATTTAGGAGACTAAGGAGTGAAAGATAAGATTTAGGGTGACCAACCATCCTGTTTTCCCCGGACATGTCCACTTTTCATGTGCTGTCCAGTGCGTCCGGGGGGATTTCATAGATTGATGAAAATGTCCTGGTTTTCATCGTTTTTAAGGGGACTAATAAGCATCTATTGTTCTCACTGAGATGCTTTCGTGGATAGTTCTGAACCGTAGACGTAAGACAGCAGGCTGTGATGCGCTGCACTACTTTGCCCTTCACCGTGCTGCGACTGTTTTATTTACAAGATATTAAAGCGCAAGTGTAGCTTTACAGACAAACAGAGCTGGTATAGCTGGCATATGTTTCTGTGTGTGACCAAAGTGGCAAAGATCCAGTAGGCCCACGTGAAAATGAAATCTATAATAATAATTCATCTATAAACTGACTGAGGAGGATGAAGATGATCTAAAAAACGGAGGAGGCATTATTGTGCTTTTGAGACTGCATGGTGCTTTTGACTTTTATTATTACATTGAAAAGAAAATAACACCTGTTTTCTCACAATGTTATTTCAGATTTTTGTTTAATTTTGTCCACTAAAGCGAACTATGATTGTTTCTGGTGCATTTTATAATTCGGAAGAGTAATTATTTCTATTATGAATTCTTTTCTAGAGATTTTAAAGTCATTTTTACACTTATGAAAGCCCATCTGAAGTTTGTTATTAAACTGTTCATTCTAACCACATTGAGAATGCATGCTTTAAATATGTTAAAATCAAAAGTCTGGTCCCAGTCATGACAGTGTTTCAGGACTGTGCCAAGTGTCCTCTTTTTTTTAGAAATCAAAATATGGTCACCCTAATTTAGGAGAGTGAGGAGAGAGAGATAAGTGAAAAGATAGAGCCAGCTAGGAAGAGGAGGATTTCCCCTGTGTGGGAGCCAAATATTAGCAGGCTGGAAACCCCCCTGGAGTATTGGGAAAAGCAAAAATTGTAGTACCCCAATTTATATAGTCTAGCACTTTTGTTTTTGTGAAAAAGGAATCGCTTAAAACCTAAAACTGTTGAGAAACTGCTATTTTTGAATAAAAATGTTTTCCCCCTGTTTTGTACATCATTGCCCAAGTTACACAATCATTTTCAGTGCCCTCTTCCTAGTTCCACAAGCATTATCACTTTCCTCTGCCTGCTTAAGCCCATGCCTTTTGTCTTAAGTGACAGAAAAACATTATTACACAATCTGCCATAACATACGATACTACCGTTTTGGGATAGTTTACAGACAGAATACCTTCAGAAATATTTTTATTATTCACATTTGCAATATTTTATGTAGAGAATTATTATTTTGGAACTCATAGTCATTCCCATGACCATAGAAGACTTACAACATTAATGCATCACACATTAAGTGGCTAAGAGCTACAGCTGCCTGTGATTATGTACCTGGCCAGTAGGGGGGTTTGTGTTCACATGAAGCCCCGTGAGCAGAACCCTTTCTTGAACCAATTGGCTCAAGTGGTTCAATGCCTCATGGGGCTTCATCTCACCATCACTAGGAACCAGACAGGAAAGTTGGAGAGGCTACAGGAAAAGCAGGGACGAGGCAGGGAAGAATGACCACGAACCAGCGAGTAGTGACTGTTAGAGGAAGGCTTAATTCAATTCAATTCAAATTCAAAAATACTTTATTGATCCCAGAGGGAAATTACGTGTTGGTATAGCTCATATAATTAATTCTTTAAGGAGTTGTTGTAGATGATGATGGCTGTGGGCAGGAAGGATTTCCTGTAGCGGTCTGTATTGCAGCGAAACTGAAGAAGCCTCCGACTGAAGACGCTCTGTTGTTGTATGACTGTCTCATGAAGAGAATGCTCAGGGTTGTCCATAATTTTTTTGATTTTATGAAGAATCCTTCTTTGCATTATCATCTCCAGATTTTCCACAGTTGTCCCAAGAACAGAACCAGCCTTCTTTATCAGGTTGTTTAGCCTTTTTAAATCCCTGGCTCTGATGCTGCTACCCCAACAGATGACGGCTGAAGAGATTACACTCTCCACAACAGACTTGTAGAAGATCTGCAGCATCTTGCTGCAAACCTTGAAGGACCTAAGCTTCCTCAAGAAGTACAGTCTGCTCTGTCCCTTCTTGTAGACGGCTTCACTGTTGCGCCTCCAGTCCAGTCTGTTGTCAAGGTGAACTCCGAGGTATTTATATTCCTCAACCACCTCCGCTTCTTCTCCCATGATGGAAACAGTGTTTGACTTATCCCTGTTTCTTCTGAAATCTACAATCATCTCCTTTGTTTTGTTCACATTCAAGGTGAGACGATTGTTTCCACACCATGTCACAAAGCGGTCCACCAGCTCTCTGTACTCAGCTTCTTGTCCATCTCTGATACACCCGACAATTGCAGAGTCATCTGAGTATTTCTGCAGATGACAGGTCTCTGATTTGTACTGGAAGTCTGAGGTGTACAGAGTGAAAAGGAATGGTGAGAGTACGGTCCCTTGTGGTGCTCCTGTGCTGCTGACCACCTGGTTTGACACACAATTCTTCAGTCTCACAAACTGCGGTCTGTTTGTCAGGTAGTCATTGATCCAGGCGATTGTTGAGGGCTCCACCTGTGTCTTCAGGAGTTTCTGACAAAGCAAATCAGGCTGAATTGTGTTAAATGCACTAGAGAAATCAAAGAACATGATCCTCACAGTGCTGCCTGCTTTGTCCAGATGACAGTGGGTTGGTTGAAGTAGGTGGATGATGGCATCTTCAACTCCAACTCCACAGCGATAAGCATACTGCAGTGGGTCCTGATACGCTCTTGTTTGCTTACTCAGGGGTGCCAACAGGAGTCTCTCCAGGACCTTCATGATGTGGGATGTCAGGGCAACGGGTCTATAGTCATTGATGACTGATGGGTGAGTTCTTTTGTGTACTGGAACAAGGCAGGATGTCTTCCACAACACTGGAACCTTCTCCTGAGTTAGGCTAAGGTTGAAGATGTGCTGCAGAATCCCACAGAGCTGCTCTGCACAGGCCTTCAGGACTCTGGGGCTGACACCATCTGGACCTGCAGCCTTGTTCCGGTTCAGTTTCTCCAGCTGCCTCTTCACCTGACTTTTGGAGACAGACAAGTGGGAGGGGGAGGCAAAGGGGGTAGCAGCATTTCCTGACTTGGTTGAAGTCAAACTTGTGGAATTAGAAGAGTCCATGGCTGAGGTGAAGGATAAAACATCCGAGGTGTAACAGGAAAGCTGTTGATCAGAGGAGAGTGGGATGTCTGTTTGGCTGGGAACAGGAGAGGGTGATGCTGAGCTAGTTCCTGAACTGAACCTGTTGAAGAATATGTTCAGTTCATTGGCTCTGTCCAGACTTCCATCTATCCAATCCTTCCTGTCCTTAAAACCTGTGATCTTTCTCATTCCTGACCAGACATCTCGGATATTGTTCCTCTGTAGTTTGTTCTCCAGCTTCTTCCTGTATGCCTCCTTGCTGTCTCTGATCTTGACCTTAAGTTGCTTCTGTATACTCCTCAATAATTCCCTGTCTCCCTCCCTGAAGGCTCTTTTTTTCTTGTTTAGCAGTTCCTTCAGGTAACTGGTGATCCAGGGTTTGTTATTCGGGAAGCATCTCACTGTTCTGGTGGGGATGATGTTGTCCACACAGAAGTTTATATAGTCAGTCACACACTCAGTCATGGCATTGATGTCCTCTCCATGTGCTTGGCAAAGAGTCATCCAGTCTGTGGTTGCAAAACAACCCTGCAGGGCTTCTTCAGCTTCCTGTGACCATTTTCTCACAGTTCGTTTTGTCACAGGTTGCCTCTGAACAAGTGGTTTATATTCTGAACAGAGAAAAACAAGATTGTGATCTGATTGTCCCAGAGGAGGTCTTGGTTTGGACGTGTATGAATCCTTTACATTTGCATAAAACAAATCCAAGGTCCTGTTTTCTCTTGTAGAGCAGCTGACAAACTGTTGAAATGTTGGAAGTGTAGTAGAGAGCGAGGCATGATTAAAATCACCAGATATTGCCACAAATGCATTGGGGTGCTGTGTCTGTAGCTCAGCAACAATGGAACTGATGACATCACATGCATTGTCGGCAACGGCTGAAGGTGGAATGTAAACAACTGCCAAAATTACACTGGTGAACTCTCTTGGTAAATAATATGGACGAAAACTCACTGCCAAGAGTTCGACATCTGGGCTGCAGAGACGACACTTCACAGTAACATGTCCTGGATGACACCATCTGTTGTTTACAAGCACTGCTACTCCACCACCTTTCCTTTTTCTGCTCATCTTCAGATCTCTGTCTGCTCGTACAGTCAGGAAGCCTGGCAGACAGACGTTGGAGTCGGGGATATGATCCAGTAGCCACGTCTCCGTAAAACACATAACACTGCATTCACGGTACTCTGGCTGAGTCCTTGTAAGGGCTTGGGGTTCATCCATCTTGTTAGCCAGTGATCTTACGTTGCCCATTATGATCGATGGAAGAGATGGCTTGAACTTCCTCTTTCTCTTTCTCCTTTTCGCTCCTGCTCTGCATCCACGTCTCCTCCTTATCAACTCATCAGGGATTTGTGGCTTCAGTTGAGGTATTATTTCAGCTTTTGCGATGTTAATCAGCTGCTCCCGGCTGTAAACCACATTGTTGCCATGGTTACGCATCATAACAAATTGTCAAAAAGGGAAAAATTTACAGCAAAAATCCTTCCAGCTTCACAGCACCAAAAACTAGAAAGTATACAGGTAAAAAAAATGCAATCTTCTTTAAGAAAAAAGAGGAACCAATGTACAAAAAAAACAAAACTTAAAATGTAACCAACAGAGCCACTCCAACATGCAGCCACCCAGAGCAGCGCAATTCTAGAATATAAGTATAAGTATAAGTATACGTTTAAGTATACTGAGGAGGTCTGTAAGTGGCAGGGAGATGGCTATGGGTTAATTAGGAGAAGCAGTTGCAGGTGAGAGAGCAGGTGGAAACAATCAGTAGCTGGGACGGAAGGCAGCATGGCTAGAGAAACTGAGAGGAAGGCCAAGAGCAAAACATAAGGATTAGACAGAGGACTATACTATATACTTAATAACTATAAACTTAAGAGAAACTGGAAAGCATAAAATTGAAGAAAACTGAACTGAGGAAATAAACCTACAAGGAAGAATTCTTTAAAGAGGGACTAGAAAGAGGAATTACATATGACAGAACTAACTGGGACTAATAATGGATAAGTATAAATAGGAACTTAAGAAAATAAGGGATGAACAGTTTTGAACACAGACATGAGTAACCAAACATAAGAGCACCAGAGGGTGAAAAAAACGTAGTGGAAGGAAAAACTCAAATTCAAAGCCCAAAAACCCAAGAAACATAACACCCTCCTCTGATAAAGATACATAAGCATGACATTTTACAGGAGGAGAGATAAATAAAATGTGAGTTTATTCTGGCAGTTGTGACCACCTAGTGTTTAAATGATGTCTGTCCATCCTCATATCACTGATTAAAGGGAATCTTTAACAATTAGAAACATAACTTTCAGAGCAATACAGTGATACCGAAAAAAGGAAAGACAGCTAGGAATAAATAAAGCAGTCTAACATTAGGCTGGCCAGTAGAGTGGTTGAATATTTAACCTCAGTTATAATTACAAAGAGAATGGGTAACATGCAAACTAGTGAAGAAGATCTAAACCAAATATTAAAGGAGTCATGACCTGTAAGTTTCACTTTTCCAAAAGAAAAAATGTATGTTATGATTGCCTAACGATTATACACTGCCTGGGAAGCCGATATTTAAAAGTGAAGCGTTTGTTTACCCCTGGGTTTGTCAACCAGCCCATGTGCACGCGCACTCAAATACGTGGTTTTAATTTCTGGCCGACTTGACGTCATGTCGGCGCAGGATATACCATATATAGACATCGCAGACCTACCTATGCTGCAGGAAGCCCGCCCTCCCTCTCGCTCCTCTCCCCCTCATATTCAGTCGAGCGCCGCCATTACTGAATTCAAGTGATGGGAATTCCAGCTCTTTTTGGAGAGCCAGTTCTTTTGGCTTGGCTCACCATAAAGAGCCGGCTCTTTAAAGTGTATTTATTACCAAAATTAATGCAAAACGATGTGTACCAAATGTACCAAAACAAGCGGGGGGGAATGAAAAAAAAGAAAAAACAGCTCCCAATGAAGAGCCGGCTCCAATCGTTCACTTCAAAGAGTTAGCTCTTAGAGCCGGTTCGTTCGCGACCGACACATCACCGATTCGAAGTACGAACTCCACCGTGAAAGATGCAGAAAGTTTCTTCACGCATGAAGAAGACATATTCGTGACAGCCTTTTATTTTAATCAGCTAAATGAGATAAAACCATTTCTACCAGAAACGTAGTGCACACGTGAGTTGCTCTGTTGTTGACTGTCAGAATCAACATGGAAATATTTTTTCTATTTTTTTACGCCGGAATCCTTGGGACAATATCAGGCGAAGCTTTGGAAAAAGGGGCCATTCCAACAATCAGAGACTTGCCTGCAATTGAAACGGTAAGGCTGTGTTTTTATTGCTCTGCTGTGTGTAACAAACAGCAGCTAACTGCTAATGTGGCTATTGTATGCTAGCGGGAGTAGTAGATATGGGTTAGATATGCTGAAGCGTTACCTACGGTGTCAACCCCCCTCCTTCCTGCCACCAATCAACGCACCCCTCATTTGCATTATCACAATGCCCGTCCACGACAGCCAAAGTATCGCATCAGATACAGAGACAATAATGCCTTCAGAAATAAGGGTAAAAGGAGCTCTGTGTTTATTTTTTTCAACTTATTTTTTTTAGAAGGGCCTGAAAGACTTTAATAGAGCGTGGGTATCCAAGATAATACTAGGTTATGACTCCTTTAATGGAAGTGTATGTTTAATTTGGTTTGTACAGCAACTGTTCCCTTGTTAGAAAGAAATGGAGGAAATAGAGGATACATTCAAATTAAAAGGACCTAATTTTTTAGATCAAATCACCCTGCAGCGATGGTAATTTGCCTATAAAATAATCAGCTTTTTGATGCTAGCAGGGTTTTGCAGACAGAGCAGCTCTGTCACTGACTACACATACATAGCTTTAACATTTTAATGCATATTTTTACCTTCTCTGCCTTCTATGTGAAGAAATAATAATATTAATTATTAATATTATTAATAATATTAATCATATAATAATAATTAATCTAAGTATGACTCTGATCCCTACTAAGGTACTGGCAGATTTCACTCGAGTGCCTGATGTGTTATTTTATTTTTTTTACATGTCCTGTTTGGCAGTGTGGAGCTCAGAATTGGCGTCTACTACTCCCGCTAGCATACAATAGCCACCAATAGTACCAAGTAGAAGCCCAACGGATTTACTTTCACAAGCGGAGCAGTACAGCTTAGCTTTAGTACTCCACTTGATATATATGTGTGGGAAATCTTTATCATGAATTGCTGTGGGTTTTATTTTCTAATGTTATGGACATGGAGATGGAAAATAAAGGGGAAGAAAGAAAGAAGTTGAAGAAGAGCGGTAGGAAACGTTTTTTTTATTTTTAATTAATGGATAAACTGGATCCGGCATGCTTATCTTTTAATATTCTATATTTTTACGTAAACCAAGCTAATTTATTCCTACTGTATGTCATACAGTCACAAAACCTGGCAATGAGTCAAAATAACAAGAAGGAACTGTTGGATTTCTTGGTTGTTTGGGCTTTGGGTTTTTGTCTCCCTCTGGTCCTCTTGTGTTTGGTTGCCCTTGTCTGAGTTCATCTCTTTATTTTCCCAAGTTCCTATTAATACTTACCCTTTATTAGTCCCAGTTTTTGTTATACTTATTTCCTCTTTAGTATTATCCTCTGTCTAGTCCTTATGTTTTGCTCCTGGTCTTCCTCCCAGTGTCCCTAGCCATTCTGCCTTCCGTCCCAATTGCTAATTAGTTTCACCTGCTCACTCCCTCTCAGCTGCAACCGCTTCCCTTAATTAGTCCTCTGCTCTTTCTGCTCACATCCTCACTCTCCCCTCAGTATAAATACAGTCCTCATTCAGTCACAACTCGCTGGTTTGTCGTCATTCTTTCCTGTTTTGGTCCCTGGAGTTCCTGTTGTCTTATCTTCCCCGTCTGGTTCCTGGTCCCCTGTTGCTGCCTTATCTTCCTGAGTTATGTAAGTTCCTTGTCCTTGTTTTCATTAAATCATTTTGTTTATACTTTGCTGCATTTGGGTCCTCCTTGATACCAAACATGACAGGAACAGCAACTGGAAGCTTTGTGGTCGCAGAAAATAAAATATCATTGTTCCAATGTCAGAGCAGTGTTGCTGACTCAAAGTAAAATGTAGTTCATAAGTGAAGATTTCTCTTCTGAAACTTGTCACTTTAAAAAAAAAAACATGGTAGATGAACAAGTGAAAACTTAATGGAGGGAGGGACAGATGGCTGCACAGATGACGATCTGAATCCTTAAATCATAAAAATAGGGATTGTTGGAAATTTCTACAAAGAAGTGTTAAATCTAAACAACATAAGTATCAGAAACAGTGAGCTGATATAGAGGCAAGTCAAGGCACTGCAAGGGAAGTTTTTGTATAGCAATTAAATTTGGTTAATTCATATAACGCCACATCACAACACGTCATCTCAAGGCACTTTACAAAAGTCATTTCAATCCAATCATACATGCATTCCAATTAATCCTTCAATTCAATATTCCAATCAGTTCACAAGTTTTCTAAGGAAAAACAGCAGATTCCATTGAGTCATCGATTTGCAGCTTTCACTCCTCCGAGATGAACATGTAGCAACAGTTGACAGTAGCCTGAGTTGTGTCGTTGACTTAATAGAAATCCCTCACACTGAGCTAGCATGTAGCAACAGTGGAGAGGAACAGCTCCCCTTTAACAGGAAGAACCAGAACCTGGCTCAATACGAGCGGGCATCTGCCACATCCGACTGTGGGTTTGAGAAGACAGAGCAGAGATGGAACAAAAAGAACTGATGTAAGAGTACTTTCTATGTTAGAACAAGTAAGACATTAATAACAGGAGAGAGAGAACATTCAGTTACTGGGGGCATCATCCCAGTCAATGCCCCCCGTCCAACAAGGCATCACAGCTGAGCAGAACGCCAGACCAGGTGTAGCTTCCATGGTGAGAACAACACAGAGAAAAACACAGTTGACAGTTGAAGTAACAGCAGGTAATGCAACTGGGGAGTAGTGGATGAGAAAAACAGCAGAGCACCATATATCCACAAGGTAATCCAAAATGCTTTGCACAGCATCAAATGAAAGACAGAAAACAAGGAAGCATAAAAGAAGTGGTATTAAAATACACATTTATTACATTATGTTATGACCTGTCTTGGGGTAGGTAGACCATAACATGAAGGTGGTTGAATAAAATACCTTTATTGTCACTACACATAGATTAAAAAAGCAACTCCCTTTTCAGTGGGAGATAGTATTCACATCTTTTAGATTTTTATATACAGGATGGAGATTGCATATGATTAAACAGGTTATTGCATATGTTAATGTTGCACAGTGATGGCTGGCCATTGCACAGCGATGATTGTTCATGTTATGTGCAACTGAGTTAGTGCATGCGCAAGTTCCGAGTGGTTATGGCTTTTGGAAAAAACGATTGGTCTGTTAAGTCTTTTGGTCTTTGATTTGATGCAGCTCTACCGTCTCACTGAGGACAACAGGTCTAACAGTTTGAAGCCTGGACGGGAGCTGTTGTTGTTTTTTGCTCTGCTGAGGCATCGGGAGGTGTAAACTTCCATCAGAGAGGGGGGAGGGTAGCCGATGATCTTCTGTTCTAAATTAAATACTCTGTGGGGCCTCTCCCTGCCTGCCATGGTGCAGCTGTCATACTACACTGTTATGCAGTAGGTCAGCAGGCCCTTGATTGGCGAGTGGTAGAAGGTCAGCAGCAGGCTGCATCCATCCTCGTCAGACCTAAAACAGCCACAATACGCACTAATAGCAAGTTATCAATGATTTATTTATAATATGTTAATTTACATTAGACTAAGGTCAAAGAGTCAGGTTCCCTGTGTCGGAGAAAGGTACTAAAGAACGAGGTGGGCCCCTCTGGTTGGAAGTAGAAGAGAGCTGTCCTCAAACCCCTGAACAAAGAGAGGAACTTCGGGGCAAAGTGGTGATAGTGACTCATGGTTAGGAGACTGCTGTGGAAATTATTTCATGTCACACAGACATGTTCCAATAACAGCAATAATAACTATGTTGTGTCTCGGTTTAGCAAACAGGTTGATGGATGTGTGGCATAGTTGAGATGTCAGGGAGACCCAGGTTTGATTAATTACATATTAGTAAAGGCATCTAGGGAAAATGGCATAATTATTAAGAGGCCTTTCACCTACTCTGATCCAACTGTGTGACTCCTCACAGTGAGGAGTGTTGTGGTTAACCTTGCAATGAAGACATAACAATGGGAGACTGAAGGTAAAAGCTGCTTACAGGCGGGCAGACATGATCTGGGTGTGAGAGTTTGAGTGTTGGCCCAGAGGGACTCGTGTACAAGACTGACCTTAACAAAATATAAGAAATGCCAAATCAGACTTCAGGCTCATCCTTATAGAAGGAAGAAGATATTTTCTTTCCATAACACCACCCTGACCATTCAGTTTTTAACTTACAAGTATTTTCATTCAAAGTTACAATTTTCATTTTGTATCTCATGAATCCCAGTCAAAAATGTTACAGACTAAAATATGTTTCATGAAACATGATTCAAAAACGCTTTAGTTACATAAACTTGCTGTTGCCAAAACATACAAGCTATGTGAGAATTTGCATTCTTCCTTTTTTTGTCATGCCAAACATATGTAGTTTCCTGTTTCTGCAGTTTTCTGCAGTTTTCTGCAGATTCCTGTGAAGATAATCAGCAAACCACAAGCCACAGATGTTATCTTTAGTAGAAAAATAACTCGCCCTATTAACACTGTAGATAGTAAATACAAATGGCAAATAAACAGTAATGTTTTGCTTGATTCAAATCTTACAACTTCAACTTTAAGTCACCTCAACTCCTTGGATTTGGAGTCAGTATAGTCATTTTGGATCCCTTTAATAATTTATTTAAAGCCCTCTCTATTCTGAATAAATGTTTTTTGTTCAACGTATAAAAAATATCATCTAAATCCCACTGATTTAAAGATTCTGCTTTGTATATGTGTATAGCCTACTATATGAAGTTCAGAATAAAGAAATGTAAGAATATTTATATTGGTTATTGCACAGATGAATGAAACAAATCTTTCTGTTTTCAGCTGTTTCTGTTGATAGAAAGTATCACATGGACAGTTTCACTTCAGAAACTTTCTAACTGTTTAACAGGGCTATATTCAACAGGTGAGATAAACAAAGATAAGCAGTTACATGAAAGTATGTTTTAAAGATTCTGAGATACAGAAGTTGGGGCAACTCTGAAGCAAGCTGATTGTTATTTTTTCAGTTGTTTGGTTTTAAGAAGGAAATAAATAGATCATGAAAATTAAAAATGTTGTGGAGGAATAAAAGGACGACACACAGGATCTAGTTTCGATCACCTCTTTATCTTAGCTCCGACTTGACACTGAACTGCGGTATGCCAGTACACATAACATATATACACATACAATAACCGCGCCAAAAATTCATACTATACATATTTTTTAAATGCAAACATCCTGTTTTCTGGGTGTGAGTGGAGCCTCCTGGTGGTCCGCCACACACGCCCCCCCCCCCCTGCGAAAACCCAGTAGTGTCCATATTTAAGCCAGGATCCTGGGTTTGAGCAAACGGCCAGAACGGCTGAACCTGGGCCCCTCAGAAGCAGTCTGGAACTCCCTGCACTGAAGGTGGGGATGAGGGCGACGAGGGGAGGCAGAGGATGAGGTGAGCTCTGAAGGCTGACGAGAGTCTCTGGAAGGAGGAGAGGAGTCCGTCAACAACGTGGAGGGGGGTCGTCCCCTACGAGGAGCCTGGCCCGTTACTACCTCATCATCTTTAAGAACTTGAGCGGGTTTAAGCCTATCAATACAGACTGTCTCCGTACGCCCCCCCCCAGATCTAAAAGAAAGTGCTTAGGGCCAGGTTCGAGGACCCTGAAAGGGCCATCATACAAAGGCCGCAAGGGTGTCCTGTGTGCATCATGTCTAACAAAAACAAACTTGGTACAGTTGTTTCTGTAGCAATCTAATCGTCCGTTCAAAAATGACCAACGACATATCAAAAAAGAAAGGCAAGAGTTCGACTGAGAAAAATATGAAAAGAAAAACTAAAAGAAGAGAGACTTACGCTATGTACATCTATAAAGTCCTGAAACAGGTCCATCCGGATACGGGCATCTCCAGCCGTGCCATGAGCATAATGAACTCCTTCGTGAATGACCTGTTCGAGCGGATCGCAACCGAAGCTTCCCGCCTAGCTCAGTATAACAAGCGCTCAACCATCACCAGCAGGGAGGTGCAGACCGCCGTCCGGCTGCTCCTGCCCGGGGAACTGGCCAAGCACGCCGTGTCCGAGGGCACCAAGGCGGTGACGAAGTATACCAGCTCCAAGTGAAGATTTCAGCTGAAATTTCAGTTAGGGTTATTTTTATTAGATTTTTGTTAGTCTTTGTTGCAAGGTGATCGCTTAAATAAATGCATCAGTCTGCAAAAAAAAACAAAAACAAAAAAAAAACTTAGAAGACGTCAAGTTCTGTGGGACGAATGACTGGGGCAAACAATGATGTACAGGACCAGGAACGCGAAAAGGGTCATAGTGAGTTAAAAGATGTTGAGCCGGCTGGGTGAACTGGGGTGAGGGGGCCTCAGGAAAAAACACGTCTGGAACACGTACCAGCTGACCCAAAACCAGTTCAGCTGGGGAAGCACCAAGGTCCTCTTTAGCTGCGGACCGCAACCCAAGCATAGTCCATGGAAGGCGGTCAATCCAGTTGCCATCGATCAGAACAGCACGAAGCGCTGCTTTTAATGACCTGTGAAACCGCTCGCATAAGCCATTAGCCTGTGGATGGTATGCAGTGGTGCGGTGGATCTTGACCCTCAGGCTGTCAGCCATGGTGGACCAAAGCTCAGACACAAACTGTGGTCCTCTGTCAGAGTTAATGTCTGAAGGGGGGCCAAAACTTGCAACCCAGGTTGATAAAAATGCCCAAGCCACCACTGCAGATGTTGTGGATGCCAGCGGAACCACTTCTGGCCACCTGGTGGTACGGTCGATCATGGTCAGGAGATGAGTGAAACCCTGCGATGGGGGCAAAGGACCCACTAGGTCTACATAGACATGATCAAACCTGCGACTAGGAATGGCGAATGGTTCAAAAGGTGCTTTTTTAGTGCTTATGAACCTTGGCACTCTTGCACGGGACACTAACCAGTTTCACTGAGGCACGGACACCCGGATGTGAGAGGGAATGCAAAGCGTCAAAAACGCAGCGGCGCTATAAAGCAGGAACCAGAGGGCGGGGACAGCCAGTAGAATTGTCACAGAGCAGATGAGGACCACCTTCCTGCACCTGTCTCTCTTCCAACTTAAGGATGGTAGGCTCAGACTGCAGCTAAAGGATGTCAGCATCGCTGGGCTGATCTGCAGCCATAGCAGAGAAATCAATCCCTACATAAACTGGAGAGACCAGTGCACGGAACAGACAGTCAGCCACCAAGTTGGATTTGCCAGCCACATGCTGAATGTCTGTTGTACAGGTCCTTCTCAAAAAATTAGCATATTGTGATTAAATTCCATTATTTTCCATAATGTAATGATAAAAATTAAACTTTCATATATTTTAGATTCATTGCACACCAACTGAAATTTTCAGGTCTTTTATTGTTTTAAAACTGATGATTTTGGCATACAGCTCATGAAAACCCAAAATTCCTATCTCAAAAAATTAGCATATCATGAAAAGGTTCTCTAAACGAGCTATTAACCTAATCATCTGAATCAACTAATTAACTCTAAAAACCTGCATAAGATTCCTGAGGCTTTTAAAAACTCCCAGCCGGGTTCATTACTCAAAACCGCAATCATGGGTAAGACTGCCAACCTGACTGCTGCCCAGGAGGCCATCATTGACACCCTCAAGCCAGAGGGTAAGACATAGAAAGAAATTTCTGAACGAATAGGCTGTTCCCAGAGTACTGTATCAAGGCACCTCAGTGGGAAGTCTGTGGGAAGGAAAAAGTGTGGCAGAAAACGCTGCACAACGAGAAGAGGTGACCCTGAGGAAGATTGTGGAGAAGGACCGGTTCCAGACCTTGGGGGACCTGCGGAAGTAGTGGACTGAGTCTGGATAGAAACATCCAGCGCCACCGTGCACAGGCATGTGCAGGAAATGGGCTACAGGTGCCGCATTCCCCAGGTCAAGCCACTTTTGAACCAGAAACAGCGGCAGAAGCGCCTGACCTGGGCTACAGAGAAGCAGCACTGGACTGTTGCTCAGTGGTCCAAAGTACTTTTTTCGGATGAAAGCAAATTTTGCATGTCATTCGGAAATCAAGGTGCCAGAGTCTGGAGGAAGACTGGGGAGAAGGAAAGGCCAAAATGCCTGAAGTCCAGTGTCAAGTACCCACAGTCAGTGATGGTCTGGGGTGCCATGTCAGCTGCTGGTGTTGGCCCACTGTGTTTTATCAAGGGCAGGGTCAATGCAGCTAGCTATCAGGAGATTTTGGAGCACTTCATGCTTCCATCTGATGAAAAGCTTTATGGAGATGAAGATTTCATTTTCCAGCACGACCTGGCACCTGCTCACAGTGCCAAAACCACTGGTAAATGGTTTACTGACCATGCTATTACTGTGCTCAATTGGCCTGCCAACTCTCCTGACCTGAATCCCATAGAGAATCTGTGGGATATTGTGAAGAGGAAGTTGAGAGACGCAGGACCCAACACTCTGGATGAGGTTAAGGCCCCTATCGAAGCATCCTGGGCCTCCATAACACCTCAGCAGTGCCACAGGCTGATTGCCTCCATGCCACGCCGCATTGAAGCAGTCATTTCTGCAAAAGGATTCCCAACCAAGTATTGAGTGCATAACTGAACATAATTATTAGAAGGTTGACTTTTTTTGTATTAAAAACACTTTCCTTTTATTGGTCGGATGAAATATACAAATTTTTTGAGATAGGAATTTGGGGTTTTCATGAGCTGTATGCCAAAATCATCAGTTTTAAAACAATAAAAGACCTGAAATATTTCAGTTGGTGTGCAATGAATCTAAAATATATGAAAGTTTAATTTTTATCATTACATTATGGAAAATAATTAACTTTATCACAATATGCTAATTTTCTGAGAAGGACCTGTAAACTCAGAGACAGCAGCAAGGTGGCGTTGTTGATGTGCAGACCAGGGGTCAGAGCTTTTAGACATGGCAAATATTAAGGGCTTGTGGTCAACGTAGGCTGTAAATGGGCGGAAAAAACGGAAATCCCGTGTAGCTAGATAGAGAGTGAAGAGATATAAATTCTGTTAATGTTGTATGAGGGTTTAATTTTGTAGTGCATGTGGAAACACTTAGAAACCGTGAACAATCAAGAGGAATGTGGCACATCCTGTGTGCCTTTTGTGAAGAAGCTGTGACCATTCTGTGAAGGAAGATCTATGTGGGAGGAGTTTCCTTTTTAACTCTTGTTTCAAATAAAAACCTTATGCTGAGATAAAGCTGTGCTCAGTTACTAGAACTGAGTCCAGTGAACGACGTCTCACTGTTAAAATATATAATCGTTGTTTGTTCTTCTTATTGCTCCTTTTTACAGAAATTAATGAGCACGCGGGAAGGTGAAATGAGAGCTCAGAGAGAGCCCAGGGTCATAAATTAAATGTGTGTCTGTTCCTTTAAAATAGGCTTTAAATTAGAGTGAAAACACCTTCTCAACAAGAGCCAGCAACTCCCTGTCAAAAATGCTGTAGTGATGCTCGTTGTCCCGCAGCGTACGCCTGAAAAAGGCAAGCGGTTGCCAAACCCCGCAGACCCGCTGCTCTAACACCGCCCCTACTGCTACATCAGAGGCGTCAGTGGTCAAAGCCACCTGTGCTGAGGGGGAGGGGTGGGTCAAAAGGGCGGCATTGGCCAGCGCGGACTTAGCATTATGAAATGCTTGGAGACAGTCCGAGGTACAGTCCACATTTTCGGTGGCTTTTTTCTTTTTAAGCGCGCAGTAAAAGGTTTGGTGCCCTCGGGATGAAACGGTTGTAAAAATTAACCACCCCGAGAAATTCCTGCAGGGCTTTCACAGTCTGAGGACACGGAAAATCGGACACCGCCTGCACTTTAGTAGGTAATGGAACAGCGCCACTAGCAGAAAAAGTCCATGACTGGCAACCCGAACTGGCATTTTGATGGGTTGACTATCAGGCCATGCGCCGCTAGGCGTTGAAAAACCCAATCATTTCATCAGAGCTGCTGGCCACCAGCATGTCATCCAGATAGACGAAAACAAATGACAACCTGCGCAAGACTGAATCCATCAACCGCTGGAAAGTTTGGGCGGCGCCTTTAAGACCGAAAGGCATCCGTAAAAACTCAAAAAGGCCAAATGGGGTAATTACGGCTGTCTTGGGAATGTCCGCACGAACCGGAACCTGGTGATAACCGCGCACCAAGTCCACTTTGGAAAAGATGGCGGTCCCCGCGAGATGGACAGAGAAGTCCTGGATATGGGGGATCAAATAACTATCGTTTGTAGTGACATTATTAAGCCGTCGGAAATCCCCGCATGGCCGCCACTGACCGTCTGACTTGGGTACCATGTGTAATGGCAAAGCCCAAGGACTGTTAGAGCGCCGCACGATGCCTAAACACTCCATGATGCGAACTCCTCCCGAGCAATAACTAGCTTAGCTGCATCAAGGCGGCGCGCCCGTGCGAACACTGGGGGCCCGATAGTATTGATATAATGCTCTACCCCGTGCTTAGTGTCAGTGTTTGAAAAGTTGGGAACAGTCAGTGAAGGAAACTCTGATAGTAACCGTTGAAAAGCATTCTCAGAAGATAAAACATTAGCATGTACTAACGTCACAGCTGCACGCGTCAGACAAGGCAGAAAGGAAAACGACACAGCGTCAATCAACCGTCTGTTGCTGCTACCGAGCGTTGGTGGTGTCGTTTCCCTGCGGCTGGAAGCTGCATGGTGGGAGGCAACGCCGGGCTTTGGCGCCGAACCGCTGGTGGTAGAAGCAGAAGACTGATCCACAGCGTTTCTGCGTAGCGATCCTCGCCACCACCGATTGCTCGCCATCCCCTGAGGACGGTGCCGGAGGCTCAGCAGATGTCGCCGGAGATGTAGAAGCCACCGCTTGGACAGTAAAGCGCCTCGTAGACAGGAGGATGCTATCGGCTTCTTCTGCTAGAGAGCGGTAGTCTTTTTGTAGCAGCAGCGGGGAGTTGGCGAGGACAGCCCGCTCCAGAGCTGGGAGCTGTCGGAAGAACAGGTGGATGAAAAGAAATCCGCCGTCATCAGTACCCAGCAGGGATAACATGCTCTCCATGAGTTCAAGGGCTGTGCCATCAAAGAGGAGGGGAATGATTAACGGCCAAAACAAAACATTGCTAAGCGAAGCTAACGTTATTAGCCTGATTGCTGCAATCTAGCTTTACATTTTTCTTTACCACACATCATGTTGCTTCTAATCTTGGTTATCATTCTTTCAACAAAGTTGGCAATTAGCAGATGTTAGACAACAAGACTTACAATACACAGATCCCATCAGCGTAGAGCCTCTGATCGATCTGTGATCCTTTCTCCCGCCTGCAGCAGATCCAGAAGCAGCTGCTGACAGTGGCCCCATGAAGCTGTAAGCACTAAAGGCACTGCCCCTTGTGTGTCGCACCTCATCTTTGCTTTAGTGTCCGATGTACAACTCCAAAACATCGCTGGGATTTTAATCCTCCTGTCTGAAGTGAGCGCCACAAACGACCACGCTTTTTTCATAGCCAAAGCAGAGGTTAAGTGCAGTTTCAGCTTCACAAAACGCACCAAGAAACCTAAGATATTGCCATTTTTCTTTTCTTTTTTTACCTGTGGACTCGATGTCCTGACAGGGTGGTGTTTGTACAGCAAACACAATAGTTTACCATTTTTATTAAATTGAGCGCAATCCAAAACTAGTGAACACACAGACTCTCAATAACATGACCGCTCGACCTGATAACTACCTACTGAGCTGAGGCTGTGCATGGCATTTGACTCCCCACTCCTACCACAGGTCAAGTTTATGAAACTTTTTTAATTAAAATGTTTGCATTTATGCATTTTGAAACTTAAAATACCCTCAAACATTTCAAATACAAATTTTTTGACATTTTATATGCATTACAGAAAATATTTGACCTTCAATATGCTCTTTAAACCGCTGTAGTACATGGAGCTGAAACATTGCCATTATCAGTGCTGGTGATCTCCTGATTGTTAGACATTTTGCAGCAACACAGAGAGGCCAAAAGCTTGTCAACTGCACTTTTCCGCAGCAAAATATACAGAGCTGAGTCTGCAAGAGGACTAACACATTGACATATTAAAGCCACAAAATTGAATATAAGATTTTTCTTGGCTTTTTCCGACAGTAGAAATAATATGATGGGCAAAAAAAGCAGAACATATGTAAGCAACACCACAACCAGAATTGAAGTGATTCGACGTTTTTCATCAGCAGGGATGCTGCGAGCCTCAGACAGAGCTTTAATGGTCCCAGCCAGGAGGAAGATGAACAAGGGAAGAGGGAGGAGAAGAAACACACCAAAAATGATGTCAACCACCTGCTTTCCCACAGTGAGAGAAACGGTCAGGATAGAAAAAAAAGAAAGGATCCAAACTCCGACACAGACCAACACAGATGTCTTGATGGTTTTTCTAAATCTGTACCACAGTGGCTTGGCAATGACCAGATACCTGAAATAAAAGATATATGCTGTGGGACATCAGTGATTTAATAGTGTCAGATAAAAACATTACACATGGATACAGATAGCTACCTTTCCATGGAGACACACACCATGAATCCAACACTGGCAATAAAGCCAAGATAGAAGGCATAAAGAGAGAAAAGATCAGTATCATGTATCATCATTGGAATTCTGCTGCAGAGCTGGATGAGATCAGAAATCAGAAGGTTGATGATGTAAACTGGAGCACCGTGATCTTTTTTTGCCTGCAGGGGGAACAGAATGAAAAATGAATAAAGGCACTACCTTTCTTCCCAGCTTTATATAACTCTGACACAAACATAGCATACATTTTTAAATTACTTTTACTAAGAATAAGACTTACAACAGGGCTATGAGAAAACCAAGAATCACTAAAAAATGTTTACAATAGCATATCAAATATGCAGCTACATCTACACTACTCACAATAAGTTAGGGATATTATGAGAGACTGATGTCATACATATGGTGTTTGTTTCACTTCAGAAATTTTTGGGATAGGGAGGAAATTGTATTGGTGTGATAGATATACCACATAATGTCAGGTTTTTGTGAAACGAGGACCCAAATGCAGAGCGTTGGCTTGAGCGCTTTCTGCTCATCTTTAATAAGGTTCACAACTAACGCTTTAGAAAACACGGGACGAGGACAAGACCTGGGTTAGATGGACTCTGACAACTCTGACGAACTCTGACGACAAACCACCGGAGACATGAGAGCACAGGGGAACCTATATACACAGGGACGTAATTGGGGAAAACTCAAAACAGCTGGGGGTAATCAGGACACAGAGACAGACAAAGGACCAGAACCAAACCGACAAAGTCCCAAAAAAGACAAGGAGTTCCAAAATGTCCCGAAAACAAAATTTCAGAACAAACTCTATAAGAAGAGCTCGGGGGGGGGCGCCCATGGGGCCATGGGAACCTGGCACAAAGTTCTGGAGGCCGGCCGTGGATAGGTAGAAATCCGGCACAAAGTTCTGGAGGCCGACCGTGGATCGGCAGGAACCCAGCACAAAGTTCTGGAGGCTGACCGTGGATCAGCAGGAACCCGGCACAAAGTTCTGGAGGCAACATGTCCGAGGACCGCATGGACGATGTGGAACCGGAAGGCTTGGAGGTCGGCGGCGCCTGGAACGCGATGCGAGGAGTGTCCGTCAGAACACACTCGGAAGACTGGAGCTCTGGAACACACTCGGAAGACTGGAACTCGGGCTCAGGAAACCAGTCTGCAGCCCCAAAACCAGGAGCAGTCTCTGCCGAAGGCTGAAAAGCTGCTACTGTGGCTGCCAGCAGAACTGCTGACACAACAGCCACTTCTAGGCTAGATGGATCAGCGCTGGTCTCTGCTGCAGGAGCTGGCTGAGGGGAAAGAGGTAGGTCTGCCTCTTTTCCCCCCGAAGGGTTCGGCGTGTCGAACTGCGAAAGGAGGCGGGGCGCTGAGGCCAGAGATCGCCGGGGCGCACCGACCGGCGCTTGAGATCGCCGGGGCGCTGGGACCGGAGCTTGAGATCGCTGGGGTGCTGGGACCGGAGCTTGAGATCGCCGGGGCGCTGGGAACGGAGCTTGAGATCGCCAGGGCGCTGGGAAAGGAGCTTGAGATCGCCGGGGCGCTGGCGCTGGAACACGGTCATGCTGACTAGGCAGCAGGAGCGGACCCCGGAAAGACTGCTGCACGCAGGTAGCATTAGTCGCCAGATTGCAGCTCCGAGGAACCGGGTCAGGAGCTTGGATGGCCTGAAACCTGTGGTCCTGGACAGACTTCTGGGGAACAGGGAGGTCGTTGACTTAGCCCCCCTGGAAAGGATTAGGAGCGGCTGGCGATCGGCGGCCTCCTTGACGATGGGCAGCGCTGTGGGGATCCAGGAGAACGCCCAACGAGTCCTCCTGGAGACGCGTAGGAGCGACACGTGAGCGCAAGCCATCTAGGCGCTTGGCGGGTCTGCGGGAAACAGGGAAGACGTCCTCCGGACCCTCCTGGAGAGGGAGAGGAACGGTCTTAGGACGGCGGCTGGAGGATCGTGGGGTGGAGGGGCGGACAGCCTCATACCTCCAAGGCTCAACGCCGGGGGGACAGTAGGCCCACCGGGTACCCAGATTAGGTGAGTCTGAACAAAGTCCTTGACTTACGCACCAATCGACAAGTTCCATCCATTCCTCCTCCGAATGCTCATACTCTGCTGGGTCCAATTGGCTGGTTCGTTCTGTCAGGTTTTTGTGAAAGGAGGACCCAAATGCAGAGCATTGGCTTGAGCGCTTTCTGCTCATCTTAAGTAAGGTTCAAAACTAAAGCTTGAGAAAACACGGGACGAGGACAAGACCTGGGTTAGATGGACTCTGACGACATCTGACGAACTCAGACGACTCTGCAAATTCTGACGATAAACCAGCGGAGACATGAGGGCACAGGGGAACCTATATACACAGGGACGTAATTGGGGAAACTCAAAACAGCTGGGGGTAATCAGGACACAGAGACAGACAAAGACAGGGAAAAAAGGTCACACCGTGACAAATAATGGTCTCACTGAGTACAGTGTGCCTTACATATTTGGGCCAACACCAAAAAACACTAAACACAACCCTTTTCAGTGTGGCATCAATTTCAACATTGTGTGGGTTTAAAAAAGCTGGTATTGTCAGTAAGTCATTCCAACTTTATCCCTCAAACAGCCATGAACACACGACGTCACTCAACAGACGACCAGGGCCACCTAGCCATAGCATGCCTTCGGGGCGGTGGCAGGCAGTCGGATGTTGCACATGAACTTGGTGTGTCTCAAAGTGTCATCAGCAGACTTGCATCAAGACACAGAACTACTGGCAGAGTTCGTGACAGACCCAGGAGTGGAACCCCCCAAGTGACAGACCACAGCGATGACCAGTACCTAAAGACCTATGCACTCAGACATCGTAATGCAACTGCCACACAGCTGCAGGCCCATTTACGAGATGTGAGGGGTACTAGGGTTTCCAGACAAACCATTCGCAACCGACTCCACCGCTTTAGCTAAAATATCAGATGACCGTTGCAGGTGTCTCCACTGATACCAAGACACCGCCGTTAACATTTGCAGTGGGCACAAGACCATGTGACCTGGACAATGCAGCAGCGGTCTACCGTCCTGTTCACTGACGAGTGTTGGGTCACATTGCACAGAAATGATGGTCGTCAGCGTTGCTGGAGAAGGTGAGGTGAGTGATACGCCGAGGTCAACATGGTCACCAGGGTCAGCTTTGGTGGAGGAGGTGTAACAGTCTGGGCAGGCATCACCAGTCAGCGCAAAACTGATTTGGTTATTGTAGATGGCTCAGTCACTGCACGTTCTAACCTCAGAGACATCATAGAACCCATCATCCTCCCCCAATTCCGCCAGCACACCCCCAACTTTCTGTTCATGGATTATAATGCTCCACCACATCGTCCCACAGTTGTCACAGCTCGACTTCAGGAAGTCGGAGTGCCTCATATGGAATGGCCAGCAATGTCCCCTGACTTGAACCCCATAGAGCACGTTTGGGACCAGCTGAAACAGAGACTGGATGATTGTACCCCACCCTAATGTGACCTGGCAGAACTGCATGTAGCACTTGTGGAAGAGTGGAACTCATTGCTACAGGACAACATCATGAGGCTAGTGAGGAGCATGAGACATCGCTGTCAAGCTGTCATTGCGGCAAATAGTAAAAACACCCACTACTGACTTTGTCATTTTGTTTTATTTGGGGCTACCCTTGTTATTTTCTACATTTTTGGTGTAATAAATGTTACACAAATGAAATTGGTGTTTCTTTTCATTCATTATTAGTAATACCAAAGGATACTTTTACTTATTTCATTAAAATTCAGACCATATAGGAATAGCACTCATGTAAATTACAATATCTCTAACTTTTTGTGAGTAGTCTAAGTAATCATTTACTCACCATTGATAAAACGGCAAAAATGGCCACCAGAGTCAAAGGAAGCCCAACGCAAATAGTGATCCAATGCAATACGTACATCACTTTATAAAACAATATGATGTATTCATAATTGACACTGTCCTCATTGTTGTGAAATGTATAACTGTAGTTGTCGAATGTATAACTGTAGTTGAAGCTGCTCTCATCGAGGCTTTCATTCCATGAGGTGCTGCTGACGTGGGAATCGTCCATTCTTCAGTTCCAAACCTAAATGAGCAAAATGAATAATTGAGACTTCATTTTTTTCCGCTCTGTTTATAACAGTATCTTTGAAGCTCTTTAAGATGAAAATCCAAACAGATTTTTTTGTAAATAATTTTACATTTATACTTTTTGTGGTGTTGTTTTTAAGAAAACAAAAAAAGTTGTTGCATTCTTAGTTACAGACTGTAATCATCCCCAGTTGTGAACACTTTCTACCAAAAACTCTTTGCACATAACATAGATAATATTGATTTGTTTTAGAAGTTGCATTAAATTGAACATATTGAATGTACTTTTTACATCAACATAGCAGACTGAATGTGCTTTCTTCATTTCTGTTCATTCAAAGAAAAAATATCTTTACCTTTCAAATGTTACAGCTCCTAAGGTAGTTCCACTTGTAATCGAATATCCTTCTCCTGTCTGCTGGGTGGGCATGCTACGTGTTATATCGTCACTGACTTCTGCTTAAAAAATGTGGGCATGACATAAGTCTATATTTACCAGCGGGAAACAAGCATTCTTTAAGATCAGAACAAATTGTTTCTTCCTACAATTCTCTTGCAACAACTTTTTCATTTATTTAGCACCAATTAACAACACATATAATCATCAGGTACTTTCTAAAACAGAGTACATTTCACCTTTTTTTATTACCATTTTCAGTTACATCCAACACAGCTGTGAGCAAGAAGCACCACAAATGCCATTTTAGAGGAGCACAACTGCAGTCAAGGAAATATTTCACATTAACACAGATATACATGCATGTACCAGGGGCAAGGATTGGGATAGTGGGTACAGGATGCATGGCATAGACCTCCTTTGCTCTTTTGCTTCAACTTGTTGGTTCTACCACCTTCCTTTGTGTGGTATTTTCTGGTGGGCTATGGTTGTTGAAGATGTAAATGACCAGCATTTGTATAGATGTGTTGGGCTGACTGTGAGACACAGAGACTGCCTGGGCTCTAGTGGGGATCCCTTTCTGTTGGCATCTCAGCGGCTATCTCGTCAGAAAGGATGGCACTGGTTGGGGTTTGTGCAGGCACCCAGCACCCTACAAACAACCTTTTTACCCCCATACAGCCACACACAATGCCAATCCAAACTTCAGGCTCATCCTTATAGGCAAGGCAAGGCAATTTTATTTGTATAGCACACTTTCAACAACAAGGTGATTCAAGGTGCTTTACATGATTAGAGGTAAAATAAAAACAGCATCAAAAAGACAAAGCATATAAAGTAAAAACAGCAATAAAGGAAGAAGCACACACAGATACTTCAAGGCATTAAGCAGCAAGAAACATAAACAAAACATGATATATGAAAGCATTACTCAAATGCAGCTCTAAACTGATTCAATTCAATTAAATTCAATTCAGTTTATTTATATAGCGCCAATTCACAACAGATGTCATCTCAAGGCACTTAACAAGAAGTCATTTCAATACAATTATACAAACATTCCAATCAGTTAAAAAGTTTCCTATTTAAGGAATCCCAGCAGATTGCGTCAGTCATTGGCGTGAGGTTGGGCAGATATCCAACCACAGCAATCCTTCAGCAATCCCTCATACTGAGCAAGCATGTAGCGACAGGGGAGAGGAAAAACTCCCCTTTAACAGGAAGAAACCTCCAACAGAACCAGGCTCAGTAGGAGCGGCCATCTGCCACGACCGTCTGGGGGTTTGAGAAGACAGAGCAGAACACAGAAGGAACAGAAGATCCGATATAAGAGAACTTTCTATGTTACAGAAAGTAAAAAGTTGATAACAGGACACAGTGGATGTTCAGTTACTGAGAGGATCATCCCAGTCGATGCCCCCCGTCCAACAGGGCATTGCAGCCAAGCAGGATACCAGACCAGGTATATCTTCGATGGGGAGAAAAACACTGAGAGAAAACAAAGTTAACAGTCGAAATAACAGAATGTACTGTAATACAACTGGAGAGTCGTAGGAGAAAAGGAAGTAGCAGAGTGAAGAAAATTGGTAAGTCTGTCCTCCAGCAGTCTAAGCCTATAGCAGCATAACTACAGAGATAGCTCAGGATGACCTAAGCCACTCTAACTATAAGCTTTATCAAAAAGGAAAGTTTTAAGCCTGGCCTTAAAAGTAAACAGAGTGTCTGCCTCACGGACTAAAGCTGGGAGCTGGTTCCACAGGAGAGGAGCCTGATAACTAAAAGATCTGCCTCCCATTCTACTTTTAGAGATCCTAGGAACTACAAGTAAACCTGCAGTCTGAGAGCGAAGTGCAGATACGTTTTTAGTTCTGATTTAAAAGAACTCAGTGTTTCAGCAGCTTTATAGTTTTCTGGAAGTTTGTTCCAGATTAGAGGAGCATAGAAACAGAAAGCTGCTTCTCCGTGTTTGGTTCTAATTCTAGGGATGTTGAGTAGACTGGAATTAGAGGACCTGAGTGGTCTGGTGGGTTGGTATAGTAACAGCAAATCTTTAATATACTTTGGTGCTAAGCCATTCACAGATTTATAAACTAGTAAAAGTATTTTGAAGTCTATTCTCTGAGCTACAGGGAGCCAGTGTAAGGACTTTAGAACTGGGGTGATGTGCTCTACTTTCCTGGTTCTAGTGAGGACGCGAGCAGCAGCATTCTGGATCAGCTGCAGCTGTCTGACTTTTTAGGCAGACCTGCGAAGACGCTGTTGCAGTAATCAATCTGACTAAAGATAAACGCATGGATGAGATTTTCGAGGTCCTGTTGCGACATCATACCTTTAATCCTAGAGATGTTCTTCAGGTGATAGAAGGCTGATCTTGTTATTGCCTTTATGTGACCCTGGAGGTTCAGGTCTGAGTCCATTACTACACCTAAATTCCATGCCTGATCAGTAGTTTCTAGCTCTATTAACTGAAGCTGTGTGCTGACTCTTGATCGTTCCTCTTTAGGTCCAACAGTAATTACTTCTGTTTTGTCTCTATTCACCTGGAGAAAGTTATGGCACATCCATTCATTGATTTGCTCGATGCATTTGCTTAGGGTTTGAATTGGTTCAAAGTCACCTGGCGACATCGTAATGTAAAGCTGAGTATCATCTGCATAGTTATGGTAGCTAATCGTGTTGGTTGTTATAATCTGGATGGTAGGAGCATGTAGATATTAAATAGGAGGGGCCCTAAGATGGAGCCCTGGGGTACCCCACATGTGATTTCTGTTCGTTCTGATGAAAAGTTTCCTATTGAAAAAAAAGAAGTCCCTGTTCTTTAGGTAGGACTCAAACCAGCCAAGCACTGTACCAGAGAGTCCAACCCAGCTCTCGAGTCGTTCTAATAGTATATGATGATCTACAGTGTCTGCACTGCACTGAGGTCCAACAGAACCAGCTCTGTGGTTCTACCACAGTCTGTATTTATGCGGATGTCATTGAAAACTTTGACGAGGCTAGTCTCAGTGCTGTGGTGAGCACGGAAACCAGACTGAAAAACATAAAAGCGGTTGGTCATTGTTAGGAAGCTATTTAACTGCTGAAACACAGCTTTTTCAATAATTTTACTGATGAATGAAAGATTAGAAATTGGCCTGTAGTTCTGCAATAACATGTTGTCCAGATCATTATTTTTTAGCAGTGGTTTAATAACTGCTGTTTTTAAAGTCTGGGGAAAGATACCTGACAGAAGGGATGAGTTCTTTATTTTAATCAGATCAGACCCAATGACAGGGAAAACTTTCTTAAGGAAAGCTGTGGGTAGGATATCGAGGCAACAGGAGGAGGAGCTTAATTGGTTAATAATTTTTTCTAGGCTTTTTAGGTTTAATTCATGGAATTCTGACAGTTTTTCTACATTTGTGTTAGCTGGGTAAAACATTGGTGGTCGGTTTGGTGCTGCGATACATACCGACCTTCTAATTGTTAAAATCTTTTTAGGGAAAAAGCTGACAAATTCATTGCAGGCCCTGGTAGAATTTAGTTCAGGGGCTACTGTCACTGGAGGATTAGTTAGTCTTTCCACTGTTACAAACACAGTCCTTGCATTATTAATGTTTCTGCTGATGATTTCAGAAAATAAAGATTCCCTAGCTTATTTCAAAGTTAACTGATATCTGTTCAGTCCCTCTTTGTAGATCTCATAGTGAACCTGGAGTCGAGTTTCCGCCATTTTCTCTCGGGTCGTCGACACTCCCTGTTTTCGCTACGTACCAGTGGATCATTCGTCCATGGAGACTTCTTTCTACCTGAGACTACTTTCACTTTAATCAGAGCATTGAAATTAATGATGTCTGAAATTTAACGAGGAAATTATCTACCAGCTTTTTTACTGAGCTGGAGTTGGGAGATGAGGGGATGTAGTGGAAGGGTAAATACTTTTAAAGGTTTCAACTGAACTGTCCCCTAGAAAACGCTTTTTTACAGTTATCTCACTGTGGCTAGATATTTTAGCAGAGATGGTACTTTCAAAGAAAATACAGAAATGGTCAGATAATGCAGTATCAATTACTGAGATGTCAGATATAGTTAAACCTTTGCTGATAATTAAGTCCAGAGTGTGTCCTCTATTGTGTGTTGTCAGTATGAATGTTGAAGTCCCCCACAATGACTAATTGGTCATAATTGACACATATTACGGAGAGAAGGTTGCCTTATAGAAGGAAGAAGATATTTTCTTTCCATAACACCACCCTGACCATTCAGTTTTTAACTTACAAGTATTTTCATAAAAACTTACAATTTTCATTTTGTATCTCATGATCCCAATCAAAAATGTTACAGACTAAAATATGTTTCATGAAGCATGCTTCAAAAATGCTTTAGTTACATAAACTTGCTGTTGCCAAAACATACAAGCTATGTGAGAATTTGCATTCTTCCTTTTTTTGTCATGCCAAACATATGTAGTTTCCTGTTTCTGCAGTTTTCTGCAGATTCCTATGAAGATAATCAGCAAACCACAAGCCACAGATGTTATCTTTAGTAGAAAAATAACTCGCCCTATTAACACTGTAGATAATAAAAACTAATGGCATATAAACAGTAAAGTTTTGCTTAATTCAAATCTTACAACTTCAACTTTAAGTCACCCCAACTCCTTGGATTTGGAGTCAGTATAGTCATTGTGGATCCCTTTATTCATTTCTTTAAAGCCCTCTCTATTCTAAATAAATGTTTTTTTTGTTCTACGTATAAAAAATATCAACTAAATCCCACTTATTTTAAAGCTGCTTTGTATATGGGTATAGCCTACTATATGAAGTTCAGAATAAAGAAATGTAAGAATATTTATATTGGTTATTGCACAGATGAATGAAACTAATCTTTCTGTTTTCAGCTGTTTCTGTTGATAGAAAGTATCACATGGACAGTTTCACTTCAGAAACTTTCTAACTGTTTAATAGGGCTATATTCAACAGGTGAGATAAACAAAGTTAAGCAGGTACATGAAAGTACGTTTTTTATATTCTGAGATACAGAAGTTGGGGCAACTCTGAAGCAAGCTGATTGTTATTTTTTTCAGTTGTTTGGTTTTAAGAGGAAATAAATGGATCATGAAAATTTAAAATATATCATTTAAAGTCAATCTATTTTATAAGTTATCCATAACAATAGATTAAAAAAGTAACCGTTGAAGATATTTGAGCATCAGTGGTACTTAAAGTGCAGGTTGCAGGTTAGAGCCCCTTTTAAACCACTGTTTAGAGAAATATAATAGGAACCATTTTTAGATGAATATGTACTAATAGGCCTACATTAATTATTTTAGCTTTTGGAGTTGTTTTTGTGAGACAATTTAATCTCTGCCAGAATGGAAGTGACATTTAATGAGGGACTCCTGTCAGTTCCATCAATAGAAAACTATCAATTTTAATGCCAGCTCTGAGACCGAAATTTTTTTTTTAAATGTGTACAACTACACATATGAAGGACCACAACCATACAGCTATGAGCCTGTTGTGCGCCCCAGAGAGCAGAGAAAGAGCAGGGGAAGGACAAATGGCCAAAACAAAACATTGCTAAGCGAAGCTAACGTTATTAGCCTGATTGCTGCAATCTAGCTTTACATTTTTCTTTAACAACCCACACATTGTGTTGCTTCAAATATTAGATATCATTCTTTGAACAAAGTTGGCAATTAGCAGATGTTAGACAACAAGACTTACAATACACAGATCCCATCAGCGTAGAGCCTCTGATCGATCTGTGATCCTTTCTCCCGCCTGCAGCAGATCCAGAAGCAGCTGCTGACAGTGGCCCCATGAAGCTGTAAGCACTAAAGGCACTGCCCCTTGTGTGTCGCACCTTATCTTTGCTTTCGTGTCAGATGTAAAACTCCAAAACATCGCTGGGATTTTAATCCTCCTGTCTGAAGTGAGCGCCACAAACTACTATGCGTTTTTTCATAGCCAAAGCAGAGGTTAAGTGCAGTTTCAGCTGCACAAAACGCACCAAGAAACCTAAGATATTGCCATTTTTGTTTTTTTTTACCTGTGGACTCGATGCCCTGACAGGCTGGTGTTTGTACAGCAAACACAATGGTTTACAATTTTTAATAAAAATGAACACAATCCAAAACTAGTGAACACACAGACTCTCAATAACATGACCGCTCGACCTGATAACTACCTACTGAGCTGAGGCTGTGCATAGCATTTGACTCCCCATTCCTACCACAGGTCAAGTTTATGAAACTTTTTAATTAAACTTTGTACATTTATGCATTTTGAAATTTAAAATACCCTCACACATTTCAAATACAATTTTTTTGACAACATTTTATATGCATTTCAGAAAATATTTAACCTTCAATATGGTCTTTAAACCGCTGTAGTGCACAGAGCTGACACATTGTCATTATCAGTGCTGGTGATCTCCTGATTGTTTTTTTTTTTTTATAGCAACACAGAGAGGCCAAAAACTTGTCACCTGCACTTTTCCTCAGCAAAATATACAGAGCTGAGTCTGCAAGAGGACTAAGACCCATACAAAATTCAGTTACATGTAGGAAGATAACATTTTCCATGGCTTCTTCAAAAAAAAACATATTATGATTGGTAGGAAACACAGAACATATGTAAGCAACACCAAAACCAGAATTGAAACAATTCTACGTTTTTCATCAGCAGGGACACTGTGAGCCTCATATAGAGCTTTAATGGTCCCAGTCAGGAAGAAGATGAACAAGGGGATAGGGAAGAGGAAAAACACACCAAAGATTATGTTGATCGCCTGGTTATCCACCATGAGAAAAATGATCGGTGTTAAAAGAAGAGAAAGGATCCAGACTGCAACACAGATCAACACAGATGTCTTGATGTTTTTTTTCTAAATCTGTACCACAGCGGCTTGGCAATGACCAGATACCTGCAATAAAAGATATATGCTGTGAGATATCAGTGATGTAGTGGTGTTAAATAGAAAGAACATTATAAATGGATACAGATAGTTACCTTTTCATGGAGACACACACCATGAATCCAACACTGGCAATAAAGCCAAGATAGAAGGCATAATAAGAGACAACATCAGAATCATGTATCATCATTGGAATTCTGCTGCAGAGCTGAATGAGATCAGAAATCAGAAGGTTGATGATGTAAACTGGAGCACCGTGATCTTTTTTTGCCTTCAGGGGGAACAGAATGAAAAATGAATAAAGGCAGTACCTTTCTTCCCAGCTTTATATAACTATGACAAAAACATAGCATACATCCCGTTGAAATTCCGAGGGCTCGCGGGCGGGCCCAGCGCATATCCTGGTTTAAATCCACCAATTTTCTGACTTCTAACTTTTATGAACCTATACATGTTTTATATCATTGGAAAGCTAAGAGTCTTGTGATTCCAATTATGCCTGGCGTTTAAGGATACAATCATAACTGAAGACACAGTGAGCGCTTTTGCCAACACAAACGTTCTCCTGATGAAGGTATAAAAATATGGAACTCACCACTTTGTAGTCCAATAAACGTGACAAAACCGATCCATTTCGAACAAAAATTGTCTTTTTACATCAATAAGGGTCCGATTAAAGTCCTCCGATAAAGTTATTAGACCAGGACAACAGCAAAACCAATAAAAAATGTAAAACAAACAATGAAAATGCGCTCCCGAAATGTCTGGCCATTTTTGTAGTCTTTATGGCTTTGTTTCCGATTCATTCGCTTCCACTTCCGCCTACAAAGGTCACTGAGCATGCCCAGATGAAAAAAGAAAAAAAAGAAAAAAAAAGAATCATCCGGTGTTTTCCTTACGTAGGGTACATCTCCAACCAATGGTGCATGGATGGAAAGTCACGTTATGGTAAGTAACTCGAACCAATTGCGGTCCAGAACTCTGATGATTGACGCATCGAATAGCCAATGTAATGCTGTAAACGCAGATATATAACATGACCGGGCGGACTTGTTCGCAGCCATTGTATATGACGTGCGTAAGATGTCTTATTCATGAAGAGATTACGCACAGTGCGTACCAGTAACATATTGTTTCAGCACCGTGTCCAAACACCCTTTATGATCAAAATACAACATTGAAGGAAGCCGTGGAGCTTTATATGGTAAGATGAAGTTATGATTCTGATGATATTTTTAATTCAGTGAGGACTACGGCATTTACCCAGGAGATGGCACATATGGCACACTTTTGACCACCTTTGACCTGTAGTTATAAAAATGTGTGCAGAATATTCATTTGTTGGTTTATTGTTGTCAAATTTGCTGTGGATGAAGGTAATACCTCAGACTTTAGACCCACAGTGTGTTTTAGGTCACCACATCTTTTTAAAGCCATTTTTACACCATGTATTTATATAAAATAAATATTGGGACACAAATAAAAGATTTTTTGGGGTATTAAAATTAATATTACTTGGTAACAATAGCACTCAGATATATTAACACAGTTCTGGGATAAATTTTAGAGTGTTTGCTTTCCAAAGAGACCCCAGCCATGTCTCTACTCAAAATGGTTCAAGAACAGATTTAAGTTAATTTTGGGTATGCGTTTTAAGAAAATGTAGGGTGGAAATTGCAGGAATTTAAGGGGGTTTTAAATTACTTTTACTAAGAATAAGACTTACAACCGGGTTATGAGAAAACCAAGAATCACAAAAAAAATGTTTACTATAGCATATCAAATATGCAGCTACATCTACACTACTCACAATAAGTTAGGGATATAGTGAGAAACTGATGTCATACATATGGTGTTTGTTTCACTTCAGAGATTTTTGGGATAGGGAGGCAATTGTATTGGTGTGATTGACACACCGTATTTTGTGTTTTCCACATAATGTTTTCACTGTGTACAGTGTGCCTTACATATTGGGGACAACACCAAAAAATACTAAACACAATCCTGTTCAATGTGGCATCAATTTCAACATTGTGTGGGTTCCAAAAACTGGTATTGTCAGTAAGACATTCCAACTTCATCCCTCAAACCGCCAATTACACATGACGTCACTTAACAGACGAGCAGTGCCACCTGGCCATAGCATGCCTTCGGGTTGGTGGCAGGCAATCGGATGTTGCGCGTGAACTTGGTGTGTCTCAAAGTGTCACCAACAAAATTGCATCAAGACACAGACCTACTGGCAGACCACAACGATGACCAGTACCTAAGAACCTATGCACTCAGACATCGTCATGCAACTGCCACAGAGCTGCAGGCCCGTTTACGAGATGTGAGGGGTAATAGGGTTTCCAGACAAACCATTCGCAACCAACTCCACCGCTTTGGCTAGAATATCAGACAACCTTTGCAGGTGTCTCCACTGATACCAAGACACCGCCGTTAACATTTGCAGTGGGCACAAGACCATGTGACCTGGACAATGCAGCAGTGGTCTACCGTCCTGTTCACTGACGAGTGTCAGGTCACCTTGCACAGAAATGATGGTCGTCAGCGTTGCTGGAGAAGGTGAGGTGAGCCATACGCAGAGGTCAACATGGTCCTCAGGGTCAGCTTTGGTGGAGGAGGTGTAACAGTCTGGGCAGGCATCACCAGTCAGCACAAAACTGATTTGGTTATTGTAGATGGCTCAGTCACTGCATGTTCTTACCTCAGAGACATCATAAAACCCATCATCGTCCCCCAATTCCGCCAGCACACCCCCAACTTTCTGTTCATGGATGATAATGCTCCACCACATCGTGCCACAGTTGTCACAGTTCGACTTCAGGAAGTCGGAGTGCCTCATATGGTATGGCCAGCAATGTCCCCTGACCCATAGAGCACGTTTGGGACCAGCTGAAACAGAGACTGGATGATTGTACCCCACCCTAATGTGACCTGGCAGAACTGTGTGTAGCACTTGTTGAAGAGTGGAACGCATTGCTACAGGACAACATCATGAGGCTAGTGAGGAGCATGAGACATCGCTGTCAAGCTGTCATTGCGGCAAATAGTGAAAAGTCCCACTACTGATTTTGTCAATTTGTTTATTTTGGGGCTACCCTTGTTATTTTCTACATTTTTGTGGTAATAAATATTACACAAATGAAATTGGTGTTTCTTCTCATTCATTATTAGTAATACCAAAGGATACTTTTACTTATTTCATTAAAATTCAGACCAAATAGGAATAGCACTCATGTAAATAACAATATGTCTAACTTTTTGTGAGTAGTGTAAGTAATCATTTACTCACCATTGATAAAACGGCAAATATGGCCACCAGAGTCAAAGGAAGCCCAACGCAAATAGTGATCCAATGCAATACGTACATCACTTTATAAAACAATATGATGTATTCATAATTGAAACTGTCCTCATTGTTGTGAAATGTATAACTGTAGTTGTCGAATGTATAACTGTAGTTGAAGCTGCTCTCATCGAGGCTTTCATTTCATCAGGTGCTGCTGACGTGGGAATCGTCCATTCTTCAGTTCCAAACCTAAATGAGCAAAATGAATAATTGAGACTTCATTTTTTTCCCGCTCAGTTTATAAAAGTATCTTTGAAGCTCTTTAAGACGAAAATCCAAACAGATTTTTTTGTAAATAATTTTACATTTATACTTTTTGTGGTGTTGTTTTTAAGAAAACGAAAAAAGATGTTGCATTCTTAGTTACAGACTGTAAGCATCCCCAGTTGTGAACACTTTCTACCAAAAACCCTTTGCACATAACATAGATAATATTGATTTGTTTTTGCAGTTGCATTAAATTGAACATATTGAATGTACTTTTTTACATCAACATACTAGACTGAATGTGCTTTCTTCATTTCTGTTAACTCAAAGAAAATTATCTTTACCTTTCAAACTTTACAGCTCCTAAGGTAGTTCCACTTGTAATTGGTTATCCTTCTCCTGTCTGCTGGGTGGGCATGCTACGTGTTATATCGTCACTGACTTCTGCATTAAAATTGTGGGCATGACATAAGTCCATATTTACCTGCAGGAAACAAGCATCCTTTAAGATCAGAACAAAGTGTTTCTTCAACAATTCTCTTTGAACAACTTTTTCATTTATTTAGCACCAATTAACAACACATATAATCATCAGGTACTTTCCAAAACAGAGCACATTTCACCTTAATTTGTTTTACCATTTTCAGTTACATCCAACACTGCTGTGAGCAAGAAGCACCACAAATGCCATTTTAGAGGAGCACAACTGCAGTCAAGGAAACATTTCACATTAACACAGATTTACATGCATGTACCAGGGGCAAGGATGGGGATACTGGGTGCAGGATGCATGACATAGACCTATTTTGCTTCAACATGTTGGTTCTGCCGACCTCCTCAGTGTGGTGTTTTCTGGTGGGCTATGGTTGTTGAAGATGTGTTGGGGTAACTGTGAGACACAGGGACTGCCTGGGCTCTAGTGGGGATCCCTTTCTGTTGGCATCTCAGCGGGTATCTCGTCAGAAAGGATGGCACTGGTTGGGGTTTGTGCAGGCACCCAGCACCCTACAACCTTTCTACCCGATACAGCCACACACCTACTCTATATGCACAAATCCCCAAACCTAAATACATAACGCAAATGGCTAAAGTTACAGATACAGGTTTCTGTTTCCCTGACGTGGTCTGTATACTTCGATATAAGATGCAGTCCTGAATTAATAAAGTAAATCACACATTTAAGATGATATCTTATATCTTCATATTGTATGCCTGAGATATAAGCATGTGTTTCTGTTTGAACAAACTGAACAACAAACTCAGAGTAATTATCTTATTTTCCTCAGTTTATTTTGGTCCCTTTTTGCTTCTCAGTCTTTTGCATAAGTAAAAAATAGATTTCACAGGAAATGGGTTCTGAACATCAGAGAGCGGAAGTTATGTGAGGTTTGTCAAAAAATGACACCTTCTGTATTTTGCATCATTTTAGAGCCGCCTCTGTAAAAGGCAGCCGACTCAACAAACCTGCTTCAGCTCTTAACAGTATTATATTAAATTTATTTTTATAAGATGAGCAATAATATTTATATTTATGAAAAAAATGTCCTTGCCCTAAATTCAGTTTATAGTTTTGACTGAGGTTATCCTCCTTTCAGAGGTTTACGGTATAGAAACATCACATCTCAGGTGACACCGGCCTATTCTCTATAACTTTCAGCATAATCTCCCTTCTAGACTTTTCTGCTTTTTTTAGAATTTAATCACTCAAAAATATATATTTGGCTGCATATCACATCCTGGCCACATAGAAGAATACATGATTAAAACCTAGAAAAATTAGATGAACATAATGTGTTGTCTGCATAGCACAAACTGCTTTCAGGCTAGATTTTCAGCTCCTTCAAACACTATTTAGTGTTGATATATGATTTCAATGCTGTCTCACTAAATTATAGATGAGATACAGAGCCGGCCCGTTGCACAAGCTGTATAGGGCTGCATAGGCAAATGCTAAGGGTGCTATACATCCTGGGGGCACCAGAACCACATTAGACACTTCCTGCTTTAGCTGCACTTCATTAATGCTGCAATGAGTGAAGCAGTGTATAGTTTACCACTGCATTAACTTTCCTATCCACATTCTGACAGCAGTGCACCAGGGGTAATTTGAATGGATCACACATACTTTTAGCTCACGGTGTAGAACAAAACATGAGGCGCCGCAAAGCAGGATGGGAAACCACCTCCACCAATCAGACTTCTTTTTCCCGCCATTCGGTTTTTTTATTGCATCAAAAAAAGTTCATATGTCAAAGAATCCCAAATTATCTGGTGCCCAGGGGAGGAAAAAAAAGAAATGAAGAGGAGGAAAGCGCACCAAAGACAAAGGTAATGTTACAGTAAAGATGATGTTAATGATATTATTTTGATGTTACAAAATGATGACCAAAAATGCCATAAGCATACACGGTTAGCTAATCTATAAATAGCCAGTGCTGTCTGCTAGTTCTAACCAAAATATTAACAGTCAATGGTTCTAACAGATAAGCCTAGCACTATTATTATGGAAAATAGTAATATTAGTACCTTCCCCAGACAAATGTGTAAATTTTAGATCTAATCAGCAGGTGTATTAATATTAATTTCATTGGCATCATTATCTCACGCTTTCCCAGCTTGTAATAATCAATCAAAATACCATTAATAATCATAATAATAATTCCATAGTTGTAACGCCAGCTGTTAACTGTGTTTCAGCTCATATTGTCTATAAAGTGTGTTGATCATATTAAACACACTCCCACATGCAATATTATACTTCAGTTTACTGATTATTTTGCATTCTGCTAATTAGAATTTCATTGTAATTATAATAACATTTAATTAATTTAATTAATATGAATTACTGATATAATTTCTATCTGAAAAAATACATTGTATATTATACATGGTCTACATCATGTATTTATCTCTAGGTTTCTCATTTATATTATTTCATTTTATTGTATTTTTTAAATCATGTGTTTATTATTAGACTGGTGTCACATACTCATTTTCTGTCCCTCTGTTGCCTCCACCTCAGCAGCACAAACCAGCAGGTATGCATCAGCATCAAGCAGACCTTCTGTTACTCCAATAGACCCAGCTGACTAGCTTTGAATGTGCAATTGTTTTATTTAAATAAAACAATGTCTAAAACAAAGCTAGTTTCTTGTGAATATATGTACACTAGCAGTGCAAGTACTGTACTGCGATGCAAGGGGGCGCCACTTAAAATCTTGCCCTAACATTGGTTAGGGCCGGGCCTGATGAGATATCAAATCAAATCAAATCAAATCAAATCAAATCAAATCAAACTTTATTTATAAAGCGCTTTTCAAACCACAACAAAGTTTCTCAGAGTGCTTTACAGATTAAAATGACCCACAATCCCCCCCCCCCCCCCCCCCCCCTTTCCCAAAACCCAAAACATCACCACAACTATACCCCCCACCCCCATCTCCCATGCACGCACACACATAAAAGCAACAATAGACAAAACCAAAACGGGCTGAGTACAGATGAGCAAGGAAACGTCATCATGGGAGCCATCTACATCGGCAGCAGCAGATCAACAGCAGCAGCCAAGGCACTGACCCAGGCAGCCCAGAGGAGGGAGGGCTGGTACCTCCAGCTCCACCCAAGTACCACCTGGGGAGCACCAAGGCAGCCACAGCCGACCACCGCCCCCGAGGCAGAGGGCTCCCACAGAGGAAACACTGGAAGGAAGATTAAAATAACAGGTTAAAATATTAAAATTAAAACAATTATAAGATATGATCAAATAAAAATGCAAAGCAGATAGCAATATTTGATAAATAGCCAGCTAAAAGCTAAAAAGAAATTCAATCAAATAAAACATGCAGAGTAATTAAACAGATTTTAATAAATAATAATCAGTAAAAAGCTATATTAAAATGGTGAGTCTTGAGCCTGCTCTTAAAAACATGAATGTTCTCTGCGGCCCTGAGGTCCTCTTGCAGCCTGTTCCAGAGGTGAGGGCCATAATAATGGAAAGACGCCTCACCATGTGTGTGTGTCCTGACTTTAGGGATGACAAGGAGACGGCTGCCAGAGGAGCGCAGAGACCGCAAAGGTTCATATGGTAAAAGCAATTCCGAAAGATAAGAAGGCCCAAGACCATTAAGACACTTAAAAATTATTAAAAGAATCTTAAAATCGATCCTAAAACATACGGGGAGCCAATGCAGTGATTCTAAGACTGGTGTAATGTGATCCCACCACCTGGTCTTCGTCAGGACACGTGCTGCTGAATTTTGTAAAAGCTTTAAACCTGAGATATACTTTTTGGGAAGAACAGAAAGCAGGGCATTACAGTAATCAATCCTACTGGTGATAAAAGCATGCATCAGCGTCTCCGTATTAGCCAGAGAGAGAATGGGGCGGACTCTGGCTATGTTCTTTAAGTGATAAAAACCTATTTTAGTAATATTTATTATGTGAGGAATAAAAGTCAGCTCAGAGTCAAAAATCACACCCAAGTTCTTCACTTGTAGAGAAGGATTAAAAGACAGTGATTGTAGTTTTGGTAAAAGCTTCTCTCTCTGAGCCTCAGGACCGATCAATTTTGTCCTGGTTGAGCTGGAGAAAGTTTTCTGCCATCCAGGATTTAATGTCTAAAATGCAGTTATAAAGTGCGTCCATTGGCCGTGTGCCATCAGGAGACATGGAGATGTATAACTGTGTATCATCAGCATAACTGTGAAAGTTAACTCCATGTCTTCTGATGACACCACCAAGAGGGAGCATATAAAGGTTAAAAAGCACTGGGCCTAAAATTGAACCCTGGGGCACACCACATGTGATCTTGTGGACCTTAGAGGAGCAGGTATCTAAACTTACCATAAAAGTCCTGTCTATGAGATAGGATGTGAACCATTTATGAACAGCACCAGATAGGCCAATCTGTTTTAAACGAGTTAAAGGAATAGTGTGGTCTACTGTATCAAAGGCAGCGCTTAGATCCAGTAGAGCCAACACTGTCACCTTCTGAGCGTCATAATTTAATCTAAAAACATTTAAAATTATTAAAAGAGCTGTCTCTGTGCTGTGGTTCACCCTAAAACCAGACTGAAATTTCTCCAGGACATTATGAGCGTTAATAAAATCATTAAGTTGATTTAAAACAAGTTTTTCTAAAACTGCTTAAAAATGGTAAGTTAGATACCGGTTGGAAGTTGTTTAAATCATTAAAATCTAAATTGCTCTTCTTCAGCAGGGGCCTCACTACCGCCCCTTTAATGGCTGCAGTAAAGACCCCCGTCTGAAGGGAGCAATTCATCATGGTTAAAATCTCGTCTTTAAAAGATTCATAAAATTGCTTAAAAAACCGGTTGGGAATCGAGTCCAGGGCACTTGTAGCGGGCCTCACTGAGGAGAAAACTTTATCAAGGGTCCCAACTTCCACCAGGACAAAACTGTCCAGCGTTTCCTCTGGTAGAGACACACAATCAGATTTGTCTAAAACCATGTTACACTGAGAATATAAAATATTACATCTGATGGTGTCTACCTTTCCTCTGAAGTGGTTTGCAAACTCCTCACACAGAGTGTTTGAGGAGGTTTTCTGAAGCGCAGTAGAGGTATGATTGAGAATGTTGTCTATAGTGGAAAACAGAATTTTGGGATTATTTTTATGTTCTGAGTTGATTCTGGAGAATTATGCATTTCTGGAATTTCTTACAGCGTTATTGTATGATTTGAGATGTTCTATGTATATCTGATGATTTATTGTGATTTTGTTTTTCCTCCATTTCCTTTCCGCCACCCTGCAGCTCCTCTTTAATTTTTTAAGGTTTTCACTTCTCCATGGTATAGTATGTTTTGAATTAGTTTTTACAATTTTTACTGGAGCCAGCAGGTCCAGAGTGGATTGAAGCCTACTGTTAAAATCATTCACGATAAAATCACAGGGGGCAGGTAAAGCTACAGGAGGAAACTTATTAAAAACTTCACGAAAACCTGCAGCCACTTCAGGGGTTAGATGAAGTTTCCTGACAGTTCTCACAGAGGTTTCTATTTGGATAAAACACGTGATTTTAAAAAACACATAGTAATGGTCAGAGACAGCCAAGTCAACAGCAGAGGACACACTGGTGGACAGGCCATATGTGATGACCAAGTCCAGGGTGTGTCCTCTGTTGTGAGTTGGCTGCATGACATGCTGACTATAATCTATATAATTCAAAATATGCTATTTTTAGGAGGCCTATAAACTGTGACACATAAAATCTGAGGAGTGCTAAAAACAGAGGCAGTATATTCAAAAGTGGTAAAATTATCAAGTACAACAGGTTTGGCAGAAAGTGTTGATGAACTTATAAAAGCAGTTTCACCTCCCCTCTGGCTACTCCTGGTTGAATAAGAAAAGTTAAAATTAGGTGGGGAGGCCTCTTTAAGAACAGCAGGAGCATCTGCACTCAGCCATGTTTCCGTTAAAAATAAACCTTGAAGTTTATGGTCTAAAATCAAATCATTTATTATGAAAGTTTTATTCAGCAGAGTGCAAACATTTAAAAGTGCCATATTAATAGTGGTTGGAGATGGAGTGACTGTATGATATCCACCTATTGCTGTCATAGGAGCAGTCAGAAGGAACTGAGGAATACGTTTCTTAGAGTTATACATTCACACTGGATTTTATCTGTTTTATCTGTGTGTGGTCACATATGTTGGGTGTGAACATTTGATACAGCTAACTTCATTAAAATGCAAAGTGTCAATGCTGATTAATTTCCTCTTTAATAAAGTCTTAATGCTGATTCAATTTATTTTAAATGCAAAGGTTTGATGTATTTTCATAACAAATAAAAGTGTGTATGTTATTAAAGTTTTTTACTAGAGCTAAAGAGTCATACTGTAAGCTTATATAGTTTATTAGTTTGACAATTAAATTAAGAATGTACATGCTACTTTGAATATACTCTATAAGAAAGGAACAATAGAAGCTCTCATGACTTGGATCAGTTGAAATGCTGTAGAGAACTCAGCAGCTTAGACAAGATAAGAACTCAGGACAGGCAGTGAGAAAGACGCAGAAAGGGAGAAAATATAACAGTTTCCTTACATCAGTGTTTCAAGAACACCATGGAAATGCCCCAGAAGGTTCAGGTCTGAACCTGTGTGCCAACAAGGGGCAGCTGTTTTATAAATGACACCAAACCCCCAACCAGCCAATCAGTGCTTTAAGTGGACAACAAAAAGTGCTTGTACTCTTTTTCGAGGCCGGAACATAAAATGCAGAGATTCCTGAATGTATATATGGCTCAGTAAAAAGAGGTTCCCCACTCTCTATGCATCATAGTGCAAATCAAAAGCGGGGGAGCCCAGATCAAATAGTAAGAAAGTTAAATTTATTTATATAGCGCCTTTCACAGACATTGGTCACAAAGTGCTGCACAACATAAAATACAAGGAAAATACATTCGGTAACAAAGTAATAAACAAAAATCGAGATGCAAAAGCTTGAATAAAAACAACGGTTTTAAGATGCTTTTTAAAAACTTTGACAGAGTCAGCAATTTGAAGCCCCAGAGGAAGACTGTTTCATAGTCTGGGAGCAACAGACTTCGTTTTGAGACAAGTATGGGGGACTGCCTGGAGGTTCTGGGCAAATCTCCTATATAATCCAATTGAGTCATATGTTGACTATGTACATAAAATTATTTCAAATAAGTGTGCAATTACAATATTTCCTTTGCTTTATTAATAGCAAACAGGCAAGTAACAACAGTGTAACAGAAAAAGACCTTTTCTTGAAGTAGAAAAACACAGTGGTGCTGAACCTATGTGTAATTAAATAGAATGTGCAGAAGGAGATCAAAATAAAACAATTCAGGGAGCATGGTGGCACAGCTGGTAGTGCAGCTCACCTCACAGCTAGAAGGTCCCGGGTTCGATTATCGCAGGGGACACTGTGGGTGCTGAGGGTGTGTTTGTTCCCCTGCATCATCGGCACCCACACCCTGGGTGGGGTTGGCGAAAGGGCCTTTCTGTGTGGAGTTTGCATGTTCTCCCCGTGTTCCCTTGAGCAGCTGTGAGCTACTCCCACAAAAACATGCACTAGTCCTGGGGCTATATACTGCCTCCTACTGGCTGGCCGGGGCGCCTGAAGGGATGGGGAGGATCTGGCTGAAATAATGTGATCCTTCCTCGTGCTACGTCCAGCCGGGGAAACCCCGCCCCATTAGGTGAAAAGAAGGGCCTGCCCACTCCCCAAGCATGAAGGAGGCTTGGGTTTCAGTGCGGGGCAGAGGGAGAGCAGAACCCCAGGACTGGAACTAGGTAGGAGCACTGGGTGATAAGATAATGGGAAAAAAACCGTGGGATAAAAAAATAAAACAAAGAAATAATAACAATTCATTGACATTCCTAAACATGATTGAAAAAGTACAGTTTTTGGTGTAAATAAAAGACATAACCGGATGGATATGAGCTACAACAACACTTAATTTATCTGTGGGATCAATAAAGTATTTTTGAATTAAATCCCTAAGACGGAGCTGTGTGCAAGCAAGCACAGAGTTGAGCGAGCACAGAACAAACGTTATTGTTTGTTCTTGGGCTGGACAATATGGACCAAAAGTTATATCTCGATATTTTTCGGTTGAAATCCGATTTTCGATATATATCTAGATATTGTTCTTCCCAAAAAGTATTGACAAAAAAGCAATTCAGAACCTAAGCTACATGTCTCAAATGTCACACAGGCAATTTTATTGACATTCAGCTGTAGATGTACATTAGAAACAGTGTCAAAAATAAAGTATCACCATATATTAATAATATTACTTTCTTGAATAAAATAATGTTTTATTCTTCCGAACCAAAATAGTTATTTTACTTTGCTATAAAAAGTATTGTTTTGGGCAAGGGTGGGCTGTTGTTGAAATTCAGCCCGGAAGCTTGGTTCTGAGAGGCCAAAAAGATAAAATTAATAGAGAATATAGTGTTGTTTTAAAAAACAACAACACCTACTTATTTTTATGTTGTAAAAGTGGGGCATGTTTGGTATGCATCGAACGTTGCTTGCCAACTGACATTAAACAGAATTTTATGGCTTGTGGTATTATTTTCGTTTTTTTTGTTATAAGTTTTAAATATCCTATGTTATTGAACTCACTATTTTAAACGTTCCTTGAATGCACCACTACAGTGGCCCTGAAGTAATTTGTAATGTTTTCAAATTGTTGTAGTGTTTTTGAATTTGTTGTAGTGTTTTTTGATTTGTTGTTGTGTTTAGTGATTTGCTGATGTGGTTTGGACTTCAGGGCCATCGTACACCACAGGTGTGTGATGCAACACAGTACAGACAACCTTCTACATTTCTGCACATGGTGAAGGGTTCTGAAAATTCAAGAAGGGAACTTGCAAAAGGAGCATCTTAACAGTAACAACCTGTTTGTGTCAGGTTGCATGTTTTAAAAAGAGGACCCAAAATGCAGAACTGTTATGATCTCAGATTTATTTGAATAATAAATAACAAAACTTACAAATAATCACGAGGAAGCCAGAGAACATGGAGACCAGGGTCCTGTACCATGAAGGTGGCTCAACAAACTCGGGGTTACAGGATTGGTTTTGAATCGACAAAACCAAACCGATGCAATCAGGCTTTATTGGTACCATGACGCAGGTTATCAACTTTCTCTGTCAACTCAGGCTTTGATCCTTAAACTATGATTAATCCACAGGCGCGTGCACATAAAAGAGTGACGACGACACTGAACAACCAATCGCGTTCGATATGGATAGAGCGAGAGCTATATACTTTTCAACGGAGGAGCAAGAGATTATTCTCCAGAAATATGAAGAATTTAGAAATATTTTTCAAGCACGCAGTAACACCGTATCTGCTGCCAAAGCAAGAGAACAATCGTGGAGGAAGATTGCTGATTGTGTTAATGCGTGGGTTAAACAATTAATGTACATTTAAGTAGGCTAAGCATATTAAAATATATTAAATGCTAAAATGAAAATGTATTCGTGTTGATATATATATATACATATATATATATATATATATATATATATATATATATATATATATATATATATATATATATATATATATATTATGTGTGTAGATGTATGTAAAATGTGAAAGTATAGGCTATTACATCCTAAGAAAGATTGATATTCATTAATTTTTAGATGCAACCCCAACTCCAAACGGTCTTGGCAGCAGATCAAGACAAAATATAAAAATATAATTCAAAGTGGTGAGTATTTACCATATCTTTTATCATTTTCTTAGAACATTTAATCACAAACACTTGTTTGCAGCAAACAGAAAAAAAAAAGTGAAATAAGGAAAACTGGGGGAGGGCCACCTCATCAAGATTACACTGTGGCAGAGGAGTTGGCTCTGAGCAACAACAAGGGGCGGCCGATTATGGATGGGATTGCATGTGCTGTACAGTCAGGGCATGGCTTCGACGAGTCACATTTTTTATGTGCCGCTCAAGCAGCTCACAGAGATAAAACATTCCTTCCGCGGAAAATCTGTATCTTTCATACAAGTATGCATCAGGAAAGTCAAATGGATTTTGTCTGTCCCTAAAAACTCGTTCTCTACGAAGTGCTCGTCTAACAATTTGCGCGGAGATGTCCACAGGATTAGGGAGAAAAGGTGAAGCCATTGCAACAGAGAACAGACGCTGGGAATTAGTTACGTCACATATATGTTTCTTTGCTCACAACTGATTGGTCAAACTTCAGTCTGAGATCGCGAATCCAGAACATAACCTGCCCCGGAGCAGGTTAGCCGTGCAGCGTAAGATACCATGGCAACGAACACCGATCAAAGCCGAGCCACTTTCATGGTACCCAAAACCCAGGGTTGGTGGAAACTAAGCTGAAACATAGCTGGCTAGCCACCTAATCCGGCTTCATGGTACAGGCCCCGGGGCACGCGGGAAGACAGAGCAGGGGACGCGGGAACCAAGACAACGAACCAGCGAGTAGTGACTGAAGGAGAGGTGAATATATACTGGGGAAGAAATGAGGAAGTGATTGAGAAGACCAATGACCAATTAGTGAGAGCATATGCAGGTGAGAGGGAGAGAGCAGGTGGAGGTAATCAACTGGGACAGGAGGTAAAATGGCTGGGAGACAGAAGACAAGAGTCGAAAAAACAAAACAACAAAAAACACACCCAACATGGGTGGGCGAAGGAGGCCTCGGAAGGAGGGCAAGAGTCCAAAAACAAAAAAAGCCCTGAGGCCTGCGACGAAGGAGCAGTAACCTGGGAGGCCAGCGACAAAGGAGCAGGAACCTGGGAGGCCAGCGACGAAGGAGGAGGAACCTGGGAGGCCGGCGACGAAGGAGCAGGAACCTGGGAGGTCTGTGACGAGGAACCAGGAGACGAGGAGGCCTGCGGTGGAGAACCTTGTGGGGTGGAGGCCTGCGGCGGAGAACCTTGTGGCGTGGAGGCCTGCGGCAGAAAACCTTGTGGCGTGGAGACCTGCGGCACAGAACCTTGTGGCGTGGGAGCCTGCGGAGCAGAACCTTGTGTCTAGGTGGCCGGATGCGGAGCAGAACCTTGTGTCTTGGTGGCCGGATGCGGAGCAGAACCTTGTGTCTTGGTGACCGGATGCAGAGAACCTTGTGTCTTGGTGACCGGATGCAGAGAACCTTGTTACCTAGGAACCGGCTGCAGATAACCTTGTGTCTTGAGAACCGGCTGCAGAGAACCTTGTGTCTTGGAACCGGCTGCAGAGAACCTTGTGTCTTGGGAACCAGCTGCAGAGAACCTTGTGGCTTGGGAACCGGCTGCTGAGAACCTTGTGGCTTGGGAACTGGCTGCTGAGAACCTTGAGGCTTGGGAACCGGCTGCAAAGAACCTTGATGCTTGGAAAACGGCATCGACTAAGGGGACCTTGGTAGGACGCTGGGAACCCTCGAGAGGACGGAGTGGAGGGCCCTCGAGAGGATGGAGCAGAGAACTCTCGGGGAGGAGTAGAAGATCCTCGGAGAGGAGTAGAGGACCAACGATGTGGCGTAGAAGACCAATGACGAAGCGTAAAAGACCCACGACGAGGCGTAGAACACCCACGACGTGGCGTAGAAGGCCCACAACGTGGCGTAGAAGGCCCACGACGTGGCGCTGAAGACCAACTATGGCGCTGAAGACTCACAATGTGGCACTGACCCCGAGGTTATGTCCCTGTGGAGACCCTCTGCGGAGTCAGGAACATGAGGCGTGTTCCCCAGAACACCCTCTGCGGAGTCAGGAACATGAGGCGTGTTCCCCAGAACAGCCCTGTGGAGTCAGGAACCAGAGGCTCGTTCTCTGGAACACCCCCTCTGGAGTCAGGAACCAGAGGCGTGTTTTCTGGAACACAACCCCTGTGGAGTCAGGAACCAGAGGCTTGTTCTTTTGGACATCCTCTGTCACAAGTCATCCTGTCTGATCATGCTGTTGCCCTTCACTCTCTCTGGCCACACCCACTTCCCCATTGCTGGCTCTGATTGCTTACACCTCCCAGGTCTCTATTTAAGTGCCTCTCACCCTCAGAGCCAGTGCATGATCGTCTGTTACCTCCCACAGCTTTCAAGCCACTGTTCATGTTGTTTGGTCCAGTGTATTGACCAAGCCTGTCCTCCTCCACTGCTTCAGCACTTACCCTGCTGGTACTGTGAGTAGCCTTTGCCTTCTACTGAGTTTTTGACCTTCTGCCTGGATCCCGAACCTGCCTTTGCTTAATGGATTTTTGGATTTTGTCTGCTTCCCCTGGATGGATTTCATGTGAATGACCCTGGACTGTTTTTCTGACCATGCTGTTTTGGACTGAGGCTTTGTGATCCTTTCCTCTGGCCCTCCCCCGTCCCGAGGTTAAAGTGTTCCTGGTGGTTGACCCAGATCTGCTGAGAGAACGAGTTGCTGCTTCCTGAGAGCTGGAACCTGGAACCAGAGAGACTTTTCGTTCAAAGACTAATTTGTTTTTCCTTTAATAATAAAAGTGTAAACCTTCCTCTGCCTCGTTGGTTGTGTACTGGGTTCAGGTAGTACAGTAACCTGACATCCTCAGTGGAGTCAGGAACCAGAGGCGTGTCTTCTGGAACACCCCCTGCGGAGTCAGAAACCAGAGACGTGTTCTCCGGAACACCCTCTGCAGAGTCAAGAGCCAGAGGCGTTTCTTCTGGAACACCACCTGTGGGAACAGGAGTAGGAACCAGGGGCATGTGGCGTTTCCTCCAAATGGAGGCACCGTATGCCTCAAACAAAGTTTCCATCATCCCCGAGTCATTCTGAAATTCTTGAAATAATATTGCAAAATCCTCCTCAGTGATGGTATATAATAAAGGTGGAAAATCTGGAGGAGGAGCGGAAGGCGGGGCCTGAGGCTGGCTGGGAGCCGGGACCGGAGGCTGGGAGCCGGGACCGGAGGCTGGGAGCCGGGACCGGAGACTGGTCGCGCCGGATTTGCGTAGGGAGCAGACCCCGGAAGGGCGGGTGAGGGCGGGTAGTGTCTGCCACCGCCGGCCCGCAGCTACGGGTAACCGAGACTGGAGCTTGGGCGGTCTGGAGGCAATGGTGCAGGGTAGGCTTCCGGGAAGCCAGGATGTCGCCCCTCGGGTCCAACTGGAGAGTAATAGGAGCGACTCCAGGGCGGGAGACATGCTGGTGTTTGGAGGCTTTAAGACGCCGACGACGTCGGTGGCTCGAGGAATGGGGAGCGGAGGTGCAGGCATCCCAGTCCCGAGAGGACCAGCACCGGGAGGACAACAGGCTAACCGGGATCCGACATAGACAGAAGACTCTAAGAAACTAGAAAGGATAATAGGTATAGGGAGGAATCTAAAGGAAACAGTGGAGAACTGAAGGAAGAAATAAATAAGGAGACTATCTAAAGCGGAATACTAATAGAAAGGAGCAAAGGGTGAAAAAACATCTAAGAACAAGGATAAATAACTAGTAAAGACAAAGAATAACTCAACATGATAATAGAACTAAATAAGGAAAATAACTAACAAAACACAAACACCTAGGAACCATGGCAGTTTGAAGAATAATAATGGATAATGGACTTGTGTCTGTTCTGGTTTTGTTAGATCTCAGTTCTGCTTTTGACACAGTTGATCATAATATTCTCCTAGAAAGGCTTGAACATGTTGCAGGGATCAAAGGAACATTACTAGGCTGGTTTAAATCATAGTTCTGCGACAGATTCCAGGTTGTTTATGTAAATGATAAATAATCTTCACACTCAAGGGTTACTAGTGGATTTCCACAGGGTTCTGTGCTTGGACCAAGTTTTTTCACTATATATATTATATCACATTAGACAGCTTGGGATACATTTCCACAGCTAGCTGGTGATACACAACTATATTTATCCATAAATCCCGATTAATCCAATCAGTTAGGTAGATTACAGGCATGTCTGGAAACATAAAAACATGAACGACTCTAAACCTTTTGCTCTTAAATTCTGACAAGACAGAAGTTGGCGTCTTTGGACCAGAAGCTCTAAGAAATAAACTGCTTAGTCAATCACTTCATCTGGATGGCATTAAATTGCCCGTAATAAAGTAAGGAACCTCAGCGTTATTTTTGACCAAGACTTGACATTCAAATCCCATATTAAACAGGTTTCTATGAATTCCTTCTTTCACCTCAGGAATATTGCTAAAATTTGAAACATCCTGTCCAGGAGTGATGCTGAGAAACTAGTCCATGCATTTGTTACGTCAAGGCTGGACTACTGTAATGCTTTACTATCAGGAAGTCCACAAAATACCATTAAAAGCCTTTAGTTGATCCAAAATGCTGCAGCAAGAGTTCTGATGAATATTAAAAAGAGAGATCACATTTCTCCTGTTTTAGCTTCCCTTCATTGGCTCCCTGTTAAATTCAGAATAGAATCTAAGATCCTCCTTCTTTCATATAAAGCCCATAATAATCAAGCTCCATCATACATCAGAGATCTAATTGTTTCATATGTTCCCAACAGAGCACTTCGCTGTCAGACTGCAGGTTTACTGGTGGTTCCTAGGATTTCTAATAGTAGAATGGGAGGCAGATCTTTTAGTTATCAGGCTCCTCTCCTGTGAAACCAGCTCCCAGTTTTAGTCCGTGAGGCAGACACTCTGTTTACTTTTAAGGCCAGGCTTAAAACTTTCCTCTTTGATAAAGTTTATGGTTAGAGTGGCTTAAGTCATCCTGAGCTATCTCAGTAGTTATGCTGCTATGGGCTCAGACTGCTGGAGGACAGACTGACCATTTTTCTTCACTCCACTACTTACTTTTTTACTACTCTCCAGTTGCATTATATACTGTTATTTTGACTGTTAACTCTGTTTTCTCTTAGTATTCTTCACTCCGTAGAAGTTACACCTGCTCTGGTATCTTGCTTAGCTACAATGTCGTTTGCACGGGGGGCATCGACTGGGATGATGGTCTCGGTGACTGAACTTCCCCTGTCTCCTGTTAACAACTTTTCACTTTCTTTAACATAGAAGGTACTCTTACATCAGATCTTCTGTTCTTTCTGTGTCTCTGCTCTGTCTTCTTAAACCCCCAGATGGTCGTGGCAGTTGGCCGCTCCTACTGAGCCTGGTTCTGTTGGAGTTTTCTTCCTGTTAAAGGGGAGTTTTTCCTCTCCACTGTCGCTACATGCTTGCTCAGTATGAGGGATGGCTGTGGGATTGCTGTGGTTGGAAGACTGCATAAACGGGACACAACCTCAAGTCAATGACTCGATGCAATCTGCTGGGATTCCTTACATAGGAAACTAACTCAAACTTTAAACTAATTGAAATGTTTGTATGATTGTATTGAAATGACTTCTTGTAAACTGCCCTAAGATGAAATATGTTGTGAATCGTGTTTCATGTATTGTGTGTGTTTCATACTAAATTGCTGCTTTTAATTTCCAATGTTATATTCTATGTTTTTCTTTATCACCAAATCATGTAAAGCACCTTGAATTACCCTGTTGAAAGTGCGCTATACAAATAAAATTGCCTTTCCTTGCATCCATACAGAGACCACCATCCCTCACTCCCTCCCGCCCACCACGCCACACGAACACAGACCACCATATCAAACAACATCCCCCACAAACTCGACAAAAAGCCCCAAGCACAACGATGCCCTTGAGAGGGGCAAAGCAACGAGCAATGCCACAGCTGATCCACCAATTCCCCCGGAACTCGCCCAGAGAACAAGTCCCCCCACCCCCATGCAGGAAGAACAATGCAACCCAAGAACAAATAGATGACATGCAGCATTATAATTACATGATTTTAATAATATGTTGTGATATAAAGTGGGGCGGCCTGAGGCATGAAGCTCCAGGGCTGAAAATGTGTCCCACTCTCGGCCTGATTCTCCTACAAGAACAATGTTCTGCCCACAGTATAAAAGGTTGCACACAAATAGAACAAGTTGTATGAGACGAGTATGCATAGATCTTTTAGTTATCTCCTTCACAAATCTGGCATTTGGGGATGAAGAAAAGTTGTATGAAAGAATATATTTTTGAAAGACAGCCAAATGAGTCCCTGTTTACAGATGAAACCGCAAATGTGTGGAAGGTATTTTTGTCAGATGCAACCATATTGTGTGTAGGCTTCAATAAAAATGCTACGTTTTGTAAACTGACATCCTCAGTATGAAAACCCTTTATTCAGCAAGGACAAAAAGATGGTAAGAGGATAGGCAACATCTCCGCTCCGAACCTGGGGATGGATGGATGGATGGCAGTTTTGTTTTTCTTATCATAAGTCAGGGAGACATGAGGACTTGCCTGCTGCCAACGTCTTAACTAACTTCTGTCTGTGTGTAACAACAAATATCACACATTTTCAAAGAATTTTGTTAAAGAAATTTTATTCTGAAGAAAAAGTTGTTCTTTCAGATTAAGAGCCCAGAAGACGAACATTGCCTTCAGTTCTTTCAAGATTAAAAAACAGCATTTTACATTGTATCACAGCAAGCAAAGTTCCTAATTTCTCAACTCCAACCCACCCTGCCTTTCAGCGTACAAGTATTTTCATACTCTGGAAATTTCATTCTGTTACTTATGAATCCAAATAGAAATGTTACATGACTAAAATATATGTTTCATAAAGTACATGGTTGTATGATATTCAGATGGTGTATAGTCCAAAAACCTAACTAAAAAAGGCTTGGTTACATAAGGATGCTGTCACCACAAACTACAAGCTGTTAGAATGTGCGTTCTCCTCTTTTATCATCAAGTCAAACATAAGCCATTTCCTGTTGCTGCTGTTTTCTGCAGATTTGCTTCACCACAGACCAAATATGTTAATATTAGTATAAAAAGATAACTCACCTTATTAACACTGTAGATAACAAAAACTAATAGGATATAAACAATAATGTTTTCAAAAGACTAAAAAACTGTTTGCAGAATTTAAATCTTACAACTTCAACTTTAAGTCATCCCATGCACCTACTTGGATTTGGAGTCATTATAGACATTTTGTTTCCCTTTATTCATTTATTTAAAGCACTCTCTATTCTGATTAAATGGTATCATGCTATGCATTGAAAATCTTAATTAAATTTCACTGATTTTAAGTTTTTGCTTTGTTACTATATACTGTTACTATATACTATATACTATACTGGACATATATGTGGTTCAGAATAAAGAAAATTACAGAATATTTATATTTGTTCAATACACAGATGGATGAAACTAGTCTTCCTGTTTTCAGCTGTTTCTGTTGATAGAAAGTATCACATGGACAGTTTCATGTGAGAAACTTTCCAACTGTTGTACCCGTCTATATTGAATAAGTGAGATAAACAAAGATAAGCAGTTGTATAAAAGTCCATTTTAAACATTCTGAGATGCAGAAGCTGGGAAGCGAACAGGTATTTTTTTCAGTTGTTTGGATTAAATTTTCTGAAAGAAATAAAAGGTCCATAAACAAATAAAAATATATAATTTGAAAGAAATATATTTTGTAAGAAATAAATAACAACAATTCAAGAAAAAGAGCTGTAAATATATTTGTGCACTACAGTGGTATTTAAACCGCTGTAGTGCACAGAGTTGACATGTTGTCATTATCAGTGCTGGTGATTTCCTGATTGTTAGACATTTTACAGCAACACAGAGAGGCCAAAAGTTTGTCAACTGCACTTTTCCTCAGCAAAATATACAGAGCTGAGTCTGCAAGAGGACTAAGATCCAGACAAAATTCAGTTAGATATTGGAAGATAACATTTTCCATGGCTTCTTCAAAAAAGAAACATATTATGATTGGCAGGAAAAGCAGAACGTATGTAAGCAACACCACAACCAGAATTGAAACAATTCGACGTTTTTCATCAGCAGGGACGCTGTGAGCCTCATATAGAGCTTTAATGGTCCCAGTCAGGAAGAAGATGAACAAGGGGATAGGGAAGAGGAAAAACACACCAAAGATGATGTTACCCGCCTGCTCGTCCACCATGAGAAAAATGATCAGGGTTAAAAGAAGAGAAAGGATCCAGACTGCAACACAGATCAACACAGATGTCTTGATGTTTTTTCTAAATCTGTACCACAGCGGCTTGGCAATGACCAGATACCTGCAATAAAAGATATATGCTGTGAGACATCAGTGATTTAATAGTGTCAGATATAATCATTACACATGGATACAGATAGTTACCTTTCCATGGAGACACACACCATAAATCCAACACTGGCAATAAAGCCAAAAACGAAGGCATAATAAGAGAAAACATCAGAATCATGTATCATCATTGGAATTCTGCTGCAGAGCTGGATGAGATCAGAAATCAGAAGGTTGATGATGTAAACTGGAGCACCCTGATCATTTTTTACCTTCAGGGAGAACAGAATGAAAAATGAATAAAGGCAGTACATTTCTTCCCAGCTTTATGTAACTTTTAGACAATTCTTGTTCCAAAAGCATAACATATTTTTTTTTTCTTTTTTCTAAGAACAAGACTCATACCTAGGCTATGAAAAAACAACAATCATAATTAACTTACAATAGCATGTGAAATATACAGCTACATCTAAGTTAACTACTCACCATTGATAAAACAGCAAATAAGGCTACCAGAGTCAAAAGAAACCCAAAGCAAATCATTATCCAAGCCACCACATCTATGAATGCATTTCTGTATTCATCATTGTAACTGTGTTCAGTGTTGTTAAATGTATCACTGGAGTTAAAGCTGCTCTGATCAAAGCTTTCGTTCCATGAGGTGCTGCTGACGTGGGAATCTTCCATTCTTCAATTCCAAACCTTAATGAACAAAATAATGAATAACAGAGATTTGATTTGTATCCTAAATAGTTCATAAAAGCATTGTTGAAGCTCTTTAAGAAGAAAATCCAATTTGTTTTGTAAAGATTTTTTCATTTATACTTTCTGTATTCATTTATTTTTGTATTAATCTTTTTCTAATAAACAAAAAAAGGATTATTTAGAAGTTGTATTCTTAGTTACAGACTAATTCTGTAATTATCCAAGTTGACGTCTATGAACACTTTCTACCTAAAACTCTTGGCACATAAAACAAATGTTATTCATTTGTTTTAGGAGTAGAATTAAACTGAACATATTGAATACAATTTTTACATCACCATAGTAGACTGACTGTGCTTTCTTCATTTCTGTTCATTCAAAGAAAACATATTCAAGGTTTACTGCTCCTGAAATAGTTCCACTTGTAACCAGTTATCCTTCTCATCTTAACTGTCTTCTGCGTGTGCATACGAATAATATACGTGCTATATGGTCACTGACCAATGATATTTGACTTCTGCATTAAAGAAAATGTGTGCAGGAGTGATGCAGTAAGTCAAATTTTAATGCACTTTAGAGAAACAGACTTGCAATCATGGAAACATTTTACATTACCACAAATACACATGCATGCACTAAGGGCACGAATAGGGATGCTGGGTGCAGGAGGTATGGCATAAACCTCGATCTGTCAGTGTCAAACCTGCATGATGAAAATACTGAATTATGGAGATGATTTTTTTTCTCTTAGCTTATAGTTCCTTGAAATTAAAATCCAAGGAAATACTTTTTTATAAGAGTCTTGAGATTATACATTTTTGTTGTGTTTTTACTAAGATAAAAAAAGTTTTTCAATTGCCTTATTCTTAGTAATAGGCAAGGCAAGGGCGAATTTATTTGTTAAGCACACTTTCAACAACAAGGTGATTAAAGGTGCTTTAATAGACTGTAATTCTTAGAAACAAAATGAGAGGAAAATTATCTATATCTGTCCGTGAACAGTTTCTACCAAAATCTTTCTGTACATTACAAAAATGTTATTTGTTTTAACAGTAGCAATTAATTGAACATATTGAATATACTTTTCAACAATAACAAATAAGACTGAATGTTTTTTTTTTCATTTCTGTACATTCACAGAAAAAATATATTTACCTTTCAATGTTTATAGTTCCTAAACCGGTTCTTCTCTAACAAGTTATCCTTCTCTTCCTAATGGACTGCATCATGTGCATGCTGTATATCTATGTGCTATGTGGTATCTGACCAGTGACATCTGACTTCTGCATAAAATGAAATCTGCGCAGCGATGATGCGATAAGTTCATTATCTTCACCAGCAGGAAGACAGCATCCTCTAAGATCATAACAGGTTACAGTTTTCTAAAACACAACTCTAATGCACCAACTTTTTTCAACCCAGTTCAGTTTGATTACAAAGCACCAATTAACTATAAACATCTTTTAAAAGTACTGACGTAGCCCTTCAGGAAAAACCTGCAGCTTCAGCAGAGAGGAAAACACACACCACACAGACACAACAACCCCAAGCTCTGGCACAATAACTTACTACTCTGAACCAAATGTACCAATATAACTATGCCTCTTTCAGGACAACAAGCCAGGTCTTTGTAGTCAAACACAACACAAACACAACACATCACATCACACATCAAAATAAATATATTATCTTACCAAGGAATACACTGCAAAGATGGCCATGACAGTCAAAAGAACCCTCATGCCAACTATGATCCTTTGCACCGCATACATATTCTGTTCTACACTGAAGACATGATTAGTACTGTCTAGGGCTGCACGATATGACAAAATCTGGCGATGGCAATGATATTGGTAAATATTGCGATGACATACGATATATGCTTATTTTCTTCTTGCCTCTCTTTCTCATCTGCAGCTTCCATCCCTTTGTGACCTTTGGCATTTCGGGCAATGAAATTTGTCTCCGATGTGAACATCTGCTGTCATGAAATTCTGTCCAACAGGCTAAATATTATATTACCAAGTAAAATGCAAGTTCAGAACACTTGGGATATATTAGCAAACAATTAATGCCCTCCAAAAAGTAATTTGCGGTATGAATATTGCGCACACTGATGTTGTGATGACGATATGTTCACGATATATTTTGCAGCCTAGTACCGTCACTATTTTGGTTGTAAGCAACCATGTCATACTGTCTTCCTTCATTAAGATTAAAACCTGATGTCGAACAAGAAATATTAATAACATGGGAATAAAATATCTGTACTGAAGAGTTTAGTCTGGGAACACCATACTGAACTCCACGGTGTAAGTCAATTCAGATAGAATATAATTTAGAGGTGTAACAGTAAATGTTATTAAAGATTATTTCAATGATACATGCTGCAGATACAGCAGACAGGTCAGGGAGAAGCTTGAAAAAGGGTTGGGTTCTAACCAGGTGACTCTGAACCTATTCAAACCCTAAATAAATGCATCAAGCAAATCAATGAATGAATGTGCCATAACTTTCTCCAGCTGAACCAAAAAAAAAACTAAGTAATTACTTTTGGACCTGAAGAGGAACATTCAACAGTCAGCACACAGCTTCAATTAATCCAGCTAGAAACTACTGATCAGGCCCGAAATCTAGGTGTACTGATGGACTAAGATCTGAACCTCCAGTGTCACATAACGAGAATAAAAAGTTCAGCCTTCTATCACATGAAGAACATTTCTAGCATTAAAGGACTGATGTCGCAACGGGACCTTGAAAAACTCATCCATGTGTTTATCTTTATGCCTTGTCCACACATAGCTGGGTTTCTCACAAAACGAAGATATTTTCTTATGGTTTGGCCTGTCATCCAAACAAAAACGCAAATTTACTGGACCGAAAATAAATCTTTTTAAAAAAAGCCAAAGTGAAGATTTGCGTTTTCTCCGTTTTAAGCGTTTGTGTGTGGACAGAAATAATCAGAGTTTTTGGCTCTGCAACGTTACTTTCCACAACAAAAATGCTCCGACATTATTTGTGTGACCTGTGTTTACACTCAGAAACAACATATATGTCCTCAGAGATGTGTTGACATCAGGGATTGTCCATACGCTTTTTGTTTGCTTGTTTTTACAAGCTCATTTACTGCTCTATGTAGAAGTTAGAACATAGAAAGTTACTCTGAGTGGATTGGATTTGGGGGAATTACTGCCCTCTACAGGTTTGGCATGTCTATGAATGTGCTTAACAATGCACCTATGCAGTTAGATTTGGACGAAGATTTTTTTTAAATGAGGTGGTAAGAATATTCTTCTTTTTTTTTTTTACGGCTACGTGTGTATATGGCCTTAGTCGGATTGATTACTGCAACAGCATCTTCACAGGTCTGCCTAAAAAGTAAATCAGACAGCTGCAGCTGATCCAGAATGCTGCTGCTTGTGTTCCTCAGTAGAACCAAAAAAGTAGAGCACATCACCCCAGTTCTAAAGTCCTTACACTGGCTCCCTGTAGCTCAGAGAATAGACTTCAAAATATTTTTACTAGTTTATAAATCATTGAATGGCTTAACACCAAAATATGTTGAAGACTTGTTGTCACCTCACCAACCACCCAGACCACTCAGGTCCTCCAAATCCAGCCTACTAAACATCCATAGACTCAAAACCAAACATGGAGAAGCAGCTTTCAGTTTCTATGCTCCCCTTATCTGGGACAGACTTTCTAGCGACTGCAGAGCAGCTGAAACACGGAGCTGCTTTAAATCTAAACTAAAAACTCATCTGTTTAGAATTGCCTTTGAGTCAATGATTAATATCTTATGTATCATATTTGTTCATGCTTTATTGCTGTTTTTCATGCTTTATTCTGCATCATGTATGTTGTGTGTTTCATTCTAAACTGCTGATTTTAATTTCCAAATGTTGTATTCTATGTTTTTCTTTATCACCAACTCATGTAAAGCACCGTGAATTACCCTGTTGTTGAAAATGTGCTATACAAACAGAATTGCCTTGCTTTGCCTAAAACTTTATCCAAAGCAGTGAACATCTCCCACAGCTCTGTTCAATTCACAGATGAAATGAGGATGACCAACTGCAGACTGATGAAGACATGTGAATCCACATAACTTCACAGAACAGGCATGGAGAGTATTAATCAGAGAAGAACCCAAAATGCCCATGGTAACACTGGAGTGGCTGCAGAGTTCTAAAGCTCAGGTGGGTCAACATATTGATGTTGCAGTTAAAGATTGTGCATACTCTGCTAAAACAGATACATGCCTACTTTTAATCGACGCAGGAAGAACAAGAACAAATGTATTTCTTGACAGAACATTTAACACTTGCTGAACTTCTTTTCTTTCAAGGGTCTTTTTATTGAAACTCAATGGTGTCACAAAAGGGTATAGTTGTACAGTAACAGTTTTGTTTGTCACTCTCAAAATTTAACACTTGCCAGAAGAGAACAACAGAGCAGTTGTAGATTGATAGAAACACCTCTTATCAAGCCTTCCACCCACCCTCAACACATGAATACATACATATGAATTAAACAACAAGGGGATAAAAATAAAGAAATTATAAAATATTTAATTATTACAAAAACAATTAAAACAAATAAACAAAAGATAAATACATAAAACAAAATAAAAGCTACTGAGAAATCATCATGTCTCTGACCCAGTGTGAGGAAGAGCGAGGGGCGGAGTCCCTGCATTTTATCAGAATAACACAGCGGGCCACCAAAGAGGAATAGACCAGAGCTTTGCATTTCACCTTCGGTAAATCATTGTCTGTAGGTAAGCCAAAAACAGCAGTCAAAGGGTTTGGAGTGATTCGGTGATTTAGAATTTCTGAGATGCATTGAAAGTGAGATGCCCAAAATTTAGAGAAAGAGGGGTGTTGGAAAGTTGTTTTCACTCTAATTTAAAGCCTCTCTTAAAGGAACAGACACCCATTTAATTTTATGACCCCTGGGCTCTCTCGGGCTCTTATTTCACCTTCCAGCGTGCTCGTTCATTTCTGTAAAAAGGAGTAATAAGAACAACAAACAACTATTATATATTTTAACAGTGAGACGTCGTTCGCTGGACTAAGTTCTATTAACTGAGCCCAGATCTACATCAGCATAGACTTTTTATTGAAACAAGAGTTTACATGAAACCCCTCCCACATAGATCATAATGGTCAAAGCTTCTTCACATAAGGAACACATGATGTACTACATTCTTCTTGATTGTTCACTGTTTCTAAGTGTTGCCACATGCACTACAGAATTAAACCCTCATACAACATAAATGTACTCTCAACATTTACAGAATTTCTATCTCTTCAGGAGCACGACAAGTGCATATGTAGTAGGGATCCAGTGGTAGATTTAGCTTTATCACAGGTGGGGTTGACCACAGAATAAATACGACCCAGTTTGGTTTTAGACATGTGAATTCGATTGTAAGAGCCTTTCTGGCACATACAGACGGCGAGTGTATGTGTTTGAGGACTAAGTCCCAAGTATCCTCTTTTAAGGGGAATTTGAGATCTTGCTCCCAGGCAGTTCTAAAACCAAACCAACCAAAAAAGCACTATGTATTTTATGGATAAGGCAGTAAAGCGTTGACATAATACCATTAGATATGGGGTTGCAAAAAAGAAGTGCATCCGTTAGGTTGCTTTGAGTTTGATGGGGAAAATCTGGTATCAACTTCTATATGTTCTGCCTCTCTTGCAGAAATCTGAGGAAAAATGTGCTTGGGAATACAAAAGTTGTGCTGAGAAGGAGAAGAAATTAGGATCTATAAACAAATTATCCATACATTTGAGATTTTTGTTGTGCCAGATGAAGAGGCAAAGAAATGATTGGAGGCAATCTGACTTTTAAGTGAAACATTTTAAAGGCCAAAATGCTTCCTAAATTGCACCCAAATACGCAAGGGGTGTTTTACAATGGGATTACTCCAGAGACTGTGTGAGCACAGAGGGAGCACCCAGAAGGGTAGATAACAAAATCTAGATCTGGCTGCACGCGTGTACCTCCATTGATACCCAACTAGGGTTTGATGGATCCAGATAGAAATGTACCCACTATAATTACGAACATTCGAATTGAGAGTATTAAAAAAGATTGGTTTTAGACAAAAGATTTTGGGATGCAAATCGGAAGACATTTGAAAAGGTATAAAAAGTTTGGAAGTGTCATTCTAGTTGGGTTCACTTTGGCTTGATCTAGCATACTAAGGAAGTTGTGTTTAAATCGATTTCTATATTCTCTTGTGACACCAATTCCAAGATGTGTGAAGTGACTGGCAACAACATTGAAAGCAGCATTTTTATTATTCAATTGAAGAGCTCCTTTATTTAGTGAGAAAAGTTCACTCTTGTTTAGATTTTAAAATGAAAATAGAGACCTCTGGGAGGGAACTGGCTGGCTTTGAAACGTAAAAAGCAAATCTTGAGATAAGGGTCTGAGTCACTCAGGAGGATGAAGGTTAAAAAAGCCTTTATTTATCCATGGCTAGTCAAATAAAAACATGCCTACACATTTCAGCCAGCAAGGCCTTCGACAAGACTTGAAGTGTTTGACAATCCGCTCACTTCCTCGTTAAAACCAGCAATCAACAACAGCTGCTTAGGTTGAGCAGGTAGGAAGTCACATGATTAAATGACTAGTATCACAAGAATTGCTTACAATCATTAATCCTGATAAATTTGACTACAGAGAAAAAGGACATAATTCTACAAAAATTAAACTAGACAAAATGTAAAAGAAATTTTAAGAAATGTTTAGCTAAAAGACACTTTCTACTACAGAAATAAGAAACGACTAAGCTTAAAGGAAGTGTTAAATTACAAGAAAGGAACAAAATCTAGTTCTCCATTTAGACCAGGGAAGCATGCAGCTTTCAGTGTGTAAATCCAAAATGATTCTCTTTACAAGAGTTTCTTTAGCCTATCACCTCCTCTAATTGAGTAATATGCTCTATGCCTTTAAATTTAAGAGAGCTACAACTTCCATGGTTTGCATCTTTATAATGTACTGCCATAGGATATAGAGGATTTCCAGATCTTGTTGTGTGTTTATGCTATGCAAGTCTTGCCTATAATTTACGCTTAGTTCCCCTAATGTAAAAGCAACCACATGGGCATACCGGTCTATAGACAACATATGAAGTATTGCAATTGATCAACAAATTTATGTTAAACCTACATCCAGAGGAGATGTCAATGGAAAAAATAGCATTAACCATATTGTTAAAGTGATTACAGTGTCCACACCTTTTCCGGTAGAGAGCCATGTTTTTTGTTGTGTGTGTAGGGGGGGGGGGTGACTTTCAATAAGTTTATCATTTAAGGTTGGAGCATCTGGGAGGGCTTCCCTGAGAACACTATCGTTTTTCAGTAAGTCCCAGTTTCTTTCAATAATCCGTTTAATTTTGTTGGCATGATTACTGTATTGTGTCACAAAATATACATTATCTGATCTTTGTTGATTGTTCTCTTTCGAAACTAACCTGCTGTTTTCTTGGGATGCATTTTGCCTTGTTGTATGCTCTGAGTATAATTCTTTGTTTATATCATCTTGTTCTAAATCTCTGACACATATCTTGAGCATTTCTTTCAAATTCTTCTTCTGTGTCACAGATACGTTTAAGTCTTTGGAATTGGCCAAAAGGGATATTATTTTTTAGCCATGATGGATGGAAGCTGTCTCCTCTAAGGCTGCTGGAGGACTGACTGACCACTTTTCTTCACTCCGCTACTTACTTTTCTACTACTCTCCAGTTGCATTATATACTGTTATTTCGACTGTTAACTCTGTTTTCTCTTAGTGTTTTTCTTTCCATAGAAGGTACACCTGCTCTGGTATCTTGCTTAGCTACATTGTCGTTTGGACGGGGGGCATCGCCTGGGATGATGGTCTCGGCGACTGAACATCCCCCGTCTCCTGTTAACAACTTTTCACTTTCTTTAACATAGAAAGTACTCTTACATCAGATCTTCTGTTCTTTCTGTGTCTCAACCCCCAGACAGTCGTGGCAGATGGTCGCCTGCACTGAGCCGGGTTCTGGTTCTGCTGGAGTTTTCTTCCTGTTAAAGGGGAGTTTTTCCTCTCCACTGTTGCTACATGCTTGCTCAGTATGAGGGATTGCTGTGGGATTGCTGTGGTTGGAAGACTGCATCAGCAGGGACACAACCTCAAGTCAATGACTCGATACTATCTGCTGGGATTCCTTACATAGAAAACTAACTCAAACTTTAAACTAATTGAAATGTTTGTATGATTGTATTCAAATGACTTTTCTTGTAAACTGCTTTGAGATGACATCTGTAGTTAATCGTGAATCGTGTATCATGTAATGTGTGTTTCATACTAAATTGCTGCTTTTAATTTCCAGTGTTATATTCTATGTTTTTCTTTATCACCAAATCATGTAAAGCACCTTGAATTACCCTGTTGAAAGTGCGCTATACAAATAAAATTGCCTTGCCTTGCATCCATACAGAGACCACCATCCCTCACTCCCTCCCGCCCACCACGCCACACGAACACAGACCACCATATCAAACAACATCCCCCACAAACTCGACAAAAAGCCCCAAGCACAACGATGCCCTTGAGAGGGGCAAAGCAACGAGCAATGCCACAGCTGATCCACCAATTCCCCCGGAACTCGCCCAGAGAACAAGTCCCCCCACCCCCATGCAGGAAGAACAATGCAACCCAAGAACCAATAGATGACATGCAGCATTATAATTACGGGATTTTAATGATATGTTGTGATATAAAGTGGGGCGGCCTGAGGCATGAAGCTCCAGGGCTGAAAATGAGTCCCACTCTCGCCCTGATTCTCCCACAAGATCAATGTTCTGCCCACAGTATAAAAAGTTACACACAAATAGAACAAGTTGTATGAGACGAGTATGCATACATCTTTCAGTTATCTCCTTCACAAATCTGGCATTTGGGGATGAAGGAAAGCTGTATGAAAGAATATAGTTTTGAAAGAAAGCCGTATAAGTCCCTGTTAACAGATGAAACAGCAAATGTGTGGAAGGCATTTTGGTCAGATGCAACCATATTGTGTGTAGGCTTCAATAAAAATGCTACGTTTTGTAAACTAACATCCTCAGTGTGAAAACCCTTTATTCAGCAAGGACAAAAAGATGGTAAGAGGATAGGCAACCATGGATGGATGGATGGATGGATGGCAGTTTTGTTTTTCTTATCATAAGTCAGAGAGACATGAGGACTTGCCTGCTGCCAACGTCTTAACTAACTTCTGTCTGTGTGTAACAACAAATATCACACATTTTCAAAGAATTTTGTTAAAGAAATTTTATTCTGAAGAAAAAGTTGTTCTTTTAGATTAAGAGCCCAGAAGACGAACATTGCCTTCAGTCCTTTCAAGATAAAAAAACAGCATTTTACATTGTATCACAGCAAGCAAAGTTCCTAATTTCTCAACTCCAACCCACCCTGCCTTTCAGCGTACAAGTATTTTCATACTCTGGAAATTTCATTCTGTTACTTATGAATCCAAATAGAAATGTTACAGACTAAAATATATGTTTCATAAAGTACATGGTTGTATGATATTCAGATGGTGTATAGTCCAAAAACCTAACTAAAAAAGGCTTGGTTACATAAAGATGCTGTCACTACAAACTACAAGCTGTTAGAATGTGCGTTCTCCTCTTTTATCATCAAGTCAAACATAAGCCATTTCCTGTTGCTGCTGTTTTCTGCAGATTTGCTTCACCAAAGACCAAATATGTTAATATTAGTATAAAAAGATAACTCACCTTATTAACACTGTAGATAACAAAAACTAATAGGATATAAACAATAATGTTTTCAAAAGACTAAAAAACTGTTTCCAAAATTCAAATCTTAAAACTTCAACTTTAAGTCATCCCATGCACCTACTTGGATTTGGAGTCATTATAGACATTTTGTTTCCCTTTATTCATTTATTTAAAGCACTCTCTATTCTTATTAAAAGGTATCATGCTATGCATTGAAAATCTTAATTAAATTTCACTGATTTAAAGTTTCTACTTTACTATTGGACATACTGGATATATACGTGGTTCAGAATAAAGAAAATTACAGAATATTTATATTTGTTAAATACACAGATGGATGAAACTAGTCTTCCTGTTTTCAGCTGTTTCTGTTGATAGAAAGTATCACATGGACAGTTTCATGTGAGAAACTTTCCAACTTTTGTACCCGTCTATATTGAATAGGTGAGATAAACAAAGATAAGCAGTTGTTTAAAATTCCATTTTAAACATTCTGAGATGCAGAAGCTGGGACAACTCTGTGAAGCGAACAGGTATTGTTTTCAGTTCTTTGGATTTAATTTTGTGAAAGAAATAAAAGGTCCATAAACAATTAAAAATATATCATTTGAAAGTAATATCTTTTGTAAGAAATCCATAACAATATTTCAAGAAAAAGAGCTGTAAAGATATTTGTGCACTACAGTGGTATTTAAACCGCTGTAGTGCACAGAGCTGACATGTTGTCATTATCAGTGCTGGTGATCTCCTGATTGTTAAACATTTTACAGCAACACAGAGAGGCCAAAAGCTTGTCAACTGCACTTTTCCTCAGCAAAATATAAAGAGCTGAGTCTGCAAGAGGACTAAGAAACACACAAAATGAAGCTAGATGTAGGAAGATAACATTTTCCATGGCTTCTTCAAAAAAGAAACATATTATGATTGGTAGGAAAAGCAGAACGTATGTAAGCAACACCACAACCAGAATTGAAACAATTCGACGCTTTTCATCAGCAGGGACGCTGTGAGCCTCATATAGAGCTTTAATGGTCCCAGTCAGGAAGAAGATGAACAAGGGGATAGGGATGAGGAAAAACACACCAAAGATGATGTTGACCACCTGGTTGTCCACCATGAGAAAAATGATCAGGGTTAAAAGAAGAGAAAGGATCCAGACTGCAACACAGATCAACACAGATGTCTTGATGTTTTTTCTAAATCTGTACCACAGCGGCTTGGCAATGACCAGATACCTGCAATAAAAGATATATGCTGTGAGACATCAGTGATGTAATAGTGTCAGATATAATCATTACACATGGATACAGATAGTTACCTTTCCATGGAGACACACACCATAAATCCAACACTGGCAAATAAGCCAAAATAGAAGGCAAAAAGAGAGAAAAGATCAGGATAATGTAACATCATTGGAATTCTGCTGCAGAGCTGGATGAGATCAGAAATCAGAAGGTTGATGATGTAAACTGGAGCACCGTGATGTTTTTTTACCTTCAGGGAGAACAGAATGAAAAAAAAATAAAGGCAGTACCTTTCTTCCCAGCTTTATGTAACTTTTAGACAATTCTTGTTCCAAAAGCATAATATTATTTTTTTATTTATTTTTTCTAAGAACAAGACTTTCACCCAGGCTATGAAAAAACAACAATCATAATAAGCTTACAATAGTATGTGAAATATACAGCTACATCTAAGTTATTATGTACTCACCGTTGATAAAACAGCAAATAAGGCTACCAGAGTCAAAAGAAACCCAAAGCAAATCATTATCCAAACCACCACATCTATGAATGCATTTCTGTATTCATCGTTGTAACTGTGTTCAGTGTTGTTAGATGTATCACTGGAGTTAAAGCTGCTCTGATCAAAGCTTTCGTTCCATGAGGTGCTGCTGACGTGGGAATCTTCCATTCTTCAATTCCAAACCTAAATGAACAAAATAATGAATAACAGAGATTTGATTTTTATCCTAAATAGTTCATAAAATCATTGTTGAAGCTCTTTAAGAAGAAAATCCAATTTGTTTTGTAAAGATTTTTTCATTTATACTTTCTGTATTCATTTATTTTTGTATTAATGTTTTTCTAATAAACAAAAAAAGGATTATTTAGAAGTTGTATTCTTAGTTACAGACTAATTCTGTAATTATCCAAGTTGACGTCTATGAACACTTTCTACCTAAAACTCTTGGCACATAAAACAAATGTTATTCATTTGTTTTAGGAGTAGAATTAAACTGAACATATTGAATACAATTTTTACATCACCATAGTAGACTGACTGTGCTTTCTTCATTTCTGTTCATTCAAAGAAAACATATTCAAGGTTTACTGCTCCTGAAATAGTTCCACTTGTAACCAGTTATCCTTCTCATCTTAACTGTCTTCTGCGTGTGCATACGAATAATATACGTGCTATATGGTCACTGACCAATGATATTTGACTTCTGCATTAAAGAAAATGTGTGCAGGAGTGATGCAGTAAGTCAAATTTTAATGCACTTTAGAGAAACAGACTTGCAATCATGGAAACATTTTACATTACCACAAATACACATGCATGCACTAAGGGCACGAATAGGGATGCTGGGTGCAGGAGGTATGGCATAAACCTCGATCTGTCAGTGTCAAACCTGCATGATGAAAATACTGAATTATGGAGATGATTTTTTTTCTCTTAGCTTATAGTTCCTTGAAATTAAAATCCAAGGAAATACTTTTTTAAAAGAACCTTGAGATTATACATTTTTGTTGTGTTTTTACTAAGATAAAAAAAGTTTTTCAATTGCCTTATTCTTAGTAATAGGCAAGGCAAGGGCGAATTTATTTGTTAAGCACACTTTCAACAACAAGGTGATTAAAGGTGCTTTAATAGACTGTAATTCTTAAAAACAAAATGAGAGGAAAATTATCTATATCTGTCCGTGAACAGTTTCTACCAAAATGTTTCTGTACATTACAAAAATGTTATTTGTTTTAACAGTAGCAATAAATTGAACATATTGAATATACTTTTCAACAATAACAAATAAGACTGAAAGTTTTTTTTTTTATTTCTGTACATTCACAGAAAAAATATATTTACATTTCAATGTTTATAGTTCCTAAACCGGTTCTTCACTAACAAGTTATCCTTCTCTTCCTAATGGACTGCATCATGTGCATGCTGTATATCTATGTGCTATGTGGTATCTGACCAGTGACATCTGACTTCTGCATAAAATGAAATCCGCGCAGCAATGATGCGATAAGTTCATTATCTTCACCAGCAGGAAGACAGCATCCTCTAAGATCATAACAGGTTACAGTTTTCTAAAACACAACTCTAATGCACCAACTTGTTTCAACCCAGTTCAGGTTGATTACAAAGCACCAATTAACTATAAACATCTTTTAAAAGTACTGATGTAGCCCTTCAGGAAAAACCTGCAACTTCAGCAGAGAGGAAAACACACACCACACAGACACAACAACCCCAAGCTCTGGCACAATAACTTACTACTCTGAACCAAATGTACCAATATAACTATGCCTCTTTCAGGACAACAAGCCAGGTCTTTGTAGTCAAACACAACACAAACACAACACATCACATCACACATCAAAATAAATATATTATCTTACCAAGGAATACACTGCAAAGATGGCCATGACAGTCAAAAGAACCCTCATGCCAACTATGATCCTTTGCACCGCATACATATTCTGTTCTACACTGAAGACATGATTAGTACTGTCTAGGGCTGCACGATATGACAAAATCTGGCGATGGCAATGATATTGGCAAATATTGCGATCATATACAATATATGCTTATTTTCTTCTTCCCTCTCTTTATCATCTGCAGCTTCCATCCCTCTGTGACCTTTGGCATTTCGGGCAATGAAATTTGTGCCCAATGTGAACATCTGCTGTCATGAAATTCTGTCCAACAGGCTAAATATTATATTACCAAGTAAAATGCAAGTTCAGAGCACTTGGAATATATTAGCAAACAATCAATGGCCTCCAAAAAGTAATTTGCGATATGAATATTGCGCACACTGATGTTGTGATGACGATATGTTCACGATATATTTTGCAGCCTAGTACCGTCACTATTTTGGTTGTAAGCAACCATGTCATACTGTCTTCCTTCATTAAGATTAAAACCTGGTGTCGAACAAGAAATATTAATAACATGGGAATAAAATATCTGTACTGAAGAGTTTAGTCTGGGAACACCATACTGAACTCTGCGGTGTATGTCAATTCAGATAGGATATAATTTAGAGGTGTAAAAGTAAATGTTATTAAAGATTATTTCAATGATACACGCTGCAGATACAGCAGACAGGTCAGGGAGAAGCTTGAAAAGGGGTTGGGTTCTAACCAGGTGACTCTGAACCTATTCAAACCCTAAATAAATGCATCAAGCAAATCAATGAATGAATGTGCCATAACTTTCTCCAGCTGAACCAAAAAAAAAACTAAGTAATTACTTTTGGACCTGAAGAGGAACATTCAACAGTCAGCACACAGCTTCAATTAATCCAGCTAGAAACTACTGATCAGGCCCGAAATCTAGGTGTAGTGATGGACTAAGATCTGAACCTCCAGTGTTACATAACGAGAATAAAAAGTTCAGCCTTCTATCACATGAAGAACATTTCTAGCATTAAAGGACTGATGTCGCAACGGGACCTTGAAAAACTCATCCATATGTTTATCTTTATGCCTTGTCCACACATACCTGGGTTTCTCACAAAACGAAGATATTTTCTTATGGTTTGGCCTGTCATCCAAACAAAAACGCAAATTTACGGGACCGAAAATAAATCTTTTTAAAAACTCCGGCCAAAGTGAAGATTTGCGTTTTCTCCCTTTTAAGCGTTTGCGTGTGTACAGAAAAAATCAGAGGTTTTGGCTCTGCAACGTTACTTTCCACAACAAAAATACATTATTTGTGTGACCTGTGTTTACACTCAGAAACAACATTTATGTCCTCAGAGATGTGTTGACATCATGGATTGTCCATGCACTTTTTGTTTGCTTGTTTTTACAACCTCAATTACTGCTCTATGTAGAAGTTAGAACATAGAAAGTTACTCTGAGTGGATTGGATTTGGGGGAATTACTGCCCTCTACAGGTTTGGCATGTCTATGAATGTGCTTAACAACGCACCTATGCAGTTAGGGGTGGACGGAGATTTTCTTTTAACCCTTGTGCACCCGCGGTTCTCGCTGAACCGGAACCATGTGCTGCTTGCACACACGTGTTCGGGTGGGGTCTGTTACGACCCCTCCCATAGTGCAGTCTATAGGAAAATAAAACGTTCCACAAAAAAAAACGGGGGGCCTCTAATGACCCCAAGCGCCTTTCTACCCCTCCCACCTACTCGCTCGCTCACTGAGAAAAACAAACTGCGATACATATGTCAACCGCTGGGATCTCCCATGACCCCAAGCCCATTTCTGCCCCTCCCCCCACTGGCTCGCTCACTGAGAAAAACAAACTGCGATACATATATCGACCGCTGGGTTCGCTAACCACCCCACTCGCTCGCTCACTCAAACGGAGATACAGATATTATCCTTTGGGACCGTTACAGACCCCGAGCTCATTACCTCCCCTCCCCCCACTGGCTCGTTTACTGAGAAAAACAAACTGCGATACATATATCTACCTCTGGGGTCTCCGATCACCCTGAGCTCATTTCTACCCCTCCCCCACTGGCTCACTCACTGAGAAAAACAAGCTGCGATACATATATCGACCGCTGGGTTCGCTGAACACCCCACTCGCTCGCTCTCTCTAACAGAGAGACAGATATTATCCGCTGGGGTCTCAAATTACCCCAACCGTATTTCTGCCCATCCCCCCCACTGGCTCTCTCAGTGGAAAAACAAACAAACTGCGATACATATATAGACCACTGGGCTCTCTAACAGTGACACCTGCTGGTGAAATAGGGCAGAGGGTGACTGAAAACCCCCCAAAAACACAGTTTTTTTCTCACAGACCCCTCCCTCCTTCCCTGTGGCTTCTTGGTCTGTTTCACAAAAAGGATGTCGATTTTTAAAACACCCCCCTTATGAGAGCTTCAGAACTGGAAGCTGTTGTTAGAGAATTTTCACTGATTGTAAACTGCGATACATATATTAACCACGTGGGGTCGCTAATATCCCAACTCGCTCACTCTCTCAAACAGAGATACAGATATGAAAAGCTGGGGTCTCTGATGACCCCAAGCGCATTTCTGTAAAGCACTTTGAGATGCTGTTGTGTTTGAAAAGCGCTTTCTAAATGAAGTTTGATTTCATTTCATTCGATTCTCCCCGTACCCGCACTAACTCACTGACTCACTCAGAGAAAAACACACTGAAACCACGGAATGATGAATAGTTTAATTAAAAAATGAGATTTAAAAAAAATTTAAGATACTGCACCCTGTACAAGTTTACAAGGGGTGCTCCCTCTCTCTCTCTCTCAAGACCCAAGCTACTTTGTTTGTACTTCACAGTGGGCTGGGGAAACCGAAAGTGAACAATAACGCAACACCTACCCCTTACGCTCAAGCATTTCTCGGGGCTCTCTCCGGTAGCGGATCTGGGAACTGAGGATCCCTGGTGCGCAGCTCCGGGCTCCGCGGAACCGCCGCTCGCACCCCCGCGAGCGCACGAGAACGGGTACGCCAGCACTCTGCCCACTCGTTCCAGGAAGAGCCTGCGTCTGTTGCGTTTGCCCGGCATCCACTCCGGGTTGTGGAACAGCGCGACCGGCCAGCGTGAGGTTTTCCTACGGCAGCTGTAGGTGGAGGCGACTTTATCCAGGTTGTCCACCCCTCCCTTGGTGTGATTGTACTCGCGCGCAGCCAGGGGCTTGGCCGAGGCCTTGGACGCCGAACCTACTGCTCCTCTGTCCTCTTCTTCCTCGAGCGGCAACACGTAACGCGGCTCGCTGGAGAGGATCAACACGTTCCTGTTCCGCTTTGGCAAGTTGGAGACCAGGGCCACCGGGGGTTCCTGCCCGTGGCCCGCTCCCGCTCTTCCTCCTGGTACGCTCGAGCTTGAGAATGAGGACCAAAGGGTTACGGAGGAACCAGCCTCCCTACCCTTGACGGAGAGCAGCTCGCGCGGGACCTCCACCCTGTTGGAGCGCAATGTACCCAGTATTGGTGAGGCCCCTTTCGCGATAGAGTTTCAGCGCCAGCTCGTAGGATGTGAAGAAGTTGTCGCAGGTCACGGTTCCGCCGGGCCTCAGGCCTCTGGTGAGATCCAACACCACTCTACTGGCAAGGTTCCTTTCCGGACGAGCGACACCTTCGCTTCTCTCTCTCTCTCTCTCTCTCTCTCTCTCTCTCTCTCTCTCTCTCTCTCTCTCTCTCTCTCTCTCTCTCTCTCTCTCTCTCTCTCTCTCTCTCTCTCTCTCTCTCTCTCTCTCTCTCTCTCTCTCTCTCTCTATCTATCTATCTATCTGTATAGATATAACTAAGAAGAAAAACAATGAAAGAAACTAGAGATGACAAGCATTAGGAACAAAAATGAAAGATGATACACGTTACACACGTTCTTACTACGCACCCCTGAAAGGAACCAAGCGCTCGTCCACAGTCACCTCGGGTCCGGGTTCGTAAAGCGCTGGCAGCCGCTCGCTCCACGCGTTCCACACCTCACGGGCTGGAGCGAGCTTATCTCTCCCTCCGCTCAAGAGCCTCCTCGTTACGTCGTCCCTGGTTCTACGGTCATCGAAACGCAGAGCGCTCGAGTAAGCTCGGAAGAGCTTCAGAGGCATGGTGGCGGAGAACACGCTCCGACCGCTCTCTCGGTCCCACAGGCTCTCGCAAGCTTCACCCCTGGAGCGGTAGACTCCTGCCAGGAGCAACAGACCCATGTAGGCCCTGAGCTCTCTCCGACCCATCGGTCGCCACCCGTCTATCCCTCTCAGTCTCCCGCTAGCCTCAAGGTTGGTTATCTCCACTATCCTGGCCTCTACCTCGGCAGGGAAAAACGCTAGGAAAGCTGAGGCTTCGTCGCGCACTCCGTTTCAAGCCTCTTCCGTGGGCCCCGGGCTACGGTGCAGGTGTGTGCTACGGTGGTGTTGTTGGTACAGAAGAACAGGCCTTTCGGGATGGAGGAGTCTGGAGGAATGCGATGACCACAGTTTACCGAGAGGCTTAGAGTTCCATTCTATCTCTCCACTCTTTGAAACCATACTATGATAATGAACTTGTTCTGGTTCTTTGTCATCATCAGCATTTACAGATTCATTCTCTCCTTCTTGTTCTTGTTCTTCTTCATCTTCATCGTCATCGTCATCATCAGTGTGGAACTCAGGCTTTTCTGTCAAACTGAGGTCTAGAGGGTCAGAAGGGAATTGGGAGTTCCAACACTCTAGCATCTCCAGCATTCTCAGCGGAGGCATTATATACAAACGTAGCTGGTCTCAGTGTCAATGCTAGCGCAGATCCCGTGCTAGAGGAACCTTGGATATCTCCTTTCCGTGATGAACCTACTGTGTATGATGCTCCTGTGCGAGACATCTGTGAAGCAAGGATCTTACACTCGAATCTCCCTTATCCAGCTCAAAAAGAAACCTTCCTATCTTGAATGTCATTAGTAACCTGTGTGTAATAAAATAACAAACTTGGGTATGGGTAGCATGCTTCCCAACTGCCTAAATGATAAAAGATATAAAAGAAAGAAAAGAAGAGACAAAAAAAGAGACAAAAAAGAGACAAAAGAAAGAAAGAAAGAAAGAAAGAAAGAAAGAAAGACTGATTAAAATGTGTTCAACAAACGCTATACAGTTAGAGGAAAGGGGGTTCCGATTACCCCCACTCGGGTGCACAAGGGTTAAACGAGGTGGTGAGAACATTCTTTTTTTTTTTTTTTACAGCTACGTGTGTAAATGGCCTTAGTCGGATTGATTACTTCAACAGTGTCCTCACAGGTCTGCCTAAAAAGTCAATCAGACAGCTGCAGCTGATTCCAGAACGCTGCTGCTCGCGTCCTCACTAGAACCAGCAAAGTAGAGCACATCAACCCAGTTCGAAAGTTCTTACACTGGCTCCCTGTAGCTCAGAGAATACATGTCTAAATACTTTTACTAGTTTATAAATCATTGAATGGTTTAACACCAAAATATGTTGAAGACCTGTTGTCACCTCACCAGCCACCCAGACCACTCAGGTCCTCCAACTCTAGCCTACTAAACATCCCTAGACTCAAAACCAAACATGGAGAAGCAGCTTTCAGTTTCTCTGCTCCCCTTATCTGGGGAAGACTTTCTGGCAACTGCAGAGCAGCTGAAACACTGAGCTGCTTTAAATCTAAACTAAAAACTAATCTGTTTAGAATTGTGATTAATATCTTATGTATGGCCGTTAAGTGCCCACTAGTTTTACTAGTGGCCTCAAAATTACCACTAGTGGTACTAGTGGCCGTTAAGTGCCCACTAGTGCTACTAGTGGCTTCTAAGCTTAGTGATACTAGTGCTACTAGTGGACACTATGTGCCTACTAGTGGTACTAGTGGCCGTTAGGTGCCCACTAGTTTTACTAGTGGCCTCAAAATGACCACTAGTGGTACTAGTGGCCGTTAAGTTCCCACTAGTGCTACTAGTGGCCTCAAAATGTCCACTAGTGGTACTAGTGGCCGTTAAGTGCCCACTAGTGCTACTAGTGGCCTCAAAATGCCCACTAGTGCTACTAGTGGCCTCAAAATGCCCACTAGTGCTACTAGTGGCCTCTAAGCTTTGCGCCACTAGTCGTACTAGTGGCCGCTATGTGCCTACTAGTTGTACTAGTGGCCGTTAAGTGCCCACTAGTGGTACTAGTGGCCGCTATGTGGCTACTAGTGATACTGGTGGCCGTTAAGTACCCACTAGTTCTACTAGTGGCCTCTAAATGCCCACTAGTGCTACTAGTGGCCGCTATGTGGCTACTAGTGATACTAGTGGACTTTAAGTACCCAGTAGTTCTAATAGTGGCCTCTAAATGCCCACTAGTGCTACTAGTGGGCATTTAGAGGCCACTAGTGAGCACCAAAATCAGTGAGCACCGTGGAAGGGCATGTGTAATAATGCAAACGAGGGGCGCTTTGATTTTTTGGCAGGAAGGAGAGGGGTTGACACAGCAGGTAACACTTAACCCATATCTACTACTCCCGCTAGCATACAATAGCCACATTAGCAGTTAGCTGCTGTTTGTTACACACAGCAGACCAATAAAAACACAGCCTTACCGTTTCAATTGCAGGCAAGTCTCTGATTGTTGGAATGGCCCCTTTTTCCAAACGGAGCTTCGATGTCAACTTCGCCTGATATTGTCCCAATTTCGTAAAGGATCCTGGCGTAAAAAAATTGAAAAAATATATCCATGTTGATTCTGGCAGTCAACAACAGAGCAACTCATGTGTGCACTACGTTTCTGCATCTTTTCTCGGTCGAGTTCGTACTTCGAATCGGAATTCAGTAATGTGTCGGTCGCGAATGAACCGGCCCTAAGAGCTAACTCTTTGAAGTGAACGATTGGAGTCAGCTCGTCATTGGGAGCCGTTTTTTTTTTTTTTTTTTCTCCTCTTGCTTTGGTACATTTGGTACACATCGTTTTGTATTAATTTAGGTGATAAATACATTTTAAGCAACAGAAAATCTGAGGAGCCACTTGGGACCCGAAAGAGCCGGCTCTTTATGGTCAGGCAAGACAAAAGAACTGGCTCTCCAAAAAGAACTGGAATTCCCATCCCTAGAATTCAGTAATGGCGGCGCTCAACTGAATATGAGGGGGAGTGGGGCGAGGAGGAGAGGGGCGAGGGCGGGTTTCCTGCAGCATAGGTCTCTGATGTCTATATATAGTATATCGTGCGCCGACTTGAAGTCAAGTCGGCCAGAAATCAAAATCATGTATTTGAGTGGGTGTGCACGTGGGCTGGTTGACGAACCCAGGAGTAAACAAATGCTTCACTTTTAAATATCGGCTTCCCGGCCTGTGTGTAATCGTTTGGCAATCATAACATACCTTTTTTCTCATGGAAAAGTGAAAATTACAGGTCATGACTCCTTTAAATTTACTCAATTACAGTTACAGTAGCTTCAGTTATAATTTTCTAGATTACAACTGGAAGCCTTGATAAAGTTCGCAATGGTCAACTGTGGGGTCAGATGCTGGGCAGGACTGGGCAAACAGCTGATCCAAGGAGCATTGAAAACAGGCAGCAACACTTTGCCATGTTGCGCTCTCCATTTCTTGCCTTCTCTTGTCTTTTCTTTCTTTTTTACTTGTGTAATATTATTATGAAGTATCACTTACATATCTTACTTAAATGCAATTTTCGGATACCCTATCTAGAGTAATTAACTCTGAATGAAGAACAAACATATTTTAACCAAAAATACATACAGACACACAGCTCCAGATTATTAAAGGAGACCACCTGTTTCTACACAAGCTTTGGCTTTCTGATATAATTTTTCTGTCTGTTAAGCTTTTTGCATTTTGAGTTCAAGTGAATACACCATCAATTATCATTGGAAATATATATTTATTCATTTCCTACTGTTAGTATTGGTATTGTATTGGAATTAAATGACTTAGAAAAGCATCTTCTGCTGGACATTTATTATATAATGAAGTTATTTATTTGTTTCGTTTTTTTTTCATTTTAGTGTTTAAAATACCAAAAGTTGATCATAATGTTATATTTTGGTCTGTCACATAATTTTAAAAATATGAGATCAGATTCAATTCAATTCAATTCAATTCAAAAATACTCTATTGATACCAGAGAGAATTTAAGTGTAAAGAAGCGTCGGGTGTTAGATAGGCCAAACTCAGTTAAAAACGATTTAATTAAGCTGGCAGATTTACTTAAAGTTGTAAGCTTAGGAGAGGAACGTCCAATATTACATCCAAAACGCAATTAAAATCCCCCCCCTCAAAATCAGGGAGTGTGAGTTGGAGTTAGGAAGCATAGAAAAAAAGTTGTAAAAAAAACTCTACATCATCCGTATTTGGAGCATACACGTTAGCTGGAGTAATTAACTTGTTACAAAGTTTACCTGAAACAATAACAAACCGCCCATTACTGTTAGAAATAATGTTAATAGGCTCAAAAGGAATGTTCCTATCAATAAGGTTGGCAGTAACTCTAGCCCATCCTCTAAAGTGAGTGTGAAAAATTTGGTCAGTCCACACCCTACCTGTTAGGGAAAATAATAATGGTGTAATATTATTTTCTTAGGGTGTTTTTATCACATAGTTCTAATGTACTTTTTAAATGTTGTTTTGGTTTCAGTCACATGCTCTTGTGCATGACATCCTGTTCTTTTAATATGTTAATGAAGTGTGACTAAATAAAGAGAGCCTGCAGAGGGGAGACCCTTTGAGACCAGTGATGAGATCAGTGAGGGAGACGAGTGACGAGGAGCTGATAACAGACAAACGGTTGGCTCATTCCTTACCGTATTTTGCTGGTCTCCCTCTGCAGAACTGATTTAACCACATCTAACTCTGGAGAGCTTATTGTCTATATTATCTCCGACTTTTGTGTGTGACTCGTTTTAGGTAAACCACAATTTTTACCCAACACTACCCAACCTCCACTGGTCAGAGACACACAAGGTGGGTTTCCTGAAAAAATCTAAATTTTTGAGTTGCTTCAGGTGAGAAAAAAAACCTTGCTCCTTTTCACAGGTTGGTTTAACCCCTTGACATTCCACCTAATGATATTAAGATCACCCGTTATCTAAAATGTGCATAAGATGCGTGACTTATGCATGCATCTTATGCAGAGGCGGGAGGCGGGTCAAGGAGAAACTGAGAGAAAAAAGCGGTGGGGCGGTTACCTTTGACAGAATCGGGTTAGTCAACAATACAGATATTTTATGCCTGCTTCTTCCCGCCAGGTCAGAGAGTTTAACTTTCAGCCACTTGTTGTCCTCCTGAAGTGAATTGCATGTAGCCTTAATTTGATCTAGGCATTGGCTCACATCCTCTGTATTAGACTCAAGGTCTGTGATACGTTGTCCCTGGCCTGAGACCACGGCCTGACTCTGGTTGAGCTTTTGGTCAAAGGAGGCAAAACAGGATTTAAAGTCTGTGGCAAGCGCTACTCTGTGCTGTTCCAAGATGTCTGAGATTTGCTCTACTGTTAAGCTAGCGGCGCCGTTAGCACTAGCTCCAGTATTTTCTACATAGGTTTCTATATAGGTTTTTCCTAAGGAAAACAAAAAACGTTGCGGGACAGAGAGAATTGTTCACCTACTCCATCTACTGCCAGAAGTCCTTGGTCCTCCTTGCCGTCTTTATATTATCTAGCTGTATTCTGAATTGGCAGCTGTAAGAACAGCTAACTTTAAAGCTGCAATATTTTTGTTAAAATAAAAACATTTTTTCAATCTATACTCAGTTTTTTCATTTCTGATGATACAATTGGTTCTATTCTATTAAATTAATTCCTTTTTTTTAAGTGATTCAGGACTACTACATTCGGAGAGTGCGTGTTGTGGCGTGATGACGCACGTGCGTCCCCACGTATGTGCGTTAGCCGCTAGATAAGAAAGGCTTGCCAGTCCAGACACACACACACAAACTCCACGAAAGTCAAAGAAGAGAATTCAGTCCAGCGGTACAAAAAGAGCAAAAATGGCCTCTGACCATCGTAGATCTGGAACTAATGAGCACGCGCTTGAATGTCAAGGGAGTGCGCATTTTGCTAACTGCAGTACTTCTAATGGCCACATGGTGCACTCTCGGCAGCACTCTCAGCAAACTCCGCAGAGCAGCTTTAAATAAAGACGGTAGAGACAGAAGAACTGTCTCAGTCCTTTCTAGTTAAAGAAAACTACATTTTACATTGTATTTGAGCAAACAAACACCTAAAGATCTCACCCCAAACCCACCCTGACCATTTATTTTTAACTGACAAGTATTTTACTACAAAAAAATGTTGTGAATCCCCCCCACAAAAAACAAACAAAAAACGTTACAGACTAAAATATACAGTAGCCTATGCTTCATAAAGTACATGGTTGTATGTTATTCAGACGGTGTACAGTCCAAACACACACAAACAAAAAAGTCACAAAATACAAGCTGTGCTAGAAACTGTGTGCTCCTGTTTTCGTATCAAGCCAAACATAAGCCCTTTCCTGTTTCTGCAGTTTTCTGTAGATTTGTGAGAAAATACACTTCAGATTTTCTTCTTTCCAGTTGAAAAGATAACTCACCCTATTAACACTGTACACAGTAAAAAGTGTTTGTAATTTTACCGTAAATAAAAAGAAATTTACGGTATTTTTCAGTTTTTTTCAAAATAGTGTATGAAACTGTAAAATGACTGAACATTTAATGTAAATTTGCAAACAGCATTTTATTTTAAGGGTTTATCCAATAATTACAAAAAACAAATAATTTTTGTCTTTTGACAAACATTTACTGTAACATAACTATAAGTATGAGTAAATTAACAAACAGCATGTTATTTTACAGATTAATCCAATATAAAGGAACAACTGTTATTCCTCGTTTTTTGACAATAATTTTCTTTTTTTTTATTTGAAGTTTAAGGGTGTTTTTTTTATTTTACATAAAATTGATGCAAAGTTAAGATGATCACCTGTAATTAAATAATGCTATACATTATGTAAGGGTTTTGTGCATATTAAACATTTAACTTTTTTGCATAATTTCAAAGTTTCATATTTATGATTGACTGTAATCGTGTGTGCTACACATTAAATAAAGCTTCTTGTCTATACTAAATATTTTACTTTTTATGTCATTTTAGGATACATCTGAATAATTTCATATTTTGTGCACTTATACATTTCAACTGTGGTATTTCGATAATGTATAAAGGTTTCTATACAATAATGTAACATTTTATTCTTTTGGGGTGTGTTCTCTTATACAAATGTGTAATTTCAACATTTAAAATCTGTAAAATAAAACATTGCATATACGTATATCCAATTATAATAATGACTATAATTTAAAAAAGAAGCTTTTCCATCACAACTTCATATTTATATATCAAACACTGTATTTGAAAGAGTAGCTAGTTAAAGGGATATTCCACCCCTTAGCAAAAATGTGTCTTTTGCCATATTCCCCACAGCTAGATGAGTGAGAAAAAAGCTTTTATAACCAGCCCCGTAAATCTCCCGATCTGGCAGAAATCCGTTTGCTTTAACTTAGCATAAAGCAATGTAAGTTAATGGAACCCATGAGCATTTTGTGTACAAAAGTGATTAAAATTAATAAATGATGATTGTAATTTTTACTGGTGAACTCAATAATGATATCGACTGCAAATTAAAAGTAAGAAGTAGTAAGTCCCTAAAGCCACCTGCTTCCGTAAACAAATACAATTCTGTGAAACATTGTGTTGCTGTATGTCTTCGGCTTGTTTTCACAACCATTTACTACACAAGCAAGAACCATTTTCTTGGATTAGGCGTGTAACTCCTCAAACTGAGCAGTAAAGACTCCGTACAGCTTGCGCATTTGTGTTTAAAGAGTAATCCCAAAATATATTTTTTTGCTTCTAAACCGTATAAATGGGTTTTTACCAATGTAGTCTTTCAGTTTCTGGGATTTTTTTTTACATTTTCGAGTAAATTTGTTTAATTCTACACTTTTTGGTCTAAAAACGTCTTAGTGCTGCCCTCTTAGGGTTGAACGGTGGCTACTGCATTTGGATTTTGTGATTGAGCGGTACATCATTACGTCACAGGCATTGACTGTGTCACAGGCATGGTCTCACAGACACGCCCCGTGGGTATAAAACCATCTCTCAGACACTCGCCTTGTGGCGAGTTTGGAGTTGGATTGCGTTTTTCAGGTTAATTGTAATAATTTTGTAAAAGTAACTGAAATAAATATTTTTCAGCAGAACTCTGAGCATTATCACTTTATTACGGTTAATGATTTAAATCTTATTATTACAGTAAAAAAAATGTACTTTAGAAATTTGAAGCACGGTCACAGGGTTTAACCAGTAATATTACAGTGATCTGTCTGTAAAAGAATGGTATTTTCCTGTAGAAATGTAAGCATATTCACTAATTGTAAGGTGATTGACAGTAATTTTAGAGTAAACAATCTGTAATATTAAGGTATTTTCCTGTAGAAATATAATCATAGGCAGTAATTGTAAGTTTTTTGTAAGTAATTTTAAAAGAGAACAATCTGTGAAATGAGGGTATTTTCCTGTAAAAATATAAGCATGGGCACTAATTGTAAGGTGTTTGACAGTAATTTTACAGTAAACAATCAGTAAATTAATGCTATTTTCATGTATTTTTTTGACATTCTTCTTGCATTTCGTTGAAATTAATTGCTTTTGCACATTACTTGAATTACAGTATTTTACCTTAATTTTACAGTATTTGTTTGGCAGCTGTAGCTGCCAGTAATTTAAGTTTTTTTTTTTTTACGATTTATTTTACAGTGTAGTTAATAAAAATAATAGCATATAACATTAATTCTTTCAAAAGACTAAAAATCTGCTGAATTTAATTTTTATATCATTTAGTCATCCCACCTTGATATTATTATAGTCATTTTGGATCTTTTTATTCATTTATTTAAAACACTTTTTAGTCTTATTAAATGTTTTAGATATAACATTACAATTAAATCATAACACTATGTATTTCTACGAATAAGACGTGCACCCATGGGAATAATAATAATAAAATAAACATGTACAATACAATATCAAAAATACAGCTAAGTTAAGTCCATATTTGACGTTTGTGTACAGTTTCTATCTAAAACTCTTGGCACATAACATAGATGTTATTTGTTTTTCAGTAGCATTAAATTGAACCCATGGAATTTAGTTTTTAACAAAAATAACATTTTGCTTTTGTAATCTCTGTAAATTAAAGTAAAAAATGTTTTACCTTTCAGTTTATAGTTCCTGAAATTGTTTCTTTTTAATCAGTTATCCTTGTCACCTTAGCGATCTGTGGCTTGTGCATATACTGTATTTATATACGTGCTATATGGTTTTTGACCAATGACTTCTGACTTTTGCATTAAAGGAAATATGCACAGTGATGATGCAATAAGTCCATTACCTTTACCAGCAGGAAGGAATGAAGCAACCTCTAAGATCATAACAAATGTTTTCAGTTTTCTAAGACACAATTCTCATGCACCAACTTGTTTCAATTAAATTTGGTTAATTTATTTAGCATCAAATAATAACAAATGTAATCTGAAGGTACTTTCCAAAACAAAGTACATTTCATCTTGTTTTACTTATTAGTTTACATTCAACCAGGATGGGATTATGATAGCAGAGGCCCCTGGGGACAAAGTATTTAAAGCTCCCCTGCCGCCAAAAAAAGGTATATAATTTAAACTTTCCCCACATTCCTGTAAAACTACAGTTCCTATCTGAGGGCAACAATATCAAGACACAACACAGTGGTGTAACTCCCTTGCCTATGTAAACACGTCCTGCTTGAGCTCACCTCCACCAGGCCAGGACTACAATTCCGATTGTTCCATAACTTAATCACAAAAACTCACTCATAGCCGTTAATTTTTCTTTCCTGTCTCTCCTCCTCTGTCTCTCAACGCTCTTTTAGTTATTTTGCTTCTCGGCTCTCTACTGCTGCCCTTCTGTGTCTTTGCCTGTCTTCCCCATATTTTCTTCTCCTTTCTTGTTAACAATGGTGCAATCAGTTTAAGTAAACTTGACCAATATTTTAAAACATTTAATCATAAATGGAAAGAAAATGCACAGTAAAAAAATGCTTTTCTTTTTACATAATAATCTGTTTAATAAAGCTGTATCTGTCCAGAACTCATGTTTCTCTCCTCCTTTGTTTCTCAGGCCTAAAACCATGAGAACATGGCTTTTGTCTAGGAAAGCACACTAAATTGGCAATAACATCGATATCAGCCGATGTTAGTCCTTTTTAGCAGAACCTCCCGCCAGTATAATGTCTCTCCCTCTGACTGTTCCAGTTTAGCTTTCTGTCCCGCTACCAGTGGCTGATGCTAGCACACTGATGCCATTATCAGAGGTGTCACTTCCTTAAACTGCTCAGGTGGGCCCCCCATTGGCTATGGGCCCTTGGGCCTGTGCCCATAATGCCCATTGGATAATCCGGCCTTGCATACAACAGTTTAAATCATACGTGTTGTGGGACATGCTGCTGTCAGCAAGCAGAACCATAACTGCCATTCTAATTTTATGCACTTTAAAGAAGCACACCTGCAGCCATGAAAACATTTCACATTAACTCAGATGTACCTGCAATGCACCATAGGCAAGAGTGAACATACTGGGTGCGGAATGCATGGCATAGACATCTTTTGCTCTTGAGTCACCACATTGCTTCTACCACTCTCCTTAGTGTGGTAAATGGTAAATGGCCTGTACTTGTATAGCGCTTTATCTAGTCCAGAGGATCTTAAAGTTGATTACACTACATTCAGTCATTCACCCATTCACACACTGGTGTTTTAACAAAATGAGCTTTATTAACCTAAAGTACAACAAACTCTCACTTAGATACCCCCTCACTTAGGGGGCATCTACTCAGAGTAACTTTCTACTTTTTACTACATACAGCAGTAATTGAGCTTGTAAAAGCAAGCAAGCAAAAAGCGCTTGGACAATGGATAATGCTAACACAGCTCTGAGGGCGTCCATGCTGTTTCTGAGTGTAAACACAGATCACACATGTGATGTCAGAGCATTTTCGCCACAGGCAGTAATGTTGCGAACTTCATTTTTTTCCTGTCCACAATCAAATGCTTTAAACAGAGCAAAGGCAAATCTTCACTTTGGTCAGAGTTTTTAGAAACAATCAGTTTTGGTGCCATAAAAATGCGTCTTTGTGTGGATGAAAGGCTAAAATATAAAAAACATCTTTGTTTTGTGAGATACCCGGCTACGTGTGGACAAAGCCTTAGACTTCTGCACAAGCAAAGATGAGAAATTGTCACACGAAATGGGTTCTGAACACACAGAGAGAGGAAGTAAAAAAAAAAAGTTTCACAAACTGACACTTTAAAGATTCTAGATAATTTTCAATTCAATTCAATTAAAAAATACTTTATTGATCCCAGAGGGAAATTAAGTGTTGGTATCGCTCATATAATTAATTCTTTAAGGAGTTGTTGTAGATGATGATTGCTGTGGGCAGGAAGGATTTCGATTTAGAGCAGCATCTCTAAAATATTACTTATAAGTCAGCTGTCTCATCCAACCTGCTTTGTGGCTTTATAGCATTGCATCCAAGTAGATGAATAATAATATTTCTGCTGATAAAATATGTTTTACCTCAAGTTCAGTTTATATTTCGGACTAAGGTTCTGCTCCTTTCAGAGATTTATGGTTGTGTCACCTGAGATGTGATATTTATATACTATAATATTAAATCAATCAATCAATCAAACTTTATTTATAAAGCACTTTTCATACCAAAAAATGCAGTTCAAAGTGCTTTACAGAATAAAAATCCCCCCACACATGTCACCCCTCCCCAACAAGTTTAAGCATGAACATATTTATAAGGAAACGCCATCAAGGGAGCCGTCTGCACCGGCAGCAATAGATCGACAGCAGCAGCAGTGGAGGCACTGACCCAGGGTGCCCAGAGGAGGCAAAGCTGAGACCCCCACCTCCACCCGAGCACCACCTGGAGAGCAATCAGGCAGCCACAGCAGATCGAGGCAGAGGGCTCCCACAGAGGAAACACTGGAAGGATGTGTCTATTTATTTATTATCTGTGTAAAACAACAGGATATTATGTTAAAATACACAAATAAATAAACAAATAAATAGATTGGAAGATAAATTAACTAATAAATAAATAAAATAAAATTAGTGGGATAAATTCAAAACCAAATAGTAAAACACTGATCAATAAAAGCAAGTAAAATATGAAAAGCAAATAGACAGGCAATAAATAATAATCAGTTAAAAGCTGGACTAAAAAGGTGAGTCTTGAGCCTGCTCTTAAAAACATGAACGTTCTCTGCGGCCCTGAGGTTCTCCGGCAGCCTGTTCCAGAGGTGAGGGTGTGGTGGAAAATTGTTATGCAATTAGGAATTAAGTGTATATTCTCTGTTTAGTGAATGCATCTAGGGTAAAATGACAAGCCTATTGTTCCAGCTAATGTTATGAGAAAGATATATGTGTCAGGTCACCAGAGAGACAGACGCCGGGGCAGTAAGATAACAGTCTGGCCTTCGGATGAGCTGCTTTATGCGTTGATATGAGACTCGTGTGAAGCAGTTCTCCGGAGGCGGGGTGTGAACGTTGGAGAAGACATCTACAGAGATAAACAATGATTGCTGAATACTATTTAAGGGGTTAGTTAGAAAGGTTGGTTAGGGTGATGCACGAGTAACTCTGTCTCCTCCGTGTTCTGGCCAGACATGTTTGAATTAAATACTTAAACGCCTTCTTGGACTCAAGTCTTCTTTATAATGGAAACCCTGAGATACTATTTTTTGCCATTACACTGGCCATAATAATGGAAAGATGCCTCATCATGAGTGTAGGTCCTGACTTTAGGGATGACAAGGAGACGGCTGCCAGAGGAGCGCAGAGACCGTGAAAGTTCATATGGTAAAAGCTGTTCTGAAAGATATGAAGGCCCAAGACCATTAAGACACTTAAAAATCCTTAAAAGAACCTTAAAATCGACCCTAAAACATACGGGGAGCCAATATAATGAGTTTAAAACAGGTGTAATGTGCTCCCGCCTCCTGGTCTTCATCAGGACACGTGCTGCTGATTATTGTAGAAGTTGTAAACCTGATATACTCTTTTTGGGAAGACCAGAAAGCAGGGCATTGCAGTAATCAATTCTACTGGAGATAAAAGCATGCATTAATGTCTCCGTATTGGCCCGAGAGAGAATGGGGCGGACTCTGGCAATGTTCTTTAGATGATAAATACCTATTTTAGGAATATTTTTAAAGGGGCTAAATGCAATTTTCTGAAATTTAAACTCGCGACTGACACCTGTGGCAAAAAAAAGGAACTGCTCTTCCTTTCTCCTCGCTCTCGCAGCGCGCTCCTGCGCCGGTCGCTCTCAATCTTCTATCTTTTTCGGGCACTTGTCAGGGGTTTAACTTTCTTAGTCTTATGTGGAGTTACTGTTGGTGTCAGAGTTGTCCTGGGTCTCTTATGTGTATTCGCACAATCCATTGAACTGCTTGCGAGTGCTGACTAGCGGTGGTGGCAGAATGATCTGAAACATTTAACATGAACGCGCTTGACGTCACATCCGCAGACAGCGCTGGAAAGTCGGACCCGACAGAAAATAGAAAAAATTGGTTACAGGCTTATAGGTGCACCCACTGTGAGCAGACAAGGTATCAGTATGCTCATCAGGAGATGTTTGAGTCATAAATGGTCAAATAAAAAGGTGATTGTTACGTTTATTCTTGGGAAAACGTTGCATATAGCCTCTTTAAAGAGAGGGATAAAAGTCAGCTTAGAGTCAAAGACCACGCCCAGGTTCTTAATTTCCAAAAAAGGATTAAAAGACAGTGATCGTAGTTTTGGTAAAAGTTTTCTCTCTGAGCCTCCTGACCGATGACTAAAACTTCAGTTTTGTCCTGGTTGAGCTGGAGAAAGTTTTCTGCCATCCAGGATTTGATGTCTAAAAAATATTACAGGCCAATTCCCCATATGTCCTCAAAAATACAGTAACTCCTTTCTAGACTAGATGTTCTGCTTTTCCTAGAACTTAATCACTCAAAAAAATATTTTTCTGCATATCATATGCTGGTCACATATAGAAGATAAGTGATTACAAGCTAAACCAGAAGACCAGAAGTTCTAAAAAAGAATCTGATTAGTCAATCACTTCATCTGGATGGCATTAAATTGGCCCCCAGTAATAACGTAAAGAACTTCGGCGTTATTTTTGACCAAGACTTGACATTTAAAACCCATATTAAACAGGTTTCTAGGATTTCCTTCTTTCATCTCCAGAATAAAAATTTCTAAAATTAGAAACATCCTGTCCAGGAGTGATGCTGAGAAACTAGTCCATGCATTTGTTACCTGAAGGCTGGACTACTGTAATTCTTTACTATCAGGTAGTCCACAAAATGCCATTAAAAGCCTTCAGTTGATCCAAAATGCGGCAGCAAGAGTTCTGATGAATATTAAAAAGAGAGATCACATTTCTCCTGTTTTAGCTTCCCTTCATTGGCTCCCTGTTAAATCTAGAATAGAATTTAAGATCCTTCTTCTTCCATATAAAGCCCTTAATAATCAAGCTCCATCATACATCAGAGATCTGATTGTTCCATATGTTCCTAACAGAGCCCTTCGCTCTCAGACTGCAGGTTTACTTGTAGTTCCTAGGATTTCTAACAGTAGAATGGGAGGCAGATCTTTTAGTTATCAGGCTCCTCTCCTGTGGAACCAGCTCCCAGCTTTAGTCCGTGAGGCAGACACTCTATTTACTTTTAAGGCCAGGCTTAAAACTTTCCTTTTAGATAAAACTTATAGTTAGAGTGGCTTAGGTCATCCTGAGCTATCTCTGTAGTTATGCTGCTATAGGCTTAGACTGCTGGAGGACAGACTTACCAATTTTCTTCACTCTGCTACTTCCTTTTCTCCTACGACTCTCCAGTTGTATTACAGTACATTCTGTTATTTCGACTGTTAACTTTGTGTTCTCTCAGTGTTTTTCTCTCCATAGAAGATATACCTGGTCTGGTATCCTGCTAGGCTGCAATGCCCTGTTGGACGGGGGGCATCGACTGGGATGATGCTCCCAGTAACTGAACATCCACTGTGTCCTGTTATCAACTTTTTACTTTCTGTAACATAGAAAGTTCTCTTATATCAGATCTTCTGTTCCTTCTGTGTTTCTGCTCTGTCTTCTCAAACCCCCAGACGGTCGTGGCAGATGGCCGCTCCTACTGAGCCTGGTTCTGTTGGAGGTTTCTTCCTGTTAAAGGGGAGTTTTTTCTCTCCACCGTCGCTACCTGCTTGTTCAGTATGAGGGATTGCTGAAGGATTGCTGTGGTTGGAAAGTCTGCCCAACCTCACGCCAATGACTGACGCAATCTGCTGGGATTCCTTAAATAGGAAACTTTTTAACTGATTGGAATGTTTGTATAAATGTATTGAAATGACTTCTTGTTAAGTGCCTTGAGATGACATCTGTTGTGAATTGGTGCTATATAAATAAACTGAATTGAATTGAATTGAACATTTAATTTAATTGAATTAAAAAGGATGAGATGAACAGAATGTGCTTCAAATTTCCTCCAAACGCTGTGTAGTCTTGTCCCCCACTATTACCATGAAGTTAAACATTTTTTATCTTTTGCAGTTAGAGTTTCATTTCCTTTGTAATTTTTGTGCTGTTTTCATGCCTTTTAGGTGGAACATCCATTCACTGCTGCAGTTAGAAGGAACTCAAAAATACATTTCTCAGTTACAAATTTACAGGATTTTCTTCTTACAATTTCATTTTTGTATCAGTTTCATCAGTGCAGCAGTGTGGTAAGTGACAAGAAGTGTGGTCACAGACAAATATGCAATGCAATAAATACAAAAACCTCTAATGACTATTTTTAGATCATGAGAACTTAACTGCAGTGTTTTCTCATGTTCTGTTTAGGAGTGAAACATGAATTATCAAAGCAGGGTTGGTTATTTTCTGTGACATAGACTTAATATTCATTTACAATGTGTACAAATTTGACAATGACATCAGAATAATGGAAGGCATACAAAAACATTCTACTCAGATCATTTCAATTTTCGTTATACAACACTTTAAAATGAAAGTCAAAACCAAAACACAATCTCTGATAACAACAAATTAAGATCAGTCTGGCCTAAAAAGTGTATAGACTGTAAAAACATTTTTTTTGTAAAAACCAGATTAAAATAGCATAAAATATGGTATAAAACAATTCAAATTCTAGTAAAAGGATGAAAAAGTTACAATCGATAAAACAGAAGAAGCATGTTAAGTGTAAGGTGTAATAAAATGTGAAAAAAGGATTAATACATTTTATGTAGAAGCTTTTTCCAGGTAAACTATGGCTGTAGTATTCTGAATCAGCTCAAGAATTTTTAAGGGAACAATCTGGATAGCAGTAACTCTAAAAGGTTACAAATGAATGCATCTGTTTTTATGGATCATCTGGATCAAGATGCTTTTTGAGATGATGCACATGTGAAAAAAATTACTTTGCATTTATTTTCATTTTTTATTTATTATTGTATCCGTGATCTTGTTCTTTCGGTCACCACCCAGAGTTCATGACCATAGATGAGGGTAGGAACGTAGATCGACCGGTAAATCGAGAGCTTCGCCTTTTGGCTCACCTCTCTCTTCAACACGACAGACCGGTACAGCGCCCGCATAACTGCAGAAGCCCTACCAATCCGTCTATCGATCTCCCGTTCCATTTTTCCCTCATTCGTGAACAAGACCCTCAGATACTTAAACTCCTCCACTTGGGGAAGGACCTTATCCCCGACCCGGAGAAGGCACCCCACCCTTTTCCGGTTCAAGACCATGGCCTCGGATTTGGAGGTGCTGATTCTCATCCCAGCCGCTTCATACTTGGCTGCGAACCGCTCCAGCGAAAGCTGTGGATCACGTTCTGATGAAGCCAACAGGACCATGTCATCTGCAAAACCCAGGGACCCGGACTCGGACCCTCCTCTCCAGAACCCCTGAATAGACCTTACCAGGGAGGCTCAGAAGTGTGATCCCCCTGTAGTTGGAACACACCCTGTGGTCCCTCTTTTTAAACATGGGGACCACCACCCCGGTCTGCTAATCCAAGGGAACTGCCCCCGATGCCCACGCAATATTGCAGAGCCGCTTTAAGCAACACAGCCCCACAACATCCAGAGCCTTGAGGAACTCCGGTCGAATCTCATCCACCCCCGGAGCCTTGCCGCCGAGGAGCTTTTTAACGACCTTGGTGACCTCAGCACCAGAGATTGGAGAGACCAACCTTAAGTCCCCAAACCCTGCTTCCAGATTGGAACGCGTGCTGGTGGGATTCAATTCAATTCAATTCAGTTTATTTATATAGCGCCAATTCACAACAGATGTCATCTCAAGGCACTTAACAAGAAGTCATTTCAATACATTTATACAAACCTTCCAATCAGTTAAAAAGTTTTTTATTTAAGGAATCCCAGCAGATTGTGTCAGTCATTGGCGTGAGGTTGGGCACACTTTCCAACCACAGCAATCCTTCAGCAATCCCTCATACTGAGCAAGCATGTAGCGACGGTGGAAAGGAAAAACTCCCCTTTAACAGGAAGAAACCTCCAACAGAACCAGGCTCAGTAGGAGCGGCCATCTGCCACGACCGTCTGGGGGTTTGAGAAGACAGAGCAGAAACACAGAAGGAACAGAAGATCTGATATAAGAGTACTTTCTATGTTACAGAAAGTAAAAAGTTGATAACAGGACACAGTGGATGTTCAGTTATTGGGAGCATCATCCCAGTCGATGCCCCCCGTCCAACAGGGCATTGCAGCCAAGGAGGATACCAGACCAGGTATATCTTCTATGGGGAGAAAAACACTGAGAGAAAACAAAGTTAACAGTCGAAATAACAGAATGTACTGTAATACAACTGGAGAGTCGTAGGCGAAAAGGAAGTGGCAGAGTGAAGAAAATTGGCAAGTCTGTCCTCCAGCAATCTAAGCCTATAAAAGATCTGCCTCCCATTCTACTTTTAGAAATCCAAGGAACTACAAGTAAACCTGCAGTAAGAGCGAAGTGCTCTGTTAGGAACATATGGAACAATCAGATCTCTGATGTATGATGGAGCTTGATTATTATGGGCTTTATATGTAAGATGAAGGATCTTAAATTCTATTCTGGATTTAACAGGGTCCCAATGAAGGGAAGCTAAAACAGGAGAAATGTGATCTCTCTTTTTAATATTCATCAGAACTCTTGCTGCCGCATTTTGGATCAACTGAAGGCTTTTAATGGCATGTTGTGGATTTCCTGATAGTAAAGAATTACAGTAGTCCAGCCTTGAGGTAACAAATGCATGGACTAGTTTTTCAGCATCACTCCTGGACAGGATGTTTCTAATTTTTGCAATATTCCGGAGGTGAAGGATGGAAATCCTAGAAACCTGTTTAATATGGGATTTAAATGTCAAGTCTTGGTCAAAAATAACGCCGAGGTTCTTTACGTTATTACTGGGGGCCAATTTAATGCCATCCAGATGAAGTGATTGACTAATCAGTGTCTGTTTAAGAACTTCTGGTCCAAAGACAGCAACTTCTGTCTTGTCAGAATTTAAAAGCAAGAAGTTTAGGGACATCCATGTTTTTATGTCTTCCAGACATGCCTGTAATCTACCTAACTGACTGGGTTCATCAGGATTTATGGATAAATATAGTTGTGTATCATCGGCATAGCTGTGGAAATTTATCCCATGCTGTCTAATGATTCTACCAATTGGGAGCATATATATGGTGAAAAGAATTGGTCCAAGCACAGAACTCTGTGGAACTCCACAAGTAACCCTTGAGAGTGAAGATGATTTATCATTTAGATGAACAAACTGCAATCTATCAGACAAATATGATTTAAACCAGCCTAGAGCTGTTCCTTTGATCCCTGCAACATGTTCAAGCCTTTCTAAGAGAATATTATGATGGACTGTGTCAAAAGCAGCACTTAGATCTAACAAAACCAGAACAGACACCAGTCCATTATCTGAGGCCATGAGAATATCATTAGTAACCTTCACCAGGGCTGTTTCAGTGCTATGATAAGCTCTAAAACCTGACTGAAACTCTTCAAACAGCTCGTTACTGTTTAGATGCTCACAGACTTGATTAGCAACAATTTTCTCAAGGACTTTGGAAAAGAAAGGAAGGTTAGATATAGGTCTGTAATTCAATAAGTCGTCTTGATCAAGGGAAGGTTTCTTGAGTAAAGGTTTAATTACAGCTATTTTTAATTCCTGTTGTACGTATCTGTTTACTAAGGATAGATTCATCATATCCAAAATGGGGCCAGGAACCAAATGGAACACTTGCTATGTCTGCTGATGTCCGATTTACAGTAATGTCAGCCTTTGCAGGGGGTGTTTCTTACTTAACTGGAGTGGAAAAGGCGAACAATGTGCACAAGACGAGCCACTGCCCTGGTGAGTGACTACAGGAAAACTTGGCAAACTGTTGGGAACCCAGACAGTCGGAAGATGTTGTTGTACTCAGGGTAGAGGCTAGAAGTCGTATGTCTGGGTCTGAACAAGGCTCAACAAGATCGTAACCACTCTCGCAAGCTGCAGGATCAGGTATATAGAGAAACTTGGGTCTGACTAGCCAGTTGGTGTGGAAAGTTGACCTGCACAAATGGAGCGGGTTGCATGATCCACTGATTTGGATTGGACAATCTTCTGATCCGTAGCACTCTGTTACTGACATAGACGTACAGTCGTGGCCAAAAGTTTTGAGAATTACATAAATATTGGAAATTGGAAAAGTTGCTGCTTAAGTTTTTATAATAGCAATTTGCATATACTCCAGAATTTTATGAACAGTGATCAGATGAATTGCCTAGTCCTTCTTTGCCATGAAAATTCCACTGCATTTCATTCCTGTCATTAAAGGACTGGCTGAGATCATTTTAGTAATCATCTTGTTAACTCAGGTGAGAATGTTGACGAGCACAAGGCTCGAGATCATTATGTCAGGCTGATTGGGTTAGAATGGCAGACTTGACATGTTCAAAGAAGGGTGATGCTTGAAATCATTGTTCTTCCATTGTTAACCATGGTGACCTGCAAAGAAACGCGTGCAGCCATCATTGCGTTGCATAAAAATGGCTTCACAGGCAAGGATATTGTGGCTACGAAAATTGCACCTAAATCAACAATTTATAGGATTATCAAGAACTTTAAGGAAAGAGGTTCAATTCTTGTTAAGAAGGCTTCAGGGCGTCCAAGAAAGTCCAGCAAGCACCAGAATCGTCTCCTAAAGAGGATTCAGCTGCGCAATCGGGGTGCCACCAGTACAGAGCTTGCTCAGGAATGGCAGCAGGCAGGTGTGAGCGCATCTGCACACACAGTGAGGCGAAGTCTTTTGGAAGATGGCCTGGTGTCAAGAAGGGCAGCAAAGAAGCCACTTCTCTCCAGAAAAAAACATCAGGGACAGATTGATCTTCTGCAGAAAGTATGGTGAATGGACTGCTTAGGACTGGGGCAAAGTCATATTCTCCGATGAAGCCTCTTTCCGATTGTTTTGTGCATCTGGAAAAAGGCTTGTCCGGAGAAGAAAAGGTGAGCGCTACCTTCAGTCCTGTGTCATGTCAACAGTTAAGCATCCTGAGACCATTCATGTGTGGGGTTGCTTCTCATCCAAGGGAGTGGGCTCACTTACAATTTTGCCCAAAAACACAGCCATGAATAAAGAATGGTGCCAAAACACCTTCCAACAGCAACTTCTTCCAACAATCCAACAACAGTTTGGCTGAAGAACAATGCATTTTCCAGCACGATGGAGCCCCGTTCCATAAGGCAAAAGTGATAACTAAGTGGGTCTGGGACCAAAACGTTGAAATTTTGGGTCCATGGCCTGGAAAATCCCCAGATCTTAATCCCATTGAGAACTTGTGGTCAGTCCTCAAGAAGAGGGTGGACAAACAAAAACCCACTAATTCTGACAAACTCCAAGAAGTGATTATGAAAGAATGGGTTGCTATCAGTAAGGATTTGGCCCAGAAGTTGATTGAGAGCATGCCCAGTCGAATTGCAGTGGTCCTGAAAAAGGATTGTCAATAAAAGCCTTTGAAATGTATAAAGTGCTTATAATATTTCAGTACATCACAGAAACAACTGAAACAAAGATCTAAAAGTAGTTTTGCAGCAAACTTTGTGAAAACTCATATTTGTGTCATTCTCAAAACTTTTGGCCACAAACGTAGAAGCGCCTGGTTTCGTTATGGATGTAGCCCACTACAACTTTACTGTCTGTATAGTAAGATACGGCATTGAGTTGAAGGTCATGCTCTGTGGACACCAGGTCGGCTGGCTCTATAGCGAGCACTGCTGCACAAAGTTCCAATCTGGGGATTGTATGCTCAGGACGTGGTGCCAGCTTGGCTTTCCCCATGAAGAATCAAACTTGCATGTTTCCGCCAGCATCCGTTACCTTCAGATATACCACTGCAGCAATATCTTTAGTTGATGCATCACAAAACACACAGATCTCTCTTCTGTTGGCTGCTTCAGGTGACACTTTGGTGTAGGATCTGGGACCAAAAGGCTAGCAGCGGCGCTGTTGAGGAGCAACTTATTTCAAGACTAAAGACAGTGGGAGACTTTTCCATGACAGCACAGACGTATTGGACTGTGCAACTTTGTTAGTCTATGTGAGGTACGCCTGGGAAAAATAATTTTTGGAGGACTTATTATGTTGCTTGACTATTCCTACTGGGACTACAGGTGAGCAGAAATTTAATGTATTGAACAGCTGTGTGGTTACAAAGTGTGCCCTGGACTGGAGCCATTGTAAAGGCATAAGTGCTGATCGATCTGCAAATATGACGGGCAAAAACTGCAGAATTTTAAAGAAAATTAAAGACGCAGCTGGCGAGGACATAGTGTGGAATCACTGATTCATTCATCGGCATGCGTTGGCATCCAAAGGAATGCCTGCTCGATCAAACACTCAAAGAAGTAATCCATATTGTGAACTTTATTAAGAGCATTTTGCTGAATTGTCAGGTTTTTGATCAGCTGTGCAGAGACATGGGGCCGGAGCACACACAGCTGCTGTTTCACACAGACGTGTGCTGGCTTTCCAAAGGACGAGTTCTGACCAGTGTATGAGCTGTGAAATGAAATTCATGCATTCCTTCTCGAAAAGAAGTCTCCACTTGCTGATCTGTTTACTGATGAATGGGTTTTTACATTGTCTTATTTGGCGGATATATTTTCATTACTGAATGAGCTGAGTTTGAAACTGCAGGGAGAGCATGACGTCTTCCACAACTGAAAACATGTCTTCACTTTCCTGAAGTCCCTGAAGTTGTGGCTTTTGCGCCACAAAGGACCAAAACCATGCCATTACATGTTCTCAACTGTGTTACAACACATAGAAGAAAATTATGTTTCTGACACACATCTAAAACATCTGACTGAACTTATTGTAAAACATCTTGTTGCACTCATTGAAAATGTTGAACGTTATTATCCAGAAAACTGATATAATATGTTGAGCATCAAGAGGTGGATTCAAAATCCATTTGCCTTTGAAATTCCAGAATCTCTGCTGGAGTTAGGGTTGACTCCTGAAGAAAAAAGAGATCTTGCAACTGAGCAGTGATCTGCTGCTAAGGAAAATACATGAATGCATGCAGTTGTTCTCATTTTGGATAAGCATTTCATCCGAATATCCTGCATTATCCACTTGTACACCTGACTGGAATGCAATACTGAAAAACAAGCAAGCCCATCTATCACATTAGCAAAGTGAAAGGACATTTTGTCAAAAGCTATTTTTAACAAAACTTTTTTTCTTTGTGCAAAACCTTTCTGTGTTCAAAATATTTGTTTGACATGTGTATGTCCTAAATGTGGTTTTATCTGTGTTTTTGCACAATAATATATTTTCCAAGGTTAAGTACATTCTTTATCATTCAAGAGACAAAAAAAGAAGAAAATATACAAAAAAAGAGCTGATTGTTTATCTGCCTTACTCTGAAAAAGTTTGTTTTCCATATTGCTTTAATATACATAAAATATATACATAGTGTTTCAAAGACCTCTATTCAAATTTATGTAAAATTTTGATATTTGTAAGTGAATAAATCACAGTAAAGCTTGGAAGGTAGTAAAATGCAAAGAAAAAAGCACAATTGTTTTCCTTTCGAAACTAAATGAATCCTCATTTTATTGGGGTCACAATGTTTTGTCTTTTTCAAAATGTGGGTCACCTGCAAATAGTTCGGGAACCACTGTACTAGAGAACAAGGCAGGTGCCTCTTGTTGGAAACAGAGAGGAGCTGCCCTCAACCCCTTAACAAAGAGAGGAACTTTAGAGCAAAGTGGTGATAGTGGCTGTTGTGGTTAAGGTATCCTGAGACGAAGGGAAAGGTAAGAGGCATAACTACAAAACATATAAACATCATTTGTGTAAATGCCAGTTTTATAATCTTAAAAAATACACATTCTTATTTGAAATCTGTGAAGTCAAATCTTCTATTGCTCTTTCTGTGGAAAAAATATAACCTCCCACATGACTATAAAACATAATTATGATGTTGAGAAGTAAGAACACTTGACCTTACTATAGATTTACAACCACTGGGTTAAGAAGTGATGTGTCTATGGAAAGCCTTTTGAGCATTTATTAGATATCTTTGATATCCAACTTTAAATCCATGTACTAGTACACACTTCATCCTCACTAGTAAGACAATTTGGCACACTAGTATAACGATTAGGGTGCACTAGTATAACGACTGTGTCTTACTTGTCATGTTTTTTCCACTACTAGTGTCACTTTTGGACTACTAGTATGCAATCAAACCTTACTAGTAAACTACTATGCAGCACTAGTGACACTACTAGACCCAACTAGTAGGCATGTGTCACGCACTAGTAGCCTCCTGGACCCTACTAGTAGCGAAACTAGTGGACATTTTGTCTCTTACCAGTACATTTAGTGAGGTCAAAATGCCTTACTAGTGCTACTAGTCGGTATTTTTGCGCTACTAGTAGGGTTCAGAAGGCTACTAGTGCATGACACATGCCTACTAGTTGGGTCTAGTAGTGTCACTAGTGCTGCACAGTAGTTTACTAGTAAGGTTTGATTGCATACTAGTAGTCCAAAAGTGGCACTAGTAGTGGAAAAAACGTGACAAGTAAGACACAGTCGTTATACTAGTGCACCCTAGTCGTTATACTAGTCTGCCAAATTGTCTTACTAGTGAGGATGAAGTGTGTACTAGTACATGGATTTAAAGTTGGATATCAAAGATATCTAATAAATGCTCAAACGGCTTTCCATATTATGTGTCATGCAACGTGGAGTGTGATGATCATTCTACATAATGTTTGTTGTCACCATCTAGTGGCCAAACACTAAACCCGTTGAAGCTCACACATGATTAAGGAACCCAGGTTGTTCACAAATGTACACAAATAAATTAATTTGAGATTATTTAGACCTCATTTCAGACAGAATGGACTGGTCCAGAATGGACCGGTCCATCAGTCCATGAGGAAGAGATGCACTGCAGTACATCAAGCAGCTGGTGGCCACACCAGATACTGACTGGTACTTTTGATTTTGAGCCTCCCTTCATTCAAGGACAAATTATTCTATTTCTGTTTGTCACATGTCTGTGAAACATTTTTAGTTTATGTCTTATGGTGTTGACTCTTTTAGTGTTCATACAAATATTTACACACATTAAGTTTACTGAAAGTAAAAAACAGTTGAAAGTCAGAGGACGTTTCTTTTTTTGCTGAGTTTATATACCGTCTATCCTTTGCAGGGTTGTGGGGTTGGCTTGTGCCTATCTCCAGCATTCACCAAGCGAGACGAGAGGCGTGGAGTTATTAAAACTTTTCATTCTAAATGTAAATGTGAAGTTTCATCAGCACTCTAATTTCCATCCGTTGCTGGTCAATAAATATTATTTTCCACCAGACCCATAGGTGTGTAAGGATTGGTTAAATAAAGATCCTGCCACCACAAAATAATAGCTGTGTGAGAATTTCCATGCTCCTTTTTTTTGCATCATGCATAAGCTATTTCCTGTTTCTGTTTTTTGCAGAGTCCTGAGAAGATATATTAGATAGTAAAACAGACTCCAATTGCTGACCAAAATATACAACACAAGCAGTCTTAGTGTTGTTTATTGTTCTTTACAGAAAGGAGAGCTGAGTCACATTATTATTTACTTTAAGAGGGATTTGGTCAATTTATGGGATGATGAGGAGGTTCCTGCAGAGGGTCAAACGATTCAGGAAAAGGGGAAGAAGGTGCAGTTTATTGTCCCTGGGCAGATGTAGAAGCTATGGAATGATCCAGTATTTGTTCCAACTTTCCAGTGGTGGCTTGATTAAATGGAACTGTGTGCTGCAATGCAGAAGGAACCGCAGAGAAAAAGCAGAGGTAAGTCGCCCCAAAATAGTTTTCAGACAATCAAAGATTAGTAGACCAAAATATTAACTGAGCTAACTTTAACAGTCTGGCGCTAAATTGAACTCTGGAGTGGCCTTAAATAGCAGGGGAATGATGAAGATGAGTACCAGGTGTGGCAACTAGAGGCAGAAGGGACTGAGAACAGAGAATACTGGCTCCACCAAGAGTAGAAGAACTAAGGTGCAATCCCCTTGGATGATTGCACTCATCTGTAATTTCATCCATCTATACATCCATTTTCTGTACCCGTCCATCATAATGCAGGGTTGCGGGGGGGCTGGTGCCTATCTCCAGCAGTCAAGGGGCAAGAGGCGGGATACACCCTGGACAGGTCTCCAGTCCATCGCAGATCTGTAAGTTCAATTTAGTTTATTTATATAGCGCTGATTTACAACAGATGTCATCTCAAGGCACTGTAGAAGAATGTCAGAGAAAGTATAGACCACTAGCTGTCAAAAAAACCCTTCGACCACGCCCACGCCCGAGCACGCCCTTCCGGCCACGCCCGCTTCAGACCACGCCCGTTCCGGTCACACCCCTTCCCGGCCACGCGCCTTCCGGTAATGCCCCCTTTTGCGGGCACCGTGGCTGCAGAAACAAGCCCCGGCCTGTTGCAATAAGCGGACTTCAGGGGGGATGGAAGATACAAAATTCGAGCTAGAAACCCTCTCTCCATCATGCTTGGTTTGAACGCTGAGGAATGGTGGACCATCTCCAACAGACCTGCACCCCACCCAGCGGATCTCGGCACTGGTGTATATAACCTGTTTGTCTACACAGACATAATCCATTTCCAAACCGTTGGTGACAGTCACTCACCTCTGCTCGGTGTCGTAAACATAAATGGTAAATTCGGTGACGTGATTGGTGTGAGGTATAACACAGTGCATTACCTCCCCGTTTCAAAAAGCTATATTAAGACAATCTGCATACAGGTAAAAACAGATCGTAACGTGTGTGTGAACTTTGTATACGGGAAGATGATCGTGAAGCTGCACTTTAAACCGGTTTTGACACCTGCGGTAAAATGGCATACTTAACACACAGACAAGAACCAACGCGGTTTGTACTTAAAGCTGCGGCATCAAATATAGCTTCGGACGTCTTTGGGAGGGCCGTCAATAAAATCAAGAGCAGGATTGGTCAGAATTCTGACAAAGAAAAATAAACCACTCAGGGTGAGCAGGCAGAGGGGAAGGAAGTCCATCAGAGGCTCTGACATATTTTAACTGAATAGGAATATGGCTCTACTACACGTCAAATCGGGAGAGTGTACGCTCGGTGAGCTTGACTTATTTTCAGCGCCTATGACTCAACTATCGGTAGAGGATAAGCTGTACACTGAGATTTCACCCCTTTCAGCCATCACCGATGGAGGACCGATAGAATTTTTTATCCCTGGTGGGGGCGAGTCATATACCGATTTAAATGACATGTTGATCCATCTCAGAGTTAAAATTAGCAATGCTAACGGTTCGCCCATGGCTCGTGACGCTAAGGTCAGCTTAATTAACTACCCTCTGAAAACAATTTTTTCCCAATGTGATGTAACCCTTGGAGACCGTTTAATATCGCAGTCCAGCGCTACGCATCCTTATAGAGCTATGATCGAAACATTGCTTAATTATTCAGATCAAACCCTTAAAAGCCAGTTCAGTGCAGGGCTTTTTTATAAAGATACAGCCGATGAAATGGATTCTACAGAGACTATTGATGGACCGAATGAAGGATTAAACCAACGTGCCTCCTTTACAGCCCAATCTCGAGAGGTGCACCTGCTAGGACCGCTTCATGCTGACATATTATTCTGTGAAAGACTACTTTTGAAGTCTGTTGACATGAGAATTAAGCTAACCCGAGCAAGCGATGCGTTCTGTCTTATGGGTGCTGCAGATTCTACTTTCAAACTATGGATTTTAGGTGCAGCTCTCTTTGTCAAAAAGGTGACTGTATCTCCCGCCGTACGGCTCGGTCATGAGACCGCATTAATGAAAGGAAATGCTTTGTATCCGGTATCACGTGTAAATGTAAAAACATACTCTATACCTGAACATTCAAGAATATGCACTCAGGAGAACCTGTTCTTGGGTATGACACCTAAATATGTGGTTATTTCGATGGTTAATCACCAGGCCTTCACAGGAGCGCGCAATTGTAATCCGTTTTCATTCAACCATTATAATATGGAGTATCTAGCTCTGTCCCGTGATGGTAGACAGATTCCTGCTAAGGCCTTCCAGCCCAGCTTCGATCAGGGTAATTCTGTACGAGAATATTACAACCTGTTTACATCCACAGGGAGGCATTTAAAGGATCTCCCCCTAAGCATAACTAGGGAGGACTTTAACACGGGCTACGCATTATTTGCTATTTGCTACCCATGTGCTGAATCTGAAGCACTATCACCAGTACGCAGTGGTAACATTAGGCTAGAAATGAGATTCAGAACATCGTTACCGCACACAACAACGCTGATTGTATACGCGAGCTACGACTCCATCCTGGAAATAGACTCTAAAAGAAGAGTTTTGGTGGATTATTATTAACCACTTGGAAACATGAATAATCACGAACTCGATGCAATACTTAATCATCTGCTTGGGAAGCTTTTCTGCGGTGTATGGGCCAGCGACCAACTGGAGCTGCTACCACTAACATTCCCCAGACCGGCTTATTTTATCGTCAATACACACCCTTCTAACATGCCTGGGAAACACTGGCTAGCCCTCACTCTGGAAGAGGGTGGTAAAGCAACGTTTTTTGACTCTTACGGGTACTCACCAGAATTTGTCTATTACCCTTCATCCATTTTGGATTTTTTGAAAGATCGTTCGTCTGTGATAATGTATCATAACCAACAATTTCAGAGCGTTCAATCTTCTGTTTGTGGGCATCACTGTATTTTTTATTTATGCCATAGAGCCTGTGGTCTCTCCATGCAACAAGTTTTATCAAAGTATTGTCAAATTTCTGAATCAAATGATGAGATTGTATCTAACTTTGTCAAAAAGTATGTGAAATGTGCTATGAAGCGAAACACAACGTTTTTCACGCATAGAACCTGTTCTCTAGATGTGTTTAAAGATTGTTCAGGTTTTGAAATGTATGAGAATATGCATCAAATGTATTAGACTTATGATGTTTAACATGGAATGAAATAAACCTGTACGCATGAAATTATGTGAACAGATATCGTTTATTGTGAAAAGAAACAACGCTTATTCAGTAGTCATGCAGCTAGGGGGAGAATGTGAGCCAGCTGGGGTCTCGGGTTGCCTTACGAAGAGACTTTTTACTGAAATGATCTTCCGCTCTGGTCCAGAGGGGTGATAACGTAACACTCTTACGCTTTCTGCGTGGTACCTGCGCATTCTGAGGCCAAACTGGTGACATCATGAACAACCTCCTTCTTTCCCGCCGTTTTGTAGCAGTTGGAGCCTTTAAAGATGGCCAAACTGGTGACATCAATACACGCTTTTTATTTTTTGATTTCCTGCCTGCCCTCTCATCCACGACACTCTCAATGGCAGGTGTAGAAGAGGTCTCTGCGGAGTCTAGACCGTCTAAACCTCGGCTATACCCACTAACGATCTGGTTGTCCTTCGGGGGGTCATCATTCGCACGGTCTCTCTGCAGCGATAGGGTGACACGCGGCTCTTCGTTCTCTCCTTGCTTAAGGAGGGTTAGGTATTTCTGAAGTAATGCGTGGTAGCGTTTAATTTTCTCGTACGATGCAATGTTTGGGTCATCCAATATTGCCTGCATGTCCTCATCAGCGTCATCCTGAGCCTTCTGTCGTATGGTTCCGGAGTTATCCCGTTGCTTCAGATGATTTAAGTGATGCGGCGAGACTAGAAACATTTTCTGTGATGCTCTCAGTGTCATAATACACTTCTACCGGCGGAATATTCCAGCCACCAATTCTCCGAGAAACGGTATTACAGCTGCAATCAGCGGGAGAATTCCTCCTGTCTGGGTTTTCAATGTCTGTCGTTTGCGCTTTAACCCCACCTTCCGATCAGCCAACAGCCTGAGGATTTTTTTCTGCTTCTTAAGTCTATTGTATTGTGTTGTGGACAGCTTGATGTTCCCTTTCAGCACATTTAAAGCAATCTCGCACAAGGTTTGTAGAAAGTCAGGAGAACAATGAGTCAGGATATCTTTACGTTTCTGGGGTGTGGAATGAAAAAGAGCCCCTAGTAACGGTGCATTTCTTTTTATGCGTGCCGACATGTTGGTCACTTGTTCTTAGCTATGTAAACAGCCGGCCACTGTCCAGGAAGTAAACCTGTCCTGAGCCTGTATTGGTCTGGTGTGTCAGGGGTTAGGTCTACACATAAATAGCCGTGTGGTTGGCTCGTAGCATCTTCAAAACTCTCCATGAAAAAGGGTTTCTGTCCAGGGAAAATTTGACGTGCTAAATTTGCTACCTGCAATCTGTCACGTGGGTTTTTGAACAAGACCATATAATTACGATTAAGACTGATAGTTCGAGTATGTTTCCCCTTGAGAAACACATTCTGAGTCAACATCATAACGCTCATGTTTCTATGGTGTCGATATTGTGTAAATATTTTCACAACCTCTGGATGCTCAGCTGCTTGAAAGAGTACATCATCGAGAATCAATAGATGCGATTGATCTGGGGGGAATAAAACATCATCTTCAAAGGAATGAGGCAATCCTTCGATGAATTTAATTGATTTATTAATCTTCATCAACTCCGTATACAATGGTTGGAATGAAGTGTAGATCCAAACAATATTTTCAGGTACAGAATCCATCACATGTAGACAATTAATCAAAACATTTCTTACAAAAAAAGACTTCCCACAACCACTCGGGCCTACCACAAGACTTGAAAAAGGAGTTTTAAATCTTGGGTCAAAGTTGATCGCTTCCAGTTCACCCTGATGCTGCATTTTCCGCCCCTCAAAAACCAAATGGTAGCGTCGTTCCGTCTGGGAACAACCTCCGCTTGTCATAGACCACCCTGAAAGTTTTGGTAAATGACTGATTCCTCAGATGGAACCCGTTTTTATCACGTTTGATGGAATGCTGCGGTGCTTTGAGTACCTCTCTCACCACCCAGGTAACCGTCAACAAGTCCTGTAATTGTATCAAAATTCACCCTTTCAAAGCATTCTATGGTTCGCGATATCCCCTTTGCCCTCATCACAATCTTCCCCCTGTGCTTTGTCTGATACGAGTAACTCTTTGGCCCTGCGGCGACAAACTCCTGAATGGTGTCCCCTGGTGGGAGCTCGTTTGTCAAGTCACCCAAATAGCTACCTGTCGGCAGAGAGCTCTCGCCTTCACGCACAACATAGATCACACTGTCTGTGTCAAGGTAGAGTACCCGTTCTTGGAGCTGGTGTAGGTATCTGAATAACTCTAGTAGGGCGTAAGCTGTTGTAAATGCGGCAACGAACACATTGGTGGTTTTGTTAGGGGGCGTTACACAGTTTTTGTTGTACTTCCATTGAATCATGACCATCTTGGGGTTCAGAAAGCTGAAGTATGTCACGACGAACTTCCCTGAAAACAGGAACTCAAAAAACTTGTCAGGGTGTTTAATGATTGAGGTTTGGGTTTGGTCATTTTTTTGAGCAAACTTCCCCCAAAGCGAATTCAAACACAGCTTGGCTACTTGACGTTTTGCCGGGTTTACTTAAATTTTTTCAGGGTCTAACTCTACACCCTGATTCACCATGAAATCCTGGATGTATTTCTGTCTGTCCTCCTCGCTCTCTACACCCTCGGGATAACCTGAAGCTTCCTGCTTGGTCTTCAAAAAGGAGCTGACATACTTTGCAAAGATTTGATCACTATGCTGCTCAAAGTGCCACACCTCAATGATCTGATCGATTCTGTAGCCGTGTGAAAGGGCTTCTTTAACCTCTTCAGACACCCATACACCTGTTAAGGCTCTCTCAGTGTCAGTGTGGGTACAACTATGTGTCTGATTGTTCTCCAATGCACATGTGCGACAGAGGGTGAATACAAGCTTTCCATGATCTGTTCTGAATGGTAGAATGGGGAAATAAAGACCACGAGGTGGTGAAATGACTGCTTTGATAAATCCATAATAATTTCTAGGATCATCAAAGTTTTCCCTGATTATGATCGGGTGCCCTACAGAAAAGCTTTTCGTCTTCTGAACAAATGGGTAAAGACTACACACGTCCTGGTAAAGAACCTGCTCACCGGGGGCTGCAGAGTACCTCAACCTGACTGCACATGTACGCCCTCCAAAAAGCGCTTCACGGGGGGTAAGTGGTGCAGGAGCCTGGTAGGTCATCATGAACTGCTTCACATCAGCGTTACTCTTCTTCATTTCTCCCCACACATGTTCCCACATTACCTCGAGCTCTATACCGTACACAGTCCTCAGCACATGCTCCCTCTCCATGGTCGCAGCGTAGAGCTGCCCATAAGGCACACCGATCAATGGACTCTCAGCTGTTGGATAGCGACAGGTGCTGCAGCCATGATGCTCGCAGCCATGGAACTCAAACCCTATTTTACGCTCCCCTACCTCCAGGTAACCGTCTAAAAAGTATGATCCAATCTTTTTCTCACCACCCCTTAGAGCGTGCTGTATTCTAACATTCCTTGTATATGCAACATATTCTAACCACTCAATGGAAGCTGCGGAAAACTTTTTAAACTGTTCGCTGTAGTCTGTCGGTGAAGGAACAGCGAGAGTGTCCGCCTTCAGATGATTACTTTGAAACACTTTCATACAAGCACTTGCGATGGTGATCCTGTTAAAAGGGTCAATCTCACTGTCGTTAAAAAACTCCTGACGAAACCTTGTACATCCTTGTAGAAGTATCTCCACATCATTCTTACAGTAAAAGAGAGCCTCCTTTTTAAAGTCAAACACGCCCTTGCTAACCTCAGCGTACCATGTATAGAATTCCTCCTGCTCAGCACGATTCATTCGCTCAACACCGTAAAATGATGGCAGCTGGTAAAGAACCTACATAGCTCAGATTGTCAGAGGATGAGAAACGGTGTGGGAAATAGCCCTTGCTATGGTCAGGAAAACCGAGGGCTTCAGGCATTTTACTAAGCTTCATGGCAAGGAAAGATAGGCTGTCAATGAACCTCAAACCGTAATCAGGATCAGTGATGCTCAGAATTTTACACCCTTGCATAATGATGTCAGGATTTAAACCCATCTCCGTAATTGCATTCAGAACAAGGTAGGAATCAAAAGCTCTAGCATTATGGGCTACACATGTGTAATTCCGACGGCCTGGCCTCCTGATTTCACGAATAAACTCCCAAATACAATCACTGCCATAGGCTGACCACTCCTCGCCAGATGTGGACTTTGAACAGATCAGAAATGGAACATGCTCACCCTGCGCACCAGGGAAAGTTTCAATATCGTAAAAAATCACCTTCTCACTTATTTCGGTATCGACAGAACATGTCTGCATATAACATTAATGGTCTGATGCCGACTGGTCCTTGTCAAGCTTACCCCCACAAATCCTACACTTCTTCCCTTGACACACATGCTTCTTGCCTGTTGTGAGACTCTGGTTATAGTTTAACCCACAGTTGGGACATTTCTTCACCTGATCACAATGACTGACCATCACACGCGCCCTGGGTTTTGGCTCAGGTACTTTATGTCTATCGTAACATGTCTGGTTCTTACAATATCTGTTACAGTCATGACAAAGAATCGGATTTGTAACCCCCTGAGCACACGATGCATCATTGCAGACAGCGCACGAACCTTTGCATACATGATTGTATTTATGCCCTATAGGATCGAAACAGTAGTGGCAAATATCCCGAGCCCCTATAACACCCTTCAAGTTTTTGATCCCATAGTAATGGTCTCGGAAGTGCAATAGAAAAACAGTCCTGCTTTGGTCCTCAAAGTCGGTGTGAATCTTCCCTAGAGCTCTCTCTCCCTCACTTCTGATAAAAACAACTATTTTTCTGTTCAACAACTTCTCAAATTTGTGGATATCGCCTGATCTGACGGGGGTGTGTTCTGAAAGGCCTGCACGCTGTTGCAACTCTCTACCGAGCTGTATAGCCACATCGGAGCCGAGGCTAGGGTCTGCAACACAGGCTAAGCTAATAGCAAAACACAGTTTATCATCTCGATCATTGTTCACAATATATAGGTGCAGTCTCTTCTTGTGTATAAGCTCGCAATCGAGAGACATTTCAGCTTTTCGTCTAGCTCCCCCGCAAAGATCACGCACTGTTTGAGTTACAAACTCCAAACGCTCTGTTGAGGCTATTTCGGCATTGGATAGCATCAGATCATCTAAAAACGTTTTGAACTGGTGCATGACGTTACTCCCCCCTTCATCGACAGAGAAAGTCGCGCTGCGAGACACGCCGGGTCCATTAACCTCTATCTGCACAATATCGTTAGTGTTAACCAGCGGTGTCACCCGGTCTGATAAACCCCTGAGCATATTCATTATGTGATTATGAAATTCATACGGACACGGATGATCACCCTCAGGCCGGACAAAGTTGTGTTGGATCTCTATGTTATTGAATTTGTCACGTACATTGATCTGAAATCCTTCATCTTCCTGACTAGACGGTTGAGGACTATTTAGCTCCTGTGAGACATTCATAGTGACTGGTTGATGTTGCTGTTTAAACATACGATCAAAAAAGGACATGAACAAACATTCAGAGTCAGACAATACACAAGCTGAAGAAAGCTCCAGACAGTCTCACTGTTAATTGAAGTAGCAAGGCTGGCGCTGTGCAGATCCGCTGAGATCAAATTAGAGACACCACTACAGCTCCCGGCATCGATCACGATCTATGATAAAGCACAGGTAAAGGTCAGGAATATAATAAAATAAATAAAAATACGATAACGCCCGTATCTAAACAGTCAACAGAATTTAACAAACAGTAAACTCACCTCAGAGCGGAGTTTCGCTTTGTAACAATCCCTAGCGCCTTTGTTCCACTCCAGACTGAGTCTCACAGCTAACCGGAGCGCCAAGGCGGGCGTTGGGCAGATCCGCTGAGATCCAATTGGAAACAGCTCCGTGCTTCGATCACGATCTATGATAAAGCGCAGGTAAAAGTCAGGAATATAATAAAATAGATAAAAATACGGTAACGCCCTTATCTAAACAGTCAACAGAATTTAACAAACAGTAAACTCACCTCAGAGCGGAGTTTCGCTTTGTAACAATTTTTTTTACCTGCAGGGGGAACAGAATAAAAAGAGAATAAAGGCAGTACACTTTTTTCCAGCTTTATGTACCTTTCAGATGACTCCTGTTACACAGACACAAATTTTTGTTATTGCTTCAAGTTGTTCTATTTCTTACACATACATGTTTCCCTGGAGCTTTAAAGCGAGTTCTCTGGAAGGTGTAAACAAATTATTGTTGTGAGACTATTACTATGTAATCAGGATAAAATTATTTTGTTACATTATTAGTAAATGCATCTAGTGAATATGTCATGTTACAGATCATTAGAGTGCCAAAACAGACGTCAGTAAGCTTCAGACAGAAGACACTGACCTCGTGCTTCACGCTCTACAATCAGGGTGGTGTGATTTAGCCTTGCCAGGCTAGGCACCGGGTTTGAATAGTAGGTACAAAAGAAGATCATCTTTCATTACCAAATACTACATAATATTAGGAATACAAGGGTTGAGGACAGTTCAAGCATGGCATTGTTTTGGGTGCACGGATTGTCTTCCGTTTTGGCCAACATACTTATTAAATATCAAAAATGCTTGAAGGACTACAATCTCATATTATTTATTTTTTTTAAGCGAGTGGAGTGCTCGGGAGGGCGTGGTCGGAAGTGGGCGTGGCCGGAAGTGGCATGGTCTCATTTGCATTTTGACAGCTAGTGGTCTATACTTTCTCTAATGTCATTTCAATACAAACGTTCTAATCAGTTTTAGCTAGTTTTCTATTTAAGGATTACCAGCAGATTGTATCGAGTCATTGACTGGCAGTTGTGCAGCGTTGATGCAGACTCCAACCACAGCAATGCCTCATACTGAGCAAGCATGTTGCGACAGTGGAGAGGAAATATTCCCCTTTAACCGGGAGAAACCTCCAGCAGAACCGGGCTCTGTATGAGGGGCCATCTGCCATGACCGTCTGGGGGTTCGAGAAGACAGAGCAGAGACACAGAAATTCCAAAGAAACATAAACGACCAGGATAAAAAGAAAAGAACGGACCAAGACTGTGACACGGATGTCTTGATGTTTCAAAAAAGTCTGTTCCACAACAGCTTGGCAATGACCAGATACCAGGAATAAAAGATATGTGATGTGGGAAATTGCTGATAAAATGATGTCAGGTAGAAACCAAAATGTAATTGGATACAGATAGTTACCTTTATAGGAAGACACACACCATGAATCCAACACTGGCTATCAAGCCAAAACAGAAGGTATGACGGGAAAAACCACTAGGACCATATGACATCTTTGGAATTCTGCTGCAGAAAAGTATGAGATCAGAAATCAGGAGGTTGATGATGTAAACTGGAACATCATGATTTTTTTTACCTGCAGGGGGAACAGAATAAAAAGAGAACAAAGGCAGTACACTTCTTTCCAGCTTTATGTACCTTTCAGATGACTCCTGTTACACAGACACAAATTTTTTTATTGCTTCAAGTTGTTCTATTTCTTACACATACATGTTTCCCTGGAGCTTTAAAGCGAGTTCCCTGGAAGGTGTAAACAAATTATTGTTGTGAGACTATTACTATGTAATCAGGATAAAATTATTTTGTTACATTATTAGTAAATGCATCTAGTGAATATGTAATGTTACAGATCATTAGAGTGCCAAAACAGACGTCAGTAAGCTTCAGACAGAAGACACTGACCTCGTGCTTCACGCTTTACGATCAGGGTGGTGTGATTTAGCCTTGCCAAGCTAGGCACCGGGTTTGAATAGTAGGTAAAAAAGAAGATCATCTTTCATTACCAAATACTACATAATATTAGGAATACAAGGGTTGAGGACAGTTCAAGCATGGCATTGTTTTGGGTGCACGGATTGTCTTCCGTTTTGGCCAACATACTTATTAAATATCAAAAATGCTTGAAGGACTACAATCTCATATTTGTTTTTTTTTAAAGCGAGTGGAGTGAACTGGCGGAGACGAGGATCGAGGGACTGGGAAGGTTTTTTTTCTCTCCAGCCTCCAGGAACTGATTTGGGAGAAGAAATGGCCTTGAAAACCATCCCTGCTGCAGCCTGCCTGCCACCTGGGAGTGAGAGAGCCCCATCCTGGTAAGAATGAGTCCTTCTTAAAAAAAAAAGATACAAAATACATGTGGATGAAAATGTATTTCTTTGACATTTTCCAGTGGTAGAATGGTTGTGGGGAAATCGTGTTTTGTGCATTGACATAGGTGTGAAAGATAACACATTGAGGATCTTGGCCTGTTTTCTCCTCATTAAAAGAACAGGAAATTATAGGACTCGAGTGATAAACACAAAGAATCCAGTTTTTTTACCCGTTTTTTTCACTAACAGGAAAGAAGATTCAGAGTTTCTTGTTGCCTTTTTTCCATGGAGTGGAAAAGAATAACCATAGAGCTGTGTGTGGAGCCAGACCAGGTAGGTAGGTCTGATATCTAAATAAGGTCTGATTAAGGTTTCACCACTGTGACAATACGTAGAATTTATAGGTACTAGGGGTTTATATTCTCAGTACACCCTCCTTGGTCTGGTACAAAAACATGTATCAAATTTCCACATGGAAGCATAACTGCATTGCATTTTAGCCAGCAACAGATGTGCCTCTGTAAATAAACAGTGCAACCCAGCCTTCTGCTTGCAGATGTTATAGCCAGCAACTCTTTTATTTGAGAGCAGGAGCTGGAATACCTGCTTCCATTGTAAAAGCCCCCCATTTGGGAACATGTCAGCTTACCGGTGTTACAGAACAACATGTTGTCATGGTAACTATTTATCCCCTTCATCCACTTCACTTTAAGTCATCGAGAGTCAGTGTGTTCACTACTTCTGGATCATGTTCAATTTCCTGAAAATAGTAAATTATTATGTTTTTGGAGGTTGAACAATCACCAGCCTGTCAGGACATCGAGTCCACAGGTTTAAAAAAACAACCAGAAACGGTCACTTTCTTCCTTGCCTTGGTCCATTTTGTGCAACTAAAAATAAACTGGACTTCACTTCTGCCTCAGCTACGAAAGATGTGGTCGTTAGCGGTGGTCACTTCAGACCGGGGGATTACCATTCCAATGATGTGATGGAGCATAATTGGATACCAAAGCAAAGATCAGGTGCATAGATCAGCTGCTTCTTGGCCTTCAGCAGTCAGTAAACACGATCACGGATCAATCAGAAGCTCAGCTCTACGCAGATGGGATCTGTGCATTGTAAGTCTTGTTGTCTAACGTCTGCTAATTACCAACTTTGTTGAAAGAATTATATCAAAGATTAGAAGCACTGATATGTGGGTTTTTAAAGAAACAGTAAAGCTAGCTTGCAGCAGCAAGGCTAATAACTTTAACTTTGCTCAACAAAGTTTTGGCTATTAATTCCCTTCCCTCTCTGGGGAACGCAGCAGGCTCATAGCTGTATGCTTGTGCTCCATCATATGTGTAGTTGTAAACATTTTAAGCTTCTTCTGTTTTAGAGCCGGCATTAAAATCCATAGTTTTTTATTGATCGAAGTCGTAGCGTCCGGTCTGGGGAGGTAAAATGTTCTCATAAAAGACTCCAAAGGCCAAAATAATTTATATATGAGTACTTTTTTTAAACACCTTAATATATTTCTACAGTGGTTTAAGGGGGGCTCTAACCTGCAACCTGCTCTTTAAATGTCATTACACAATAAACAATTTTTTTTCTTTGGTCACTTGACTGTACCGAACCATGGTACGTAACAAACGAGACTTATGGGGTACTGTTACACCCCTTGTTGTTTCGGTTCAATCATACATACATTCCAATCAAGTTCAAAAGTTTCTATCCCAGGATAGAATGCTCGCTGGTCCTTTGCATCAAATCTGAAGACCTTCTTCACTGATATTTATTTAAACTTGGATTTGCTCTAATAATTAAGAGGGATTGATTGATATCCTCTTGCATGAGTTTATCACAGATTTACATGAAGACAGTCTAAGTGCTGATCCATATATTTCAATCTTGGTACTGTCATGACCTGGCTCAAAGCCATGACAAAAAATAAGGGTGAGACACCATACTTAAAGTAAATTAAAGAATTTATCAGAATAATATAAAACAAAAGAACAACCAGAGCAAACAAGAGTGAGGAGCAAGGCTGCCACACCAAGCAAAACACCAAGCAAATGAGTTTGCAGGGAAGAGAAGCTCTCCCAGGAAGTGAAGGTGGAGAAGATGTTATATAGGGGAAGATTACACTGGCCCCAGGTGTTCCCAATCAGCAGATGGTCGGCTCCCAGTGCTGAAGCATGAACCTGAAACACAGGATTATTGAGCAGGCCATCACACCTCCACTGACAAAAATCAGGTTCCCAAAAGGAATCTTGATTTCAATTAAAATACAAACTTATTTAAAATTTCTAACAAAAAATATACCAACCTGTGTATTTGTTAAAAACCAACCTCTCTAGTCCTTAGCCCCAGCAACCGGTGCACCATGGAAGCAATTTAAGAGACCAAAGAACCAGCTAGGAAGACAAAACAACTACACAAGAGGCCTAAACAAACGTAAATTGAAAAATCACGTGAAAGGGCATCTGCCACCATGTTATCAGTTCCTTTTACAAAACGAATATATCTAATGAGTAAGACTGGAGAAACAAAGACCAGCGAATGAGTCTCTGATTTGGACACTGCAGTGAGTTCAAAAAGATCAGCGGATTATGATCAGTGTTGACCACTAATCTTATGCTGCATGAGACATACACATCAAAATGTTTCAATGCCAAAATGAGAGCCAATGTTTCCTTTTCTATTACAGAATAGTTAACTTGATGATTGTTAAACTTTCTGGAAAAGAAACTAATTGGTCTCTCCACTCCCAAATCATCATCCTGCACAAGCACAGCACCGGCACCCACATGACTTGCGTCCACATACATTTTAAAAGGCTGTTCAAAACGTGGTGCCAAGAGAACAGGTGAAGAACACAAAAGAGCCTTCAACAGGTTGAAGACCAAAGGAACATCCTCTTTCCTTTCAAAAGGTCAGTAAGAGGTGACAACTGTGGAAAACTTATGGCAGAAACTGCGGCAATATCCCACCAAACCAAGGAAACGCATCCTTTCCCTTTTAGTTGTTGGTACAGGAAACTGATTAACTGCCTCCACTTTGGCTTTCAGAGGCAACACTTGACCCTGCCCAACTACACGGCCCAAGTAGGTCACAGTTGCTTGAGCAAATTCACACTTTGCAAGATTTACCGTGAGGTTTGCCTCCACCAAATGGGTAAACAGTTCCTTTACAGGCATCAGATGGGTGTCCCAGGTGTCAGAA